>CM052438.1:146100148-146148020 GCA_028533085.1 Varecia variegata | reverse complement strand
GACTACAGGCATGCGCCACCATGCCCGGCTAATTTTTTCTATATATATTTTTAGTTGGCCAGGTAATTTCTTTCTATTTTTAGTAGAGACGGGGTCTCGCTCTTGCTCAGGCTGGTCTCGAACTCCTGAGCTCAAACAATCCGCCCGCCTCGGCCTCCCAAGTGCTAGGATTACAGGCGTGAGCCACCGCGCCCGGCCTGTTCCTGATATTAAAAGTATAGATTTTTTTCTGAAATTATATAGGCCATGTAGTGGGGGGAAGCTTTTAGTCTTTCACCGCTGAAGGACTGTAGGTTTTTCAAATATGACCTTTATCATGTTAAGTAGTTTCCTTCTAATTCTAGTTTGTTGAATGTTTTTACCATGAAAAGGTGTTGAATTTTGCGAAATGCTTTTTCTTCATCAATTGAGATGATTATGTAATTTTTACCCCTCATTATATTAATGTTAGGTATTACATTAATTGATTTTTGTATGTTGAACCATCCTTGTATTCCAACAATAAACCCCACTTGGTGATGGTGTATAATTGAACTTATTTTAAACTTCTTATTCTTCTGCTAACTACCACTTGGGGCACTCGAGAAGCTAAAAATAATTTTAGAGATTAGAGAAACTGTATTTTCTCAAATATAAACTATTGTACAAGCAAACACCCTTTAATATATCATTTCAGTGTGTGTATATGGGAGAGGTAGGTGAACAGTATACTGTAATTATCATAAGCATGGATTCTGGAGTCACACTGCCTCTGTTCAAATTATATCTCTGCCATTTACTAGTTGGGTAAACTTCAACAAGTTTTTAACTCATTTATACTTTATTTTCCTCAGTTGTAAAATAGAGGTTAAAACAGACCTACCTCAGGGTTGTTGTAAATATTAAAGAGGCTGGGCACAGTGACTAACACCTGTAATCCCAACACTTTGGGAGGCTGGGGTGGGAGGATTGCTTGAGGCCAAGAGTTTGAGGCCAGTTTGGGCAATGCAGCAAGAACTCATCTCTACAAAAATAAGAAAAAAATTAGCAGGGCATGATGGTGCACACCTGTAGTCCCAGCTACTCATGAGGCTGAGACAGGAGGATCACTTGAGCCCAGGAGTTTGAGGCTGCAGTGAGCTATAATCACATCACTGCACTCCAGCCTGGACAAGAGAGCAAGACCCTGTCTCAAAATAATAATTAAAAAGAAAGATTAAAGAGATAATATTTATAAAGCACTTAGAATAGTTCCTGGCATAGAGTAAGTGCTCTGTGAGTATAACTATTATTATATAATTGTACTTTGATTAATGAAAGATATAGATCTTTTGCTGAATCCAAGCTTAAAATCAGATTGTCAGCTAAACTCTTTAGTGGCAAGGAAAGCATTTACAGTTCAAAAACTATAGACAGGGACCTTTATACTAGATAAAATATTGTCAGCTTTGTCATTCATGTGTGTCCTCTTATTTACACCTGAAAAGAAACTAAGATGCCTATCCTTCAATGTTCCCTCAAGTATAAAGAAGTAATCTTCCAATCTGCAGAGACTGCACGTAAGTGTAAGGATCTGACCTTGAAACTTCTTACAGACCTGCAGTAGTAAGGTTGTGTCAGCTTTAAACTGCCATATCTGCCCCCCGCTCCCCACTCCAATTGTAAATCCTACTTGTCTGTCTCCCCCACTAGAGCATACATTCCTCAAGGTGAGGGTCTGTGCCTAACCTTCTCTGCAAGCCCATACCTCCCTACACAGGGCCTCAGCCTCAGCAAACAAGGCCTGGATTGAATTCTCTGCTTCTGTTCTATTGGCCTTTATTCTTTGCAGTGTGATATTAAGGAAGAAGCTATGGATATAAGTCCAGAGACATAGATTTAAATTCTGCCTTGACCCTTACTATAATAGTCGAGTAAACCTGAAATAGTAACTTCATTAAGTCCAAGTTTAAGCTTCTCACTTATAAGATAGGAATAATATTTACCTCAAAGATACTGAGAGGACCAATTCAGACAATGTATAATATAAAGTGCTGTAGAAAGTGTCAATAGATGATAAAGTCAAATCTTATTTGACTCTGAATTTCACGGTGTCAAATCACCCCTCTAATTCTCAATTCAATTCCTAAACATTTTTTAATGAGAGCTTCACTTATTTATTTCTCCTTGCCTGCTGTATCTTCATTAATTTTTAAAAAATTAATAGGCTTTATTTTTAGAAGGGTTTTAGATTTATAGAATATATGAACAGATAATACAAAGGGTCCCACCCATCCCACTCCTACACATAGTTGCCCCTATTATTGATATCTTACATTAGTAGGGCACATTTGTATAATAAACCAATGAACATTTTTATTATAACATTGACACATTTTATTAACTATTTATTTTATTAATTTAATAATAATTAACCTTATTAATTTTTAAGACATTATTGATAACACTGATGCATTTTTATTAACTAAAGATCATAGTTTGTTCAGATTGTTCTAGTGTTTGCCTAATGTCCATTTTAGGATCCCATCCAAGGTACCGTATTATACTTAATTGTCATGTCTCTTTAGGCTCCTTTTGGCTATGACAGTTTCTCAGAGTTTCCTTGTTTTTGATGGCTGGACGGTTTTGAGGATATTGTAGGAAGTCGTTCAGTTGGAATTTGCCTCGTGTTTTTCTCATGATTAGACCAGGGATATAAGTTTTGGGGAGGAGAATCACAGAGGTAAAGTGCCATTTTTATCACACAATATCAAGAATACATTCTATCAACACAACTTATCACTGTCGATGTTGACCTTCATCATCTGGCTGAAGTAGTGTTTGTCAGGTTTCTCCACTGTAAAGTCACTCTTTTTCTCCCTTTCCATACCGTACTCTTTGGAAGAAGTCACTACATACAGCCCACACTTACGGAGTGGAGAGCTATGCTTCCCATCCTAAACATTTTTTAAAACAAATTCTTGATGCATGATACCATGTTAGATTCTATAAGGTAAAGATACATGTCATTGCCTGCCTTGCCCAGAGCACCTTTAAAGAAAAGTTGCCTCCACTCACAGCCTCTGTTAAGTAGACAGCCGGCCACAAAGGACCCCGATTAGGACAAAGATGTCTACTGAATTTTCAGTATTTATACTGTTCAAACTGA
The DNA here is from genome assembly GCA_028533085.1 of Varecia variegata. Taxonomy (NCBI): domain Eukaryota; kingdom Metazoa; phylum Chordata; class Mammalia; order Primates; family Lemuridae; genus Varecia; species Varecia variegata. Next base: position 146,144,893 of record CM052438.1, on the reverse strand, counting down.
ACAACTAAAGGATTTTTGTGATTTGTTAGCATTCAGTATTATTCAATTTTTTCTCACATTCAAAAACCCATTGACTCTCTTTGCCAAACGCAGTTAGAGAATCTTAAGTTTATTTGATACATTGAAATCATACTTTCTGAAGAAAATGTCCCCCAAATTCTTGCAGACTTTTTAAATACTCCATTGAGTGATGTCTACTTATTTCTTTTTAATGGTTTTTAATATCTCTTTAGCAATAAGAGTATGCAAGTTAAAAGAAGAGCAAGCAGTGTTATTTAAATGCTCCATTGCTTCAAGGACCTTGTTGAGTATGTCAAAGAAAGAATTAATAAAAAATGTATTTTTCTAAGTGTCAAGCCTGTTTTTAAAAGAGACAGCATCACTTATGAATAGGAAAATATATCCAGCTCAATGTGAACAATTATTATGGCACTTGCCATGACTATCTTTTCAAATGGATTTCATCCCTCAAAGAATTTGATTCTTTTATGTAGATATTCCTAAACACTAATCCAGCTTGGGAAAAAGTGAAATTATCACATGTAGTGCTGAAGAAGAGGAGAATCAAAATTGGTGACAATGTGTTTTTTAAAAAAAGTTTAAAAGTTATTGATCAAGAGATAAAATGTATTTCTGAAGAATGGAAAAGCAGTTTATGCCACAAAAGATGGTCTTATGTGCTTCAACAAATTAATTTCAAAGAGCAGTTCTCAGAGTTGTTAATTTTACACCAGTACCTGTTCTCATTGGTGATTGTTCAATGTTGCAAAAAAGGGAAATAAGTTGGATGTGACCACTGTAGAAGCTGTGTTACGTTATAATTGGAATATAAACTATAACTGCAAGAAATCTAGTAAGCAAATTCTGCAAAATAGGAACTGTTAAGAAGAGCTGAATTATGAAGAAAACATAATTAAAGAAAGAGGCATGTAATTTACACACATAATTTATTTCAGGTAAACAACAAATATTTTTGGCAAAAGTATGTTCCATGCAATATTTTTGTATTATCTTAGTGTACCTATGCATAGGCAATTAGAAATAATTCCAACTTCACTGGGTGTCCTGTGCTTTTTTATTTGCCATATTTGGCAACCTTAGTCATGCTAGGATCTGAACTTAGGTCTTCTGATTCCAAATCCAGTGCTCTTTACACTATGACTTTTTCTTTAGTTGATTCCATAAAACAACCAACTACGTGAATATGTTTGGAATTAATTTTACAGTGACTTTTATATACTTTACTGGGGCCCTAGACATTTGGAGAATGTCTCTGGAGGGGAAATAAAGAATCTCATCTTCATGCCTCTCTTTGTACCCATTAGAACATTCTTCTGGACAGTTTTGTTGAGTCAGGCCATGTTGAAGATTCTTTTCCTGGTTGAAAGATGAAGTGAATAGCATTGTAGTATTAGCTTTTGGAACAGCTCAGTAATGTTTTAAATGCCATGCAATCAGCAGCGGGGACACAGAAAGCTACAAACTGGAATTAAATCATCTTAACAGGATTCACACAAAGAGTATTATTATTATTGTGATTCTAATCAATACTTTTTATGCAGTTGACAAAGTACTTTCATATACATATATTTTATATGATCCACACAATATCTATGGGGGTAACTTATGTCTATTTTTTCTGTGGAAATTAAGGTTCCGTTATGTAAAATGTCTAATCCTGAGTTGTGCTGCTAATGAGTGCCAGAGCTACATACTTTACCCACATCTTCTACACTCAGGTCCTAAATGGTCTCCACCGCACAGTGCTGCTAGGTACATGTAAGAACACTGTTTCTAGGGCTACTCGTTGGGTTGTTAATCTGAATAGGAGTCCACTCTTCAGACACACTTAGTACATATTATTACCAGCAATACAAAGATATCATTAGTTTTCACTGAAGTTTAACAGCAACTCCTTGTGCACTTGGCAGATTTAGAATAGATTTTATGAACATTCATAACTGCCTACTGCCTCAGAATTCTTTGCACTTCAGGAAGCTGAGCTGACAAATCTTAGAGGCTGAGACCAGATTGGGCCAAGTTGCTCAGTATTCTCTGTTTTTTACTGGGAACTCCTGGAGTAAGGTGGACCCATCTGAGGGGATGGGTAAGGGACAATTTTCTTTCAGATTTAGATTCAACATGCATTTTTCAAATGCCAGTTATATGCAAAGCACTTTCATATATGATAGCTCTTATCTGAAAACTCATAGCTCAAGGAAGGGAAGGCAATATTCTACTTTGAGATATGGAATTTAAAACTATGAAAGGTTAATATACAATAGTTTTTTTAAAAAAAATCACATGAAAACAAAATTCAAGAAGATTATAAGCAGAGAAATTGCTGCCGTTTCATGCCTGACTGCTTATAGGTATTCAACAAATCTTTACCATATTGGATTAACACTATAATTTAGATTTCAGTCTTAGAACTGTAATCTAAGACTCCAGATCATTTTCTGTAGAGCTTTGCTAATAGGAAGCCAATATTCCAGGCCCTACTATTTTTCCATACTATTACAAAAACACAAAGGAAAAAACCAGAATACACAGGCTATTTGTTCCAATTGAACATTGGGAAGAGACATGAAAGACAATTTCTTTTCTATTCTTTTTTTTTTTTTGTATCATAAGCTACATCATGATGTTCTGACAACAGTAAAGGAAGAGTAGAACAGAGAGGTATCTATGTAACCCAGGGTAAGATCCACATTAACTGAGGAGACCATATTGTCCAAACTCCAAATTGGAACACTTGGTCTGAAAAGTGTAACTACATTTATGGGACAATAAAAGACAATATTTAAAATCCAGAGTGCTGACATCGGTGGTCTGCTCACCTCACCGGAAATGGTTACTAAAAATCTGAGACTTCACTTCTCCATTAAATTGCTATGGCTGTCCATTTTCCTTATGGTTCAAAGAAATGATGACTCTCAGTTGTGCCTTCTTCTTTCCTTCCACTTCTTTAAGAAACAGAGGATGGATGGATAAGTGTGGTGGCTCACGCTTGTAATCCTAGCACTTTGGGAGGCCAAGGTGGTAGGATCGCTTGAGGACAAGAGTTTGGGACCAGCCGAAGCAAGAGTGAGACCCATCTCTACAGAAATAGAAAACTTAGCCAGGCGTGGTGGTGCACACCTGTAGTCCCAGCTACTCGGGAGGCTGAGACAGGAGGCTTGCTTGAGCCCAGGAGTTTGAGGCAGCAGTGAGCTATGATGATGCCACTGAGGGGTTACAGAGTGAGACTCTGTCTCAAAAAAAAAAAAGAAAGAAAAGAAAAAAGAAATAGAAGATGGAAATAGATTAAATCTTGGGGAACTTTTGAATGAGGAAGACTCAAAGACATGTTCCATTCTTTACCTGGGTCACAGAGAACTTTGCGGAGGCATCTGTGCAACTAGAAATCTTTTCAATCAAGTAAAGATCTAAAGGCTTCACCAAGTGATACCCTAGGTTTATACTGTGACAAGACAGAGACATTCCTTGCTATATTTAGAAAGACTGGCTCAACCCAAGCATCTGGTAATTCACCATTTTCCCTCGGTCCCCACCTTTAGAGATGCCTCTTTCTGACCATGCAAACATCGCATGTCATCTTAACACTCCTCCAATCCATGTAAACATGTAGAAGGCTGAAAGCACACACAGGGTTGGTTGTTCCCTGACAGAACAGATATAAAGCAACAAGTAATATTTTATTTATATGAGTGGCTGTATATTTTATCTTTGAAGGATGACTCAGGTATAATGCATAATAGTTTATGATATGAATGTTAAGAGATCAATACCTTATTAAATGCTGCCTATTAAAGAACCACACTCACAGTGTACATCAATAAAGGGTTATAGAGAAAGAAAAAAAGGAATTAAATACTACAAAAATACTTTAAAAATTAATCAGTTATTATGTGCTAAGTGGTTTTAAGCATTTTGTTCATTATCTCCAACTACAAACAGTTTGGCAGCCAGTGAGAGGAAGCAGGAAAGTTTTCTCTGACAAATCAAAAAGAGCTCAGTAACTCATTCTCCCAAAGAGGGACTTAAAGCAAAAGAGTGACTCAACTGTTAAGAAAGATACCGTCCAGAATAAATTCTAGAGATCTGCTGTACAACATGATACCTATAGTTGGTAATACTATTAATATATTGTGCACTTTAAAAAATTTAAGAGGGTAGGTCTCATGTTAACGGTTTAAAAAAAAGGGACACAGGAAACTTTGGGAAATGTTGGATATGTTTGTTACCTTGTTTGTGGTGATGGTATCACAGGTGTGATAAGTCTAAACTGTCACATTGTACACATTAAATACGTGCGCTTCTTTGTATATCAACTGTATCTCAATAAATCTGCTTTTTAAAAGGTAGCAATAGTGTTACAGCTCTTTTAGAATTTGTCTAGCAGATTTTCCAGTCCTTACCAGAAACTCTCCCTCCCAAAAAAATTTTTAAAAAAAGGTAGAAATCATCCAATCTATCCACAAAATATAGACTTAGGAGAGCAGTAGATGAATTTTTCAGCCTTGGAACTTCTTGATGCTAAGTCCTGAAGGCTGTGCTAATTCCTACTAAGCAAACAGAAGGAAACAGTGTCAGTCTCAAATTAAACCTTCCACAAGGTGACAGGGTACATACATGGCCCTTTATCCTTCTGAAATGTGAGGAATACAGTAGGTTGTCTGCTCCTAGATTCAGAGAACTTCAGAATGCTGAGAAATGTTGACTTTTTCAAAGCAAAAAGCTGTGTTCAGCACTTCTCGGTCACAGTGTCATCAGTCTCCTACGCCCACATATCCCCTAGCCTTCTCATTCCTGAGTGATTTCCTTCTGTCTAATGCCTGCAGTCCCATAGCCTGATGGTTCAGATAAACTATGTGACAAATCTTTCAGCTATATCTCTTCTTTGTGGGAAGGTCAAGTTGTCCTTTGAAAAATACGAAGGACACAAAAACATTATTAATGCACACACGGTTAGAGTTTAGAGAGGACTATAAGAGAAAACTCCTTGGCATTCACACAGTAGCCTTCCAAAATTGTATCCAACTTACTAACTTACTTCTTTGGAGTCATCACCCATTTCCTCTCTTCTTCCACAAACATACACTCAATATTCAGTCTTCATGGCCTCTTCACCTGTGCACATGCTGTTCCCTCTGTCCTTTCATATCTTCTTATACAGAAAACTCACACTCATCTTTGAGAACACTTCAGCTTCTCAGTAAAACAACTTCCAACAACAGGGAAATTAAGTCACTCCCTTCTCTGTGCTTTTATAAGCCTTTGTTTATATCTCTATTATAACACCTATCATATTATATTATGTGTTAAATTTGAGGACAAGGGTCATGTCTCAATCATCCAGTGATTAACACAGCCCCTGGTAGATAGTAGATATTCTATGCATTTTGTTTGATTGTTTAGAGACAGGGTCTCACTCTGTCTACCCAGCTGGAGTACAGTGGTGTGATCATAGCTCACTGTAACCTTGAATTCCTGGGCTCCAGCAATCCTCCTGTCTCAGCCTCCCAAGTAGCTAGGGGATACAGGCTGGTGCCACCATACCCAGCTAGTTTTTTAATTTATTTTTTGGTAGATACAGGGTCTTGCTATGTTGCCTAGGCTGGTTTCGAGCTCCTGGCCTCAACTGATCATCTCACCTTGGCCTCCCAAAATGCTGGGATTACAGGTATAAGCCATCACGCTCAGCTAGATGCATTTTTTTAACAAATGAATGATCATTGTCTGAATTGTTTGCTTTTTATTTTTTTTTAAATTAGTTTAATAATGTGATTGCCTTCAGTATGACAATTTATTCTATAAATAAATACAATAGGAGGAAGACCATGAAAGGGATAATTTCATCACTCCTGGAAGGCTATCAATTATATCAAACTTACCCAAATAAATGGAGAAAATCTCAAAATCAGAATATTAAGTAGGCCTGTACAATAACAAGGAAAAATGTGTTTATAAAAACCATTTGCATTTCCAAGTCTTCTTCCTCTTGACAGAGTATAACAGAAAAATGATACACAAATACACAAACATCATGTGTAGACTTCACATCAGAAGAGGTCTTAAAAAAAGATCAAAATAATAGATTTTTACAGTTGAAAGGGACCTCTTGGTCATCTAATTCAACCTTCTTCTATGTGTGAATCTCTATAATATCCCTGTTCAATGCTCATTGTTCATCTACCTTCTATTTGAATACTTCCAGTGCTGGGGTACCTCACTATTTAACAAGGTACTTGATTCCTTATTTTGACAATTATAATGTCCAAGTTGAGCCTAAATCTGCCTCCTGGTAATCTTTAGCCATTGAACCCAGTTCTTCCTTCTTAAACCACAAAGAAAACTCCTTCCTCCTTACAGTAGCCCTATAAATAATTAAACACAGCTATACAGTCATCCCATGTTTTTTCTTTTCCAGACTTTTTTAGTTTCATTCATTGCTTCTCATATGTCATGTTTTTCAACATTTTCACCAAACTGATTTACATCTTCAGGATATGTTCCAGTTTATCTCTAACACTTCTAACATTGAGCCTAGAGCAATACTCCAAGTGAGATTTATCCAGTGTAGAGAATTTCCCAGAGCAGGTCTGAAATATATCTCTCATCCTAGACTCCATGTTGTTACTGTTCAAACTTGTAGTAGATCTTGCTTGAGGTAGAGTCAAACCTTGGCAATGGTGAATAGGAAAGCGGGTGATATGAAGCCTGTGTGGGACCAGAGCTAAGAGAACTGATCTAACTCTGGAAGTGGGTCTTTAGTTGGAAGGCAAAGCTACATAATTGAGCCCTAGATATATCAAAGGCTTTCAAGAGATTTTGATAGCTTAGGACCATACTGTAGCAATATTTGGAATCAGACAGGTGGCAGCATCATGTCTCCATTAGGTTTTGGAGAAGGCTCTCAATCATCAGCTGAAGAACATAAGAATTAAGAACCAATCCCTGGGCAAAGAGGTTGCAAAGAGCTAGGCAAATTAAAGACAAGAAGACTGAAGTTCAAAGAGGGGCTTTATTTTTAGGGGGAAACAGAAGTAGTAAAAATCAAAATGGCTCTGGAGTCATAAATGATCTTTGTTGAATTTTCATCTTCTCCACTTTCCAAGCCTGTTTCCTCATGTGAAAATGGGGATAATAATAGAACCTACTTTAAAGGACTGCTATGAAGATTTAGTGGAATAATATATGTAAAGTCTGGCATGTAGTTCAAACGTTATTATTACAGATTAAAATGCACAAATAAAATGTAAGTTAAATGAATTTTTAAATAATTTCATTTTTGAAACTTTTAAAATTAATTAGGTACTAAGAGAATTTTCTCAAATTAATTTTTAACACTTCCTTTAAGAAAAGCACTATAGGCCGGGCGCGGTGGCTCATGCCTGTAATCCTAGCACTCTGGGAGGCCGAGGCGGGTGGATCGCTCAGGGTCAGGGGTTCGAGACCAGCCTGAGCAAGAGCGAGACCCCGTCTCTACTAAAAAAATAGAAAGAAATTATCTGGCCAACTAAAAATATATATATAGAAAAAATTAGCCGGGCATGGTGGCGCATGCCTGTAGTCCCAGCTACTCGGGAGGCTGAGGCAGTAGGATCGCTTAAGCCCAGGAGTTTGAGGTTGCTGTGAGCTAGGCTGACGCCACGGCACTCACTCTAGCCTGGGTAACAGAGTGAGACTCTGTCTCAAAAAAAAAAAAAAGAAAAGCATTATATCTATTTTTTTTAAGATGACCAGAAGTGATATGGATTGGTTAAAAATGGCTTGCAAAATATGCATAACATATGACTGATTATCATAATAATTGTATTAATAGTATGGTTATAATAAATATACTTATTTTCAGATTTTACTTTCAAGTAAAATGATGGCTTTATTATAAAACTTTAAAATCAGTCTTTTTGTAGTATAAATTTAGATTCATCAATCCAATTAGAATTTTTCTAGGTAGTACAATTCAGTATGTGTTAAAAATCTTTGCATAGGCTCTTTTCCCAGACACATACTGTTTTCCTTTTAGTATCCAATTATCTAAAACTTAAGAGGAGTGGGCACCGCCCAATGGGGGTGTTTGTGCTGCTTTGATCCTATGGTTGAGATCCAGAGAATTGGGAGTGACATCATCTGTAACAATAAAAAAGCTTCTCTTGGTGAGCAGAAGACCTATATATAATAGTCACAATTAAGGGTCTGCAGTCCAATTCATCAGCTTTCTCTAGTTTACTCAATCAATATCAGCTACTAATACACCTGAAAGAAGATCTTGTCCCAAGATACTGTATGGTAAGTAATCTTAAAAATTCTCTCTTAAATTTTATAAAATTCTTGATAATCAAGTAATTATTTAATGTGTACATTACACAGTCTACAAATATGCTGTTTGTTCAAGATAAAATGTTAAGGGTGTTGAATTATGTTTAATATAAAATGCCACAATGCAAAATAAATCTATGCCACTAAAATACTTATAAATCATTTATTTTTGTGATTAAAGTCTTTTGAGATACCTTGCTTTTTAACAACTCATCTGAAATTGCAGGAAAAACAATTAAAATTTGGTATGATGTACTTTAATAGTATCTTTATAGAAATTTCAAAATAAAACAGGCTGATGGTGAGTGAATAGTTCTGATTTAAATTATCACTATAAATTAAGTAGAGTTAAAATTCCATTTTTCCTGCAGAGTAATCTTATCTAGATTGTTTATTTTATGGCTCATAGAGAGCTCAGTCTGTATACTAAATTTGGATAAACTCAATTTGGCTGCTAAGTATTTATTCCCTTTACATAAGTGACAGCCTTTTCCATTTTCTGTTCTGAAACTGTATTTCATGAATTTCATGAAAATTTTATTTTATTACATGCATTTTAAAGGTGTCTCTCTTATAAGAAGCCCATCTCCCTACTAACAAGTAGGCAAAGCAGAGATGTCTGAGGTCACTAAGGGAATGTGACACAGTGAGGATTACACACTAGTGCTCCTGTCCTCTGACTACAGTGCTTGTTTCTAACATAAACTGAAAAAGGAAATTTTCACTTATTGCTCCATCAATAGCTTTATATTGTAGAGTGAACATAAATGTAACAGATTATAATGTTCATCATGCTACTTGTAAATGATGCAGTTTCCCTTCAAAATGAGTACATGACCACTCTGTGTATGTTGAAAGGTAGAACATTGAGCATTAGGAAAAAGCACTTCTATGATAATAGCCTTTGGCCGGGCGTAGTGGCTCATGCCTGTAATCCTAGCACTCTGGGAGACCGAGGCGGGAGGATTGCTTGAGCTCAGAAGTTCGAGACCAGCCTGAGCAAAGAGTGAGACCCCCCGTCTCTACTAAAAATAAAAATAAGCTAAAAAGAAAAATAAAAGCCTTAGCAATTATCACCATGCTGATTAAGGCAAAAATATCTTATATTGATATGGAAAGCTTTATGAGCAAAAGAGGAAAGAGCCAAAAATTATATGAAAAAGCAATTGTTTATAAAATAAGTTGAAGAAACAAGATGCAGGCAAGCATTTCATTTACAGCTGAAGCTCAAAATCCGCATAACAAATAATTAGTTAGATGATTTTTAAATGTTTTGATACATTCTTTTTAATGCTAGGAGAAGTATGTGTTAATTCATTAAAAAGCTGTAAATCGTAGCTTATTAATTTGGTATTTATGGTTATTATTGCAGTGATCAAAAGGAAGTTTACACATGAAAAAGATTTGCTAAGTAAATAAACAGTGTTAACAATTTACCTAATTAAGAAAATTAGCCATTTTCAAGCAAATTATAAGCATTTAAGCACAACTAACATAAAATGTGGGAAGAACTTCTCAAAAGTAAGCTTTTTCATTCCTCTTGTGGCTTAAGATTCATATATTAAAACTTGCACAAGAAATCTCAAAAAGATACCTAAAGCAAAACTAATCTGTCCAATCCCTAAAGCAAAATTATGTGTATATATAATGTATACTAATGTATACATAAAATAAAGAGGCTGATTCCAAAAGTCTGTCATGAAAACCAACCCAATTAGCTACTGTTACACTCTCATGGTTTTATGGTTGTAAATGAAAACTATTGTAAGTTTATTTACATAGTTTGATATACTAAAAATATTTTTAAATACCTTTGTTTTGCTTTTCCTTTTAGCAAAGATGATATCTGCAAAAGACATGGCTAAAGTAATGATTGTCATGTTGGCAATTTGTTTTCTTACAAAATCGGATGGGAAACCTGTTAAGTAAGTACTGTTCGGCACCATGAAGGCATGGAAATTGGATTTTTAAGGTGGGCTTTATGATTTGGAAGTGAGGAGCTAATGGAGTGGCCCTCTTTGTTTCTGTTCTTCCCAGGAAGAGATCTGTGAGTGAAATACAGTTTATGCACAACCTGGGCAAACATCTGAACTCAATGGAGAGAGTGGAATGGCTGCGTAAGAAACTACAGGATGTGCGCAATTTTGTTGCCCTTGGAGCTCCTCTGGCTCCCAGAGATGGTGGTTCCCAGAGGCCCCGAAAAAAGGAAGACAATGTCCTGGTTGACAGCCATCAAAAAAGTCTTGGAGAGGCAGACAAAGCTGATGTGGATGTATTAATTAAAGCTAAATCTCAATGAAAACAGATATGATCAGAGCACTGCTCTAGACAGTGTAGGGCAACAATATTACATGCTGCTAATTTTTCAAAGCTCTATTAAGATTACCACGTGCCAATATTTCTACTGTTACCAAACTACATGTAATCCATTGTTAGCCATGATAACTGCAATTTTAATTGATTATTTGGATTTCACTTTTATTCATTTAAGAGCTCTTTTAATTGTCTTATTTCTATTGTTTATTCTTTTTAAAGTATGTTGTTGCATAACTTATAAAAGAATAAAATCACACCTATAAATCTCTCTTCCACTGTACAATGTAAAATAAAAATTTAGTGATCACAATTCTAAATAAATGAAGTTAAATATTTTTCACTTGTTACAAGTATGTCTTTTTGGTTATGTGACACTCAAATGTTTAAATTGGTTAAGACTAGGTAGAACAATGCAAAATGGTTTTTTAAAATCATATGTTTCACATCTTGATATTTTGAACATCATCCTTTTATTATAGTATTAACAAAGTACCAGGTTTCCAAATCTTCACTAGCCAGACACTGTTGTCCTCTTCATTTCAGGAAAGGAAATGGAATATTCAGCAAAAAAAAAGGCAGAAAGTAGTCTGAAACTTGAATGCAAAAGCATTTGTCCTTACATGAACCCACTAATCATATTTCTAATTTGGACCCCAAATTGCAAGGAATAGAATTTTTGTGTTTATTAGAAGATAACTTCAGAATTTTTGTGTTTATTAGAAGATAACTTCATTTGTTCATTTGTCATTTGACAAATATCTATTTATCGTACATTATTGGTCATGTATGGTATTAGGCAATAGGCATACCATGGAAAACAGAACAGAGATGGTTTCTGTCTTCATGGGGCCAACAATTTAGTGGGGAAGACAGACATAAATTTATTAATAAATATGATAAGTGCTATGTAAGAAAAGTATTATACAAGATACTGCAGGAATGTAAAATACAAAGCCCTAATCTATTTAGATCAGGATGCTGTCCAACAAGAACTTTTTGCAATGACGGAAATGTTCTATACTCTGTGCTGTCCAATGTGGTGGCTATGTGTGCATTTTTTAAAATGTGGCTAGTGTGATTGATGACTGATTTTAAATTTTAATTTAAATTAATTTAAATAAAAATAGCTACATATGGCTACTATACTGAACAGTATAGCTCAACCTCAAGATGATCCAGCTGAATCAGAAACATGAATAATAGTTAATTAGGTGAAAAGAAGTAGGAGAGTCTTCAGGCCAGTGGTACAGTACGTGCTCCCCTGAGTTGTGGGGGAGCATGGCTGTCATGCTAGAAGCTGGGATTACAAAGATGAATAAGATCCCAGCTCTGGCCTCAGAGAGTTCATATTCTAAAGAGGAAGACAGAGAGACAAGCACATAATTACAACACAAATGTAAAATACTGTGAGATGCAGGGCCAGGGTAATGGCTCATGCCTATAATCCCAGCACTTTGGGAGGCCAAGACAGGAGGATCACTTCAGGTCAGGAGTTCAAGACCAGCCTGGGCAACATAGCAAGATCCCATCTTTTCAAAAAAATAAAAAAATTAGCCAGGCATGGTGGCTTACACCTGTAGTCCTAGCTATTTGGGAGACTGAAGCAGGAGGATTGCTTGAGTCCAGGAATTTCAGGTTACAGTGAGCTAGGATTCCAGCCTGGGCTGCAAGCGAGACCCTGTCCCCCCCCAAAAAACAAAACAAAACTGAAAGATGCACAGAGGAGACAGTAGAGGGAGTGTATCTGTCTGACGGAAGGAACAATTGAAATGGAATTTTAATGGCAAGCGAACTTTGCAAAATGTAGAAGAATATTAACAAACTTCTGGCATCCTGGTAGAATCAACCAGGCTTTGGTTTAGATGCAGAGAAGAGAATCTACTTTAATTTAAACAGAAAGGGATGTCTTACAGAATCATTGAGAATGCCAAAGAAAACAGATGGTGTTTCCTCAGGTTGAACTCTGAGGAAAGCCTCTCATAGCCACTTAGAGAGCTGTTTTCTCTTTTAATATCAGTAGCCACCTGAATATTATCCTGAGACTGCCTTGATCAGGAAGAAGCTGCTTACTGCTGCTGTTTCAGAAACATACTACACCTGCTACAATCTACCCCAGGAAAAAGAGTTGTCTAGAACTCTGCCTCTTCACAACAAGTCAGTGCTTTGTCACTGTAACCTTTGCTAACACCAGCACAGTAAAATCAAACCCTTCCACAGCAATGCTTGCCAGCAGAAAGGGAGAAGCAACAGATCACCTTACTTCTGCCTTCCCAATCTCACAGGAATGCATATGATTGGCTGCACCTAAATCTCCTCCAGAACTTTAGCTGCAGAGGTGTCTGGGAAATGTAGTTTTTAGTTTTCCAGCCTATGTCACACAGGCGTGTCCACTAGAAGGTGGCATGGACTGTGCCTCCAACTCCCCAGTAGTGTAAATGCCACTGCGAGTATTCTTGAATATTTTCCTTTATAGAGCTGTGTGAGAATTTCTTTGGGATGATTACCCAGGAGTGAAATCCAGCAGAGCTAAGCATTCCTGTCTCCCTATTTTCACCTCCAGCTTGGAATTATTAATATATGTCTTTATAAAAAGTTTTGCCATTTTGACGTTAAGTTCATTGTTTTAATTTGCATAGCTCTGATCACCAGTGAGATTGACCTTTTTTCTACATGTTGGCCATTTGGGCTTCTCTGCCCAAATGAACTGCTTCTTTATATCCTTTGCCAAGTTTTCGATTGTGTTTCTGGCCCTCTTGGTTTTGAGTTCTTTGTATTAATATATTCTAATACAAATTCCTTGTTGGTTTTAAGTGTCACGTATATTTTCTCCCAGTGTTTCCTGTATTCGCTAGCTCTTTCCATGCTTAATTTTGATGGACTCAAATGCATTAATTTTTTACCTTATTGTATTTTTTGAGATCTTGTTGAAGAAGTCTTTCCCCAATCCTAGGTGACAAAGTTAGCTGTAAATGGAAAAGGTAGGAATACCATGTGGAAAGTTTTTATGAGCCAGGCCTGGAAAAGATGACATCATATCTTCACATACCACTGACTATAATGCAGTAATGTAATTATACCCAATACTGTAAAGTAGGGGGAGGAAAAGGAGCAGGTGGGAAATGTAGTCTCTGGCTGAATAGCTACTTCCCAATGATAACTACGCTAGGAAAGCTTAAGTTTCTCATAGCAATCTAGATATCTTTGCTACAATTTCTAAACTCTCTCTCTCTCTATATATATATAGATATATTTATTTATTTATTTTAAATTTTGTCTAATTTTGGACAAAATGTAAGTCATACCCTATTTATTATTTTGCACTTTTCCTCTTTTCATTCAACATTATGAGATTCATCTCTATTGATGTACGTAATTGTGGTTAGTTATTTCAATTGTTGTATAGTAGTTTATTGTATACGTATACTTCAGTTTATTTAAGCATTTATTTTTGATGGATATTCGGATTGTTTTCAGTCTTTAGATATTACTAAAAATGAGCATTATTTCACATGTCTTACATTTGTTAGGATTTCTTTAGGGTATGTACCTAGGAATGGAACTGATGATTCTTGGGCCATGTACATGTTCAATTTTGCTGGGAAATGCCAACTTGTTTTCCAAAGTGGTTGTAACAGTTTACACCTCCTGCCCACAGCAGCATATAAAAGTTTCTCTTGCCCTACATTCTTGTCAATCCCAATTATTGCGTGACTTAAAAATTTTGCCAATCTTATGGGCATATCATTGTTCTTACTCTTCTTTTAATTTCGTTCTCAGGCTACTTGTGTGGTTTAGAATTTTTTCACATATTTATTAGCCATTCAGTTCTCTTCTTCTGTTAAGTGTCTATTCAATTCTTTTCCATTTTCTTTGTTGAGCTGCTTGTCTTTCTATATTGATTTATAAACATTTTTTTATATTCTGAATAATAATAATCCTTTGTCACTTCTCTATGTTGCAAATATATTTTACATTTTGTGTCTTTGTCACTTTCTTAATAGTGTCTTTTCATTAATGGGAATTCTTAATTTTAATATAATCAAAGTTCTCAATCTTTTCTAGTTAGTGCTTTTGTGTACAATTTAAGAACTCATTAGTTACCTTGAGGTAATAGAGATATTTTTGTATATTATTTTCTGGGAGCTTTATTTTTTTGCTTTTCACATTTAGATATATTATATAATACATCTGGAATTGATTTTTGTGTAGGTGTGAGGTAGAGGTCAAGTTTAATTTTTTGTGACCCAGCACAGTGGCTCTGGCTTGCACCTGTAATCCTAGCACTCTGGGAGGCCGAGGCGGGAGGATTGCTTGAGCTCAGGAGTTCAAGATCAACCTGACAAGATCAAGACTCCATCTCTACTAAAAATAGAAAAAATAAGCTGGGCATGGTGGCGTGTGCCTGTAGTCCCAGCTCCTTGAAAGACTGAGGCGGGAGGATCCCTTGAGCCCAGGAGTTTGAGGTTGCTGTGAGCTATGATAATGCCACTGCACACTACCCCGGGCAACAGAGCAAGACTCTGTTTAAAACAAAACAAAATGAAACAAAAGTTTAACTTTTTTATATGGATATCCATTTTTTCTGGCTTATTTATTATTTCATTATTTATTGAAAAGATGTGCTTTTCTCCACTTCTCTGCAATGCTAGCTTTGATGTAAATCAAGAGTCTGCATGTGTTTGAAATTATTTCTGGGCTTTTCATGCTATCTCATTGGTCTTTTTGTCTTTTCTTATGCTAATATGACACTACCTTAAATTTATAATTTTATATTAGGTCTTGATATCTGGTGAAACACTTCATCATACACTGTTCTTTCTCTTAAGGTTTAGGTTACTCTTTTCCTTTTCCATTTTCATATTTTCACTTTAGACCTAGCTTGCTAAATTTCTGCCCTACCACCCCTCAACACACACCCCTACACATACATAAAACCTATTGGTTTTGCATTGATCCTAGAGATCAGTTTTTAAAGAACTGATATATTTACAATATTGAGTTTCTAGTTATTAGGGTATCTTTTAAGAAAAATTTTTATACATGCCTATGAAATTTTTATCTTGCACACTAAATTTAGAATTGGGAAATTTCACTTTCAAATTTTCAGTTTCCAGAAGTATTTTTCAAGCAAACCAGAGCAGAGTGATTATAAAAAATGGGATCTGAAGAACGGAGTGAGGTATGCAATCCAATAGGAATAGTGTCTTTTTTTTTCACAGTTTTATTGAGGTGTAACTCATATAACTTAAAATTCACCCATTATATTCAATGATTTTTAGTATTTATAGAGTTGTGCAACTATCATCCATTCCATTATACACTGCTACCACTACTCCACAAGGTTTCCTTGAGCATGTTTACAGTCAACCCTTGGTCCCACTCCCAGCCCCAGGCAATCGTGGGTCAACTTTCTGTCTCTGTACACTTGCCTTTTTTGGAAATTTCATGTAAGTGGAATTATAAAATATATAGTCTTTTGCGTCTGTGTTCTTTTTACTTGGCATACTTTTTTTGAGGTTTACCCATGTTGTAACACACACATCAGTATTTTGTTCCTTTTTATTGCTGAAGAGTATTCCATAGTATGAACATACAGCATTTTGTTTAACCTGAACATGTACTATGGATAATACTGCTATGAACATTCATATACAAGTTTTTGTGTGCATGTATGTTTTCATTTCTCTTAGGTAGATTCCCAGGAGTTGGATGGTACGGTGTAGAGGAGGCAAAACTTTTCCTCTACCCTCTTAAGTTTAGTGGCTGGGAGGCCTGTGAATTAAACGGATGACAGACAGATTAACAGGAAAAAAGACATACAAATCAGTTTTTAATTTTACATGCATGGGGCATCACAGAAAGAAGTGAATACCCAAAGGAGAGGTGAAATTTGAGAGTTTATATGCCATCTTAATAGGGAAAAGAAAGGGAGAAGAAAGGCCACTTATGAAAGAGCACATGATTTTAAGGACAGGTAAATGAGCCCTTAGAAGAAGAGATGGGAGATATGATAGTCTGTGATGTCTGAGTGTGGTGCTGACTTCTAGTCTCCTCTTCTGTGATAAGAGTCAATCTTTACTGGTTGATGAAATTCCCAGGGAGGGGATACGTGAGAATTGAGGTTTTGGTTGGTTTGTTTTTTGGTTTTTTTTTAGTATGTTTTTAAGCAGATAAGGGGAGATTACAGAAAGCCTCTTCCTGCATTTATTGATTCTAAAATGTCTTCGGCTCAAAATAATTCTTATTCTAGAGTGGCATAGTTTGGGTGGCATATTTTAATTCTGTGCAATTGTAATTTTATATTTAACTTAAAAAAAACTGTCAAGCTGTTTTCACCAGCAATGTATGTTCACACCAGCAATGTATGAAGTTCTAGTTTCTCCCTCTTTATCTGTACTTGTTATTGTCTAACTTTTGATTGTAGCCATTCTTGTGCATGTGTAGTGGTATTTCATTGTGATTTTAATGAGATACATTTACTTAATGACTAATAACAGTGAGCACCTTTTCCTGTGCTTAGATTCCATTTGTATGTCTTCATAGAAACATCTATTGAAGTCTTCTGGCATGTTTTAGCCAGGTGCAATGGCTCACATCTGCAATTCCAGCACTTTGGGAAGACAAAGCAGGAGGATCACTTGAGGTCGGAAGTTCAAGACCAGCCTGGACAACACAGCAACATCTTGTCTCAACCAAAAGCCACATTTTAATTGTACTTTTGCCTTCTTAATTATTACTGAGTTGTAAGAGTTCTTTATATATTCTGGATACAAGTCCTTTATGTAACATGCAGACATTTCTCTTTGAGACCTAAAGGAAGAAACTTAGGCAAAATTAATGTAAGTAGAGAATGTATTTGGACAAAGTTTGAGGACTGCAACCTGAGAGCATAGATTCAAGTTGCCCTGAATATATGCTCTTGAGTTGCAGTCCTCAAACTTGGTTCGAATAAACTCTACTTAAATTAATTTTGCCTATGTTTCTTTTCCTTTAGGTTGACATATATGGAACAAGTTGGCAGGATTCAGAGTGACCCCTAGTCCCCAACCATCCAGTGGTCTCTCTTGTACTCAGCGCTCAGTACCAGCATGAACCCATTATGTTCCTCCAACTCCAGAGCTTTCACTGGGTACAAGAGGGTGAGTCCTCCTGAATCTGGTCCTCCCTTTTCTTTTTGGTTGAGCGTTAGGTATTATTTGGGCTGTTTTTCAAACCCTTTCATTCCTTTAAGAGTGACGGCTTTGGTCTCTGTCTCTGGACAGGATATTTGGGAGAGAGCTCTGCAAGAGCTGCCTTCTCCGCCTCTGCCTCACGGTAGAAGGTTCTACATCTGCCTCGTGGCAATAGGCTCGTGGTATGGTATGGACAGCCTAACACTAGTGGTTTCACTTCTTATGGCCTCAAATTACTTTGCATGCTTTTAAAATTGTGGCTGCTTCCTACTGCTTACAAATTTGGACTTTTCTTCTCATTTGTGACCAATTCCTGTTAGTTACAAACCAAAAGGTATGGGGTGAGGGTGAGGTCTCTCACCTGAAGAGAAGAGACAATTGCTTCCTCTGATTCATTTGGGTGCCCTAGGTGACTAGAGACTGCAGAGGTGCCATGCCATTTGTCCATGACATGCAGCAGTCTCAAAGGACCTCCCCACATGAATATCTACAGGAATATCTTTAGCTCAGCCAGAAGGTACAATAAAGTTTGGTCACCCAGCACCCTGAACACTCTGGCCACAAGGTGATCAGAGATCCAAGATACCCAAGAGAGTGACTCATGACTCTTGGGTGACATCTTGAGGAGTGATGCTCATAAGCAGTACAGTTCAACCCAAAACACATTTCCAGCCTTGGTCACTTTTGAAAAGTTCCTCAATTATGGAAAATCAAGCTTCAAAATCTAAGCACTTTTTTAAGGAGTAACCTTTTTTAGAAACATCAGCTGGTTTTATGTGTAACACTTGGGGGCATCCTTTTGTAAATATCTAGGAAAATGGACCTATATAACCTTGGATGGTCATAAGAAGCAATAGCTGAAATGAGGGTCCTTTGAAATGCCTAAAATTATTCCTTTGCATACACAACTGGAAAAAATTGGTTTTAGAACCAGAAAAATTGAATTGGAAAACTATTCTACTTTATGTTTGTCCTGGCTGAAGTCTGATAATAAGGGATTTGGAAACATTTTTAAGAGCTCTCTAGTTGGAAGTCAGCTTAATTAAAAGGTGATATCTAGGCTATTGTTTTTCTGGGGAAAAAAAAAGCCTGCTTTTTCTCTTTTTGATCCTATTCTGGGAATTTTTTTTCAAATGACAGAAATCTCTTTTTAAAAGTCTTTGAACCCTCTGTTTCCTTACTTTCTTGTTGACATGATTGTTGTTGAGAAAAATGAAAAACTTCATTGGTCTTTTACACAGCTTAAAATTTCCCCAAATTGGCTCTTCTAAGACTTGTTCTTCCATTGCCTTCCATTTCTGCTCCTCCTTCTTTTTGCCATTGTCAATACCACATGAAGAAATCTAGAGGAGACTTTCACTGGCCCTGAGACTGCTTGAAGACCACAGAAAAAGGTGTGACACACACTCATACTTTTTGGCATCTTCTGTCTCCCTCATGGAGTCTCAAGAGTTATAGGGAGGCCTCTGTCAGTTTTTTTTTTTAAGTTTATTTTATTTTTTGAGACAGAGTCTCACTCTGTTGCCTGGGCTAGAGTGCCGTGGCATCAGCCTAGCTCACAGCAACCTCAAACTCCTGGTCTCAGGCAATCCTACTGCCTCAGTCTTCCAAGTAGCTGGGACTACAGGCATGTGCCACCATGCCCGGCTAATTTTTTCTATATATTTTTAGTTGTCCAGCTAATTTTCTTCTATTTTTAGTAGAGACGGGGTCTCCCTTTTGCTCAGGCTGGTCTCGAACTCCTGAGCTCAAACGATCCACCTGCCTCGGCCTCCCAGAGTGCTAGGATTACAGGTGTGAGCCACCGCACCCAGCCTGAGGCCTAAATTCTTAAACTATATTACCTCTCCTCTTTCCCTTCAACTGGGATGAGATTACCTGGGAATGAGCCTTTCTAGCCACGTGGGACAAACTTACTGTAAGGCTAGTGGCAGGCACCCCTCCCCTCCCTAATGGAAAAAGAAGCAGCTCAGGAGACCTGCCAAGGACAATGCCTGCAAGGCCCAGCTAAGTTAAAGGATGACCACACCTGGATGGTTACGCTGATAAGAGTCTCAGTTCCTAGAGTCCACACATACCACTGGCTCCTCCTATTTCTCAATACCCGCCCTAAAACTGCAAGGGACAATTCCTTGCTCTCCCCACCATAAATCTTCCTGACAAAGAAACCCCTACCCCTAGCCCTAAAAACATACATAAACCCACTCATACTTCTGGGTGATGCGACTTTTCGGGTCTCTCTCTCTCTCTCTCCCAGGACCCGAAAATCTCGCCTGGACCCCTCTCTTGGGACTCATTACCCTCACCCAGGAGCGCCCCAATAAAGCCCTTTACTTACCCCTTCCAACTCTGCTCGTCTTTCTTTCTCTGACACCGGCCAATCCGAAAAACCTTACACTTACATCTAAAACGTTGCTCATCAATGCTTTCAGAAGAGAAAGTTTTACATCAAAGGGTGGAAATGAGAAAAGAAAAACAGCTCAGAGTAGTCTGAGTTGTGTAAAGTACGCAAAATATATCAGGCCCAAAGAAGTATGAGAGACTTCTGTCAGGATCCTCCTCCCCACACTCATGCCCTAGGGGGCAATTATTTAAAGGCATTTTTATCTTTCTTTACTTCTCTGTAGTTTTCTGACTAGCTGGCTCATCCATTTTCTTCACATTGCTGGAATTTGTGATACAACAATGTATAGCCAATCTATATAGCTTATGTTATTTTAAGGTAAAATCTTGGTCAACAACTTGAGAACTGCCTCTTCTTTTTTCCTGTAAAAATCCATTTATAACTGTTGCAAATTGGAGCATATATTAGGGGAACTGGAACCTATGTTCCTGGTTGCAGTCCTCAAACTTGGTCCCCCAAAACAATGCATATATTATTAATAATTTTGCCTCAGTTTCTCCCTTAAGGTCAATACTCTCAGCATGTGGTTTGTCTTTTCATGCTCTTAATGCTGTCTTTGAAACTCCAATAGTTTTTTTTGAGACAGAGTCTTGCTCTGTTGCCTGGGTTAGAGTGCAGTGGCATCAGCCTAGTTCACAGCAACCTCAAACTCTTGAGCTCAAGGCAAGCGATCCTCCTGCCTCAGCCTCTCGAGTAGCTGGGACTACAGGTGTGCACCACCACACCGGGCTAATTTTTTCTACTTTTTAGTAGAGACAGGGTCTCACTTTTGCTCAGGCTGGTCCTGAGCTTAAGCAATCCTCTGGCCTCAGCCTCCCAGAGGGCTAAGATAACAGGCATGAGCCACCCCACTGGAACAAAACACAAATAGTTTTAATTTTAATGAAGCCTAAGTTACTTTTTTTTCTTTTATGGCTTGTGCTTTTAGTGTCATGTCTAGGAACTCTGACTAATCCAAGGTCATGAAGATTTTCTCCTCTAAATTTGTTTTAGTGAGTTTATAGTTTTGGCTTTTATATTTAGGTCTATGATCCATTCGGGTTAATTTCCTTGTGTATGGTGTGAGGTAAAGATCTAAGTTCTTGTTCTTGTTCTTCTTCTATAACAGAGGTAAAGGTCTGAAAAGGGGCACAATGTATTATGAGTTATCATTTAAAAACTCCCCACCTTTTTGGGAATTAAAACCTGCATTCCTGCCTGAGGCCAGTAATCAAAGGGGTAGAAAAATGTTCTTTGTTTTCTAGCGTCTTAAACCACAGGAGATGGCTCAACAAAATCATCTGGAGATCATAAGATCCTCTTCACTGGATACAAGGTTGATCAAAACCACCAACTACAGTGAAACAACAATAGCCCAAAGCCATGACATGTGATGTTGGTCACATAGACCCAAGCCCAACCTGTGAAAACCCCCTTTAAAAAGCCCTGTATTTCTGCTTAAAGATGGGATGGTGGTCTTTTGAAATGCTAGTCTCCCGCCCTCCCCATTTGCTGGCAAATTAATAAACTTCTTTTTCCTTTTCCTCAAACCACTTGTCCTTGTTCTTCATTCTCACTGATTTGGCCTTGGAGAGAAGTGCCAAACTTTCAATAACACAGTTTCAGTAATACTTCTTTTTGCATATGGATATCTAATTGTTCTGGCACAAGGCACTATTTTGTTTTTGGTTTTTTTTTTCTTTACTCACCACTATACAAATGAGGACAGGCACAATTTTTTGAAAAGACTATCCTTTGCTTGTTGAATTGTCTTAGCATATTTCCTGAAAATCAATTGACCATAAATGTAAGGGTTTATTTTTGGGCTCTCAATTTTATTTCATTGATGTATATGCTTAGCTCTGTGCCAGTGCCACACCATCTTGATTCCTATAGCATTCTATTAAGTTTTAAAATTTCTAAGTTTTCCATTAATCTTTCTCATAAGTCTTTTGGCTAGTCTGTTTTGCATTTCTATGTAAATTTTTAGATTACCTTGTTGATTTCCACAAAAAAGTATAATAGAATTTGTCACAAACTGAAATTTCTGAGATTTTACCCTATTGCAAGCCATGTTTTTTTTTTTTTTTTTTTGAGACAGTCTCACTCTGTTGCCTGGGCTAGAGTGCCGTGGCATCAGCCTAGCTCACAGCAACCTCAAACTCCTGGGCTCAAGCAATCCTCCTGCCTCAGCCTCCCAAGTAGCTGGGACTACAGGCATGCACCACCATGCCTGGCTAATTTTTCTATATATATTTTTTTAGCTGTCCATATAATTTCTATTTTTAGTAGAGACAGGGTCTCGCTCTTGCTCAGGCTGGTCTCTAACTCCTGAGCTCAAACAATCCGTCCGCCTCGGCCTCCCAGAGTGCTAGAAGTACAGGCGTGAGAGCAAGATAAGTTTTACAAAAGTTTGCAGACCCCTGCTTTAACCTAATATACCAGGCCCTTAAGTCACGATTTCAGTATACTTTTTTCATATTACTTCCTATTCTTTCCTTTTAATTGCTCTCTGTTTCCCTTATAAGATACTTACCTTAGCCATTTGTATGCCTTTTTTGGTCTCTTCATAGAAGTGCTCTTCCTTATCATTTCCTTATGCATGAATCCTATCCTTTAAGGCCCAGATAAAACATCTTTCCTTTCTCTTCCTTTTCTGTGCTTTCCTTATCTCTTCAGTTAGAAGTTATCTTTATTATCTCTGACCTCCCAGAACACATTATTTCTATCTCATTATGACCCAACTTGTTTTCCTTTTGTTATTTCACTATACATCTTATTTTATCAGTAGAACATATATATTAATAATGTCTGTATTTCTCTTAGTATTCTTACACAAGATCTTGATCAGTAACTATATTTGCCGAATGGGGATAGTTTGTGTGTGTGTGTGTGTGTGTGTGTGTGTGTGTGTGTTTGTGATTTTCCTGTTCCTGCCATTAGATGGCAGTGTTCAAACTTTGTAGTACAAAGAAATCCCAGTTTTAAAAATACTAATAAGATTCTGGATCTGTGGCTTACCATTAATTTGTAGCATTTGACCACAAGTCTATCTTATTATCTGCTTTGAAACAATCTTGCCTTGGAACTTGTTTGCCTTGGGAACTTGTTTGTTCATTGCTTCTCTATGAAACTTCACTTTCTGTATTGACCTCTTTTGTTTATGGAAGAAATACTTGCATTAAAGTTCTGAACCTTAGATCATGCAGTTAGCTAGCATTTAAAATCATTATGTAAAGCAGATTTGTGATGGTTTAAATCAATGGCACTATCTACTATATGTACAAGTATTACTAGTGCTACCACATTAATATCTGAAAAGTCAATTTTCTTTTTTTTTTTTGAGACAGTCTCACTCTGTTGCCCAGGCTAGAGTGCCATGGCATCAGCCTCGCTCACAGCAACCTCAAACTCCTGGGCTCAAGCGATCCTCCTGCCTCAGCCTCCCGAGTAGCTGGGACTACAGGCATGCCCGGCTAATTTTTTCTATATATATTTTTAATTGTCCATATAATTTCTTTCTATTTTTAGTAGAGATGGGGTCTTGAACTCCTGAGCTCAAACGATTCACTCGCCTAGGCCTCCCAGAGTGCTAGGATTACAGGCGTGAGCCACCGTGCCCGGCCTGAAAAGTCAATTTTCTCTTTAAAGCAAAGGACAGTGGGAACTTTATTAGATTCCACTCCTCCCCACCCCAAATAACAGAATGAAATGAGCTCCAGGCATCTTCAAAGTAGGGTATGGTGGTTTGAACAGATTCCAGCAAGGATCAAAGTTTCCATATTTTGCCTGAAATCTTTCACTGATATGATTCTTCTACTGTTTCCTGGAAAATTCCTAGAACTTGGACTAGAACTTGTAAATTATACCAAACAGAGCACCCAGTTGGCCCAGGGCAGGACTAGAATGACTGTTTTTGTTTGTTTCCTACTAAGTGTTGGCCTTATTTGTAGGAAGAGTAGGGCGAGCCAAATAAAACTACAGGGTACATAAATATATGTAATAATATGAAAATAACATGTCTAAAGGGAGATTAGTGGAAACTACAGTAAAATACCAGACCCTATCTTTAGAAAATGACAGCTTCTATTTTGATATAAGGAAATGGTTCCTGTTTGACAGACCTCACTAACCCCTAACTTCTAGAATTATCACCTTATAGGAGAAAACTTTGGTAATAAGATTGGTGAGGTTTTTGTTGTTGTTGTTGTTGTTTTTGCCTGAAGATTTTCTTGAAGTTTCTTGGTGAGATTACTATGGTAACATTCCTATCTGATCGCTCTTCTTATACAGGCATCTTCAAAAATTATTGGCAATTTCCAAGTTAGTGGAATGTTGGCTATAATTACTTTGTAAACTGTAACAATGACCTCTGTTTCTCTTAGGTCTCTGACATCTAAGTGTCCTTAGAGAAGGAAGAGGAAGAGCACTATCCTGTAATTGTCTGGCTCAACTGCTCACCTCCTTAGCATAAACATTGGTTATCACAGGTGGGATCCAGGGAATTATCTCTGAAGTAAACAGTGATTAAAGGTTTTTCAACTAAGTTCTTTCCTCAATATCTGTTTTCATACCAAATTACTCAAACTAGGTCCTCTTCCTCTTTGCTTCCTATCCTTGCCACACCCTTCTCTCTCTTGTCTAAACTGGAGAACTCTTAGTCATCCTTAATATTCAGCTCAAATGTCACTCCCTCGTGAAGTCTTCCTCAACATGGCAGGTAGAACCAGTGGTTACTCCCTCTCTGCTCTCACAGCTCACTTGGAGCAGCTTGGCTTGTACACCAGATTAATGGGATTATCTATTTTCGTGTAGATGTCCCCCGCAGTGTGTAAACTTCAAGGGCAGAGACCATGTCTTTTTTTTGTCCAGCATTTGGCATATGGCGGGCTCAGTGTTGGTGAATGACTGAAACTGTTGCTTGGCGACTTTCTGCCCTCAAGGAGCATATCCCAGCCAGGTTACTCTCGATGTTTCACAGGGCGGCCAAACTGCAGGAGTTTCAACTGGCACACCGGTTCTCGCCAACCGAGCGTTTAAAAATAAGCAGCGATGGACTCCAGGGAATAGAGGGTGCCACTCACGACGAACACCTCTCATCACCTCCAGCGGGTCCATGCCTGCTAGCTGATCCGGCAGAGGCGATTTTGGAGTCTGCTCAGTCGAGGCAAACGCTTTCCCTGAACAAACTGAGTCCCAGAGGTACTTCTCCAACTCTGGGCTGGAGACCATGTCCGCTTTTTCCTAACGGTGACAGGAAGTCAAGGGGAAAACGTGGGATTTAAAGGTTTGGGGGCAACTGCTCTCAGCACTCAGGCTCGAGGCTAGAGGTGGATCCCGCGCTGATGCCTGTGAGAAGGGGTGGCGCCGAGCCTTCCTTTCAGCCCGCCAGCCCGAAGGCTGAGCATCCAGCCTAGGCTGCCGCTCCCTCAACTGCCATCGCACCCAGGGCCCCGCCCACCCCTGGGCGGGGAGCCACCGTTCTCGCGAGAACGAAGTTAGCCTTGCCTTTTCAGATTGCGGGCTCTCGCGAGAAGAGTCTGAGGAGCCGGCCTGCAACCTGCCCGGGCGGCTCTGGTAGCGGCTGCCGCTGGAGTGGCAGCCTCCACAGACTCCTCCTGAGGGTTCCGGCTGAGGAGGAAGCGGAGGTGTCGCTGGTCTCGGCCTTTGCTTTGATCTTCAGTGGACATTTAAGGAGGACTACAGGTTCGAGGGCGACTGGACTCTTTTGGGGAACTCTGTGGGGGCGGCGCGGGAGGTTGGGCTAGGCGGGGGCGAAGGAGGAAAGGGGCGGAGGCCGAATGTGGGCATGAGAGACCGGCTGCTGTGGCCGTCGTCTGGGCGGCCGGACCCTGCAAGGGGACCGAGGTGGCATTTCGGGCTCCGACCACGGGTACTCAATTCAGGGAGGCAGGGATGGGACTTCGGTTTCGAGGGTGCTGCTTTTGGGTTGGGAGTTCGGAGGCCTTTCCCCAGGGATGAAGGCGATACCCTCATCCCTCCTTTCCAGGGCAGAGTAACCCTGTGCCCCGCCCCTTTCCTGTCATATCTGGGCTAACGCAGCGACATCCTGAGGAGGGCGCATCACAATAGGGGATAAGGTGGTGTGCACTCTCCCTTTGAGTGAAGAGAGGTGAGACCCCAGTAATGTGCTGCGTGGTTTTATGCTGTAACCGTATCACGTATGGTAAAGCTTTGTTTTTCCCAAACTTGCAGGTTCTGATTTCCTTCTTCTTCAGGCACAAGTCCCCTGACACCCTTATGTTTGGGAATGGGGTGGGGAGAGGTGATACATCATTTAGTAATTTGTTAGTGTGGGCCGGTGTGACCATTCCTGGGTCTCGCAGATTTCCTACTTCTGAGTCCATGATGAGAAGTCACTAGTCCAGACATGCTAAAGATAGAGCTTCACTTGCTTGTCACTTTGTGCACTTAGCAAAGAAAATTATTTTACACATTTTTTATCTTTCAGAGTCTTTCATGCTTTTTATTAGAATTAACAATCTAAATGAAGCAGCACAGGATATTGATTTTATTTGGACAATTGGGTTCTTTCCCACCCTTCCTCCTACCCCCCACAACTACACAAATTTGATCAAAATGTTTTAGAGAGGGGATTAGGGATAAATTTTGAATGAAGGAGACTAGAAATTGGAATAAAAGGCATACTAAAGAATGCAACCATAGGGCCAAAATAGTTTCTGTACTGGAGAGCCCATTTAGTGCTGAAGTCCAGGCCTGAAACCCAGGACTGCAGTTGTCATTTGAATATATAGCAGAAAGCAGTAGAACGTATTTGGGAAAAGATTTAATAGTGGATTAAGACTATAAAAAAAGTGTGTGAGGAGAAATTTTTTTTTTTTTTTTTTGAGACAGAGTCTCACCCTGTTGCCCGGGCTGGAGTCCCCTGGCATCAGCCTAGCTCACAGCAACCTCAAACTTCTGGGCTCAAGCAATCCTCCTGCCTCAGCCTCCCGAGTAGGGCATGCGCCACCATGCCCGGCTCCGAGAATTATTTTTGAAGGTGTAAATGTGTTTCATAAATTTCCCCAAACATTTCTTAGAGTTTATGACCTGTTATTCTTATACATAAAGAGAAAGTAGGAAGGGAGGTTCTGAAGCATGAAGTATGATAAGGAACTTAGAGTAGCATAGTGTTCAATCAAGAAAACATTCACTGTCTCAACAATTTTGCATTTTCACCTTTTTTTCTCACTTCCAAAAAAGCTTTCAGATGGACTTTTTACCTGCAGATGGACTTGTTATCTTTCCACCAATCTGAATTTTGTTCTTTGTCACCCTCTTTTCTTCTAAGCCTTGTGAATTTTTTTTATTATTAACTTCAGTTGCAAACTACTGTGATCTGCTTTGTGGCTTTTCACATTAGGTTACTTAGTGTAGTATGTATGGAAGTGATATGGAAAATATTATGTACCTTTCAAAGGGATAGGTTATGAGTAGCAAACTTGCATACCTTCATGTACTAGCCAGATAATGAAAATGAGTGAAATGCACTGAAGAGTTTATGTGGTATTTAAGAGGGACATCCAGTTCTCAGGTCTGCCTGATTAGTACAATATGTGAATATGGGCCCAGTCTTCAGCATTCTCAAGAGAACACAGGAAGTCTAGATTTTTTTGTGTAGCCTCTTGATCTTTAAAAATGCAACTAGTTAAAGCAATTAAGAATAACTTCATGTGGCCCAGTCAAACCCAAACCTATCTGTAATTGTATTGTGCTCTCTAGTTTAGGAGCTCTGTTATAGAATTAATAAATTTTACAACTGGAAAAAAGATTTAAAGCAAATATGTCAATTAGTTTGGAATTTCAAACTTTAGAGAGAGTTGGGGAAAATGTCAAGTCTACTTGAAACCAATAGTTAAGTTTAATAGCCTTTAAATATAGTAGGACAAATTGAACTGGTATTTACTATGAATGTTTTAACTGTGAACATAACTGAAGGAAAAAACCTCTCAGTATTTATAGTTTAATAAACTCAGAGTTCTGAGCAAAGCTGATTTATAGGTATCTTGTAGGGAAATTGGTTTATTTCGAAGCTTTTTATTGTACTTGCCCGTAATATGTAAAATTGAATCCAGGAGACTCTGTACAATGCATTGTAAGATTTGAATGTTTATTGTTTGCTGTGCTACCCCACATTACCTTCCTAGCCATTGACTTTTACTGGAAGAAATATTGATCCCTTCCTTGGATTTTATTTCCTAGCAGTTGGAGTTGGAGGGGTTTGGCAACTGGATGGAAAGAAATGGGATGGGGAAAGTGTGATATGAAGCAGGCACTCTTGTGCCTCTTCCTTACAATGTCCATTAAAAAATTGATTTGGGTTAGCTAGTTTTTCTTATAAGGAGAATAGATACTTTGATTAAACTTTATGTTTTATACATAGTAGAGCTTAATGACATTTGTGGAATTGAACCTTATGGATTAAACCTCATTGACCCATTAACGTGAAGTACTTTAATCACATAATCTGATTCATACCTAGTTGGGCTGTGGGGACTGGGAGTTTTAGAGGTCAGACCTAGTACTTAGGTATATAGAGGGCAAAGTTGAGGGTCCTCACTGGGGGTAAGGGTGAAAGAGAAGGTT
Source organism: Varecia variegata (assembly GCA_028533085.1). Taxonomy (NCBI): domain Eukaryota; kingdom Metazoa; phylum Chordata; class Mammalia; order Primates; family Lemuridae; genus Varecia; species Varecia variegata. The sequence continues at coordinate 146,116,087 of CM052438.1, read as the reverse complement.
ACGTGACAAAGAGAGTTTTGAAAAGAAAGATGAAATGGTTAAGTATCCTTTTGTTTGTTGTGCAATTTTACAAAGAGGTCTGCCTTTTACAACTAAATTTATCATAACTCATAACTCATGCAAAGACTGCATAGAATACTATTTTTTTTTTTTTTTTTTGAGACAGAGTCTCGCTCTGTTGCCCAGGCTAGAGTTGCCATGGTGTCATCATAGCTCACAGCAACCTCAAACTCCTGGTCTCAAGTGATCCTCTTGCCTCAGCTTCCCCGGTAGCTGGGACTACAGATGCATGCCACCACACCCAGCTAATTTTTTCTATTTTTAGTAGAGATGGGGTCTTGCTCTTGCTCAGGCTGGTCTTGAACTCCTGAGCTCAAGCGATCCTTCTGCCTCAGCCTCCCAGAGTGCTAGGATTACAGGCGTGAGCCACTGTGCCCTGCCAAATACTGGTTTTTTAATCGGGACTGTTTTGCAGACTTGATTTTCTTCATTTTAGCCCGGTCTTCTCAGGTCAACCTAGGCTACTAGCTCTCCATCCAATCTCTGCCTCTCTTTGGAACAGGAGGTGAAATAGCAGATATGTATTATGTTTGTGAGGTGCTCTTGTTTGAGAGTTTTAAATACATTCCTGAGGTATTTGTTTTACACTTGCTGAGATTTTGCTTGTTGAAGGGGGAACTATCATTTTCCTCTCCCCATGTTTCTACCATGACTTGTAAGTAGGAAGTTCTCTCTTGGAAGTAACTTCCCTGTTCTTTCCATCGCTGAGATACCTTCCCAAAGGAGGATTAAGTGAGACTAGGAGAACGGGTTGAGTATACTTTTTCTCAGTGCCTTCTGGTTTCATTTTTGGAACTCCCAATTCTTAGGATAATACATTCTCTAGTCATCTGTATGGTAGGCTTTTCTGAGCAGGCTGGACTCCTATGAGGGAGAAAGAAACGGAACAGTTCTAAGTGGGTAAGTTTAATTTATAATCAAAGTAATAAGGTTTATGCCCATTGGATTCAGTTACATTTTTGTCTTCATTTGTCTGACTCCTTTATTTTATTTCTTTGTTGGTTCTGAACTGAAAGTGTGTGTGTGGGGAGAAGTTAGTTACAGATTTTGCTAATGGAGGAAGAACTATTAAGAATTTTTTTTTTCTCTTTAGTAGAGTCTTTATGGGGTTCAAGCTAATGTTGCATTTCCCCTAATATGGCTTGCTCTGGTTTACTTTGGGACCTACCTTGCTAAGATGGTTGTAATCTAGAACTTGGAAATGGAAGATGAACAATCAGAATTCAAAGAGATGCTCTCTGGGAGAGGATTAAGAGCTTGGTAAATGTTAGTTGTAGGCAAGAAAACAATGAGCTGAGTATTTGAAATAGTAGAAACTTAAAAAATAAATAATTAGTTTTAACCTAAATACTCAATATTGAAGAATACTGAAATATAGTATTCATAAGAATTATAAAAAATAGAATATAAAGAGAAAAGATTTTATATCAAATATGTGCCCTCATGTCACAGATTTCTGAAGGTTGTGTCTTTGCCAATAAAAATGTCTTTCTTCATCCTATTAATAGTTTATGTTATTCTTTAAAAAAATGTGAAGTATCTGATTACATGGTACTTATTTTAATCTTTGTAGTTGAAATTAGTGGTATATTAGTATTTTTGGTGACAAACTGAAATTAACATTTAGTATTTAGCTGGGAGTGAGAGTCTGTCATAGTGAATCACTGATTGAAGTACTTGATTAGAAACTATGAATAATACTTTTCTAAGGTCATTTTAAGTTGTAATCATACTTTTCTGCTTGGAGTGCCTTATTTGGAATCATTTAGATCAGAGTTTAAAGCCCATCGTTAGCTCTATGACATTAATATTAACCTCTCTGAGCCTTTGTTTCCTCATATGAAAAATGTGTATAGAACACAATTGTCAGGTATTTCAGGATGAAATGAAATAAAGTATATAAAGGTGTTATGTAAATAGTAACATGATGTATGAATTTAAGTTAGCACTTGGGTCTGTATTTATGCTCGGAAAATAAGCATGCTGGCATCATCATCTTCTTCTCCCCACTCCCTATATCTCCAGGGATCTTGAAACACATCCATCAGTTAAATTTACCTTCACATCTGCCTGTCTCATTTGGAAGGAACAAGTTCAAATGACTGTTTACAGCCTTGCCAATATGACTCCATTGTAAATTAAAAGCTTTTTCTTTTTCTTTTTATTTATTCTAGTAAGCATTGGACAATAGGAAGCTCTTTTTCTCATTTTTCATCTTGGCATCCATTGGCTGGTATTTGGTATTCTATGTAATTTGAATGTAGGTAGAGAAGTAGACAAAAGGGAAAAAAGACTAGATTGAAGAGAGAGATGGTGTGGCATTTTAAAAATGATCTATTGGGATACTGTCATCTACTTCTAAAAAAATAAAAACATTTTATTTTTATTATTTGGACTATTTCCCTTTAACATCTTTGACTATCATTGCTTATAGCAGTTGGGTAGAAAATTATCCTAAGTTTTCTATTTGTAGACTATTTGAAATGTCAGCTTAAAAATAAATTTTAAAGCTCAGATACCTGAGAAAGAATCATGGGCGCAAAATTGTGCAACAAATGTTTTTTATGATTTTCTCATTTTTGGATGGTCATACAAATAGTGCTGAATTATTTTAAAGGTAATTATTTCATTCAGGACAGTTTAGTTTTATACACTGTGGGGTTGAATTTGATTTTTCTCACATCTAGAAGGCAAGGCAGTCTGCTCTTTTCAGCTCTTTATTTGTTCATTTAGAGTTTTCTTTTTTTCTTTTTTCTTCTTTTCATTTATAGTTTTTTTAAAAAAGGGTTTAACTTCCTGTATGATGCCTAAGTGTGGGGCACTCTTAGTTCCTTCTTGTTGAATTTTTCAAATTGTCTGTTTCTTTTAAGAGAATATTTATTTAAGACTAGTGGGGTTATAAAAACCATAATACTGTAAGTAACTTTAACATCTTTAACATTCTAAATTTTAGAAGAGAAAACTGAAGTGCAAATCACGCCCCCTAACTAATTTTGATGAACAGTGTTGGCTGATAGTAGGAAGGACTAGTATACAGATCTCCAAGTCTCCTGATTCTGAGTGGTTTATTCCAGTGATTCTTGTAGTGGATTGCATGTACTTCTAGGGGTGCATGAAAAACTTATTCCTTGTGTAACATGAAGAAAACAATAGAACTTCTATTATATTTATTTTTTACTATATCCCTTTTTCATTTGTATTTTTCATATATATGTTCTGTGTAGATAATACTGGTATGATAGTATGTGTGCATTATTTATAAATATACATACATATAGATAGCTGTTCATGTTAGTTGAACTCAAAACATGTTAAGAAAGGGAAAAACTACCTTATTTTAAAAGAAGTGGTATGACATCTTTGATCATCTTTGCTTCCCTAGTGAATGATATTTAACAGCAGTCTTAAACAGTTATTAATTTTGAAATTGTTTTATGATGAGTACTTTGAAACATTTCTTGTAAAAGTAGATTTTTTTGGAGTAATTTCTGTCTAACTATAAAAGTAATGTTCTTTGCTCGCAATTTGAGACATTTAGCAAAGGGCAAGGAAGAAAATGGTACCATAATCCCATGACCCAATAATAATTGCTTCCAGTCACAAATATATGTGTGTGTGTGTACATACATACATGTTAAATATACCCTAAATTGGGATCATTCTGTATGTAATGACTTAAAATTTTTTATTTTGAGAAATTAAAATAATAGACATACCTAGATTTAAAAATTAACATTTTGTTATGTGTTAATTTTTTTTTTTTTTTTAAACAGTCTCACTCTGTCGCCCCGACTAGAGTGCAGTGGCGTCATCATAGCTCACTGCAACCTCAAACTCCTAAGCTCAAGCGATCCTTCTGGTTTAGCCTCCTAAGTAGCTGGGATTACAGGTGCGCACCACGAAGCCCGGCTAATTTCTCTCTTTTTAGTAGAGATGAGGCGAGGTCTCTCTCTTGCTCTGGCTGGTCTTTTTTTTTTTTTTTTTTCTTTTTTTGAGACAGAGTCTCAGTCTGTTGCCCGGGCTAGAGTGCTGTGGCATCAGCCTAGCTCACAGCAACCTCAAACTCCTGGGTTTAAGCAATCCTGCTGCCTCAGCCTCCCGAGTAGCTGGGACTACAGGGATGTGCCACCATGCTTGGCTAATTTTTTATATACATATTTTTAGTTGTCTGGCTAATTTCTTTCTATTTTTTTAGTAGAGACGGGGTCTCACTCTTGCTCAGGCTGGTCTCGAACTCCTGAGCTCAAACAATCCACCCTCCTCGGCCTCCCAGAGTGCTAGGATTGCAGGTTTGAGCCACTGTGCCTGGCATATATATATGTATTTGTTTCTTCTTCATGTCACAAAAGGTAGCAAAAGTCTGTGTTTTGCTTGTTCTCTACCTACTTTTTTCACCTAACAATGTATTTAACATCTTGGATATTAATTCATATTAGTGCTTGGAGATCTTCCTTATTCTTTTTAATGGATGTGTAGTATCTATTATGTGGCTGTACTTAGTTTATTCGGTTAGCCCCTTTTGATGCACAGCCAGATTGTTTTCAGTCTTTCGCCCTTATAAATAACACCACAGGAATATATTTTTGAATATTTTTTTTTTCCATGGCGTTTCTGACAGCTGATATTTTTGAATATTTTGTTGAATATTTGTACCCACAAATTTTCAGGGTAGATTCTTAGAGGTGGGACTGGTAAATGTATGTGTAATATTGTTGTATATTACAAAATTCCTCTCCATAGGGGTTGTATCATTTGTATTTTTCATCAGCAATGTATGAGAGTATAGAGAATATTTCTTCATAGCCTCACCAATAAGAGTATATGGTCAAAATTGGAGTTGTTAATTTGCATTTTCCTTATGAATGAGGTTCATATCATCTTCATATGTTTAAGGCCATTTGGCTTCATTTTTTTTGAAAATTGTGTGTTTCTTTTCTGCATTCTCTGTTGTGAGGAAGACTGCAGATTTCGTTTTTAAAGAGCTCTTTATATACTGTGGGAGTTAGGTAGGCCTTTCCAATATAAGACAAAAATATTTGTTTTTAAAATTTTGTTAATGTTTTTGATACTTTTTGTGATGCAAAGGTGTTTTTGTTTACAGTTAAATCATCCTTCCAGATTTTAAGTAAAATCACCCATTTTTTTCCTATTATTCGTATGATTTCAATTTTTACATTTAGATAGCTGATTTGTTTAGAGTATACCCTAGTATATGGTATTAGTAAAGGATTCATTTTTTTTTTTTCTTTTATGGGGTCTTTTGGTGACGACCGGAAAACCTGCTAGACAAATTCTAAAAGAGCTGTAACACTCGGATTCGGTTTTATGTTTTCCCGTATGTATGTTTACACATCCCAATGCTGTTTATTAGTGTCTATCTTTTCCTCAAGAGACTTGAGATACCACTTTATTATATATTGAATTTCCTTATATTTTAGGGGTCTATTTCTGGACCTTTTATTCTGTTCTGTTGGTTGTTCTGTCTGTTCACGTACCACGGACTTTTAGTTATTGAAATAAGCCTTAATTCAAAGATCTTTGAATATGATAAACCGATTTTTGTTTTATTAAAATGGAACACTACCTGTAATAAATACTAAGACACGAAGACTTGTAAAGTGTTTCTTTGCAAGCAAGTATTTTGTCTCGGGGCAAATTTTAGAGTCCTTAACATGAAGCATTTAGAGGAAAAATAACTTCTTTGGTAGAGAAGGTTCTGATATTCTAGCTCTAATTGTGCTGGCAAAACTGGTAGCTACCAGCCATATGTGGCTATTTAAATTTAGATTAATTAAAATAGAAAATTTAAAACTCAGTTCTTTAGTTGTAGTAGCCACATTTTAAGTGCTTAATAACTACATGTAGCTAGTGGCTAGTTTTTAGACAGCACATAGAACATTTCCATTATCACACAAAGTTCTATTGGGCAGTACTGCAATCTAGAACTTGAATCATATTTACTTTTGTAGCCTATGGAGCTGATGGCAGATAAACAGACAAGATAAAAATTTGAAAGGAATAGAAGGTAAAGGAAATAATGAATAGGTCAAAATGGAGCAGTGTAATAAAGATTTTATGAAAAAATATAACTGATAAAAGCAACATGGAGAAAAAAAGAGAATATATTTAAGAGTCGGCTTTATTTAAAGGGTGTTGCTTCTTAGCAGTTGAATGTAATCTCCTTTGATTTAGACATGAGCTTACAGGAGCTTTGCCTATATTAAATGATGTTATATCAAGGTGATTTGCTTCAACTAAGATGTTTCTGGTTTTGAAGTCAATACTATTTGGTCATAGTAGAAATGGAAAACAGTAAGATACTGCTTTATCCAAGATCAAGGAGCCAACCGAAAAAAAATAAAAATAAAAAAAGATATTGCTTTGAAATATTAAAAAATATGCTTTTTACTGAGTTTTAAGAACTTAACATTATATACAGTATCTAGTTATCTAGTTATTTGCAATGCTAATCACTTAATTTAGGTACTTTGTAAGTGCTTAAGACACAGAAAGACTTTCAGATATTTATTGAGCTGTTTGAGATAGGAAAAAAACAAATGAACGAAACATTTCTTGAAGTGTTAATGCCTAGATTAAGAAGTAAAATTTGAATAAAAATTCTATAAAGGTGGTAAAATCAATTAACACAAAGATTTTATATCCAAATCACCTCTGGAACATCGAGGGCTGAATTTGAGTTGACTTTGGAAGTCTTACATCTTTGTGGATTAGATAAGGCCTTTTAAATAGACAGTCGACCCTACTTTCAATGGAAATGCCATGCAATTTTATAAAATCTGTCGTTAGGGAGTACCCCTAGCAGTTATCAAAATGCCTGAAAAGGTGCTAAGTACTCAATAAATAGATTTTGAATGAATGAATAAATCAATCTAATTTTATATCATGAATTAAGTTACATAAAATTCAGTCAGATATAATCTAGTATAAAAATATCCTGAATAATATTCTCAGCTAAACTTGCTTTATTTTAACTGCAACAAATCAGAAAAGGACAAGCCTTGAAAATTGAAAGGGCTTCTCTGAGATTTAAAGAGATATCTTTGAGGAATATTTTGGGAAACTCAGGGCTCATTGGGATAATATCTTGAAAAATTTTATATTTTCTCTCCTTTATCCCCACTTTCTTGATATATATTTCCTGAGAGCAGGTATTGGCATTAGAAATTGAATTGTTATGATTTTTGTTCATTTGAGGGTAAGATTCACATGCTTGGCGCTCTTTGCCATAACTAAAACATGGGTATACTTATGGGATAATATATATATATTGAGATAGGGTCTTGCTCTGTTGCTCAGGCTGGAATGTAGTGGTGCAATCATAGCTCACTGTTAACCTTGAACTCCTGGGCTGAAGTGAATCCTCCTGCCTTAGCCTCCCGAGTAGCTGGGACTACAGGTTCGTGCCACCATGCCTGGCTAATTTTTAAATTTTTTGTAGAGGCAGGTCTCACAATATTGTCCTGGCTGGTCTCAAACTCCCAGCCTCAAGTGATCTTCCTGCCTTGGCCTCCCAAAGTTCTGTGGTTACAGGCGTGAGCCACCTCATCTGATGATAATATTCTTTTAAAACAAACAACTGAAAGTCAAAGACTTATAAATCTTTGTGTTTCCTCTGCACTAGTAGATTATATTAAATGAAATGTCCTTCAATTTCTTTCATCTTAATTTAGTTAATTAAACATTTTGTAAAAGCTTACATACAAGTTGTACTAAGCTATGAGGACACAAACATGACTCCTATTTTGTTCTTGCCCTCAAGGGTCTTACAGTCTAATGGCCAACGTGTAGCAGAAACATATTATACAAGTGATCAAAAAATACAAAATCATACTTAAGCAAGAAAATTAAACAAGGAAAAAATTTCTATAACAATACTACCTCCAAATACTTTATTATAGACCCCTCCCAATATTATGATTATGAAAACAATATGTAGGAAATTCAAATATTAGAGGGGATACAATGAAAAGGAAGTCTCTCTAGCATTTCCTCAGAGGCAACTACTCATAGTTTTATGTGATATTTCTAGACATTATCTTAATGTATACAAGTATGGATAAATGTTTTTGTGTGTGTATACAAATGGGAATATATAATGATTATCTGTACCTTGGTCTTTAGCTTAATAATACATTTTGGAATATTTTTTATATTAGTATATCTATCCATATGTCTATCTCATTTTTGCTGTTTACATAAAATATTGTACATATTTTTAACCAATTCACGTGATGTACATTTATACTGGTTCCAGATTTTTGCTATGACAAATAGTGCTATATATCATGTCAAGGGAGAAAAGAGATATATTCATTTTGTGTGTATGCGTGTGTTAATGTAGTGGTATGTTTAATTAAAACAAGGCCTGAACAAAACATTAAACTTTTAGTGTCATACATAGGGAGAACATGTTGGGCAATATGGCAGACAGACTCTAAGATGGTTCCCATGATCTCTGCCTCTTGGTGTTTGTGCCTTTGTATAATTCTTTCCCCTTTAGTGTGAGCAGAATCTGACTTCCTTCTTCTTTTTCTTTTTTTTTTTTTTTAATAGAGACAGGGTCTTGCTCTGTCTCCCAGGTTGCTGGAGTGCAGTGGCACAGTGATAGCTCACTGCAATCTCGAACTCTTGGGCTCAGCAATCCTCCTGCCCCAGCCTCCTGAGTAGCTGGGACTACAGGTGTGTGCCACCATGCCTGGCTATTTTTAAAATATTTTGTAGAGACAAGGTCTCACTGTGTTGCCCAGGGTGGTCTCAAACTCCTGGCCTCCAGCAATCCTCCAGCCTCACCCTCTGAAAGTGCTGGGATTATAGGCGTGAGCCACCATACCCAGCCAAAATCCAACTTCCTTCAAACTAAAAGGATATGGCAAAGTGATGAGGATGTTTACTTTACATTTCATAAGACTCCATTTTGGTAGCAGACTTACTATTTCTCTGTTGTTGGCTTTAAATCCTACTGTTACAAGGAATTGTTACAATGTGAGTGAGTTTAAAAGCATATCCTTCCCCAGTCCAGCCTCTAGATGAGGACCTAGTCCTGGTTAACACCTTGATTATAGCCTTGCAGAGGACCCAGCTAAACCATGCCAGATTCCTGACCCACAGAAACTGAAATAATATATGTATATTGTTTTAAGCCACTGGATTTGTGGTAATTTGTTATGACCCACTCACTATTGTGGCAGAAGTAGAAAAGTTCTCACCAGTTTTCATTATTAAAAGTTTATGTATGTTGTTTGGGGCAGTGGGAGGATGGATGACTGACTATTGATGGTAATGTGGCAGTGTGATTTAGGGTTTTTGAGCAAAAAGTGGTTTAATTATGTCATGTTAATATGTTTGATGCTTTTGAGTATGAATTAAAAATCATTGCTGATTTTTTCTTTTTAAATTTAAATGTGATAAAATTCTTCCTTTTTGGTGTATAGTTCTGTGAGTTTTGATAAAAGCATACAATTCTGTGATTACCACCACAACAATCAAGATACAGAATAGTTCCATTCCCCTCCCTCCCCTAAACATTACCTTGTGCTGTCCCTGTATAGTCATTTCAGCCTCTGGCTGATCTATTCTCTGTCCCTATAGTTTTGTCTTTACAAGAATGTCTCAGAAATGGAATCATATGGTGTGTAACCTTTGAGTCTGTCTTCTTTCTAATGCTTTTGAGATCTTCCATGTTGTATGTATCCAGTTACTTACATGTTATATTATTATGTGCTGTCCCACCCATCTCTCCAGCTCTATTTCTTTTTCTTCAGTCTTTCTTGCTCTTCATTCTATGTATTGGGTCATTTTTATTGATCTGTTTTCCAAGTTCCCTGATTTTCTTTTTGTCATCACCATCTGCTACTGTGCCCATCTAATTTTTCATTTTAGTTATTCTTTTCAGCTAGAGCTGAATTTCCATTTCTTTTGATAGTTTTTTCCTCTCTACTGAGATGCCCTTTCTCTCAATCTTCAAGATTGATGATTCTTCTTTTAGTTCCTTGGACATACTTTTTCTTTAATTGTTTGAATATATTTGTAATAGGTACTTTGAAGTCTTTGTTTGCTGAATCCAACATCTGAGCCCTTTCAGAGTCAGTTTCTATTTCTGTTGACTGCTTTTTATTCTCTTAATTCTTTGCATGTCTCATAATTTTTGATTGAAACTTGGGCATTGTAGTGTTCTGTTTTTTTTTTTTTTTTTGGAGATGGGGGTCTTGCTGTGTTGCCCAGGCTGCCAGTTTGGATTTAAACTCCTGGGCTCAAGCACTCATCTCACCTAAGCCTCCAGACCCCTCCAGGGTCTACAGTTGCATGCCACCGCACCTGGCCATAGGGTTCTTATGAGGATTGTTTTGTTGTTGTTGTAGTTCCAGTAACTATTAACTTGCCTGGACTCAAACTGCAAACTTGTTTCCCCTGCAGTGTATAGCAGCTGCCATCTGTGCCCATTTCTTGCTGTTTTTGGTTCTTTTTATTAATTACCTTATATATTTTCATATAAGATAAGATCTCACTATGTTGCCCAGGCTGGTCTCAAACTCCTGGGCTCACATAATCCTCAGCCTCCCAAGTAGCTGGGAGCATGCTACCACACTTGGTTCATTTCTTCTTCCAACTACTTATTTTTTATCTTGTTCTCCTGTGGGGCAGGGCAGAGGGAAGGCTCTTCTGCACCTATGCAATTTGGTGGTCAACTGAGAATTTGGGCAGAGATTTTTTTATACTCAGATTTTGGAATTCACCCTCTCTGTGGGTCCTTTATTTCTGGGAATAATCTCATAATTTCTAGTTTACCTGCGAGTGGTGCTCTCTGTCCTCTGATATCCCAACCACTAAGGGCTTCTTCAGCTTGAGGTGTGTATTGTTGGGCAATACACTCAGTTTAAAAAGCATCAAACTCATGGATCTCATGCCATGCAGCTTTCAAGTGTAGATTCCTCTAGGGTCTCTGACTGCTTTTCTGCCAGGCTATCTGGAGTCTCCCTCCTGCACCATTACCAGCCCCCATCCTCTAATGCATGTGTAATTTAGCTATCAGCCAGGACTTTGAGTTTATGCTCAGATTTTGAATCTAACCTCTCTGTGGTTCTTTCACTCCCAGTTTATTTGCCTTAAATTTTCACCTGCACTTCCAGCCTTGACTTTTTCCCTACTGCTTGAGTTGCGTAGCTGCCTGGTTTCCTTTACCATATTTGTGAGGGCTGGGAGGGGACTCAGGAAAAAACTTTTGAATTGAATGTATAATTCTGTCCCTTCTAGTTGTAGTTTTTCAAGATTAAACTCTTCTTTCACTACTCTTTCCTTTAAGACCTCTCCAGTGCTTTTAAATAGTTATTTTTTATAGTTTATCTAGATTTAAATAATTGTTTTCTGTAGGAGGCACGCATGATCCCTTTGCCTGGCTGCATTTGTAAGAGATTTCTTTTCGTCTCTCTGATTTCCTTTTTATTTAAAACTTGTTTCCCTCTATTCTTTGTCCTTTATGATTATGTGTGGTAGGATTCAGTCCCTTGAGCTTCTCCAGTTCTTAATGTTCCTAAAAATGGACTGTTCATTTCCTTAGCAATTAATTTATGAATTTATGTTACACTACATGGGAAGATTTAGAGTGGATTAGCAGTCATGAGGAAATTACAGACATTTTCATGGTGGTTATATGCATATCATATATTCTGCTTTTCTGGGTAGTACAATCTCTCTTTTATTCCTGAAGATGGAGGTTCATCAAATGATCCTTAAGTTTCTGGTCCTTCAGAATTCTTCCTCCATGTAAGCCCCACTGAAGGCCTTCTGTGTAGTTAGTACAAAATTAACTGTATGAACATTTAGATGCTTGCCCTTTTGTCTGCCAGTCTCAAGTGATTCATTTGCTCTGTGGGGCTCTCTCTCCTCCTGTTGGTTCTTTCCACATAGGGAAGGTTACCTTAGGACATGTAGCTAGTTCAGATGTCTTCTTGGCTTCTTCCTGGTCAGTCTTTACCATCTACATTTCTGAATATTTGGCTTTCTATCCAGCTGAAGGCAACCCTTGACTGTGGGCACTGTGATTCTGTCCTCTTCATGATTCTCCCTGTTTTGCCTATTAGGTCTTTTCTCTCCAATAACCACCACAGTTGAATTACTTTGTTTGCAAAGTTTGGGAGGTAAAAAGAACTTCACATTAATAGAGAAGCTCTTGTGTAATGATACTATTCAGGGTGTGCTGTGGTTTGAATGTGTCCCCCAAAATTCACATTATAGAAACAATCCCCAATGGAGCAGTGCTGGGAGGTGATTGGGTCATGATGGTGAAGCCCTCATAAATGGATTGATGTAGTTACTACAGGAGTGAATCAGTTATTGAGAGAGTGGGATATTATAAAAGTGAGCTTTACTCTTCACGTTTTCTCTCTTGCCCAAACTCTCTTGTTCTTCTGCTTTCTGTTATGGGATGACACAGCACAAAGGCCCTCATTGCCTGAAGCTGGTGACATGCTCTTGAATTTCCCAGCTTCCAGAACTATGAGCTAAATAAATTTCTGTTCATTATAAATTACCTAGTCTCAGGTATTCTGTTATAGCAACAAAATGGTCTAAGGCAGAGTAAGATCTCAACAAGATGGACAAAGCCACAAGATGGCTGAGGTTTAAAAGAGACATGGTTGGTAATGAAAAGCAAACGTATCAATTCCTAAATACCTAGCTTGGTACATTGGAAAGAACATGGCCTTTCTATTAGACTTGGATTTTAATCTTAGCTCTAAAATTTCTTCATATATGAAGTAGGATAATAATACAGAGTTGTTTCACTTTCAGTAGGAAAAAGTATATAAACTTCCTTGACATTGATATATAGTAAAACAGAATTGTCTCCATATACTGTCCATATATTTTTTAATCTTCATATAGATCATTGCCATTAATTAATTGATATTATCTGGAAATAGTGTCCCAGGGAACACTTACATATTCATGTTAACATATATTATTATATATATGATATGTAATAATATATTTATTGTGTTACTGTAGCCCTGAAGATTCTGTCATTATCTTCTCCCCTCCAACCAGTTTTTTTATTTGTTTTGTTTTGCTTTGTTTTGTCTTTTGAGACAGGATCTCATTCTATCACCCAGGCTGGATTGCACTGGTGCAGTCATAGCTCAGTGTAGCCTCAAATTCCTGGGCTCAAGAGATCCTTCTGCCTCGGCCTGCTGAGTAGCTGGAACTACAGGCGCACGCCACCATGCCCAGCTAGTTTTTATATTTCTTGAAGAGACAGGGTTCTCGCTATGTTGCTCAGGGTGGTCTTGAACTCTTGGCCTCCAGTGATCCTCCCACCTCAGCCTCCCAAAGTGTCGGGATTACAGGCATGAGCCACTGTGTCTGGCCTTTCCCCTTTTAGACAGTAATATCTAAGAGAAGGGAAAGCAATGAAATCACCTTGTTCTTGGTTGACTTTTGGCCGTTTCTTGAAAGCATGTCCCTAACCAACAGGCTTATTCTTTCCAGCCTCTGTATAGATAGATAATTTCTAGATTATTTAGAATTTACATTATATGGGCTGGGCGTTGTGGCTCACACCTGTAATCCTAGCACTTTGGGAGGCCTAGGCTGGAGAATTGATTGAGGCCAGGAGTTTGAGAGTAGCCTGAGCAACATAGTGATACCCCTTCTCTACAAAAACTAGAAAAATTAGCTGGGTGTGGTGACACACGCCTGTAGTCCCAGCTAGTCAGGAGGCTGAGCCAGGAGGATTGCTTGAGTCCAGGAATTTGAGGTTACAGTGAATTACTACAATGCTACTGCACTGTGGCCCCAGCAACAGAGTGAGATTCTGTCTCAAAAAAAAAAAAAAAGAATTTATATTATTTCTATCATGCCTAAAAATAGTAATGAACAGTGTGATATTTTCTAGGGAGTTTGTTTCTAGTAGTCTAGTAATCATTTTTGGATGATTATGAGATCCAAATAACAATAAATTTTAATTGGCCTAATATGAAATAGACATTGGGGATTCTGGTGCCAGATTTTGAAGAAACTGTTATGGTAAAGAGTTTATAGGGAGTGGGGAGCCATTAAAAGTTTTTAGGAAGATAATTCTGATAACAGCAGAGCCAATATGGAATTGAATGGTGGTAAGGAGGTCAGCCAAAAGGCTTATTGATAGATGATAGGGGTTTAAATGAAGGCAGCAGCCTTATGAATGAAAAAGGAAAGAGGAGTCAAAAGAATTTTGTAGTAGACTTGGGGGGAAATGAGAAGTCAAGGATGACTTCAAAGTTTTTTACTTGGTAGCATATGGACCCATGAGAGGAATCTTTTTTTCTCTTACAGGGATGAGTTTTTTGAGCATAGGAATAAGTCTGACTTGCTTTAGCATCTTGTAAATTGCTTGGCATATTGTAGTAAGTGCTCAATAAGTGCTTGAAGGAATGAATGAATAAAATCAGACAAATACAATGTCACTGAGTATGGCACAGAGAATGTTTAAAAGTGAAAAGAGATCATTAGACATTACAAATAGTGTATAAAGTGTGTCGGTTGCCCTTTAACCATTTACAGTTATCTGCGTAACTTACTGATAAAATTTAAAAATACACTAGCCATGTGTAGGCAAACACAGACATTTTTCTAGATATTTCACTTGAATTTACTTGTTTTTTAGTGTGCTTGTTTTGTATCCCTATGACTATTGAGAGTGAGGGGGTGGGGAGAAATCTTTCATGTAGTGATACCTGAGTTTTATTGACAAATGAAATGTGAATATGATTTTTCAACTGACTTTTTGAGAGCCTTCATCTTAGCAATCATTAGTTTCTTGTGGCTTGCTGTGAAATACATGCTCATTCATTTAAATAGGATTGTTGAGGGAACACACTGGTATTTCCTTGTTTCTAGATGTGTGCTACCCAGTGTAATAGTGGTGGAAAATCTGAGTCTGAATTTGCCTTATTTTTCTGTTCCTTATGGTTTTATTTTTTGATCACTGCCTCCTGTGGTTTAGGGTCATTCTCCTCAGTGGACATCTGTGGCTATGCTATTCAGAATCTCTGATATTTAAGAGTAAGGAAATGATAAAATGCTCTTTGTAATGAAATGTTAATCCCTGAAATAGTTTACTTAAGGATCTGTAGAGTAAGGAGAAAGTGTTCTGATTTTTTCTATTGAACCTGCTAAATTGCTACATCTTTTTTCCCCCTCCTTATTGTTTTTATCCCTAGTTTTCTTTATACCTTTTATGTCTTCTTGTTGACTACTTTTTTCTGACTCTCTCTTTTTCTTCTCTGATTTGTTCTTTCTCCCCTTTTTCTTTTTTTCTGCCTCATCTCTTCAGTACAGATAACTAGGCAAAATAAAGTTTCTTTTATAATGAATGACTGAGATATTTTTATGTTCAAAATAATTTCATGGTTTTTATGTTCATCTAATATCTGATTTTTTTTTATTTTTTATGATTCAGTGATCCTTAAGGAAATAGCAAATAGGAAATAGGTTTCCTTTTCTAGGAGCATTCAGCAAATAAACTATGTGGCATTTGCTTAGGAATTTGAATCAGCCATTGTGCAATTCTCCGTTTTCCCTTTTTCTGTTTCACTCATGGATCTTCCTATTTTTATATATCTATTATATTAAAATGTTCATTTATTATAAAATTTTAAACTGTTTTTAGAAAGAGGGTATTAAGAAACTATGAGGAAAAATGATAAAATAGCAAACTAATTTCTCTAAAATGAAAGCATTTCTTCTACTGATGTTTAAGTTGTAAACATAATTTTAATGAGTTTATCTTTGGCATTTTTTGTGAAATTGTACTGGAGTATCATATAAAACTCGGAAGATATAGTGTTTTCAGAGTTCTGGGATTTCCCTTTGACTTTTTTTTTT
>CM052438.1:146065082-146091039 GCA_028533085.1 Varecia variegata | reverse complement strand
TTTTTTTTTTAATATAGAATGAATTTTGGATTTTGTCAAATGCATTTTCTGTGCCTACTGAGATGCATGTTTTTCTTCATTAATTAGTTAATATGGTGAGTTACATTGATTGACTTTTGAATATTCAACCAATGTTACATTGTTAGGATAAACTTTAATAGATTATGATGTTACTATCCTTTTTATATATTGCTAGATTTTATTTATGAAAATTTTGCTGAGAATATTTATATCTGTGTTCTAAGGTTCGTGGTTTTTCTTTTCTAGTAATATTTTTGTATGTTGGTGTCTGGGTAATGTTGGCCTCATAAAGTGAGTTAGAAAATACTATCTTCTTTTCAGTTTTCTGGAAGAGTTGTGTAGGTGTGATATTATTTCTATCTTTTTTTTTTTTTTTGAAACAGAGTCTCACTCTGTTGCCCAGGCTAGAGTGCCGTGGCATCAGCCTAGCTCACAGCAACCTCAAACTCCTGGGCTCAAGAGATCCTCCTGCCTCAGCCTCCTGAGTAGGGCATGCGCCACTATGCCCAGCTAATTTTTCTATATATATTTTTAGCTGTCCATATAATTTCTTTCTATTTTTAGTAGAGATGGGGTCTCGCTCTTGCTCAGGCTGGTCTCAAACTTCTGAGCCCAAACAATCCGCCCGCCTCGGCCTCCCAGAGTGCTAGGATTACAAGCGTGAGCCACCACGCCTGGCCTATTTCTATCTTAAATGCTTAGTAGAATTCAGCATTGAAGCCTGGAGTTTCCTTGGAGGGAATGTTTTTAACTATAAACTCAATTTTTTAAATAAATATAGAGGTTATTCAGCTTATCTGTTCCTTCTTCAGTGAGCTTTTGTAGGTTTGAATTTGTCCAGTTCTTCTGAGTTATTGAATTTATTGGCATAAAGTTGCTCATAATATTCTTTTATTATTCTTTTAATATTTATAGCCTTCTATAGCAATGTAAACTCTTATTTATGATATTGCTAATTTGTTATCTTCTCATTTTTTTTTTCCTCCAAGCAGTCTGGCTAGAGATTTATCAGTTTTATTGATTTTTCTAAAGAACTGGCTTTTTATTTTCATTGATTTTTCTCTGTTGTTTTTGTTTTCTAATTATTTTGGTTTTCACTCTGTTTTTATTTATTTATTTATTTATTTATTTTTTCTTTTTTTTTTTTTTTTTTGTTTTTTTCTTGTTTTTTTTTTTCTCTTTTTTTTCCATGCCAGAAAGTTGCCAGGATTCACTCTGATCTTTATTATTTTCTTCCACTTTTTTTAGGTTTAATTTGTGCTTGTCTAGTTTCTTAAGGTGGAAACTGAGGTCATTTTTCAGTTTTAATTTTTCTTAAAACTTTCTTCTCTAACATAGGAATTTAGTGGTGTAATTTGCCTCCTAAATATTGCTATAATGTCATGCCACACCTCAAATTTTTATAAATTGGGCTTCCCCCCCTTTCTTTAAGTTTAAAATTTTCTAATTTCCCTTTAGATTTCCCTTTTGCCTCATGAATTATTAATATTTAATTAAAGGTGTTGTTTTAATTTCTAAATATTTGGAAATTTTCCAGTTAACTTTCTTTTGTTGAATTTTAATTTAATTCCATTGTAATCAGAGAATGTACTTTATATGATTAAATTCTTTTAAGTTTATTGAGACTTGTTTTATTGCTCAGAATACAGTCTGTCTTGGTAAATGTTTTGTGTGTACATGAAAAATGAATGAGTTTTCTGCCCTTGTTAGGTGTTCTATAAATGTCAGTGAGGTCCAAGTCAGTTGATAGTATTATTCAAATCTTATTAATCCCTACTGATTTTCTGTCTCCTTGTTCTATTATATATTACTAGGGAGACATTGAAATCTCTGACTATAGGCCGGGTACAGTGGCTCACGCTTGTCATCCTAGCACTCTGGGAGGCCGAGGCAGGAGGATCGCTCCAGGTCAGGAGTTCGAGACCAGCCTAAGCAAGAGTGAGACCCCATCTCCACTAAAAATATAAAGAAATTAGCCAAACAACTAAAAATAGAAAAAATTAGCTGGGCATGATGGCACATGCGTGTAGTCCCAGCTACTTGGGAGGCTGAGGCAGAAGGATTGCTTAAGCCCAGGAGTTTGAGGTTGCTGTGAGCTAGGCTAACGGCCACAGCACTCTAGCCCAGGCAACAGAGCGAGACTCTGTCTCCAAAAAAAAAAAAGAAATCTCTGACTATAATTGTGGAATTGTCTAGTTCTCGTAATTTTATTAGTTTTTGGCTTCATGTATTTTGAGGCAGAAAAATATTTGGATTGTTATGTGCTCTTAATGAATTAACTTCCTTATTCTTATATAATACATTGGTAATATTCTTTGCTCTAAATTCTGGTTTGTCCAATATTAATATAGCCACTCTTACTTTCTTTGAACTAGTGCTAACATAGTGTATCTTTCCTTATCCTTTTATATAGAACCTCTTTGTACCTTTATATTTAAAGTGTATTTCTTGTAGACAGCATATAGTTGGGCCTGGCTTTTATATCACCTTTTATGGCTTTGATCATTTACATTTAAATGGCTTAGACCATGTATTTAATGTGATTATTGACATGGTTAAAGTTGTCTAAAAAAAAAAAAAGTCAAGTCTATTATCTTGCTATTCATTTTCTGTTTGTCCGGTTTGTTCTTTTCCCCTCTTCCTCCCTTCCCCACTTTTTCTTTACCCTCTTGGATTAACATAATTTTATGATTTCATTTTATCTCCTTTCTTGGCATATTAACTGTAATTTTTTGTTTTCTTATATTCATTGTTGCTTTAGTATTTATAGTATACATCTTTAACTTATTACAAGTCTACCTTCAAGTGACATTATACCATTTCTTGTGTAGTATAGGAACCTTACAAAAGTATACTTCCATTTGTCCCTCCCAGACTTTGTGCTGTTATATGTTGTGAGTCTTACATATATGTTATAAACCCCATATTTTATTGTTTAACCTTTTAAGGAGATTTAAACAGTAAGAAAAAAATCATATTTTTCCATGTATTTCTAGTGGTCTTCATTCCTTTATGTAGATCCATATTTTCATCTGGCATTATTTTTTCCTCCTGTCTGAAGGACTTCCTTTTAACTTTTCTTGTACTTCAGGTCTGCTCATGATGAATTTATTTGTCTCAATTATCTGAAAAATGTCTATATTTCTATACTTCCCTTTATTTTTGAAATACTTTTTTTTTAAATGTGTGAGAGATTTATTGGGGCAAAATGCTAGTGAGAGAAAATGGGGAGCTGGAGCAGGCTAGGACAGACGTCAAACAGTGATGCCGATCCAACCCCTGATTTTTGGTTCTTCTGAAGGTGTTTGCTTGTGGATAGTTGTTGAATTAGGTGTTCGTGCGGAGGGACATCATTGGCAGTTTCTATTCGGCCATCTTGCTCCACCCTGAAAGATGTTTTTATTGGCTATAACAAACTTAAGTTGACAGGATTTTGTTTGTTCTTGTTTTTTTCTTTAAAGTATGTGCAGATTTGTTATGCATATTGCATCTGTGGGTTTGTAATTTTCACCAAATTTATAATTCAGATATTACTTCTCTTTTTCCTTCCCACCTCTTTTCTTTTATGGACTCCATTTACACCTATAGCAGGCCACATGAAATTGATCCGTAGTTTACTCATGCTCATTTTATTTATTTTTGTTTTCTCTCTCATTTTCATTTTCAATATTCCTATTTGTCTTCAAATTCATTACTCTTTTCTACTATAATGTATAATGTCCCATTAATTCCATTCAGCATGTTATTCTTTTTTAAACTATTTTAAATTGACATATAATCATTGTACATATTTGAGGTAGAGTGATATTTCGATACATGTATACTATGTATAATGAGTGAATCAGAGTAATTAGTGTATTTATCACCTCAAACATTTATCGTTTTTTGTGTTGGGAACATTCAAAATCCTCTCTTTTAGCTATTTGAAAGTATATAAAATAAATTGTTACTAACTATAATCACACTGCAGGGCCATTCAGTATGTTTTTCATCTCAGATGTCATTTTTATCTGTAGAAGATTGATTTGCATCTCTTCTTTATCCTTCTATATTTCTATATAACTTTTTTTTTTAATGTTTTTGTTTCTAATTCTAAAATATGTGTCAGTTCCAGCTTGATTTCAATTGATTTTTTTTACCCCCTTATGGGTTATGTGTTCCTGCTTCATTACATGCCTGGTACTTTTTCATTGGTGCCATACATTATGAATTTTACCTTGTTCGGATGTCAGATATTTCTTATTCTTATAAAATATTCTTTTTTTTTTTGAGACAGAGTCACACTCTGTTGCCCGGACTAGAGTGCCGTGGTGTCAAACTACCTCACAGCAACCTCAAACTCCTGGACTCAAGCAATCCTTCTGCCTCAGCCTCCCGAGTAACTGGGACTACAGGCATGCGCCACCATGCCTGGCTAATTTTTTCTCTATATATTTTTAGTTGTCCAGCTAATTTCTTTCTATTTTTAGTAGAGATGAGGTCTTGCTCTTGCTCAGGCTGGTCTTGAACTCCTGAGCTCAAATGATCCACCTGCTTCGGCCTCCCAGAGTGCTGAAATTACAGGTGTGAGCCACCGTGCCTGGCTTTCTTATAAAATATTCTTGAGCTTTGTTTTAGGATTCAATTCAGTTATTTAGAAATAGTTTGATCCTTTGGATCTTGCTGTTAAGATTTTTTAGGTGGGAATGGAGTAGTGTTCAGTCTAGTTCTAGTTACTTACATTTCAGAGTGAAGGCCTTTCTGATTCTCTTCCCAGTGCCCTATAAATTATTAGATTTTCCAGTCTGACTAATGGGAACAGGACCTATTCTTAGACGGCATGAGTGCTAGGCACTATTTCCTTTCAATCCTTTGAGTTGGTTCTTTCCCCAGCCTCTCATAGTTTCCTAACATGTATAACATGTACTACTATTCAACTCAAAATTCAAGGAGGACTCTGCGGATCTCTGAGGTTTTCTCTCTGTGTTGCTCTGTCCTCTCTGGTACTTTTTCCTGAGAACTTAGCCACCTATTACCCCAATGTCTCAGCTCTTTATCTTTCACTCAGAGTCCACTGGGTTTTGCTTGTTTCCCTTCTCTGTGTTTACTCTGGAAACACTCTCAAGATAGTAATTTGGGACAATCATTGGGCTTACCTCCTTTGCTTTCCATCTTTTAGAGATTACTCTACTTCATAGCTTGAGGTACTGTGTCTTGTAAACCACTGTTTCATATATTCTGTATGTTTTGGTGGGTTGTTTCAGACCGGAGTATAAACTCAGTCCTTGTTATTCTATCTTGGCTGGAAACAGATGTTGAGGCTAATCTACTCTTTGTGTCCTTACCTGTCCTCAATTCATGTATCTCAAACTCATTAAAAGAGCTGTCCCTTCTGAACTTGCTCGTCCTCATTTTCTTTTGCACATATTAATTGCTTTTGCCGTTAGAGTGCTTTCCTGATCTAAAATTATTAAATTAAATAGAGTAGGACATAATTAGTCTTCCATGACATCTGATTTTGAAGGTCTGATTCAGGGTACATTCTATTTGGAAATGAAAAGATGAAAATATATTATGATACCTTTTGTGTTCATTTAAAATCTAAGCAGTTTAGAAATGAAGCCAGTATTTCAGCAGTGTCTAATCTTTCAGCTAGAGATGTCTGGTAAAATGCTTTTTCAGTTAATCAGTTTGCTTGGCCTTTACTCAAATTGAACATTTAGCCTGCATTTGCCTTAGTAGTAGTTATGCTTACCTTCTCCATTAAATTATTTGCCTCACATTTAGAAAATGTGCTTTCTTATAGTTAAAAATGATTAAAACTTAGCAGGCAGAATAATTTGAAGAATTTTCTTTTTAAATATATCTGAACTTTGTTCTACTTAGTATAGATTCCTTTCTTTTTCATTTTTTAGAAAATGAGCCAGAAATTCCAGTGTTCCCACTCTGAGGTGTTTTTTTTAAAAAACATAAATGCAGTAGGATCTTTTGATTTGTTCTATTTGAAGAAAAAGATTATGTTCAAGGATGCAGTTGTCCTCTGATTTTTTTTCACTACAACAAAGGTGGGAGTAGAATTTTTTTCCTCTGTAGGTTTGTGAGAGACAAATGACTGATAAAGGCTGATAGGTTGCCTTTATTTCCCTAGAAATAACTTTCAGAGCAAATACAAAGTCAGCCCTATTTTCTGTCTTTGCAGTCTGTTATAGCAAGGTGATGACTGATTTTCATAATGAAAGAAACTACTAAAATAACAAAAAGCGTTACAACTAATAAACCAACAAAGGAGATGACCCTGAGACACTGAAAGATTTAAAACTGCTTTCTGAATCACTGAGAAGATTAAATTTTAACTGGTGTGATTTTGCAAAAGGAGAGCAGTGTAATATTATGGTGTGGGTACTATAATGAATCAAAAGCTTAGGTTATAGTGTTATTAGCATGTCCACTAAATACTATGTGACTGAGCAAGTCTTACAATTTTGAACTTTAATATCCTCATCTGCCATAACTAAATAACATTTAATGGGTAATTATGTTGTGTGAGGTACGTCGCTGAGCACTTAATATACTTCATTTAATCCACATATTAACCTTATAAAGTAAGAAAGACAGGGAACCTAAGTTTCCAAAATATTAAGTATTGTTCAAATTGTGAAGCATGCTATTATAGTGAATTTCCAAATTGTCTTAGGTTTGACTCTCATTTTTCTTACCATCAGTTTTCCTACCTGCAGCATATTCTGATTATTGAAATCCATATTGAATCCTATTGAAATCCTATCTGATTATTGAAATCCAGGGCCTGATGTACTAGTGACTAATAATCTATAGCAGTGTCTTCCTTTGAGATCCGAAAGCATTTATTACCTATCACTCATTTAGTAGTTATATATTTGGGATATCTTTAGTAGTTTTATATTTGGAAGTTATGATAACTCTTGAATTATTTAAATTTCTACATGTTCATGTATTACTGCTTCACTTAGATCAGAACCTCTGAGAAAGCCTCTTTCTATTGGCATTTAGCATAGCATTGTACACACAGTACATATAACTTAATAATTGTGTGTGAATGAATTCTGTCAGCTATACTATTTTAGTTAATCAACATTCTGTGTTTTCACTTCTCTTGTAGAAATTCACTGTATATACGATGTTTTAAAATTTTTAAGTCTATATCTTTATCTACATAGTTAGGTTTTTCAGAGAAATGCTTTTCAAAAAAATATTTTTATCATAATGTTTTGAAAAGAAATCTCAAAGTGAGTTGATTGAAGTTAGCAGGTAGACTTATTTTATTTGGCAGGGAGACCAGTTACTTTGCCCCTTACCTCAGTTTTCTAAGAGTTCCAGCAGCTCTTTCCTTCTCTTTTTCCCCAACAATGAAGGAAATCAAAAGAACATTTGAATAATATTTAGGCTATCTGGGTTATAGAAGTAGATACTAATATTACCACTACTACTGCATCTACTATTAACTCATAAGCTAGTTTACCCTTCTAAGCTTTAGTTTTCGTATCCATAAAAAACTGAGGTCAATTATGTGATCTTCAAAGACACATTATTCTAGAATTTATACAACCTACAAGTTTGAGGTAAATTAAGTTTCCAAACTGGAAAGTAGCATTTGATTTTTGCACTTTAAGGTATAAGTTTTATGATAATCAGGTTTTTCTTTAAAAGTGTTTTGTGATCTTACGATCTGCTATTATGGTTAATTTTCTTTTCTAACTTATTAGTACTCCCTCACGTATCGCTAAAGGAGGAGCCGACCACACCAAAATGAGTCTACATGGTGCTAGTGGGGGACATGAGAGATCGAGAGATAGGCGAAGGTCAAGTGACAGATCACGAGATTCATCGCACGAAAGAACAGAGTCTCAACTCACTCCTTGTATCAGAAATGTTACTTCTCCAACACGACAGCACCATGTTGGTATGTAAAATCAACTATCCTTCCCAACAGTTCCTAAAAGCATGCATTTTACCTTTTTTAAGTAGTAATGACATTGAATTGTGCCTAATACTGCAGAGTAAAATTAGCTTCTTATTTCTATTCAGTTGTTTCTATTTTATCTGAGCTTGGTTCTTGCTGTAAAAAAACCAGCTTATTAAATGCAATTTAAAGGTGAATTTTTTTTGAGTCTAGAACAGTCTTAAAGAAGTAACTTGAAAAGCCTTTGAAACTATGATAGTAGATTTTTCAAATTTTTCAAGTTAATTTTTATCAGACATATAGCAGTGGCCTATTTTAAAACAGTTTGTAGTAAATTATTGATAGGAATCTCATTAATCATGCTAACAAAGAAAGTGAAAACGAGACTAATCATCATGCAGTTAGTTGTTTATTCTGATTTTTGACAATGTTTCAAATTTAATAATAAAAATAGATGAAAGGTGTGAAGTGTTTTACTTTCTTAACATCTAGCTCAGGTCTTCCCCCTCCTTCCTACTCATTGCTATGTATGAGCATTATTACCCCAGGTGAACACGTTGTTTGACTGTAAAGCACCAGTCTGAAGCAGAGATGCCTGAACATGTGAGCTTGCTGAGTTTCATTTTTCCTTGGAGAATTGACACATTAAGACTTTGACTTACTATATGAGGTAGTTTCTGATAGTCTGTTGTAAAACAAAATCATTTATACTAGGGTGTAATTATGCAGAGAAGTTGTTCAAATCTTAAGTTAGTCCTTGATGTCAGACAAGTATTTATAAGCCAGAAAGAAACAAAAGTATAAATGAGAGCTGACAGTTTGTTAGATGCAAAGCTCAGTGTCTGGGAGTAGAATAGCAGGATATAAAAAATTATTTTATTACTTTAGCAAATTTTGCCTTTGGGATGCTACCAACATTTTAGAAACAGGCAGTAGAAGGGAGGTGTCAGAATATCTCTGGAGATATGGCAAACCTAATTATATAATCAGTAATGTTGTACAGAGTGTTCTCAGTAGCCTGAGTCATGGAGGAATTTGGCAAAAGCTGATGAAACGGATGAGATGGAGGTACATTTTTAGGTCACCTTTAAAGTTTAGTGATCTAGCCAGCCTTTAAATGAAACTTATCACAAAATATTAGTTTTTATTTCTTTTTTTAATAGAATATTGGAAAATCTAAAGAAAATTTTCTGAATTTTCACAATATTTTCTACCTATGAAAATTATAGATAATAATTATAAAGCTTGTAAAATTTGTAGCAGTGCTTTTTATTCAACAAACATGAGAATAAGAAGACAGCAGTATATCATCAGCTACTAAAGCCACTTTATTTGGTAAACAGAAATATCATTTAAAAAAGTACTTCTTGCTGTCCTTAGTGAATTTTTTTTCTTCTTTTTGGACTTTCCTTTTGTGAGATAAATTGCTGGTTTTAGAATGCACTTATTAACATAGTGAGATTCCAAAGTTTGTACTTTGTGTTATCAGTATAGTGTTATGCCTTTTAGAATTAGGACATTGTAAATTGGTATTCTTATTAATCTTTTACTAATTTTCAAACCTTATATATTTGACTTGTGAGAATATTTGGTTCTTTGGGTTTCTATATATTTTTAAGTGGAGCAATAACAAAATTTTTCTTAATTTTGATCTTAGTTTGGGTCGATAGCTCTACATCTTTTTAAAAGTCAACAAATAAAGATTTTTGAAAGCATTTTGATGTTTTGGGTTTTATTCCTGGGAACTGAATTAATGTTTATGATGTTTTGTGAAAATGTTATTTGAAATCAAAATGCAGAAATGCTGTGATTTAAAACTTTACTAAATCAAACATTTAAAAAGATACATACAGATCTTGAATTTTTAAAAGGAAATTTGCATAACTTTGTTTAATATCTTTATTTCAGATCGAGAAAAAGATCACAGTTCCTCTCGTCCAAGCAGTCCTCGTCCTCAAAAAGCATCCCCAAATGGTTCCCTTAGCAGTGCTGGGAACAGCAGCAGAAACAGTAGTCAGTCAAGTTCAGATGGTAGCTGTAAGACATCTGGGGAAATGGTGTTTGTATATGAAAATGCAAAAGAAGGAGCTCGGAACGTAAGAACGTCAGAACGAGTGACACTAATAGTGGATAACACTAGATTTGTTGTAGACCCATCCATTTTTACTGCACAGCCAAATACAATGTTGGGCAGGTTTGTATTATTACAATTCTTTGTATTACTAATTATAAAGCACTTTAATGGCCATTATTTATTTTTTTAATTTAAATTTTACAGCAATTCTCTGTTGGAATGTAGCATTCCTATTTTACAGATGAAAGAACTGAGCTTTGGAAGTTAAATTAATTGTCCAAGTTAATGCAGCTAGAAAGTGGTAGAGTGAAAGCTTGAACTTGGTTTTATTTCTAACTTTCTTTGCAGCACCAGTAGGAATATCAAATATATATTAGTTATTGAGTTAGGATACTAAAAGATTCTACAGATTGAGATCATAGATTGAATCTAACCAGGTGAATTTAGTGGTGATAATGTTTCTTGCATTTGGGTTCCCAAATTCAACCACCAAATATAGAAGGTGTCAACATTGTTTGAAGGTAAAAAAAAAACCCACCAATTTGGTTAGCATTAAGTATGCAGGAGTTGTTAGTTTGACATAGATACTTAAAAGGAAAAAAAAGGAATGTCATTAACAAGTAGTTAGTAGAATGAAGGAGTTCATAGTCATCTTCTGATTTGTGTTGGTCCAAAGTAATAGCTCAATTTAAAGTTTGCAGTCATGGGAACCACAATTTAAGAAGGATGTAGATCTGTGGTCCCCAAGCCCTGGTCTGAGGACTGGTAATATTCCATGGCCTGTTAGGAACTGGGCTGCACAGCAGGAGGTGAGCAGTGGGGGAGCTAGCGAAGTTTCATCTGTATTTAGAGCAGCTCCCCATTGCTCGCATCACCGCATAAAGCTCTGCCTCCTGTCAGATCAGCATTGGCGGCATTAGATTCTCATAGCACAAACCCTACTGTAAACTGCGTGTGCAAGCGATCTAGGTTGCATGCTCCTTATGAGAATTTAATGTCTGATGATCTGAGATGGAGCTGAGGCAGTGATGCTAGCACCGGGGAGCAGCTGTAAATACAGATTATCATTAGCAGAGCAGTTTGCACAACAAATGTAATGTGCTTGAATCATCCGGAAACCATCCACCACCCCGGTCCGTGGAAACAGTGTCTTCCATGAAACTGGTTCCTGGTGCCAAAAAGGTTGGGGACCGCTGATATAGATAATATGGACTTGATTTTTCAACATGTCCAAAACGAGGATCAAATACCTTTTAATTATAAAGTCAGTATGTTTGTTCATGCTAATATAAAATGAAAAGACATATAAATGAAATAGAAGTTTACATGAGATAAAAACTTGTGGTATTTTTCTAGATTGCTTATGGGATGTCTGTGTGTATATGTGATTTGTCATTGTCTCATAATACAGAATAAATGCTTGCATTGTGATACCATATACATTCTGAGTAGCTAAATATTTTCCTACAGCATTGACACTAGACTTTATATCCATGAGAAAAAAAAAAACTTTACAGGCTTTTTTGTATTTTTAGTATTGTAGGGGAAGATTATTGATGGAAGTTATTAGGAGGATGACTTGACACTGTTAATAATACTTTATAATAATATACTTTAATAATTTTTTATGTAATATTTATAGACATAGTAAGAAAAGTAGATATTTGAAATTTTGCTTTAGTTGTTAGGCTACATTTTCTTTTAATAAAGGATTTTTTTAAATGTCCATGGCCATCTGCAAGAATAGCTTTTCCCTTTTGTAAAAAGTTTAAATATTTGAGAAAATTGCATGACATTTAATTCCTAAAAGACTATCTTCTTTTTTTTTCAATCAGTGAAAGCTTCTTTTCATGTCACTTGACTAAAGCGTATCTTTGGGGATGAAAATTAATATTCATGGGAACTGTAAAAAGAAGTTGGCATTCTTTTTGAAACTTTGAAATAAAAAAGCTTTGTTGTTCATAGGTTTCTGTGTTACAACAAACTATTTGAATTAGGAGACTGTTGAGTAGAATACTTAGTTCAACCACTATTTACTTTGAGAATAGTGGTACCATTGAATTCAAAGGTTCAACTTTCTTTGATCATGATTTTTAAATTTTCTTGAGAGTACTGCAGTGAATTTTTCATTGCAAAGGACATATTTTGGAAATTGCCTCTTCTAAATAGTTATTGTTAAAGGGCCAAGAACATGACTTGAAAAAAACAAATCCATTTGCATTTTTCTTACATAAAAATTAATCTTAAGAGCTTTTCATTCATTTTCTTAAGCTTTTCATTGTCCTCTTCTTTTCTTTATTCCTGTCTATCCCAGCATTTGATTGCTTGTTTTTGAGTTCTAGGATGCAAGTCTAATAATTTTGAGTAGGATTTCTTACATTTATATTAATAGTTAAGATTGGGAAATGTAAAACAACCTTTATCATCTTGCTTTTTCCTAGTTTAGCTTGCTGAATGTGCTGCATTATAGCATTAACTTTGGCCGGGCGCAGTGGCTCACGGCTGTAATCCTAGCACTCTGGGAGGCCAAGGTGGGAGGATCCCTCGAGGTCAGGAGTTCGAGACCAGCCTGAGCAAGAGTGAGACCCCGTCTCTACTAAAAATAGAAAGAAATTTTATGGACAACTAAAAATATATAGAAAAAATTAGCCGGGCATGGTGGCGCATGCCTGTTGCTTGAGCCCAGGAGTTTGAGGTTGCTGTGAGCTAGGCTGATGCCACAGCACTCTAGCCCAGGCAACAGAGTGAGATTCTGTCTCAAAAAAAAAAAAAAAAGCATTAACTTTACAAAAGTAGTAGTTTACTGAAAAGGCACAGATAACATGATTTCCCTTTTTCTTTTCTTTTTTTTTTCTTTCTGGTAAGATTAGTATTAAAAAATCACCTTTCCCCTAGATTGTTTGATTGTTATTTTTTTGTTTTTGATTTTTTTCTGAGGAGGAGTGATTGGAAAGTTCTTTAGCTTCTGAACTTTGTCATTTAATTTTATTACTGCTTACACAAGGAATCTATAGTACTGTTCCCTCCCATCAAAACGAAAATATTTTTAATATCCTTTATTTATAATGTTTGCCAGAATAAATTCCCGATAAAAATTCTTAACTAATTTAATGATATAATTTAAGCATTAAATTATAATTCCGTTTTCCTTTTATACATGAAGCTGATTTTCTCTTTTGACGGAAGAATCATATTGATGTATTTATTTCTCTATTATTTGCTTTCATAGGATGTTTGGATCTGGCCGAGAACATAACTTTACACGTCCCAATGAGAAGGGAGAGTATGAAGTGGCAGAGGGAATTGGTTCCACTGTGTTTCGAGCTATTCTGGTGAGTGTTTCTTATATGTATTGACTTAATTATAAGAGCCCTTCGTGGGTAGGTATTTGGATTGGAAGCAGAGTTCTATTTGGATATCTCTTTGGAAATATGAAAGATATTGTTTTTCCTTAAACACCATTTAATTCACCTTTATTTTAGTACATAAAGATAAAATGATACAAACAAATGAATTTTATGAACTTTGGGAAGATAGGGTAGGGAATGATTTATCTCTTAGGTCTACCTAGGCAGTTCTTTCATATACTTCATAGTAACATTTCTGGAGTCATATTTATTCCTCCTTCAATCTTTTAAATACAGTAAATTGATCATTTTTGCTAATATTTTATTGCATATAACCAGCAATTTCAAAACTTATGAACATTTAAAAATCATCTCCAAAATGTATTTGTTAGCATCTTTGTTTTTGTTTGTTTTTTGAGACACGGTCTCGCTCTGTTGCCCAGGCTAGAGTACAGAGGTATCATAATAGTTCACTGCAACTTCAAACTGCTGGGCTCAAGTGATCATCCTGCCTCAGCCTCCCAAGTATCTAGAACTACAGGAATACACCACCATGCCTGGCTAGTTTTTCAATTTTTTGTAGTGATAGGGTTTTGCTATGTTGCTCAAGCTGGTCTTGAACTCCTGACCTCAAGCGATCTTCCTGCCTCAAGTGATCCTCCTGCCTCAGCCTCCCAAAGTGCTAGTATTACAGGCATGAGCTACTGTGCCTGGCACAGCATCTTTGTTTTAAACCCCCTAACCCACCCCCACTTCTTTGTTTTGAGGTTTTAACCTTTTGTTTTGAGGACTATTTGAATTTATATTATAGACTCCTTACTTGTAATTTCAATTCAGTGATAAAGATTTGGTTTATAGTGTGTGACAGTTCATGCCACAGTCTTAAAATAGAGTTTTCTTAAATAGTTTTGAGAGGAGGGAAGATCCTGAGATGGAAGACAGATAGGAAAAGTAGTTGATCTTGATCAGGTTGTTAGTACTTGAACAAGTACCAGAAGATGTTTTGCTTCCATTGATGCAATAACCTTAGAAATTATATTACTGGTTACTGTTACTATGGTTCTAAACCTCAAGAAGCTTGAAACAGGTCTCAATTCGGGGGTGGGGGGAGGGTTTCCAGCTGTCCCATTCTTCTATTTAACCCCTATGGAGTTGACAAGAAGAATTTTTGTAACTCAAGTATGGAGTAACTTGTCTGTAATTCTGGGGCCAGCCCCCAACAACCTTTTAAGTAGATTTTGGAAATGATCAGTACGGACTGTTATTATATGGAAACAGCAAAGGATAGGGCTTAGAAGAATAATATCTAATTGTGCATATTGTTTTACATATTTTAATACTTGAACATGACTTTGTAATTCTTTACTAAAAACCTAAATTTTGTTAAATTCTCTAGATAATATTTAAGGTAACTTAGAGTTTATCATTCAACTTCCTTACTTTTTAAAATAAGTTTAAAATTTTATGGTAGTTGTGTAGAAAACTAACTTGTAGGAGGAAAATATATATGCATTGTTATGATGTAGTATAGAGAAGAAATGAATTAGGTAATGGGAAGACCTGGGTTCTAATCTTATCTCTGCTGTTATAAATGATTGTATGACTGTCAGTCATACAAGTTCATTGACTGTAAGTCAGTCAATGAATCCATTGGGTCTGAATTTTCCTTATAGGTAAAAAGAAAAAGTTGTTAGGTGAACTAGGGTCTCATTTAACTTTTAAATTCCACAAGTCAGAAATGTTAGAGCTCCACTATTTCTGAAAATGCTACCAATCCAACCTTAATAATAAGCTTTAGCTACCTTTTGCTCCAGATGTTTTATGCATTCTTTACTTTTTTTTCTTTCAGGATTACTATAAGACAGGAATAATCCGTTGTCCTGATGGCATATCTATTCCTGAACTGAGAGAAGCATGTGACTATCTTTGTATCTCTTTTGAATATAGTACTATTAAATGTAGAGATCTCAGTAAGTATGTTTTGTGTGTGAGTGATTTGTAGAATTATAATCTATTGTAATGAAAAACCTGAAATAGTGCTGTTTACCTAGCTAGACTTCAAATATTTGTTTAATTGAATTGTAAAGCATTCTAGTGCCATAAAGATTATTTATGGAAGTTTGCAGAAACATTGATAATCTCCTTGTACAATTTTCCAAATATCTTTTCAACTTTAATAATTTTTTTTTACAAACTCTTCTAGATTTCCTCCTTGACTGTTTTCCTGTATCATTTGTTATCAGTCTCTATCTCCTAGCTTGGGAGCCCTGGCTTTGGTCAAGTGTGGTCATTTGGCTTCATTCCGCAGATCACATCATCCAAAAATTCATAATTTTTTTATATTACCATGTAAGATAATATTCTGAGCTCTATGGAGGATACAAATAATTCTTAAAAGCAGTACTTGTCACTAAAAATGCTAGATTGAATCCCTAGCCCTCATTCTTACATAGGATTAAGTGACTTCATCTAAGAACTTCAAACATAGTCTCAGAGCACTGTCTAGAACTTTGGATCCCAACTCCTTGATTGGTATTCTTCTCAGTACCTTCCCAGCACTGCCCACCCCCACTGTTATGCCATGCCTGAAAAAGGAGGTGATTATGTACAAAAAAGTCAAAATAGCATACGAGAAGTATCAGATGTTGACTTGGCTATTAAGCGGTTGGAGAAGTTCAGAGGAAGGGGAAGTCACTGTGGGCTAGAAGGATTAGGGAAGAGTTAAATAGAGACAAGTGGTAGAGAATGAATAGGAATGATTTAGAAAGAGTAGAGAGGTTATTCTAAGTGCTGAGGATTTTTGATTAAAGGTGCAACAGGTATACTTTTGAAATAAGTTGGAGCAGACTTTTTATCAGGACCGAAAGAAGATGGGGAGTAAATAGGTGGGCCTGATTATGAAAGGTCTAATTTTCTTCTAATTTCTAAACTAATTTTCTTCCATTTCATTCTATACAGAGTGGTAAGCCATTTAAAAGTTTTGTACATGTGGTTTATAGTCTTACGCTAGCCCCATATGTATGGTTATCTTTACTTCATTACCTAAGCTCAACCCTAGCTTGGTGGAGTGGTATCATACCCTCTCAACAATTAATATGTTGGAAACTGAATGGGACATTTTTAGGGCACCCATGTGTACTTTAACCATCATCCTGCATGCTCAGATATGATCTAACTTCTTGAAAATCAGTGGCATAAAGTCTGTTCCTAAGTACCACGTTTGTTTTTGCCAAACATTGTTTAAAGTCTCTGCAAAAGTACCTATAGGTAGGACAAAGAAGTGATGGTCTACCTCTGAGTCCATTTCTCAATAAATGGTATTTAAAAGTTTAAAGTCTAATGGTACAGCTAGAGCATGCAACTATAAATTCGAACAAAGTTGCTGTTTTTTCACATCTCAAAAAATGGTTTTAGTTGAAACCATGAGCACTATAGAGCTTTGATTTCAAGTTTTTTATCTTTTTATTCAAGAGACCATTTTGATTAAACTTTATATAATTAGATGCTGAAGTTTGATGACTGATAGATTTTTAAAAAACATTAGAATTTTTTACAGATGATGTGAATTTTAGTTCTGCAATCCCTTGGACATAGTTTACCTTGTCATCACTATTAAGTGTCTTTTATTTGTTATGGAATTTAAAGGTAAGAGTCTTTATGTAAAACATATACAATATGATTTTCCTGGTCTTTGGTTTTTCTATAATATTTGTAATTGTTTCTAAATTACTTGTAATATATGTTACTAAAAATCGAGAGATTCTCAAAGACCTTATAAAAAATAACTATATAGAATTTGAAGGGATAAAAGTAGTCTTATAAAAATATAAAAGAATACTACAGGTGTAGAACTGAGTTCAAAAAATGATTTATTTTCCTGCAAATATGTGCCTTTGCTGAATATTTGGAATGGTACTTTACACTAAAATGTCTGGGCTTATCTCTTAATCTAAGAAGAAATAATATTAGTACTAAATGTTCATTTAATAGGGAGACCTAGATTTCTTGGACAACTTGTTTGAAATCCTATTTCTTAGTTCCCTCATCTTTAAAATGGAGACAGTAATATTACTTATCCCACAGAGTTACTGTGAATTAAATGAATAGTCCCTGACACATAGTATTAAGTAAAGATTTGCTTATAAAAGAGTAGCAAAATTATGATGTAAAGATAAATTAAAAGACAAATATTAAAGGATCATATTGTACAATCTAGTTTATAATATTTACACTTAGAAATATATTGTGAATATGTCTATATTAGTAAATATCCTTTAATAACTTGTTTAATGGTTACATAGTAATTAGTCATTTATTCTACATTTTTATTGAGCATTCACTTTATGCCAGGTATTAAGTATATAAGAGGAAACAAAAAAGACAAGGTCCCTGCTATCATGATTCTTGCAGTATAGTGAGGAAGACAGGCAAGTAAATTTTATTATGATGTTACAGGAAGAATAGTATGCTAAGTGAGCATTTAGGGGCCATACGTAACTCAGGTGTGAGTTTGGGGAAGCTTTCTGGAAGAGAGGGGCGAGGAACTGTGTTCCAGGCAGAAGGAATGGCATGGTTCAGGGCAAAAAGGTCGGCACATGGAAGAACTGACTTTCAATCTTCTGTCATAAAACTTAACCATACAATGAAGGAAATCTGTGGTGCTTAGTAACTCCCAACTAGGCCTCAGTGTCCACATCTAAGAAGTTTTGAGAACCAGGGCTGAACTCAGGAATGAAGGCCTAGGGCTAAAACAATGAAAAACAAAGTGTCTTTGGATGAAAGTGGCATGGAAAATGAAATTTAAAGTCTGAATAAGCACCAATTCAGTAGGCCCAGGAAAAAAGGCATTATCTGTGTAGGAAATAATGGGACTTCAACAGAAGACTAAAAAACCTGAAGTTATATCCAAGCCTAGTGAGAAAAGGAGATCAGAGGCAGAGTCTGCCTCCAGTAAAAATGTAGAGATAGGATTTGCTTATATGTTCTTTTTTTTTTCTCTCTCTCTCTCTCTCTCTCTCGTTTCAACTCATGCTCTGTTTTTCACTTTGTGGCATTAAACCAGTTAGGACTTGAGGGCAGGGATGCTATCTTTTTGACTTTGTGTCCATAGTTCCTGGGACTTAGGATGAGTTGAATTAATAAATTATTTTATCCCCTCATGCATTTTTTAGGATCCTGTTCTACTTGTCCCTTCTAGTATCATTAGTCTTTCCTTCTCTTTATATAGTAATCTTCAGGCTCAAACATACTCAAATTTGACCTATGTATATTCTAGACATTGAAAAAAATTTCTCATTTAAAAAAACTTGAGCTTTTCATTGGAATTCTTTGAAGTTAGCCTTTTAAAAGAGTTAATATATTCATTATATTAACTCTTGCTCCAAATGCTATGTCTTTCCATTTATTCACACTTTTATATCTTTATGTAGAGTTTTGTTATTTTCTCCATTAGTTTCTGTTCTGGTCTTGTAAATATTGATGTCTTGTATTTTTATTATTGTTGTGTGCAGAATATGTTTCATTTTCTAACTGCTAACATATAAGAAAGTTACTGAATTTTGTACATTTGTATTTAACCACTTCATTGAACCTTGTTTGTTTCTAATAATTTTTCAGTGATTCTCATATATTCTTAGTAGATAATTGACCCTGTTGTAAATAATACTTTTCTGCGTTGGTGGTATAGTGGTGAGCATAGCTGCCTTCCAAGCAGTTTAAAAAAAAAAAAAATAATAATACTTTTCTATCTTTTTTGTCGTGTTGAATTGTTTAGAAGATTTTGAACGTTGGTAAAATTCTGGCAATTCTGTCTTTAAAGGCATTTCCCTTAGGTTTCACTGCTAAGTCACCCATTTCTTGTTGATACTCTCTTCCTTTGGCTCTTTGGCATCCTTCTTTAAGGTCTTCTGCTTTTCATTCTCTCATTTGCTTCCTGATCCTTCATCCCTTAAATGTGGTTGTTGTCTACTGTTAGCTACCTTCTTTCTCACAGAATCTATGCACTTATTCTAAGTGATGCCATTCATTATTACTGTGGCTTCAAATATTACCTTTGCACTGGGGATTTCCACCTTTTACCTCTAACTCCTAAGTACCAGCCATTCATTTCTAATAGTTTACCATGTAACTTGTCATTTCTCCGCATCCCTTATTTATCAAGCTTTTTATGGGTTTCGTACATGTAGTGATGAACAAAGACAGACATTGTCCCTGCCTTCATGGAGCTTACAGTCTAGTGGGGAAGATAGACATTAAACAAGTAATAAAAGCTGTGAAAAAATGCAATGAAGAAATGAGATGCTATGAGAAGTGTATATCAAAGGGGCTGTGGAGAATCATTATCTAAGTTAGTGATATTAAAGCTGACACCTGAAGGGGTGTCAAAGAGAAGGGAAAGTTGAGTATACAAGAAGCAGAAATAGTATGTTCAGAGGCTCTTAAGTGGAAAGGAATATGACATGTTTAGGGAACTGAAAAAAGGCAAGTATAGCTTGTAGATGGATGAAGTATGAGTGGTGAGGAATAAGGCCAGAGAGGTGAGGAGGAAACAAATTTATTAATTGAACAAATATTTAATGACTGTCCACTCTGTACTAAATACTGTTCTAAGTTTTGGGGATTCGGCAAGAACAAACCAGGCAAAACTTTCTGTTCTAATGGAACTTATAGTCTGTTGGGGAAAACAAACAATAACCAAGGTAAACAAATGACATATGGTATGTTAGATTGTGGTTAAGTACTGAAGGAGAAAAAAGTAAAGAAGGGACACAGAATAGCCAGAGAAGCCTTCATTGGAGAGGAGAATTTAAGTGAATTCTAAGCAGGGGTTAATAGTGAGTGCATGTATTGAAGGAACTTACTTGCCTGGGATGTCTGAGAGTAGCAGAGAGGCCAGTATAGTTGGAGTAGAGTGTGTGAGAATGTTAGTATTATAGATGTGGTCAGAGAAGTAACAAAGGACCTAGGTCAGGCCAGGTGTGGTGGCTCACGCCTATAGTCCTAGCACTCTGGGAAGCCAAGGCGGATGGATTGTTTGAGCTCAGGAGTTCAAGACCAGCCTGAGCAAGAACGAGACCGCGTCTCTACTAAAAATAGAAAGAAATTAGCTGGACAACTAAAAATATATAGAGAAAAAAATTAGCTGGGCATGGTGGCGCATGCCTGTAGTCCCAGCTACTCGGGAGGCTGAGGCAGAAGGATCGCTTGAGCCCAGGAGTTTGAGGTTGCTGTGAGCTAGGCTGACGCCACAGCACTCTAGCCTGGGCAGCAGAGTGGTGAGACTCTGTCTCCAAAAAAAAAAAAAGGGCCTAGGTCAGGTAGGGCCCTTTATCTTCTGTCTTTTACTCTGAATGAGATCAGAAGCCATTAGAGGGTTTTGAACAAATGAGTGATATGATCTGTAAGGCTGTCATGTGATACCATGTCATGGGGACACTTACACACAGAATCCAATGTAGAGTTGTTCAGTGCTGTAATCCTGATCTGACCTAGAGTTTAAAAGAATCACTTTTTGCTGTTGTGTTAGAAATGGACCAAAAGGGGAATTGAGGTAGAAGCAAAGAGATCAATTAGGAAGTCATTGCCAAAATCCAGGTAAGAGAGATGGTACTAGCTTGGATCAGAGTAGAAACAGTGAGAAATGGTCAGATTCTAGATATGTTACATAGTAGAGTTCTCAAGATTTGCTTGCTGATTGAATGTGGGGTGGGAAGGAAAGAAGAGGACTTTAACTGGAAGTGTGGATTGCCATTAATTGAGATGGGGAGACTTCCTGAGAAGCGCAAATTTAGAAGCTTGAGTTTGATCATGTTAAGTTTGAAACACCTATTAGATATCTGAGTAGAAAAGTTGAGTGATGCATTGGGTATACATGTCTAAAGTTTAGGAGAGAAATGTGGCCTAGATGTAAGTGGGAGTCATCAGTATATGGATAATATTTAAAGAAAATATTTTTTAAAGGATTCATTGTACACACTGATCTATAACCTCCCTTTTCATGATAGGGCCTTATGGACCAGGTTGTGCATTTAAGACTTAAGTATACTACAAGTCATGGGAGGCTTAGACTAGCAGACACTCTTAATTAGATTTGGCTGCTATGGGGTAAAACGGATTACAGAGGGGCAAAAGCAAATGTTGGGGAAATGTAATTAGAAGGCTTTTATAGTAGTTTGGATGAGAGTTAATGATGACTTGGACCATCATGGCCGCAGGGAATGGAATGTGTCTGGTTAACTATTGCTGTGTAACA
This sequence comes from Varecia variegata, assembly GCA_028533085.1. Lineage (NCBI taxonomy): Eukaryota > Metazoa > Chordata > Mammalia > Primates > Lemuridae > Varecia > Varecia variegata. The sequence goes on along the minus strand of CM052438.1, from coordinate 146,069,428 downwards.
AACCATCCCAAACTTAGCATGAACTATGACCACTTTATTGCTGTCATGCATTCTGTGGGTCAGGAATTCACACAGGGCACAGCAGAGGTGGTTATAGGGCTGCTTCATCATGTCTGGGGCTTCATCTGTGAAGAATTAAAGGGCTAGGGTAACTCAAAAGGCTGGAGGCTTTACTCATATGTCTGGTTCCTGGACTGGGATGACCCAAAGGCTAGGCTTAGCTAGAAATGTCAGAGTACCTACATGAGGCCTCTCCATAATGACCTGGGCTTCTCAAAGCCTGAAGGCTGAGTTCAGAGAGGAAGCATTTGGAAGGTGAGCATTACAGAGACCAAGGCAAAAATGACAAGCCTTATCCTGACAGCCTCTGAAGTCATGTACTATCTATCATGCTCCTGTGGTTACGAGCACGTCTGTATGACCATTCTGATTAAAGGGGAGGGGAATTAGATTCTACCTCTTGGGAAGAGATGTTGAGGTCACCTTGCAGAAAAGACTGTGGCATAGGAGATAGTGCAGCCATCTTTGGAAAATACTGTCTGCCAGAAGAAGGAAATGACACAATTCAAGATATGTTTAAGAAGACATGGAGAATGATTTGAATTAGAATTTGAAGGAGGAATCAAGGATTTATTCATTTATTCTACAGATATTTAAGTGCCTGTTGTATGCCCAGCACTGTTCTGAGATGATTCTGAGAACTTTTTTTTTTACTGATTGGGAAAACAACACAGAGAGAGACAGAGATGATGTTAATAAGTTCAATTTTGGATATACTGAGTTTGAGATCCTATGAGGTAGGTAGCATCCAAGTAGAAATTTCTAGAAGGCAGTTGAATATAACACATCTCAAATATAGAGGACAGAATTAGTAGAAATAAATTTGGGAATTCTCAGCATAGGGTTCAAGAAGAAAAGAACTTAAAATTGTCTTGGGAAATGCCAGTATTTAATGAACAGCTAGAGGAGAAAGAGTTGGAAAGGTTATTGAGGAAGAATAGCCGGAGAAGAGAAAAAAAACACACATAGAGATAATTATATCAGAGATTCTTAGGGATAAGAGTGTTTCAAGAAAGAGGGAGCGGTCCGGTGTAAGAGATTTCACCAACAGGTCAAATAAGATCAAGACCACAAGATAGTCATTATCTTTAACAATACAAAAGCCATTTGCAGACCACAGCAAGAGCAGTTTTTATGGAGTAGTGAGAGTAGAAACCAGGTTAGAATTAGTTCAAGCCGGGTGTGGTGTTGTGCACCTGTAGCTACTCAGGGGCTGAAGTGGGAGGATTGCCTGTGCCCAGGAGTTTGAGGCTGCAGTGATCTGTGATCACGCCACTGCACTCCAGCCTGGTCAGTAGAGTGAGACCCTGTCTCAAAAAAAAAAAAAAAAAAACCCAAAAACCTACACATATATACATGTATATATATAGAGAGAGAGAGCATGTGCCCGCGCAAGTGCATGTGCACACGCCATTGGGTGCAGGACAAAAAAAAAGAATTAGTTCAAAAGTTAGGGGAAAGAGAATTTGTTGAGGGACATAGAGAAATTTGGTTATAAAGACAATTTAAAAAATATTAATAATAGTGGAAAATAGCCTGTCTAGACAGAGACATGGCTAAGTAATAACATAGATTATTATTAATAATATAGAGGATCAATTATTTAATCAATCATTTATTATATTATTAATTATGTATTATTAGTTATATGTTATTGTTACTTATTGTATAATTATAGAGACAATTTGTAAGGGGAAAAAAGCTTTCCCTTGGGAGACTATAGATTTGAGTTCTAGTGTCCTCTAACTCTCTCCCAATTTTTTCACACACACTCACATTCATACACACAGTTGCTTCAACTTCTCCCTCCAGGCTGCTACCATAGCAGTAGATCCTGAGATGGTGGAGTCTTAGATAGGAGATAGGACATTGCCATTAAAGTAGGAATAAAAGAAAAAAGATTAGGTCAGTGCAGGTGAGTTTATGGTCATGTATTTAGGAAGCTGAAGTTGTTATGTCTAACTTAAGGAGTGTGAAGTCTACCTTTTAACCCTCTCACTTAAAGGGTAAAGTCCTCTGTGGAATTCCTGCACCATGTTGTATTTTGCTTCGCCTTTTGCCTGCCTTATTCCAAGTCCTGTTGACCCTTCTATCTCACCTCTCTTCCTACACTGAAATATTAATGCTGCTTGTGAATAACTTTCTGAGAAAGAACGTGTGAGAGTGGAATATGAGAACTATTTCAGTTCATAAGGATAATCTGAAAAGTATCTTTAAGATATACTTTAAGACATACCTAGTTGCATATACTGATGAAAGATAATTTGATATAGTGAAAATTACTTTGGGCTAGGGATGGGGTTTTAATTCTGACTTTGCAAATTCATTTTGTAACCTTAGGCAAATGCATTTGTAAAATGGGGGGGCTTGTGTCGGATGTCTTTAATTGGCCCTTCTTGCTGTAAGATTCTACTATTCTATAAGAATTCTTCCTAGAAAAAGTTTTGGTGACTGAGAAATAACCAGTAAATTATCTGTAGGGTCCCAAAAGAGATGCTGAACTAATCTAGTGTTTTATTTGTGCTTTCCTTCTGATTTTCTTTTACGTACCAGCCATCCAAAAAACCAAGATATTTTTGTGGGTTTCATTTCAGGTGCCCTAATGCATGAGTTATCGAATGATGGTGCTCGTAAACAATTTGAATTTTATCTGGAAGAGATGATCCTCCCTCTCATGGTAGCTAGTGCCCAGAGTGGGGAACGAGAATGCCACATAGTGGTGCTTACAGATGATGATGTGGTTGATTGGGATGAAGAATATCCACCACAGATGGGAGAAGAATATTCACAAAGTAAGTATTGTGGCATGTCTTCTCTCTCCTGAATCATCCCAGATTATCTCTTGTTTTTGCAAAGAAAAACTCTCACTATATGCCAGGGGTCAGCAAACTATAGCCTGTGGGTCAAATCTAGCCTGCCGCCTGTTTTTATAAAGAAAGTTTTATGTATCATCTATGGCTGCTTTCATGCTACAGTGGCAGAGTTGAGTAGTTGCAACAAAGACTGCATGGCTCGCAAAGTCTGAAGTATTTACTATCTGGCCCTGTACAGAAAAAGTGTGCCCCTTCCTATGCCATACACAGAAGTGGTTTGCTTTTGTTGACTGTCTGGATCTTGATAGATTTTTTTTCTTTGTATTTAGAAGCATCCTGGAGAAGTAGGTCCTGGAGTAGATTATAAAAATAGCTTTTAAAAAAATGATCTGGTGAGTTTGACCGTGTTAATATAAAAAAAAGAAAAAAATGAGTTTTTGTTTTTATATTAATTAATTGATTAATTTTTTTTTTTGTTTGTTTTTTTGTTTTTTTGAGACAGAGTCTCACTCTGTTGCCCAGGCTGGAGTGAGTGCCGTGGCGTCAGCCTAGCTCACAGCAACCTCACACTCCTGGGCTCAAGCAATCCTTCTGCCTCAGCCTCCCGAGTAGCTGGGACTACAGGCATGCGCCACCATGCCCAGCTAATTTTTTCTATATATATGTTTTAGTTGGCCAGATAATTTGTTTCTATTTTTTAGTAGAGACGGGGTCTCGCTCTTGCTCAGGCTGGTCTCGAACTCCTGACCTTGAGCGATCCACCCGCCTCGGCCTCCCAGAGTGCTAGGATTACAGGCGTGAGCCACCGTGCCCGGCCTGGTTTTATATTAATGTAGAAGCTTCAATTCATTGATTTTGAGGGTGGCTCTAATTTTTACTTAATTTGTCTAAATATATTTCATTTTGTGCCAAGATATTCCAACCTAATGAAGATTCATTTGAGGAAGCAGAGATAACCTTTTCAGCTTGATTTTTCTAAATGTGACTATATAACAGATACTATCCTTTCTGATGTTTTTTAAATAGCATATATGTTCTGGAGGATACAATGATCCTTCGTAAAGCTTTGTGGAACTATAGTTCTTTTAGGTATTTCTGACCAAAACAGCATATCTTGGGCAGCAATGACTATTTTTTTTTTCTTACTCTGTTTGCAAACTTTTGTAATTAGCATCTTTGGGTTTTTTTTTTTTTTGTTGTTGTTGTTGTTGTTAGAAAATCTATCTTAAATGGTTTTTCTTGATGAACTCATATTAGTATTTTTTTTTTAACCAGTTTCATAGATTGAGAAGAAAATTTGAAATGATGACTCAAGGAACTGAGTAAAATAGCCTAGCATCTTGTTCTGTTCTCCAGTCTGTTGACTTGGTAAAGATTAGGGTTTAAGTAAAAAAGTACAGGAATATAGAAAGTAATAAAATCCTTTAATCTCTGATTTTTCCATCTTGCATACTCTTTTCTAAAAACAAAACA
>CM052438.1:146009083-146064582 GCA_028533085.1 Varecia variegata | reverse complement strand
AAAGAGAAAAGGCTTTGGAGCCAGGTTGCTTATGTTCAAATCCTATTACTTCATAGCTGTATGACCTTGGCCAAAACACTTAAAAACTCTGTGCATCAGTTTCTTTATCTCAAATGGAAGTATTAATAAGTATTTTCTAAGGTTATTGTGACATTAGAATGAGTTAGTACATGAAAAACACAAAAGTGCGTGGTACATAGTAAATTCTTGGTATGTGTTTGTGATGGTGATAATGAAGATAATAGTGTAGATCCATAACCTGGTTGAACCACTGGAGATCATAATAGTGGGCTGCTGAGATATGGGAAGAATGACCAGAAACAGGATTTTTGCACAGGAAGGTGAATAGACTTTGGGCTTAAAGAGCAGTGGAATTATTGACATGTGAAGCATTGTTGGGTGCATGATTTTGTAAACTGTGGGATTTAGCAGCTTGGTCTCAGAGCTAGTGAAAAGGCAATTAGTAGCTACTTTAGAATGGAAGGACAGGGAAGGCCTCTGAGGAAGAGACATCTGAGCTGAAGCCTGGTGATAAGGATGGTTCTAGGAAGAGAAAACAGCAGGTGCAAAGGTGCCAAGGTGAGCTTATTATTAATATATTTCAGGTACAGAAACATAGATATGGCTGGTATAATAAGCAAGGAGATTTGAAGAGATATAATTCGTATGCAAGTTGGTAGTAGAGGTAAAGTAGAGTCAGAAGATGCAGGGTCTTGTAGGCCATGTTAAGGAGTGTACTGACCAAGTGTCTTAAGGTGAATCTCTCAGCCTTTCTGAGCATCAGTTTTTTTTTTATTTTTATAGAGGGTATAATCCTCTGTATGTCTTAGAGGATGGTTGTGATGATCAAATGAGATTTGCTAGAAACTACATCCTTCCAGCCCTCCTTTCTCTTTCTCTACATGGCTACTACTTTACGTTCTTCAAATCTTCTGAAATCTTGGAACCTCTGTGAAATTGCTCCATAGAGCAATTTGTTATATAATTCTCTGTTCAGTCATGGAGTATGAGCTTCTTGAGAGAAGGCAAGTTGCATTTTGCATACCTAACATGTGGCCTACTTCCTAGATACAGGGGATCTCAATTAGTGAATAAATGATTTACAGAAAAGCTACATGTAAGTTAGTTACTGAAAGTGAGGACTTCATTCTCTGTCACAGGGGAATAATAACAGTGCTCTAAGCATTGAGCTAAACTCTTAAGTGAATTTTATATAATCATAAATACCTAATGGCAAGTACTCCTTACCATTAACCCCATTAAAAATCATTAAAATAGTCCCCTCTCTCTGTCCCTCTCTTTCTATATATATATGCACACACACATGTATATAAAATGATACTTTACTTCTAAATATTTTAATATACATCTCTAAAAATATTTTATTACACCCAAGAAAATTGATAATTCCTTAGTATCAATCCCCATTAAAATTTCCCAGTGTTCCCCAAAAGTGTCCTTTGTAGCTGGTCTCTCTAAAGTAGGATCCAGTCCAGGTCCACATCTTATAACTAACTGCTTATGATGTCAGATCTTTTAATCTAGAATAGTTCCTTATTTATGACCCTGCCCTTTTGAAGAGTCTAGGCTGGTTGTCCTGTAGACAGTCCCACTTCTGGATTTGCCTTACTACTTCCTTGTGGTGTCCTTCGGTTCATTCTTCTGTCTTCTGTAATTCCTATAAAGTTAAGTTAGATTTAAAGGGTTAATTGAAATCTATGCTGATTAAGTGGGTGACAGCCTGATCCCTCCATTATAAGATTAAGCTATTTAGGCCGGGTGCGGTGACTCATGCCTGTAATCCTAGCACTCTGGGAGGTCCAGGCGGGTGGATCGTTTGAGCTCAGGAGTTCGAGACCAGCCTGAGCAAGAGCGAGACCCCGTCTCTACTAAAAATAGAAAGAAATGATCTGGCCAACCAAAAATATATATAGAAAAAATTAGCCGGGCATGGTGGCGCATGCCTGTAGTCCCAGCTACTCAGGAGGCTGAGGCAGAAGGATCGCTTAAGCCCAGGAGTTTGAGGTTGCTGTGAGCTAGGCTGAGGCCATGGCACTCACTCTAGCCCGGGCAACAAAGCGAGACTTTGTTTCAAAAAAAAAAAAAAGATTAAGCTATTTGTGTGATTTTATTTAGATACCATAAGAGTGTACAGCTCCCCATTAATCATTACTTAAAGGTTTTAAACACTGGCTGATAATTTTTGCTTGAATCAGTAATTGCTTTAGGGATTGCAAAATTATCGCTTTCTAATTCTATCATTCCTTTCACATTTATCAGCTGGTGGTATTTTGTAAAATAGAACTTTCTTCTATCAAATGAGGCTATTTGGTTATCCAACATTATTTCTATTTTTAAGAGGAAGAAACTGAAGCTTAAGAGGTAAAATAACTTACTAAAGTTTCATTGAGAATAAATAGCAGAACCAGTACTTGAATTCAGGTCTCTGTGATTTCAGTCTGCGAGTGGTTTTGAAATACTATATTAAGTGGAAAATCTTTAACAGACAATTTTTAATACATTAAAAAAATTTAAAAATTCTTAAAATTTTACAAAAGGCAATACTACAAGCTTAGATAAATTGGGCTTGACTTTGGCAGGACAGTAACTGACCAGGCCCTTCTACTGTTCTTTCAATAACTGCTTCTAGCTGCTGAAGCATTCTTTTCTTTTCCCAACTAATGTGCAGAGCAACAGCCATATTTTCCCATTAGGACTATAATTTTTTTCCTCTTGAAAAAATAAATAGAATAGCCACAATTGCACTAGAAATGTTGAGATTTTTCTGGAATCAAAGAAAAAAATTCACATTTCCATGTTGGCCATTGTGTTACCCCTCCAACAAACCCCTGCCCTCCCAATCCCAAGTCCCTTAAAAGAAATCCGATTATTAGAGTATTGAATGTGTTGACTTTCATGGGAGCTAGATCTGGTTGGTATATAAAGGACACGAGGAGGACAGGAAAGAAATTGGATTTGTGAGAAGGAATGATGAAATATAAGGTTGGATAGAAGAGCCAGTCCTACTATTGTCTTGCCATTCCTGCCTAGGATGCAGAGGGTAGAAAAATTCACAATCTCATCTAATTAAAGACTTCATTACTTTGTCTTAAACTTCCTATATTCTGTAAGAACTATAATTCAATAATATTATTTCAGAGTTTTTTTCCTTAAACGTCAGACTCTGTTGTAAGTCTCAGTCAATTACTCTGACAGAACAGAGCTTTCCATTAAGTTCAGGACAAGATTCCTAATGATGGGAGTAAGGCCATAACTAATGTGGTCTGCTAGATGGAGTAGCAAACCCCTGTCGTCCTAAACTGCCTTTAGAACCCAATCCTATGAGAGTGAGAGATGTTGTTCTAGTAAAGGATAGGTCAAACAGACAAAATAAAAAACTCCAAAGAAGTGCCTTTCAGTGGAACTGTAGCATGGAGAATAATTTAGGCAGGAGTTATTTGTGCTTTCCCAGCTATGCTCCAGAGACATTTTTGTGTAACAAACCCACAGACCCCAAAATCCTGCTTATAATTAAGTAGAATGGGCCTTAGATAGGCCTGACTATAGCAATATCTGAATATGAATATGGTATCACAAAACTAAGAACATTTTTTAATCTAGCAGACCGTATTGGTTATGGCCTTACTCCCATCATTAGGAACCTTGTCCTGAACTTAACGGAAAGCTCTGTTCTGTCAGAGTAATTGACTGAGACTTACAACAGAGTCTGACGTTTAAGGAAAAACACTCTGAAATAATATTGTTGAATTATAGTTCTTATAGAATACAGGAAGCTCAAGACAAAGTAATGAAGTCTTTAATTAGATGGGATTGTGAATTTTTCTACCCTCTGAATCCTAGGCAGAAATGGCAAGACAATAGTAGGATGACTGGCTGTTATCACCAAAAAGCTCAGCTATATACAAAAGTCCCAATTCTGTCATTCTGGACCTGTGTCCAAAATTTTGTTCTCTGCAAGATTTAACAAACTAAGCTTGAAATAAATCTGAGCTTCTCTTTCTTTAATAAAGAGTATAATTTATTCATAGTTCTCCCCCATCTGTCCCAAATCTATCTTTTTTTTTTTTCCCCCCTTTTTGAGATAAGAGTCTAGCTCTGTCACCGGCTAGAGTGCAGCAGAGTCATCATAGCTCACTGGAACCTCAGACTCCTGGGCTCAAGCAGTCCTCCTGCCTCAGCCTCCCAAGTAGCTGGGACTACAGACACACACCACCACACCCAACTAATTTTTTCTATTTTTTGGTAGAGATGGGGTCTTGTTCTTCTTCAGGTTGGTCTCAAACTCCTGACCCTAAGCAATCCTCCTGCCTCAGCCTCTCAGAGTGCTGGGATTATGGGCGTGAGCTATGATGCCTGCCCCACCCCACCCCCAAATCTATCTTCTAATGTTACCTCACACTGTTTCCCAATACAGATGCTGTGCTCCAGTCATACTTGTCTTAGGGTTTCCTAAACACATCTTGTATGTTCCTACCCCTGTATCTTACCTTTTGCCATTCTCTCCTTAGAATGATATTCTGTCTGCCTACTTTACCCTCCCTTTATTTCTTCCCATCCCAGTCTTCTTCTCATCCATTAAGATCCAGGACAAGGAAGGCCTTCAAGAAGGTTTTTCTATTTTAGCCCATTGGATTCCCATTCTTCTGAATTCTTTACCTCCACCATTGCCTTCACACTTTTTCTTATGAGCATACATTTGCTGTTTGGGATGTTCTTTGACTTTATGAAAAATTTCATCACTCCTAATAGACCATAAACACCTTTACGGCAGCACCCTGGCATTACAGTTCTTTGATGCATAGCTGCTAAATCATTACTTGAATGATTAGGCTGGTAAATCTCCAAGCCAGTGACAGACTTTATTTTTGAAAAAAAAAAAAAATTCTCAGTAAGATGGATATCTAGGAAGAGATTATCACTTGTAACTGATATATCATGGTAGTTCATTCACTTTTTGCTCAAATATTTGTTTAGCTATCAGGCACTATATGCTAGGCACGGGGATATACAGATAAAGGTGCTGGCTTTGGCATATAAGAACTCACTAAATAGGTGAGAAATTCAGACATACAAAAAGGTATTTACAATTTAGTGCTGTAGATATTGTTAAAATGGGAGTTCTGTAGAGCATAGAAGTGAACGATTAACTCTGTGGAGAGTCTTAATGTTTTTGCCAGGGATAAAAGAAGGTGAAGCTGCAGGGGTGAGAGGGCCAAGAGGGAATAGGCTGCAGAACAATTTGTGTAAAAGCACCAAAGCATATTTAGGGGAAAGTTTAATGTGGTGGGTCTATTTGAGAGCTCTAGAGTTAGAGGAAGTATAGCATGATAGCAGATGAGATTAAGTAGGTCGGAACCAAGTTGTAAAAAAGCCTTGTATACTATGCTAAGTAGTATGGACCTTCCCTTTAAGCATAAGGAAACCATTGGTAGTTTTTAAGCAAGGATGTAATATGATTATGTTTGTCTAGAGTGGTGATTCTGTGTGGAGGACAGATTGGAATATAACGAGATGGGAATTTTAAAGTCTTTCAGTAGTCCAGGAGGAAAGAAGGATAAGGTAATAGAGATGGAGAGCTTTCTGATCTCTGCTTCTGCCCATCAAATGGTAATTGACTGGAAATGTCAAAGGAAGAAGACATTCTGTAGGTCTTCAGAAGGTTTTTAGCCTTGCTTATGTTCTGTGCCTCCCTCACCCCCACCACTTATGCACATGCTCCACACGTGGCTAAAAAAATATACTAGCTACCAATGATACCTACATACAGTCCCTTATGCAGTCACCATTGAGCCCATACTAAGTGAGGCCTTTCCATTTCTTTCTGATTCTGATTGTGGTCTAACTGGCCCATGAGCTGGTCTAACTAACTCATTGCTGGTTTTTTATAAATAAAGCTTTATTGAAACATGCATGCTCATTCATTTATGTATTCTCTGTAGCTGATTTCACTTGTGGCATTGTTGAGTAGTTTCATTAGAAACCTTGTGGCCCACAGCCTGAAATATTTACCGTCTGGCCTTTTATAGAAAGTGTTTGCCAATCTCTAGTCCAAAGTAGCAATTCTTACTAGTAAAAAGGAGGGAAGGGATTTGTAATTGTTTCTAAAGACAGTTTATCTTTGGAGAAACTGCCTTAGTGGTAAATAACTGAAATTTTTCTAAATCTAGGGTCCTTACTAGTTTTCACTTTTCAGTGACTATGATCCAAAGGAGGAAGGTATTAATAATTAGGGAAAGCTGCTTTGGAAATGTGAATCTAAATTAACTGCTTGGTTGTTGGGAGTAGTAATGTTAAAATGATATGGGAGGCCGGGCGTGGTGGCTCACGCCTGTAATCCTAGCACTCTGGGAGGCCGAAGCGGGAGGATCGTTTGAGCTCGGGAGTTCAAGACCAACCTGAGCAAGAGTGAGACCCCGTCTCTACTAAAAATAGAAAGAAATTATCTGGCCAACTAAAAATATATATAGAAAAAATTAGCCGGGCATGGTGGCGCATGCCTGTAGTCCCAGCTACTTGGGAGGCTGAGGCAGGAGGATTGCTTGAGCCTAGGAGTTTGAGGTTGCTGTGAGCTAGGCTGATGCCATGGCACTCTACCCTGGGCAACAGAGTGAGACTCTGTTTCAAAAAAAAAAAGAAATGGGAGGTTAGAATGTTGGCCTTGCTGGCCTAGGTACAGAAATATCTAAAACCACCTGCAGAGCTATACAGTTCTTTGTCATTTAACAAAAAAGGAAAGAAAAAACCCAGAGCAATATGGAGATGAGACTTAGGTTTAAGGAAACTAATTGGCAGTAAACTGTAGGCCTTTAGGCCAGACAATCCTGTGAAGAAAATGGTTTAGGGACTTCAAAGATACACAGCTAGAGCCCAAGATCTGTTCCAGATTATACACCATTGCACTGGGGGCCAATCCCCTCCATACTTTAGGAATGTTTTTCTGGTGGTTGGTATATTAACTGAAAGGCTGTGGAAGGTTATGTGAATTAAATCAGGATTTTAGTTTCTGGCTGTTGAACTGATGAGTAGGTGGGTGGAATATTGTTTTCCCGTCTTTGTTTCAATTTTTACTTGTTCAGGATCTATAGCAGAAAAGCCCTCTAAGGCAAAATTGAGTGTGAAATGTTTGCATATATGTGTATCCTCAGTTTTTAAAACCTTTCTTTCCTTCAGGTTATCCTACCTACAAAGAAAAAGTAAAGAAAAGGCCTGGGGGCCGCCCAGAAGTGATTTACAACTATGTCCAAAGACCCTTTATTAGAATGTCCTGGGAGAAGGAAGAAGGAAAGAGTCGGCATGTAGACTTTCAGTGTGTAAAGAGTAAATCCATCACCAACCTTGCAGCAGCTGCCGCAGACATTCCCCAGGACCAGCTGGTAGTCATGCACCCAACTCCCCAAGTGGATGAGCTGGATATTCTCCCTATCCATCCTCCTTCTGGCAACAATGACCTCGATCCCGATGCACAGAATCCAATGCTGTGATGCTGATGTTCCTTGAAACTATAGCATGCTACTCTTCACAGTGACGTTGTACTCTTCTCATTCTGCACTGCAAGGCCACTCTTCTTCATTGTGAGATGCACATAACAATGTTTAGGATATTGCAGTGTAGGCTTTTTTAAAGACCAAAGGTAGCTGAATGGTTTTTTAAATGAGTACAACTCTAGCATCCTGAAGTTCCAGTTATATAAATGTATTTGTTTACCAGTAGGTTTGTGAAATTGGTTCTTTGTATGGGGGACAGTCCTTTTTCACACATCTAGGTTTTTTCAGAAGTGGTTGAAATTGGCAGCTGGGGTGCTCTCAGTCTAGATTGATACTCATCACACCCCAGATAAAATGCAGAATATTATATAGTTGCACTTTATAAATGGTGGTTAAATGGAACTGTTCAAGCCATTTTATAGTTGTGATGCACAATATAACTTAAGTGCTTCTATCAAAGTATTCCTTCAGTAAAATGTGTATAGTTTGCTGCCCACGATGAGCAAAAAATGAATATTTATGTTGGGCTTATTTGAATGATTAGGATGAGATTCAATGCCCATATCTTAACAGTTGGGTTATCTCCAGTGCCATTTCACCCTTTAGAGTGAGTCACATGCAGGGATTGTGAACATCAGAGGTGGTTTATTATCCAGGCTGCCTTACCCTTAATCTGTTCACAGATATTTATTTACTAATGCTTTGTTTTCTTAAGAGTTATGGGATAGGAAAATGAAGTGTTTGCTCTTCATTTACTAAATGATTGTAAACTCAAGTTTTTCATCAAAATAAAATTCCATTGTTTTAATGTTTCTGACCAAATTTATACCCACCTTGACCAGATTTTTAGCCTAATTAATTAGCAGATTTCCTGTCTTGTTGGTGTAACTAGAAATCATATAGTAGCTCCAGGAACTGTAACTTGGTTTATGTGTGATGAGTCACTTAAATTCCCTACTAATTATAAAATATACTATAAATCCAAAATAATACCAGAGCTGAAAAGAGAATATTTTCTAGTCCAACCTTATATGAAGGGCAAAATGACTTTACTAGATCATATAGTGATCCTAAGTTTCAGAGCCAATTTCTGATACTAGTTCAGTGCTTTTTCTATTGTACCTTGCTGCTTTACTTAACAAATTATTCATGCAAATCCTATTTTAAATATTCTGTGGTCCAATTCAAGAAGGAATCAGAAATATTTAGGTGCTTTTTGTCTGGGGTCACTTAGTGTTTGAAGCCATACAATTACAAATAGTGGTAAAGAGGGGTAGCAGTAGAGAAACCAATTTGTTACCTATAATCTTGAATTTATAATTTCAGAGGATTTGAAATTTGTAAACAGTAACATCTTTGTTCTCACATAAAATTGCAGTAATTTGGAAATGAACTATTTTAACAGCACAGCTAAGCTAGCAGTATGGGGAAATTATGCAAACCCCAGAATTATCATAAAGGCCAGAAAGGTACTGCAAATGTTAATTGGCATGGGTCGTCCTTAAAGCACCCTCTGTAGAAACTGATGATCCAGCCCTGTAGCATGTAGAATTTTTTTTCTAATTATTTGAAATGGGAACAGTATTTATAGAACAAGGGAAACATTTATTAAAAATATTTAACTGTCTAATACATTATACTTTAACCCATATTTATAGTAAAGGATTCTTACAAGGAAGAATAAACAGCTTTATGATACAATTAGTATAAGAAATATCCACATGGGGGACTTCTTTGTAGTGTAAAAACACCATACATCTGAAATGACCATTTGCATATAAAAGCTACCAATGATGCTTCTGTGCACAATGATTAAAAAATTCAACACAAACAGAATCCAAAATATACAATTAATGCAAGCTATCCACAGCTAGCCCAATAATCAAGGATGAGGAAACACTGGAGCAGGCTTAGTTCCATTTGTCTGAAGTTACACATAATAAGATTGACTTGTATCAATGGCTCTGAGATGGCTTTTATGAAATCAGCACATAAAAGCTGTTCTCTCCTTATCCAGTAAGCTTCACAGACTGTAAAACTCCACCAGTAATGCACTTTGATACTGTAGCTGTTGCCAAAGCAACATGTAGTGTTTACAGCGGCCATGGCAAGTCGCTAAAGTCAACAGGGCCACCCAGCCCAGCATCTGCTTCCAAGAGGCTCATGATGACAGCCATTGCTGCTTCATCATTACTGGGACTGCTTGATCCTTGGTCATTGTCTATCATGTCCATACCTATGTGGGGGTTCTCACCTGTGGGAGGAGATAAAGACTGTTCAGTAATAAAAATACCAAAACATGTTTAGATTAAATAAGCAATTCCTAACCACACTTATAATAATAGGCTGAGAGAGGTTGCTTTTTGGGCTACATGGTTATAATTTTACTATTTTTACATTGCTGTTTTTCAGAAGACCCAACTTTTTAGAAATAAAAACAAAGTGCTTAAAATTCAATAAATGTTAAAAGTATTTGAGTCAACCTCATTTTAATATTCTTATATAACCAGTTAAGGGGAGGGAATTACAGAAAGGCAAACAGGAAAGGAGAGATTAGGAAAAAAGATCTAGAAAGACAAGTAGAGACAAAGATGGATGTGATGGGATAAGCCAACTCTCATCACTTAATGATTTTTAATACCCGCTGAAATGCTTAGCAATCACCCTTCTAGGCTTTATCTCTGAACCTTCATTGGCACTCCCTCTGAAGAGTTGATGCCCCATGTGGGAGAAGGCCTATGTCTAGGCTACTCTAACTTCCTCTTGAGTTCCAGGGTCACACTTGGACCCCCACCAAAACTCAAATATTAAAGTCAACTTTGAAGTAGAGATTTGAACAAATTTTAAACTTTTACTCTGTTCTTATCAAATTTATCTATAACTAAGTTGTTTTATATAATTCAGTTCTTTTTTTTTTCTTTTTTTTTGAGACAGGGTCTTGCTCTCTTGCCTGGGCTGGAGTGCAGTGGTATCATCAAAGCTCACTGCAACCTCAAACTCCTGGGCTCAAGTGATCCTCCTGCCACAGCTTCCCAAATAGCTGGGACTACAGGTGCATGCCACCACACCCAGCTAATCTTTTAAATATAAGTTTTTTAGAGATGGGGTCTTGCTATGCTGCTCATGGTCTCAAACTCCTGGCCTCAAGTGATCTTCCCACCTTGGCCTCCCAATGTGCTAAGATTACAGGTGTGAGCCCCCATGCCTGGTCTCAGTTCAGTTCTTAAAACTGACTTTATGCCAGATGTTTTGCAAGATCACTGCAATGGAAATGAATAATAGTGCCACTTACCCAGAATAGAAGAACTATCAGAATATGGATAACCTGGGTTCTCCTGAGCCTGTCCTGGTAGTAGGCCACTGGAAGGAATGTCTGGAGTCCCTCCATTTAAAATCTACAAACAAAAGGGGAAAAGTATGACATTTTCTACTCCAATATGGAACTTTCAATCAGTATCATGTGCAGTGTCACCAAGAAAATGAAGCATGTTGGAAAGAGGAAGCGGGGGTGAGAGAGAAGCTTCAAATGGCTTCAGTTTCTTCTTGGATGATGTCAAACAAGGAACTGTTAGAAATGGTCATAGTAAGAAAAGAAACCTCTCCCCTAAACTATTCTCTTCATTTGATTTAGCCCACACAGGTAACTTAAAGGCTGAATAAAATCCCTAAGAGCATTCAACTACTTGGAATCATGCTGCCCACATATTTCTTTAAGGCCAAGGCCTAAACTCCAATGAGCCCAGGTGGGCAGTTCCCCTGTAAGGGAGTAAAACGTAGTAACAGATGTTGCTGAAGAAGAAATAAGTGGAGTTGTTAGCAAGCTTGTGAAGAGACACAACTCTGAGGAGTCACGAATGAACAAAACACTAGAAGTATTACTACATCCCGTAATCACCTAGCTGCCAACTTCAGTAACCTGTGGTTTAAGTTCTTCAGACAGGCCACTGGGAAACATGATTATTACTCCTCAATACCAGAACTCTAATTCTGGCTTGCCCCCAAATCATGTTCCCCGTGTACACACCCCCGCCCCCAGTTTCCTTTCCCTAGTTGAGTCTCAGAGAAGAGCATCCTTTGAGAAGTATTTGGATATAGGTGAGGAAAGAGTTTGGTAGCTGCTGGATTTCAGGAGAAACAGTTATTTCAGACCTTGCCAGTAGGTGGCATAATTTTCTTTATTTCCACAGTTCAACTTTTTGGTCTACGGACGCCTTTACACTCTTAAAAATTATTGAGGACTCCAACGAACTTTTATGTAGGCTGTATTTATCAATATTTATTATGAATCTATTAAAATGAATAGATTTTTTAAATGTAATAAATCCATTACATGTTAACATGAGTAAGTAGCATTTTAATGAAAAAATAACTACTTTCCAAAACAATAACAACAAAAAATTAGTGAGATTATCATTATTTTACATTTTTGCAAGTGTAATGTCTGGCTTAATAGATTTCAATTAGATTCTCATGTCTGGTTCTCCAGTCTGTTTAGATATGTTATTTGATTCAAGTACATGAAGGAAATCCAACCTCCTAGAGATATGTAGTTGTAAAAGGGAAGCATATTTTAATTAGCCTTTTCAAAAATTGGAATATTCTTCTCTGATACTACATACAAACTCAACAAATGGAAGTTTCTTAAAGGTTAGCTGCAATGTGGAATCTGAAACCACATCAATGAATTTTTTGTACCCTCGTTAAAATCCATTGGTATATCTTGGCACTTTGGATGAGTCTTTTACCCTTGGATGACTTTGAAATATCTTACATTGGTTACTTAGAAAATACCGCCTCACTGAGTTATGCAGATCTTCTAAATGTTGACATATTCCATTATACAGTATCAAAACATCACCATTATTAACACCACCTAGCTCATCAAAAATATTTTTTAAGTTTTAGGAAGCTCTCAAGCCCAAAGTAGCAGATAGAAGTTTTCTAAAAATTCCTATTTTTGCTTGAAATCTCCAATTTTATCATTGGCAACAAATAGTGTCCAGTTATTTTCCTTGAATAGGTTCACTTCATTTTTAAGAAATTGTATGCTAAATACCTGAATAACCATAGTTTGCTAGAGTAGAAATGATGTCCCATGAAAAAAGGAGCTAATTCAGCTCACAACTTAAATAGTCACAGAGTGCTTTTTCTTGGGACAAACTTCATAGTTTGCAGCACAAACACTTTATGCATATTTCCCATTTTGTCACATCAAGTATTAAAAAGATGTGTACTCAAGGATTTTATAAAAGTGATTTTTACTGCTTCATTAAGGACATTCTTTTTTTTTTTTTGAGACAGAGTCTCGCTCTGTTGCCCAGGCTAGAGTGCCGTGGCGTCAGCCTAGCTCACAGCAACCTCAAACTCCTGGGCTTAAGCGATCCTACTGCCTCAGCCTCCCGAGTAGCTGGGACTACAGACATGTGCCACCATGCCTGGCTAATTTTTCTATATATTTTTAGCTGTCCATATAATTTCTTTCTATTTTTAGTAGAGACGGGGTCTTGCTCTTGCTCAGGCTGGTCTCGAACTCCTGACTTCGAGCAATCCTCCCACCTCGGCCTCCCAGAGTGCTAGGATTACAGGCGTGAGCCACCTCGCATGGCCAGGACATTCTTAAATGAAACTATCTTTTAAATTATTTTTTTATTGCGAGTATGTGGCTGAAGAATACAATGACTACTAGTACAGTTTGGTGCCACTGCTCCAATTTGGGCAAAACACCAGCAGTTTTACCAAACAGTGCTTTTATCAACACATTATCAACAGTGAAAAAAAATAATGTTTTAGTATTATTATGAAAATAGCTTTGACCTTGCAGATCCTTGAAAGGAACTTGCTCCCCCCCCGCCGCCCCCCCCAAAAAAACGACCACAGATGACTTTTGTAGAAACCCTGCTTATCTGAACCTGCCTTAGTGCTTTTGGATGTCCATACTCTCCTGGGACCTACGGATGCTCACTTATCCTACCTCCCCCTGCCCCTTTTTTTTTGGTGCTGTGACTTGGATACGAATTAGCCTCCCTTTTTAGCTTGATCCTGACTGAAACAACTGTAGGCTAAATGGTTCATTTTTGGACCTGCCAAATTTAAAGGTGACTAGTAAGGGCTGGAGCATGGGGCCACCTTTACTCTTGTGGGTCTGGTACATCATTTAATGCTGCTGTCATGTTTAACTCCATCTTGTTCTGGCTGATTAGGACTTATGAGAGAATACACCCAGAATTTCTTCTCACAGACCCATTGTTATAAGCCCAAAGGAAAAAAGAATTCATAGACGACTCAGAAATACTTGGGGCTTTATGATGCAGAGCACAACTTTGTATTTCTGGTAGTCATTGATATGAAAAGAATTGGAAGTCATGAAACCAGGACTGTAGTTTGGGGCCATACTTATTAACAAATGCTGGGAAGCCTGGATTTTGTCATCTATGAAGTTGTGGGGATAAGATGAGAGAATGTATGTGAGAGTCCTTTGAATAATATTTAAACCTATACTGGAGTGATAACCTTTAAAAACTGAGTGTAGAATCCTTGATAATAACAGGAAGTCAAGTGCCTAAGAGTTGAATTGAGAAGCAGAGATGGGAAAACCACCCTAAGGAGATGGTGATCCAGTATGGAGGGAAAGATGAAAACAGATGACTGATTTCTAAACCCATTTATAGTGTAATCTTCTAGCCAGCTCTTCGTGAAGACCAGTGACCTATGAACTACTGTACCCAATGCAGTCACATCACAGCAACCCAGGTGGCAGATCCCCAAGTATTCTGCCGCTGTAAAATGTGGCTTGACTTCCAAAGTACTGCTGGTGGTATTGCTGTTTCCAGTGCCTGCCCTCGACACTAGTCATATTTCCTCCCTGGAAAACACCTGGCGGAGAATGAGATACGCCTCTCTGTGAGGTACTCACTAATCTATTTCTCATGGGAACTCTTGAATTGCTCCCTCAGAAATAAACGGACAGCTCCCCATTCCTGAGAATGTTCTTTCTGCCTTCCTTCCCTCATATGGCATAAATCCTCTGAGGATGTCAGCAAGCCTCCCTAGCCCTACCAGTATGCTTTGTACCCAGCCTCACACAGATGCATTTACTTGAGGGAGGAAAAAGAGTCCGACTTGTTTCAGCAGCCACAACTGTAGTTCTATACTCCCACCCCCAACAATTCAGAACTTGAGCAAGAGGCTCTCTAGCCTGAGTAATCAGCCTCACCTTCTTGCCTCCTGGAGAAGAGGCATCAGGGGGAGGTGTACTCGTGATGTTCAAGGGGCTGGAGCCACAGCTGGAAGGTGAGGACCCCCTTATCCTGCCAGAGAAGAAAACAGTTACATTGCCTTTGTTTTGTCCTAGTGGAGTATGTTTTAAGGGGTAGGAATGAGAAAGTGGATGAAGATCTAGACTAGGGCTTGGCAAACTTTTTCTGTAAGGGCCAGAGAGTAACTATTTCAGGCTCTGCAAGGCCATGTGGTCTCTGTCATAGCTACTCCACTCTGCCACTGTAGCATGAATGCAACCGTAGACAATATACAAACGAGTGGGTATAGCTGTGTTCTGATAAAACTTTGTTTACAAAAACAGGTGATGAGCTGGATTTGTTCCAGCAGGCACCAGATCTAGAACGCAGTCCCTGAAGTCAAGCATCTCCTCGTTGACAAAGCCCTTGGATTAGGGTTTGGATTCAGGTTGGTGAATTTCAAGTAATCAATTTTATTTCTTCACAGAATCCAGAAGAGTTGGAGACCTTAGACGTTTAAACTCCATCTTCGATACCATGCACTGGAATCCACAGCACACAATTTATCCTCTTCCCCACAAACACTGTTTAGCTAGTAAATACTCTTAGAAAATGCAGGGCACCGGGGTCTGGAAAGTAGCCCAGCAGTGGTGATAGCAGCCTGCTAAAGCACCAGCTGGGAAAGACTGGGTCCGGGCCTCTCGGCTAGCGTAGCTCTCTGCATAGTAGGCTTACACAACTGAAAATCCACCTGAACTCTTGTCAGGCTGAAGGACCTCATGAAAGGAAGCCATCGCTTGGCACTGCAGCTAAAGTTCAGGGACAGTGTGGTAGAAATTATGTGACCATGAGGCTCTCAGCTCCTACACAGATGAATGCAGCTTTCAATTTTTGAACACTCACTATATGTCAGGCTGTATTCCAGGAATTTTCCTGCGTTCCCTCACAATCCTAACACAATCCTTGGGAGATAGTGCTTCCTTTTTATGGTTTAAATCAACAGAGTAAAAAGTTAAGTGAAGTCTCCTAAGCACAGTCAGGTGCAGAGACAGGCCCAGGACGCAAACCCAGGTGGACTGCTTCCAAGCTCCTCTTTCATATGGAAAAGAAGTTGCCCCAAAGAGAGCTGCCCCTATTACTAGCTGATCTGCTTGGTCTCTATTACTAAAGCTAGGCAGCTTTTTCACTGAAAGAAGTGAATGTTTTTTAAGGCCAGATCACTCACTGGCAGTTCACAGCTCCACTCCTGCAGGCCCGAGCCATACACAAAGTAATGAGAAAGTCGAGCCTTCTCAAGAGTTCCCTTTAGCTCTGGACTGTTTTGGTTTAGCTTCTTTATTTAAAGCAGGATTTCTCAATCTTGGCGCTACTGACACTTAGGACTGGATGACTTGTTACTGGAGGTGGGAAAGGGGGGATTGCCTGTGCACTGTGCAGGGCGTTTAGCAAACAGCATCACTGGTCTCTATCCCTGGAGGTTTAGCAGCAATCTCCCACCCAGTTGTGACCAAAGGTGTCTGCAGACATTGCAAAACATCCCCTGAGGGGCAAAACTGCTAAGGAGCAACTAGAAGGTGTTACTTGCCTGTGGATTTCCATGATTTCCTCAGCAATCATTCGACCTATTTTTCCTGCCCCAGCCCTCGTTCCCCCTGGAATCCCTGGAACAGTGGGGTGGGTCCTCTTTGGGCCACCTAAAACAAAGGAATCTGAGAGTGGGAAAGGGGAAAACTTAAGGAAGAAATGCTATTATGCATTAAATTAAAACCAGTTCATCCCACGATCCACTTGAAGTTCAACAGCAGGGTTGTGACTTGAGGGACAGTAGAGCCATAGCTTGTCGGAAAAGGCATTCCAGCAGGGAAAGGCTCAAGTTTCCTGCTAGGGTAAGAAGCCAATGTGTTGACATGAAGCATCTAATTCTTTCCCTTCAAGCGCTCATGAAAACGTTTGCTGAAGACCATTGAGCTACATACATGCCAGGGTTACAGAGATAAGTCCCTGCCCTCAAGGAGCTCACAGTCTAACAAGGGCACAGACAAGATGAACAAAGTCCATTTGCTAGAGCAAAGTGTGATAAGTGTGACAGGTAAGCATAAGGCACCCAACTCATCCAGCACCAGGTGCAGCTTTCTGGATGAGGTTAACTCTGAGCTGAATCTTGAGGGGTGAGTATAAATTAGCCTGGCAGAGCAGTAAGGAGAGGGAAGCATTCCAGACACAGCGACCACCATGTGCAAGAGCACTGAGGCAGGACGACACTTGGGAGACTACCCCCAGGGATAACCCAGGCAGCAGATGAGGAGGGTGCGGCAGCAACAGTGGTGATGAAGTTTTAAGAGACAGAAGGGGCAGGACTTCATGTTTAGATATAATGAGGAAGAGGCAGGAGGCAAGGTTTCTGGTTTACACAACCAATCAGGTGGGGAGTGCAGAAAATCAGTTTGTAATATTCTGAATTTCAGGTGCCTCTGGGACTCTAGGTGGCTCTGTCTAGGAGGCAACTGGAGAGACAAATCTGGAGCTCAGCAGAGAGACCGGGGCTGCAGATGTGGCTGTGCGAGTCAGCGCGGGACAGGTGGGGACTGGAGCCCTGCCTGCGGAGGTGGTCCCAGGACGGACGAGCCCAGTGTGGAGAGCACGGCCGAAGGCTGAGCCCTGGGGAGGGAGCCCGCTGGGATTGGCACATACTCCAGCATGGACAGACACCTTCCTCCCAACCACAGGAGGGCTGTGACAGTCACCAAAGAGCACATCACAGCCACCGGGCAACACAGGGGGACAGCACAAGAGGAGCACGGAGTTTGCTATCTCAAGGGTTTCCAGGGTCCAGGCACCCGCAGGAAGGGCAGCAACGAGTTCCCAGTATTCCAAGCTCAACAGGGCAAGTGAGATGACAGCGTCCTTAGTGCTCAAGGGGAAATCAGCAGCACATCACCTGCCCGAGGCCTCCCACAGAATATGACACCAGGGGACCCCGAACACTTGGGGGGAGGGAATTTGGCCACAAGCCCCCTGCCCCGGCAGTGCATAGTTACCTTCTCCAGAGGGCAGCATGCTGTCCATGCTGTGGGGGGACGCTGTGAGCTGCGGGAAGGTTGGGTCCCCGCCTTCCAAGACGCTGGCTCTGTGAACATCCCAGCAATAAGGAAACGTGAGTCAGGCCTGCTCAGAACCGTGCACCTTTCACCTTGGCCAAGGTGTCCGGTGTCCACTCTGGACCTGGACAGGCCAGAAAATGAAGTGTCTGTCTGAGTGGCTGAACACGTCTTCTCGCTTTTTGATAATAGGATGGACAGCATCCGGCCTTTGGCCTCACTGCGTGCCTGTACCTTCCTAACTCGTGCGGGACACAGGCCAGCGGAGGTGGGAGCTGCGGCTGCCCACTGCCCCTGCGACAGTGCCTCCTCCTGCCAGCCTGCGGTCAACCCAGCCCAGCCCCCTGCCCAGCTCTAACCACAGGTGGGGTTTGGACACCACAGGGAGGGAGGTCCGAGAACAGGCCTGTCCTCTTCCCCTGCTCACCTAGCAGGTGGTGGCCTTTTGAGGTGGCATTCCAGCTGCCAGTGCTCGGGCCACCTGCCCATCCTCAGCCAAGGCCGGTATGAGCCTTTCATGGATTGTCCACCCCCTCCCTCTGCAGCAGCAGGTGTGGCTGCCCAGCATGCGGGACTGTGGGTTTAAAGGTTGACTGCTTTAGCTGGAAGGAAATCTTGCTGTTTCCTAGAGCAACTCCACAAGCTGGGGCCCGCATAAGGGCACTGAGGCTTGTCCTTCTTAACAACCCTGTCTGGCTTCTGCCAGCTGTGAGGCTTCACAAGATATAGCAAGATGGCATCAAAGGGTGTGACACCGGCTGCTGCTGTACCCACTTTCCCAGGTGATGAGTTCAAGGCATCTCTTTGAAGCAAGGGAGCTTCTGATATAGGAAAAACACTTACAAAACAACAGTGTTGGTTGAAACAATGTATTCTACTTCCTTGGTCCAAGGGTTCATGAAACTGAACCATCGACTCCGTAGTGTGATGAAAGAACCATCTTTGATTTTAAACTTATAGCAATTTGTTGTAATCTTTTCTCTCGTCTGTAAAACTGAAAATGCAAAGAAACCATGAACGTTGTTGTTCCTTTAGACCAAAATATTAAACACAATACCCAATACCAAATACTAAAGGTACTCAGGCTCCAACACTCACTTTTTTTTTTTTTTTTTTTGAGACAAAGTCTCGCTTTGTTGCCCGGGCTAGAGTGAGTGCCCTGGCCTCAGCCTAGCTCACAGCAACCTCAAACTCCTGGGCTCAAGCAATCCTACTGCTTCAGCCTCCCGGGTAGCTGGGACTACAGGCATGCGCCACCATGCCCGGCTAATTTTTTCTATATATGTTTTTAGTTGGCCACATAATTTCTTTCTATTTTTAGTAGAGACGGGGTCTCGCTCTTGCTCAGGCTGGACTCGAACTCCTGAACTCAAACGATCTACCCGCCTCGGCCTCCCAGAGTGCTAGGATTACAGGCATGAGCCACCGCGCCCGGCCACTGTCACTCTTTAATAAGCCAAGGGAGCCCCGGCAGTCAACACTTGAGAGAACAGGTTGTTTTGGAGGGTCTAACTCAGAGCCTTTCGATTCATTTGTGAATTTGTCACTGTTGTCCACAGTCTATGAAATTAAGGCTCCAGGGGATTACTGACTGCATCCTACACACCTAACTGGAATCAGCTCGGATGTGAACACTGGCGAATGAGAAGGCACTGCCCAGAGGGCCATGCTCCTTCCCCCTCACAAATCCCCAAGGCAGTTCGGCACTTCTCTCATTTGTAAGACATCAGAATCGATGGAAGCCACGCGCCTATCCTGACCTCACTCTTTCGTGTAATAAACATGCAAAGAGCACCTTTCCTGTGCCAGGCACTGGAGACAGAGGAAGAGACCGGATATGACTCCTGGCCTCAAGAAGAGGAGGAGCAAAGGCTACACAGAGGAAGAGATCGGGCTCTTGAGGGATGAACACAAGTTTGCCAAGAGAAGGAGGGAGGGAAGAACCTAGCAGTGCCCGAGGAATGGCAGGGCCTGGTGGGGCAGGGACCAGCGTGACAGTCAGTGTGGCTGGAGCACAGGCCTGTGCAGGTGGATGGGGAGGGAAACTGAGGAGGTGGGTGGGGCCAGGAGGCGGAAGGTCTTGAATCTGAAGTCTGATGCAGACGTTTCAGCTTAGTCTAAAGGCGGGAAGTTTTTAAGCAGGGATGTGACATTATCAGGCTGGATCTATCGGAAGAAAAATGGGATAACTACAGAAAATGGACATGGGGTAAGGGGTCGCAAGGAGACCCGTTAGGATCTATCCCAGATCTCCACAGGGGCTTGAACCAGGGTCATGGCAGTGGGGGTGGTAAGAAGGGGACTCCTTGGAAATGCGTGTCTGAGGTGAATGGACAGGATCTGGTGGACACAGTGAAAGAAGGGGTCTCTCAGGAGGCTGCGTATGTGGCCACACCATTAGTCAAGAAGGAAAATATAAGAGGCAGTGCAGGCCTGTATGGAAACGAGAATCAGATCAGTCTAGCCATACTAAACCTGTACAGGGTCCGAGTAAACCCTCTGAACAAGAGACGCCTTCCAGAAACTGCCATGGCCTAGTACAGGAAACTGCTAGGCAGACAGGGTGGGGCGTCTGTAAGGGGATAAATGGTGCCTGGAGGCACGAGCATCCTCTTCACACAGGTGTCTAGGCCTGAAGGGTCTTGGCCTGGTTGGCTCCCACATCGCTGGGGGCAGATTTCTCTGGAAGGTCATGTGGACTAGTCTAGAAGCAGGGGACACTTTAAACTTAAGCTCAGCTTACCTTGCCTGTGACATTCTGCAAGATGTCCTATGTCATCTTGGTGAAAATATTCATAACACGATGTGCCTAGAAGTTCTTGTGGTAAATATGCCAAAATAGCTGTTGCCCTAAAAGAATTTTTAAAGAGGAAAAAGCCATTCAGATGATTAATAGCAACTTTGCAGTGGACGAACCCTGCTGTAGCCTACGGGACAAGGCCAAAACTGGAGGCAAAAAAGCTGGGTGGATTTTCAGGGAGCTTAGTGTGTGGATCTTTTTCTCCATTATTTTTAGGCATCTGAATTTAATCAAGGCTATAAAAACAGAGGAAAACAAAGCAAAGAAGCCTTTTAAAGGGATTACCATCACAAGAAATCACATTTTAGAAGGTTTTAAAATGGTAACTGTATTAATTAGATAAAAATGTGGCAGAAGTCTAAATCCCAGCGCGCAGCTCCGCCATTTTACTGCCTCCTTTTTAGCAGGATAACCAAACACCAGACGCTAGCAGCTAAGGCCACAAGGACCTTGAAAAGTGGCTATTTCCTTTTCCAGCATTTTGTGGCTGTCTCCAGTAGCCAGGAAAATCATTAGCCTGTGGATATTCTTAAGGGAGGTTGCAGGCAGCAATAAATTGGGGGCATCTGTGTTCTCAGTCTGGGTCTATCACCAATTAGTTGTGAATCCAGCCGGTCCCCAGGCTGGGCCTCACTTCCTCATCCCTAAAATGAGGATGTTGGACTAGATCAGTGTTGTTCAACAGAACTGTCTGCGATGATGGAATTGTTCCATGTCTGTGCCATTAGCCACCTTAAAATGTGGCTAGGGAGCCTGGGAAATGGAATCTTTAATTTTAATTGATTAAATTCAAATTCAAATGGCCATAAAGGCTACTATGATGACTACTATACTGGACAGCTCAGGACTAAATAATTGCTTCCCAGTCCTAGATTCCAGAATTCCAATCACAACAATGGTCCCACGATATTCCATAGATTCAGACAGCATGCTATGCCCACATTTTCTTTTGGCTATGGACATCAAACCACCCCACTTAACTGTCTCTACATGCCAAAGAATGGCACAGAGAAAATGTCTGTATTGATGATGATATGCTAATCAGTCTCATTTTTTTAGCAGAGACCTTCTTTTTTTTTTTTTTTTTTGAGACAGATTCTCACTCTGTTGCCCAGGCTAGAGTGCTGTGGTGTCAGCCTACCTCACAGCAAACTCAAACTCCTGGGCTTAAGCGATCCTTCTGCCTCAGCCTCAGGAGTAGCTGGGACTACAGGCATGCACCACTACGCCCGGATAATTTTTTCTATATATTTTTAGTTGTCCATATAATTTCTTTCCTCTTTTAGTAGAGACAGGGTCGCTCTTGCTCAGGCTGGTCTCGAACTCCTGAGCTCAAACGATTCACCCGCCTCGGCCTCCCAGAGTGCTAGGATTACAGGCATGAGCCACCGCACCCGGCCAACAGAGACCTTCATCTCTTCTGTCTCTTTCTTTATTCTTAGAAAAGCCAGCGGATGGCCCAGGCTTCTGTGCTTTTCAGCTCAAGTTTGAAAATCCTCTATCATCACTGCTCAAGGGTAATAATGGAGACTCTTACCTCTGGTCTACAAAAACAAACTTGCCATCTATTGCGTGCCGAGAAACATACTCCATAGATTTCACCCTGATTTCCCCGTTCACCGGTTGTGGAACCATGTGAGAATGTAGTCGTCCGATTGCGACAAGGCAGCTGAGGTTACACCCCTCGTTGTCCGGTTCATTGTCTTCATCCAGCCCCATCTTTGTGGGTGGCCAGCTTTTCAAATAGCCTGTGCTGTGGATTGTGCAGAAGCTTTTTCGATCTGCTAGAAAGTAAAGGCCGTGGTTAGTGTCAGTGCCAGGTTTGGGTCACGGAGGCGCAGGCAGCTGACGGCGGAGTGGGATGTAGGTAAGGAGTCAAAAAACAAAAAGCAAGGCCTCACTCTCCAGAAGTGAGCATCTAGTGAAAGGGGCAGACAGAAAAACAGACAACCGTCATCCAGTGTAACACGCTTAGTAGGGCTAGTTATCCTGAGGGCATTCCATAGACCAAGGAAAGAATATCTAAACCTACCTCTGCGGAGGAAGGCTTCCCAGGAAAACCAGCGTAGGAGGTGGATCAAGAAGATGAGCAGTGACTAAAAGACTAGAATGTGTAAAGGTTGATAATGTCCCAAGGCACAGAGGCAGAACCGACACAAGAAACAGCAAAGAGCTCCACGTGGTTCAAGCGAAAAGGGAAGAGCTGGGGGTAGAGCTGAAAGGCAGGCTGGAGGCAGATCGCAAGGGCCTTGGACTATTCGCTAACCTGTGTGTTGGTCTTTTTTCAGACAGGAAATGGAGAGTCCCCAAAGGTATTTAAGTGGGGAAAAAGCAAAATCAAATCGTGGTCTGGATGCTCTAGGAGGAGAGTAGAAGAGAGTAGAAACCTGAAGTAGGAAGGCTGGTTCAGAGGCCAGCGGCAATAATACAAGAGATGATGAGGACTGAACTATGGCAGCACAGTGAAGAGGAAGAGAAGGCAGGGGAAAGAAGGAGAAATTTCTTTTCTTTTTTTAAAATACATTTTATTTATTAGAGACAGCATCTTGCTCTGTCATCCAGGCTGGAATGCAGTGGCACCACCATAGCTCACTGCAGCCTCGAACTCTTGGGCTGCCTCAGCCTCCTGCCTCAGCCTCCCAAGTAGCGGGGATTACATGTGTATGCCAACATCCTGGCTAAATTTTCACCTTTGTAGAGATGGAGTCTTGCTACATTGCCCAGGCCAGTCTTGAACTCCTATGTTCAAATGATCCTCCCACTTTGGCCTCCCAAAGTGCTGGGGTTATAGGCATGGGCCACTGTGCCCAGCCAGCAGAAGAAATGTCTGAGATAGAACTCTTAGGATTTGGTATGAATATCAGGCTTAAGGGAAAAAAAGAAAGTGAAGATGACTCCAACTTTTCTAGACTGAGTGGTTGCTGCTGTCATTCACCAACTCAGGGAAGAGAGAAAAGATTCCAATCTTTTGGAATCTTTTGGAACACATTAAGTGTGAAGCACCAGTCGATTTCAACAACAAACTAGCATGGAGTGTTTACCAAGCATGGAGGCTATGCTGGTTACCGGAATACAGCGGAAAACAAATCAGACACGCCCTCGTAGAGTTTAGCCGGGGAGACTGACTTCAAACAAATAATCACACAAATAACTACGTAACTGCACCTACAAGGCAGTACTACACGCAAAACCTTCAGGGTGCTCTAAGAAGACAGAAGGCAGCGTGAGGCTGGAGTGAGCCAGGTGACAGGAGCTGGTGGGGAGGGGGAAGCAATCCCAGTCACAGGTGACATCGAAAGGAAGTCAGCATGATGGGGAGGTCCTGAGTAGTGGCAGGGTCAGGGGCTGCATGGTCATGTTATGTATTCTGAACTTTTTTACAAGAGCAATGGGAAACGTGGAAGGGTTCTGAACAGGAGACTGAGAGAAAGACCACCCTGGCCGCTGTGCGGAGGGGCGGAAAGCAAGGGCAGCCTACTTTACCAGACCCGGTGCGAGCTGAGGGCAGCCTGCATCTGAGTGACAGTGGGACGCATGGAGAGGGACAAACAGATTCGGCTAACTCCTGCAGAAGGGAGTCATTGAGGCAGGACTTAGTAACTGAGGGGACCGAGGGGCCGCAGTGGAGGGACAGAGTGTGAGGGTGCCTCCCAGGCTCCCAGCATGAGCGGCGAGCTGTGTGGTGGCAGCACTGACACTTGCAGGAGCAGCTCAGGCGGTCACTTGGCATGTATGGTGTTTGAGATGCCCTTGACATACCCAAGCAGGCAGATTCAGTAAGCAGTTAATTTATGCATTTGCAGTTCACAAGAGAGGTCTGGGCTGGAAACACAAGCTTGGAAGTTACTGGCATGGAAGGGGCATGTAAGGCTCAGGGGGTCGAGGACATGACCTGTGGATAGAGTGTGGGCAGAGGAGAGAAGCCCCAGGTCAGACAGGAGGAGGAGCAAAAGGACCCAGGAAGAGAGGGGAGTGGCAGAGGACGGGGAGGTGAGAAGCATGTGGTTTCAGGGGATCCTAGTAACCACCTGAGCTCCTCCTTCAGTGTCCTAGCGCAGAACTCTTCAAGACGGAAGAAAAACGAAAAGTGGCCTTTGTGTCTAGCGACGGGACGGTCATTGGTGAACTAGCGAGAGTAGCTCCGGTGGACTGGTGGGCGCTCAGGAGGCAGTTAGGCCAAGAGCCCCTTCCCAACCACATTAGAACAAGCAACACTGAAACACAGGAAGCCTCTCCATGCGTCTCTGTCACTGTGACCACCTGTCAGGGCTCCTGAGCGTCGCCTCTGCTCCCCAACTGCCCTCCATGTGGTCAGGGCAGAGGGTCCCGGCCACGGTCCTGGGACCCGCTGCTCTGGCCAGCCAGGAAGCACTGAGGCTACGCCGTGCTGAGAGCTCCACTCCAGAAAGCGGGCCTCGCCTGGCAGAGGAGTTCAAAGAACTGTTAAATCATTACCTTTTTTCTTTGAGCAGGTGGAGGGGAAGTCCTTGTCTTCAACCTTTACTGAAGGCCTGTTACACTTCATCCTACAGAAGAAAGAACGTCGTGCTCCAGAACATAATCGAGATGGCCCAGGGGTTATATCTGTTTTAACTGGAAGTCCAGCTGCAAATCAATACACAAAATGTGATAAACTGAGAGTAGTGTTGTCTGTCAGGAGGGGGAGCGTGACCTTGAACAAAGCCTTTTCTTTACTGCCTCGCTGTTTATTACGATGGCATGAGACTAACATCTCTCCCCACTTTAGGCCCTAACAGATGCAGTACGGGTAGGTGTGTTGTCAATCTGGAAATGTTTATAGATTGCGGAGAACGTGCTACTAGAGGAATGGACTAGATGCTCCGGGAGGTACACATAAATACAGCATGGGCTTCCTGGCCAACAGGAGCCTCCGACTGAGAAAGGAAAATGGAAGTGCACCAGGAAAAGATTAATGATCACACAGGATGATGTATGATTAGTGCTAAATAAATGGCAAAGACGGCCGGTGCTTCCCAGAGGAGGAAGAACCTGGGCTGGCACTCGGAGGAAGGGCAGGACTTGGATACTGGAATGGAGAGGAGGAAGCAGGACTGCCTTGTGTTCTCAGCCTGGCTGTAGGCCAGAGTGCCTGGATGCTTTATCAACACACAGATCCCTGGGCCCCACTCTGTATCTGTGCTGTCCAAAGCACCAGCCACTAGCTGCGGGCAGCGACGGGGCACCTGAAACGTGGTTTTTCTGACTTGAGGTGTGCTGTAAGTGTGGAATATACATAGGATTTCAAAGACTTAGTACAAAAAAAAAAAGAATGTAAAAGAACTTAATTGTTATTACATATAGACATAATAATTTGGATTTATTGAGTTGAATGAATATACTGTTTAAATTAATTTTTCATTTTTACTTTTTTTAAATATAGCTCCCAGAAAATGTAGAATTACACACGTGGCTCATGTTTGTGGTTTGCATTGTGTTTCTATTGGGCCAGGCTGTCTGGAGCGACCAAATTAGAATCTCTGGCAGTAGAACAGGACGATGCTGCGGAGCTCCCCAGGTGGGTCTGAGGTGCTGCCTCCTTGCAAAACCCTGGCTAGAGTCAGTGCAGAGGCTGGGGGAAGAGCATCCTGCCGTCAGCATGGGAGCAATTATGCCGAGCAGTGGCTGCTGCCCGGGGCTCCTCCCCTCCCATCTACCGCCCACACTGCCACCTCAGTGGTCTTTCCCAGAATGCCAATCTGACCCTGTCCCACCTGGCTCAGAGCCCTTCACTGTGTCCCCACAGATCAAAAGTTCTCTGTGGTCCAGCCCTTTGCCTCCCTGCACGTTTTATCCAACAGCACCAAGCAGGCCACGGGGCCCCACACCCTGCATCTGTCCACAGATCATTTCCTTTGCTCTTTTCCTCCCCTCATCACCTGGCAAACATTAATTCATCTTTTCAAACCCATCTCAGTTGTCATCTCCTCGGTGATGCCTGTCCTTGCACCCACATGAGAATTAATCATCCATTCTCTATGCCTGGTACTATTTCTATGGCTGTACCTATTATTGTGCAGGCTGCTATCTGCCTCCTTGCTTCCCTGACTCTATGGTAAGAGCCTCAAAGGCAAGGACCAAACACCATTCATCTTTTCCTCCTCTGGCCACCAAAAGAATACCAAGGCCAGACTATAATATAAAGGACAACAGGTACCAAAGATCGCATTTTACTTCTAGGAAGAGGATGCCTTAATGAAAAGGAGGTTGTAGAGGAGATTCCTCTGGTTGCGTTTCTCTCCAGGGATTACCATGGAGACCTTGGAAGCAAGACACCAGTTAGGCCATGACTGCACTGGGCCGAGGTGAATATAGCACTGATACTATACTGACTATATGCCAGGGAACTGTCCCTCCTGCTTTATCTATATTAACATGTTTAATCCTCACACTGACCCAGTGAAACAGGAACTATTTCACAGATGAGGAAACTGAGGCACAGAGAGGTTAAGCAACTTGCCCAGGGTCACACAGCTACTGAATGCTGGAGCCAGGACATGAGTCCAGTAATCTGCCTTCTGGGTCTACACTCTTAACTGGGGGAGTGCAGAGCCTCCCAAAGGACAGAGGAGACAGCTATAGGGGCCTCGCACGGGAGTGGGTGCAGGAGTGGGAAGTTGCAGGAATGTGAATATTGGTCTAATGCGTTAAGAAGAAAGCCAGGAGCTGGGGGAGCGATCTAATGAGGAACTACTTGAGAACAAATCAAACTCAGCCCTTTAAACTCAGGAGCATACAACTGGGAATTTCTAGATTGTGAAAACAAATTCTAATCATCAGAAAGAATCATGTCAAAGTAGCTATACTTCCTCCCAATAAACTTAGACAATGAGGTTTTTTCTTCTTTATGTAAAACAAACACAAAAGAACATAAATATTCCATTTAGCCAAAGATAGCCCAGGTGCCCCAGAAAAGGGGAAGAGGTGGGAACAGAGAGGCTGAGCCCACGGCACACACTGGCTCTCTCCGCTGGCTCGGCTCAGCGGTGGCCGCCTGTGAGCCGGCTGCGAGGACACACCAGGCCTTCTCCACTCACTTTTGGCATCTATGAGCCGCTCCCGGGGTGTGGTGTCGGAGGAGGAGAGCTGCTCCTTGACTTTGGTGATATCTTTAGGATGCAGGTAGTCAAACAAACTCTGACCAATCAGATCATTCTGCGGGGGTGAAATGTTAAAAATGACAAGTCAGTCACATGATAAATTATGCAACAAGTGCTCACAGTCTGTGACATCCTTTGCTTTTATTTTGTATTTTTAAGCATGAGATTTTAAACACTGCAAATGTGAACCTGTACAGATGTCCAACCACTTTGCCTAAATACAGGCACAAGGAAGGAGGCGTCAGGAGATTGACTTTGATAACATGTGAGGGGGAAAAGGCTCAATGATATAAACAGTTCATGCACCTCTAAGGCAAGAACCTTGGCTGTGCGTATTCTTTTTCATTTATTTCTGAGGCCCACAGATTCCCCTGTAAGACCTCAGAAGGAGGCATGTAGGGGTGGGCTCCGACCCCAGCTCTGCTGTTCAGCCTCTGTTCTTAAGCAGGTCATGTCACATCGTATGCCTCAGTTGCCTTACCTGTTAACAGAGATAATAGAAACTTCCTCCATAACTTTGCGCTGAGACTAAAAAGAGCAAAACACTTTGGAAAAATTAAATTTACATTAACTCTATGTCATTTTGATCCTTCAATTCTTCTGCCTACCAAGCTTCCATGCAAACACCAGCGTGTGAATGAATGAATGAATAAAAACTTTGGGGATATAATAGGTGCAAAGCTCTGTTCTAGATGCTTCCACAAATGTTAGTCTTATTTGATCCTACAAACAATCATGAAAGGTATTGGTTACTATAATAAATTTTTAGAGGAAGTGGAACAGCACTAATAAATGACACATCACTGTAAATGATGGGGGTGGTTCCCAAGTTTTTTATTCTCTGGTATTATATTACCTGCCTGCCTTTCTCCCTTGTCAGATAGCCTCTCACTCCCTAACCCCACCCATAGTTGTAGGACATTTATTTTACACCAGTTATAAAGCCATAATGCTATTGATAAAATCGGAGTCCGATCTTTTTTTTTTTTTTTTGAGACAGGGTCTCACTGTGTTGCCAGGGCTAGAGTGCAGTGATGTCGTCATAGCTCAATGCAGCCTCAAACTCCTGGGCTAGAGTGATCCTCTTGCCTCAGCCTCCAGAGTACCTGGGACTACAGGCATGCGCCACCATACCCAGCTAATTTTTCTACTTTTTGTAGAGTCAGGGTCTCGTTCTTGCTCAGGTTGGAGAGTTAGATCTTTAAATGGGGGACATAGTAAAACATTTTTCTAAGTTTAAATTCATTTTTCTGTTACAAAGTTAAGAATTTTCTGGAAGAAGGATTTCCCATGTGACTTGTACGCTATAATTATTCTGAAAAATGGGATGACATTTCTGAGTGCTGCGAGGCTGCCCACGACCACCAAGAGCATAAACGATACCTGGCTGTAGTTGAGGATCTTGAAGACAGACTCTGAGACAAAGAGTATCTTCCCTCGGTCACATCCTACGACAAACAAAAATCCATCTGCTGCCTAATCAGGAGAAATGGATAATCAATTTATCACATTTTAGGAATCATGATTTGTAATCACCCTGATAGTAAATCAAGGATTTATTTTCTACGTATCCAAAGCACAGGAACACTCAATGATAGTTTCACTGGTATCCTAAGAAGAGGACACTTAAAACAAATTCCTTATGCTTCTCAATATGATTCTCTAGAAGGCAGATAGGGGGTGTATGTATGTGTGCATCTCCATATATTATCTAATAACTATAGGGAAAAGTCCAATGAAAGTTAGTTTTAATTGAAAGCAGAATTCAGCTTAAGAATTCTCTTTTCATTGTATGATGGTCCAGACAAATCAGGCTTCGTTGCTTTGATTACATCTCTGTGGAGAATCAGCATCTGAGATTGGAAGGACTCTAAGTCTGTAAGATCAGAATCTCCTCTTCTAACTCTCAGCCACCATCTGTCCTCAACTTGAACACCTCCATTTACAGGGAGCTCTCTAAACTGCGGTTCTCGACATTTGGAATGGTATGTTTTGTTTCTGTTTTGATGCTGATGGTCTGGCATGGGGCTACTTGCGGGGGTATTTCTTTACCCTCCACCTCACTCCCACCCCAACATAATTCTAATTATGCAGGGCTGAGAACTGCTGCTCTCCAGTAGCACCCTTCCACCCATGGCTGGGCTATTTGTATTCTAAGCGAGACAAGGAAAGCAAAGCAAAATTTTCCCTTAGATTCTTCTTAGACCTTTTTCAGTTTAATACAGGTAAATATCTACAGTGCCAATATAGACGGGTATAAAGACTGAAGCAGTTAAATACGAAAGCTACAGTGCCTGAAAGCCTTGTCTGTTTTGTCTATGTGGGGGTGACCCCAACCCACAGCCCCCCAGGTGGGCGAGCGCTCAGCTCCTCGCCGGAGCCGCTGGTGGCGGCCGGGCGCTCCCACCCCGCTGTGCCCCTGCTCTCAGAACTCAGCTCCCCGGTTCTAATACACAGGGGGCCAGTCTCTCGCTTTATTCACTGATCCTCAGTCTGTTCCCTGGAAAAATCTAGAGAAACTCTGTTCTCTTTTCTACAAAAGGGCCTTTGGGATGCAGTTCAATTCGAAGAACTAGGAAATGAATTCACATGCCAGAAAGTAAGAGGAGGGTGTGCGCTACCAGTGGGGGCGGGGGACGGAATCACCGCCGCTGTGAGAGCCTGGCAGGCCACCCAGCCAGAAGGAAGCCGGGGAGGATCCTTTCTTAAGTTAGGTCCCTAAGCAGGCCTAGGGGCAAGGCATGACAGTGAGGGGGAAGTAACTTTCCAAGCACCATCTGCTGGAAGCCTCATTCTGTCAAAAAATAGGGTATTAATAACTTCCTCATTTGCCTTGCAGACAATCTCATTTCTCACAAGAGAAGTGTTTTGAGGCTTTTCATTCATGTGGTGATGTGGCTTGAAAGGTGCCCTGGAAAGGCGACCGTGACATCTAGAGGGAGTGCTGGGCAGGGTCAGGGCTGAGCTGAGACATGAACAAAGTGGAGTCCAACACCCCAGGGGACAGTGAATGCAGCCATGCAGGGCAGGCTCCAAACAGCCCAGCTCCGCTGCGCTCTGGAAAACGAACCATCTGGTGAAGGAGCTGGGCCCGAGGGACAGCTAAAGGGCAGAGGCTGCCAGAGCACTATGAGCACCAGGAGGCCACACGGACGCCCAGGGGCAGGTTCACTCCTGGGGAAGACGATGCTAGTTAATAAGTGACACGGAGGCCCTGGCATGCTCTGCCTATTTTCAAAATATGGGGAAGTAGAGTGTCCAGACATTATAAACGGATACAGCTGACTGATCCCTGATACGCAGTTCAACTTAAGATATTTCGGCAGCACTCAGTAAAGAAAGCAGGTAGTCAGATTTGCAGCGGTGAGGAAAAGCAGGCATCCAGGTCCTGTTGCCAAACTGTCTAAACATCGTCCGAGTGGACCCTGCCCTCTGTTGAAGCAAATCCTGGGAACTGGGCACCCGGGAGTGGCAAGGGACTGGGCAGCTTTTCACAGCCACTGACATGTGCCTGAGAGGGGACAGAACTTTCATCAGGGCAGAAAGATCACCATGAGTGCCATGCAAAACAGAGGAGCAGAAAAGCAAGCCCGAGATGAAGTATTTAGCTTGAACATCATTGTAATCCTTGTCCACATCCTGATGAATATCAGCATCTGACAGGAAATTATTAGGAAAAGCAGCAACAAGAAAATTATTAAGCACATGTCACTGCAAAAGGACCTTGTTTATATATACACACACACACACACACACACACACACATATATATATGTACTTTTTTCTTAAAACAATCAAGTTGCCAGTATGGTAATCAGGACCAGCTACATATTTTGTGAGGCCTAGAACAAAAATGACAATGCAGAGACTCTTGTTCAGAAATTAAGATTTTCAAGATGGCAACAGAGCATTACACCGAGCGTGGGGCCCTGTGTGACTGCAGAGGTCGCACACTAATGAAACTGGCCCTGATGGTAGCTCAAGGGATGCTGCAGGCATAGCTCATACTTTAACTCTAGCGAATCCTCTCTGGGCACATAGGCATCTTTATGAAAAGAATGGAGAGGTGGGGGCAGTTAGGTGTCTGAATTGAGCACTGAGAGTGGCAACCAAAGGGCCAGCACTCACTTGCTAGCAGGCCTGGGCCCCACTCTGAGTGCTCATCATTGATTCGGATGCTCCCAGAACAATGCCACACATTGTTGAGTTCATGAACAAAAGAGAATGGAAGGCACAGAGGCAGCCAATCACATCTACAAATCTACAAGATTCAAAGGGTCTCTGATGATAAGCTGGACCGTGGGGCCATTCAACAAATAGATTTTGACAGAGATAAAAAAGAAGTCCTATCTTAAGTTCAAAACAACACAAACTGTACCTATACAAGACGTAAGAAACCTGCCCTAATAATAATTCGTGTGCAAGAGAGTTGGGGCCGGGCAGTACAGCAGCTGCCCAGAATGATACTATGGCAAAGGAGGTGCCAGCCCCATCCAACCTCAGGCCAACCAGGCTGCAGGTGAAGCGCTGTGCTGGGCTGTGGGAGCCACTTCGGGAGGGAAAAACGGCAAATGCACGTGGCTCTGGAAAGTGTGTGTTGCAAATACTGTTGGGGGCCAATTCCCAACCCTACTCCCAGCCCTCCTTCTCTCTTGCCTGTCTCCACGTGGAGGCTGGAAAATCCATATTCGCTTGTTTCTGCACCCTGCCTTGCAGCTAGGGGTAACCAAGTAATATATTTCTGATAACCTGATGTCTACTGTTAGGCTTCCAGGAAGGTGTAGCCCTCCTAATGAAAAGGACAGCCAGCCCAGAGCCTGCCCTACCCTTTTTATCTAGTCGGTCTGGCTATTCAGACCTGGCACAGCTATCTTGCTACAGGATGGCTTAGCATGGCTGAGTGCAGAGAGAGAACCTGGCTCCTACTGACCCACAGTCCAGCTTATCATGGAACCGCCACAGCCACCCCACACGACCTACCCAGGACCAGTTATACTTGAGAATTGAAACCCTATTGATGCATCAGATCCTCTGTTCCTTGCTGCTGAACAATTTCCAACTTGATACAGCATGACATGAGGGGATGACCAGAGACTCCTGGCGTGAGCAGACAGGCCACGCTTACCGAGAGTCTAGAGCCAGGCTGAGATGAAAATGGACAGTGATGACGCAAAACTCCAGCTGGACCATGCTCTAGCCCAGGGCTTTGCAAGCTTCTGCTCAAAGATGGGTACCAAGATTCTGTGGGGGTCTGGGTAGGCAGGGTCACTCCTGGCTTCTTCGTGGGAGGTAGGAGTGGGTATCCTTCCTTTTAGTTAGGTTTTTTTATTTTTCTTCTTATAATTTGCAAGACAACATGTTTCTGAATCCAGTTTCTTTCCCTTCAATTCCCAAGTTAATCTCACTCTACCAGCCGCATGCCTTGGAGTCCTGTGCATGGAAGCCGGAGAGCTCCTACGGTGCCCCCTGAGCCATCTCTCTGCAGAGACTCAGCAAGACACAGAGAGCAATAGAGCCGAGCAGGCTAAAGCACCCGCCTCTTCCATTTATTTTCTTTTTTGAGCCACTCAGACTGGAAGTTTTGTTGTTTTAATGGGATTTTGGTGTAAAGACTTAGGTGGACCTTTTGGTGCCAGTGGTTATCAGGACAAGAGAAATTCCCAACTGTTGTCAGTTTCAATCCCTTTCTAAAATCTTCATGCAGAAATATGATTACTTTTTTTTCTTTTAAAGAAATGTGATTCTTAAATAGCTCCTGTTTTTAACAAATCATGCCTCTTCTGATTCAAAATCACAGTAGCACAGACCTTCCATTTTTGCCTAAGCGAGGTTAGAAGAGGACGAGAAAGGCTGTGGAAGGACTATGAAGGCTGTCCAAACAGTAAGAGAGCCTAAAAATGTTTGGTGTTGAGACATCAAATTTCTACATGCAGGTACTTACTCTGAAATTT
Organism: Varecia variegata; assembly: GCA_028533085.1. Taxonomy (NCBI): domain Eukaryota; kingdom Metazoa; phylum Chordata; class Mammalia; order Primates; family Lemuridae; genus Varecia; species Varecia variegata. The sequence goes on along the minus strand of CM052438.1, from coordinate 146,030,875 downwards.
ATACACATAAATGTTGTGTAAAACAATCCCACGTTTGCAACATACCCTGAGAATGAGGTGTTTCAGTTCATCGTCTGATAGAAAAGTGGGTTTGTAGTTTGCTTCTGTATATGGATTGGTGGCACCTTAGGGGGAAGAAAAGAGGAAGAGTTGGTCCATTTTATATTCAGATAACGTCTCATTCCACTTCACTGCCTCAAACCTTCTGCATGTGGCCTGGTCCCTACCACCTGGGATTTTCAATTTTATCTTCTTTTTCCTTAACTGAGACAGGCCTAGCTCTGGCTTTGAACAGAATCCTGTAATGCCAAGGAGAATTCCATTGAAAAGAGAACACTGTTGCCCACAGGAGACTTAGCAAGTTTGCTTTTCTCATTACGGGGAAAACCAAGAGATAATAGAAGGAAGTTAAAAATCTGCTTCTAAGAGACAACGCAGCTCAGGAAGCAAACTGGTAGCAGCTCTCCTGGGAGGGCTCCCTCCTCCGGAGACCTGTATTAAACAGGTTGTCTAGCAGTCCCGCAAATCGCAAATCACCACTCGAAATGTTCTTGGCAAATCATGCAGCCTGCCAGGCCCTGAGCAAATATAGTGTAGAAGCCATTTAGTGTGAGTTCCTCTTCATCAGGGGTGAGTTAAATGAGCTTGGCGACCCGGAGAAATGCATCACTTCAGCAAACGCGGCTCCAGCTACCAGGACTGAAAGGGGGCAAGACTGATGTTTAAAAGGCTGTCAATCTGGCATTTTTCAGAAGAACAATAACAGAGAAAAATGCCAGCAGTAAATGACTCGGAATGTGTAGAATAGTGAAGGAATAAGATGACAGGGATCTATAATGCTCAAAGTCCCATGGGGAAGGAGGTCAACAGGATGTGTTTTTGACTTTCATGTCAACTAACAAGGCACTGTTGATCCACATCCCCGCTTTTTACTATAACTTGAGATGCGCTACTTGTTCCTTATAATTTAGTAGGAATTAGTTTATAATTATTTAACTCATATCATCTTTGCTAATATGAATTTTTAAATGCCATTCTCCAAGCACAGGATTCAGCATTTATATTTTTGAACAATGATCAAAAGTCAGACAAAAGCAGCTACTTCTTATTTCTGGTAGCTTTGTACAAATATAAAGACACAGTTCTTTTACCACGCTGGTCAGAGATCTGACTGAGCGCCCACTTTCCAATTTCCTCCAAAAGTCCAAGACTGGCTATGGAAAATTCCAGGAACAGCATTCACTGAAATGCCTGATACAATTAAAATTTCTCTCGTGGTTTGGATAAGTCACTTCCACTTTTCTGCCTCTGTATTCTCACCCTCCCCACACTCAGAAAAGAAGGAAAACACTGCCTCCCTCACAAAGAGTCGATCTGGTTCAGGAAAATTCCAGGAAGATGAAAATACCCTCAGTGTTCATTCCTGACAATAAAACGCTGCAAGAACCATCAACCAGTGACTCACTCTTCAAAGGAACCATGATGAATTTTCCCTCTTAAAAACTGAAACTGACTTTTCTGTGTCATTGTGTGCTTGTTATAATTGTAAGGGTAGGATCCAGGCACACGCACATGCAAGATGAGACATGAGCGCTGTCCTCTCTAACATGCACGTAGCCCGATTACGTACACATACAGAAACGTGCAAAGCACATAGCTTATATGCTCTGACGATGCGTGACTGCAAAACTGCATCTCGAAACCCATATAAGCACATAATCGCTTCATCTGGCATCACGGCTATTGCTGAAAAGTACAGGCAGATTTCTCAAGGCTACATATTTGCAAGTAATAAACATTTGCCTTAGGGACTCAGGAACATTCTAGACAGGGGTGGCAACATTTGTGGGCGAAGACATAAAGGACTGCAAAGCCTCGGTCTCACCTCTTAATGTTTTCATGTGCTGAACAGCCATCCTTAGTACGGTAAGTTTATCTAATTTCCTGGACATAGCGTTGCACGTTGGTACCAAAGAAGCCAATTCGTCAATAAAACTGTTCATTTTATCCCGACGCCGCTTTTCAATCTGACTGTGAGCTTCCCTGAACAACAATATGAAAAACAATTTCTTATAAAATGTAACCAAGCATCAAGGAAAATGACAAAAATAAATGAGTTGTAACTGTTCTATTCATCTGACAAGGCAAATTCGGAATTTGCAGAATGTCTCAAATTAGACTTTTCTACTAAAGTCACCAAGAAAATGGTCTCACTGACAGGTATTAGTTTTTTTATGCTTACCTCTTTAGAATTAAGGAGAAAAATTTCAAACTCATTGACTGAGGCGCCCCATAATGAACGCTGCCTTCCTTGGACCACCCAGAACCCCACCTAGATGCAGCAGATGTGACATCTGTTTTCAGAGCTTCCTCCACACACACGTCACACTCCTCCCGCCCAGGTGTGGCCCCCTGCTGAGACAGGGTGACACCTGCCTGCACATTCCCTCCCTAACTGATTTGCACCTGCCATTGGCAGCGTCCTCCTGAGGAGGTGCAGCAACATTGGAAATGCATTTTGCTGCAGCGTCTCTAGATACAGAGCCGTGGGCCTCCTGCAAAGGCTGGTCTGTCAGGGAGAAGGTAGAATTCTTAGGTCAGCCCATTTCTGCAGCCCCCTGCATCTGTGTGCCATGACACAGCCTCAGATAGTCCTGGTACTAATGGCAGAAGAGCCCGAGGACACACGGGAAGGGGTCGGCAAGTGCAGTTGGAGGCGAAGAATCTACTTGAGGGAGCTGGGCGTGCCCCGCGTGTGGCCTTTATTGCAACTTGCAGTGGAACAGGGGCCCCTTTCAGAGGCAAGGCACAGCCCAGGAATCGAGTCGCGGAGCCGTATCTCCTCGGAAGGGCCCTCAAGTCAGGAAGGTGTAAACTGCTGAAGACTGGGGAACCTTGGGCCTTGACTGATTTTCTGCTACCTCCAGAGTCCCCTTCAGGTTAAGTGTGCTTAGACAGCAGACAGCAAAGGCCAGCTCGGCCTAGAGAGAGTGGAGGGCAGAAGGCCACATCAAGCCAAGGCCCATGACCTGTCCCTGGTTCTCTAAGGATGGGGACGTGACAGTGCCTGAAAGGACTGTTAGACAGACGGGACCAAACACACAGAGCCTTCTCAGCTGCCCTCTAAGCAACCAGAACCAGGACAGTTTATAGCCAAAAGGAGGGCCCAAGCTTACCTTGCATTTTTGATCCTTCCCTGGTGCTCTGTGTATTCTAACCTGGAAAAGAAAAAGCAAAAGATAAAAACATAATTCCCTGGAGAGGAATGGCCAAGTTATACACTGCTGTTTTCTTCCTGCCCGGTCCCTGTCATCTCTCTACAGACACACGTGGGGACTAGGGGATGGAGGGAGACAGTCTGAGCCCACAGCTCACGGCCTCCTTGCTCATCTCCAATTGAGGACATGGGTGGAACGTGCCCCACGTAATAGATTGTGAAGTCGTACAAAGAAAATGCCTCTAAGGATGCTGAAGTTCAAATTACTAGGTTCATGGTACCTTCCATGAGGGTCATCTTTGTCTGTGTCCATGCTTTCTCTGAAAAAACAAGAGAGAATATGACTGTATATTAATAAACACACACAGAACAGCCTCTTACCATACGACAGAAGGCGCTCATTTATCCAGAAACCAAACAATTAGAAAGCTCAAATGGTCACAGTATTGATTAATGATGTATAATAGTAAAACAAACAAAACTGATTAATTTGAACCTACTATAAAACCTACATTGGCTTTCAGATTATCAAACAAAAGTTATAGATAGTCTCAACAGAGAGTGTGTGTTAACGTACATTTTACCATATTTCAGTTGTTTGAAAATTGGGAATACACAGTGTTTATGAAAATGCTTAGTTAACCACAGTATCCAAACATCTATAACACCTCATTCCCCCATCATTCTGGATAAATGAAGCTTATTCCATTTGCAAAACATATGAAGCATCAAAGATACCTGTGCCTACATATCTACTTGGTGGGGAGGGGGGTGAAGTGAGGAGGGGGGAATTAGAGGACCAATAAAGAAGTACTGAGCAGAGCCCCAGGCAGTTCTGGAAGGCACTGCTACCGATGTTCTGCTTACCAGCTAGCTGGGAACCCCTAGGCTTGAGGAATTGGGGTGGAGGGGAGCGGAGGGGCTGAGGGCCACAGAGGGTCCTTGGGTCACACAGGGTCTGCCTCCCTTTCACAGACTCCACATACGCAAGTGTCATGGCATCTTGTGATTCAGTAGAAAACAGACTGACTCCAGAGGAAGGAGTTCCAAATCCCCCTCAGGGTCAGCGCACATCCTTCTCCAACCCGTAACTCTGTCAGGAGGGCACTGACAGCCAGTTGGGCCTCTCTCCCTTCTCCTTTATCCCATAAGAAAGGAGAGATTATGGCCCTTTGAACAATATAAACTCAAGGGCAGAACCACTATTTCTAGGAGCACTGGACCACATCACGGCTTTCTAGAACGGTATTCCCAACTAGGTGCCCTTGGTTTCCCTGCAGGCAGAGGGTTTCTCTAGCTAGTCCTCAAGTTCAGGGGAAATCACCAGGCCGCATGGGAAAACAAAAACTACCCCCTCCTCTTTTGTCTAGAATCGTACCTGCTCCTTGAGGCCAGGTGATCATCTTAGGAGAGGCAAAGTTCTGCCTGGCAGTCACATATGACTTCAGTACATTAATGTGACAGGGAAAGGGAGTATGGTTGCTTCGTTAATAGAGTCCCCGTGAATTTCAGATTTGCAAAGTGGGGTGCGTGAGGGAAAACTGAAGGGCCTTGGGGGGTGACTAGGCTGGAAACCACCAACCTAGACAACAGAGGTCTCAGAGCACATAGGCAGCTCCATCAACACTCGCCTAAGACAGAGGGTTCACAGAAAATGTCTCGTGGTCTCCCTGTGGGGCAGTCCTGCTACGGAAGAACACCCTGGCGGCCCTCACACCCACTCTCCAGCCCCTGGGCGTTGGCTCTCTTAATTATCTGGGATAACTTACATATTAATCATAGCATCTCCTAGTGGGCATCTGACCTCCAGCCATTGTGCTCCCCAAATTCGACCTGTGAACTTCAGCAGAAAGGACATCTGCTGTAGGGGGATACCTCCTTGGAGATTTTCCCTCATCAAACAAAAGAAAACCTCTTACATGGACATTTGGGTAAGATTTCACGCAGTTTGCCTCAGCAAAACAAAATGTGCCTTTGAATATTCTACACTGCCTTATTCCCTAGGTGTTTGTATATATAGAGAAGAGTTGACTCTAAGTGTGAAAATGTACTGACTCAAAAGAAAAGTCATCAAGTCTAAAAAGAAACAAAAATACTATTTAATATAACTGATTCATACTAATTTCAATAATGTTTAAGGACATATCAATGTTCTTAAATTGTTTTCAGAGAGGACCTCTGCTCAGTCCACAGACATTCATTAAGCACCAGATACTGTCTTCCTCACAGAGGCCTCAGGCAAAGCTTTCTTTGAACCCCCTGAGACATCCATAGACTTAGTTCCTCTTGCTCAAAGGAGCAAAGGAACAGGAAGAAAGGGGCAAAAGGCGGAACTTGGCCTTAAGGCTGTTCTTTTTCCTTTGCCTGGAACAATCTGGGGATGCGAGGGGGAAGTAAATGCCTCCAGTTTGCAAGCCCAGGGAAGAGAAGATAAAATCAACTGTGTAGCCACCTACATTCGGGCCTTTTACTCCCATCCCTTCTTCCAGGAAAGACAGTAGCTGGCCCCTAGATGTTCCGTGCCCGCGAACTGACACCAAGTGTAACAAGAGCAAGACAAACCCCACAGGGCTTACTGGTAGTCAGTGGAGCTGCCCTTCCGCTTGCGGTTGCAATCCACACCGCTGGAGCCGAGGGAGCTGGACAGCAGGTCAGTGGGGCCCGAGGACATGAAATCACTGATGGTTGAAGAAATGTCCATTCTCTGGTCTGCCATTGGATGCTCTGGAATCGTTACAAGGGGACACAGAGGCGTGCTCATTCCAATGTGCTCTTCGAAACCGGTGGAGAACCCAAGGTGGCATGATGGAGGGACTTGGGGCTGGTTTACAGCCACATCTCTTTTTTTTTCCTCTTTATTCATTTTTTAAAAAATTTTTTATACAAAGGGGTGAGGGGTTGTGAGGAGGCGTGCTCAGTTGCTTTCTTTTTGTTGAGACAGAGTCTCACTCTGACTCTGTCGCCCTAGGTAGAGCGCAGTGGTGTCATTATAGCTCACTGAAACCTCAAACTCCTGGGCTCAAGTGATCCTCCTGCCTCAGCCTCCCGAGTAGCTGCGACTACAGGCACCTGCCACCACGCCCAGCTAATTTTTTCTATTTTTGGTAGAGACAGGGTCTCGCTTTTGCTCAGGCTGGTCTGGAACTCCTGACCTCGAGCGATCCTCCCGCCTTGGCCTCCGAGAGTGCTGGGATCACAGGTGTGGCCACTGCACCTGGCCCACAGCCACATCTCTTACCCGCCGACTGGAACAGGCACGCAGCAGAACGGAAAGAGCGTCATACTTATTTTAAGAGTTTCTGTAAGTAATTTAGTCCCACCACCTCATTTTTCTGGTGGAGACACAGAAGCCCAGAGAAGCTCAGTGGCTTCTCCTAGGTCCCTGAGCTACGATGTGGAAGCTAAACCAGAACTGGAGGCTCTAAGAGTTACCCCTGAGGGGACCAAGTGTCCCAGATATTCTCTGACAGTCCTAATTTTACTTTTTCTTCTCAATATATATATGTGATCAATGGAATAAAGAAACGTGATTTGCTTGTTATCTCTGTACTTCTGTTATGACTTTTGTACAAGCTGTAGAAGAGCAGAAAATGTCCCTTCTTATACTTCAAGTCCTACTTGGGAGTCAGGAAAATGTGGTCTCTCTCTATCACTGGCCCAGGCCAAGTCCCTTGTCTTCCCCCACTGTCCTTTTGTACCCAGCACCCTGTGTAAAGAAAACCTTGCATAATGAAACGAAGGCATTGTGAACAAATTTGCGAAACATATTGAAATTTTAAAAGCACTAAGTAAATGGGCACCAAAAAAGAAGCTGATGAGTACCTTGCAACTCCAAACCCAGCTGAAGAGGTTGTGCCTGCTGCAGTCAGGGGTCTGAGCTCTATGCAATAGGACTGGAGCTGTCACTCCTTCCCTCTGGACCCAAGTCCCTTCATCTGCAAAACAAGAGGGTAGGTGTGAGCTACCCTTTTCTACTATGTCACTATTATGCCGAACTGGTACCCGCCCTCCTTGGGTGTGTGCCAATTTTTCACTTTTACAGCATTGCTGCAGGGAATGTCTTTGCGCTTGTATCTCCTTGCATGTGAGCTATTATCTCTTAGAATAAATTCCTAAAGTGGGCCTGCCAGGTCAAAGGGGACACGCATTGTACATTCCGGAACATACTGCAGCACTGTGCTCCAGAAAAGCTCCTGTAATTTCTAACACCAACAAGAGCTCTTGCCAATCTGAGGGGGGAAAAGAAAACCTCCTTGCTTTTACTCGCATTTTCTAATTATTACTGATGGTGCTCCTGTGTTTATAGGCATTTCTCTGTCTTCCCTGGCGTCTCCTCATGTTCTGTTTTTCTACCGCAGGGGCCTCCCGCCCTGCGCTCGCCTGTGTACTGGGACACGGCCTCAGAGGCCTTCAGCGCTGTCCGGCAACCCCCACTCCCCGGCCACTTACTCGCCCACTCGGCTGCGAAGGACTCCGTACCCCATACCCTCTCCTCGAGCCTCCAACGCCTGCAGTCCTCACCCCCATTTGGCTGAGCGGGGGCTGCCCACGGCCACCAGCTTCCCTAGGATGCTCCGCGGGAGGATTCCCCGGCCCCAGCTCCGGCCTGGCCGCCACCTCCCTGCCTATTCGACACCGTCGCTGCAGGGCCCCCCACTCCCACCCAATCCTGCATCACCCACACTCCCCAAGCTACTGAATCATTCCCATTTGGATAAAAACATGAATTATATAACAGCCATCTTGGGAAAAATAAACTTTTTGGCACACCATCCTCCTCCAGCTACTGTCCCATTTCTCTGTCTCCACCTCTTTTCCTCGAGTCCTCCATAAGGCAACTCACATCAGGCATTTGTCCCCATCATTCCTGTAAAACAGCCCTTGCTGTATGCACCAGTGGCCTCCCCAGGCAAGACGCAATGGCCAGTTCTCCACACCCTCCCTCCGTCACCCGGCAGCACCCAGAGAGCCGACTTTGCCCTCCCCGTTGTCTCAGTTTCTCAGGGGGCTCCTTCTGCTTCCGTGGCCCCTCCTTTTTGCTCTTTAGCTGGCTCCCCCTTACCTCCCGCACCTCTAAATGAGGGTCCCCTGGATGAGTGGGACCTCTTCCCTGTCCATACTCACTCTCTCTAGTGTCACTGCTTCAACTGCTGTCTACACTATGACAACTCCCAGATTTCTATTCCCAGCCTGGATGTCTCCCCGAAGGACAGATTTGTGTAACCAACCACCCCCAGACATCTCCGTCTGAGTATACAACAGAGACCTCACACTGAAACATCCACAACCAAACCCCGATTCCCCGCGAGCCAAGCCCCGCCGTCATTCCCGTGGCAGTCAGTGGTACTTCAGTCCTAGGAGTCACCCCGCCTCCTCTCCTTCCCAGCCTGCATCCAATCCATCAGCAAAGCCCACCAGGTCCACGTTCAAAAACCAGCAAGTTCTGTCAGCTTGACATTTCACCCCTTGTCTCTTTTTCCCTTTGTGTTTCTGCTCAAATGTCATTTCATCAATGAAGCTCCTTGAATATTCGTGTAACACAAACCCTGCCAACCCTCCCTAACCAAGTCCCCTGCTTGTTCTTTCCACAGCCCTTATCAAAACGTGATCTATAATAATTTACCTTGCTTACTGGCTGTCCTCCCCATTAGGCCATAAGCACCAGGAGAGCAGGGATATTATTTGCTGTTGTGTCCTTACTGCCTAGAACACTTCCCAGCACAGTAAGTGCTCAATAAATAGACATAGAATGAATTAATAAACAAATTTGTATATTAATTCTTTCTTCATCATAGATGTTATAAATACTATTTTTTTCCTTTTTGCCTTTTAACTTTGTTTATGGTGTTTATATGCGGTACTAAAAGGGACATGTTTTAAAACGCCTTTTCTCACCTAATATAAATATCCTCCTTTTTACTAATATTTTTATAATTTTACTTAGCACTTTAATCCATTTGAAAATTATTTTGGTATACTACCTAAGCTTAGGACTTTCTTATTTCCCTCTAACAGACAGATAACTTTTTCTAACACCATTTACTGGCTCATACATCCTGTTACCACTAATCTAAAATACCACCTTTATTGACTTACCCCTATTTCCGGACTTCCCATTCTGTTGCTTGAATCTGGTTATTTTCATTCTAGTACTATACTTACTGTTTTTAGGATTGTGACTTTAGAACACATTTTAATTGCTAGTAGAGCAATCTTTTTGCTGCTCTGTATTTTCAGAAATTTCCTGGCTATTCTCTCTGATTTATCCTTCAAGAAGCATTTTATGATTATTTAATAGAAGTCCCAGTTGGGTGGCTGCCATTGTTGTTGTTATCCTATTACTAACAGTCGGAGAAGCAGTGCCAAAAATGAGTTCAGAGCCCCACCCTCAGGGTCCTGGTGACTTTCAGAGCCCTGGCCCTCCTGGGCCACACACCAGACATGGGGGCACCACCGGAATCCACCACCCCCCTTTCTGATCAGCCAAACAACTGCATGAGGTGGAATATTCCAAGTTTCAGAATTCCTGGAAGAAACCATACTTCCTAAAGGAAGTATTGTCATGTGAGCTACCAATAATCATCAGTTGCCAGGGGGCGAGGGTGGGGGGATTTAGTTGTTACCTGAAGTTACAGTTCTTACACCTCAGATCCACCTTGGGAGGAGCAAAGGGCCTCTGGACTTGTTGGTTACCTCAAAGCGATTTTCATGTTTTGTAATTTCCTTTTAGGCAGTCAACTTCTTCCAAAAACCTACAATGGGGACCACAAGAAAAGAAAACCCAGACAGGTCACTTTGGGGTAAGAAAATTTAAAAGCCTCTTATTAGCTGAGGGAGATGAAGGTGCTAGTTCATGACTCCTAATCACAGGGAGTAACTCGGGGTGGGCTCACAGTCCCACCCAATGCCACGTCCCACCTGCACTCACCACCCCTAGCTACTAGGTCATCTTTCAGCTCCCTGTTAAAGCTATACTGCAAACGCACGAATCTGGCAGGAGATATTTTCTATGAAAAACAATGCCTTCCAAGTTACTAAAAATGGATGCGTGGAGAAGGAAGGTAAATTGTGTTTTTTATGTCTCCTTCTGGGTCAAGTAATAATAATAGTGAACACTCGCTGAGTGTTACTGTGTTTCATGTGGATGAACTCATTTAAACCTGAAAATAACTCTATGTGGTAGACACTATTGTTTTCTCCATTTTACAGAATAGGAGATAGAGGCACAGAGAGGTGAAAAAACTAGCCAACGTCACACAGCTAGAGGGTGGCAGGCCTTCAGACGCTGCACTCACTGCTAACGACACCACTCAACTTGCTCTCAGGTGACAGTGGCTGCCTGATGCCAGACAACCAGGAAGAATGGAAAACCACAGAGAGCGAGTCTTCAGAAAACATTAAGCCAAACATAACACCAGCAGGGCCAGCACCTGAAACTAATGGCTGGGCACAGCTGAGATGTCTAAAGCAAATGCCAGTGACCTCAAGTACACCTGGACACACATGAGCTGAGAGAGAGAGATACATTCTGAAAAGGGGCTCATGTCAGCACAGTGGCAGTGCTGTCCCCACCCCATGTCTTACTGACAGGACCCAGGTGTCTCCTCTCTGCCCTTTTGACACTTGTGGCTTCCCGCATCTGGCAGGAGCTGGCTCTGAAAGGAAGAAAAGGACCTCCTCCTCCTCCTAATCCATCCCCGCTCTGCTTTGGGGTGGCAAGACTGCAATTTTACCTGGGGGTTTCCTGACCTTTCCGAAGCAAAAATTCTGGCATTTCACATTTGACTGGCTAATTTTGCAGTCTTTGCAGCATGTATCTCTGCCTTGATCATTACATTGGCCTCCCAGTGAATAGCCATGAACAGAACTGCTTTTGTCCTCCCAGTGTCTTCCTCTTTGCAGTCTGATTCAGAATCCCTCACTGTCTGACCCTGCTAACCCCAAGCTGGGCATGTGCAAATACCGCGACCAGGAATTTTGGACTTCCAGTCCCCGAGCCTCAGTGGGTAAGGCCGCAGCAAATGGAGGCCAAGTCCCCGGGCTTACTATACATAATTCCATCTAAATCTGATTCCCTGTTTAGGTCACACGCTCTCCTCCCAGGCCCCAAATTAGCAACCAGGAATCCACCCTGGGCTTCCTTCCTCTCCCTCCCACAGCCCACAGCCCCCACACAGCCCTCTGCGGGATGGGCCCAGCCACTTCCCTCTGTCTCCTTGTCACTGCCTGCGTTCAGGCTGCTGCCCTCCCCACTTTGGTCGGAGACAGGACACCCCCTTGCTCAGGACACTTCAAGCCTGCCAGACAGAACCCGAAACTCCCCAGCAGGAAACATAGGCCTCGCTCAGTCTCCAGCCCGACCCTCCCATCCGCTGCCCAAAGCTCCAGCCAGACTGAAGTCGTCAGGAGTACCCTGCCTCTGCTGGGCCCATGTTTGCAGGTGTGGCTCCTTCCACCCACCCTGTCACCTAGTGAACTCCCACTTTCCTGTCTTGTGCCCTCAGGCGCCACCGACTAGAGAAGCCTTCAGAGCTGCATCCTGTCCCCCTGGCTCTGCCCACGAGCTGCTCCTGCCTGGCTCCCCCCAGGCCCCGTGGCCGTTCTCTGCCTGCACGCCTGCCTCCCCCACCTAACGTGGGCATCGGGCAGGCAGGCCTTTGCTTACTGGCGTCCCCAGTGCCACGCCTCACTCCAGGTGGCACTCAACAAATGCTACATGAATGAACAAGTTCATATTCTTTCTCAGACCCTGACTTCCCTGAAATTTAGATGAAGTTTCTAAGTCTCAAGTACTACACTCCATATGAATTTTTTTATTTTAATAAATTTTTCCAATACTCAAATTTATTTTATAGAAATAATAATAGATGCTAATATAGATTTTGGCACCATCATTTGCAAAACAAAAATCAGAAGGCCTTTCTTACATGCTTAGACAAGGCAAGGAAGGTGAACCAGCCATGACACTTAACACTAGCTTTGGAAAACTGTTTTTTCCCCCAAGAAGATATTCTCAGATGTAAGAACAATAAATAAAACAACAAAAGAAAAGGGAGTAAGAACCCCTCTTTCTGAGCTGTTTGCAAAGGTGATGTGGGCCGAGGAAGGGGGCTCCAAGAGACCGCAGGCACTCTGAGAGGCTCTCTTGCTGAGGCTGGACTCGCAGGGCTGCCCTGGCGCAGCTGTCCAGGTGGTGCACGGAGAGAGGCTCTTGGGACGGCCTGGCCTGGGGTCTTGGGGTCGGGGCTGCAGGTGTGCCCACTTTTGAGCTCCAGATTCCCAAAGGTGGGAGGGAGGTTTGCTGGACCGCCAGAGAAAGCAGGGCATGAAGGGCTTGTGCAGGATGCCTGGGAAGAACCCTCCATCCCACCTCGGGGCACATGGAAAAGGAAGTCAGGGGCTCCTCACAAAGGAGCAAGGAGGCCGGAAGGGGAGTCACAGCACAGGCTGCCCCTGCAAAGAGATGCCTCAGCAGCTGAGAAGGGCAAGGGCGAGGGTGTCACTATGCAGCACCAACAGAGACATGGCTGCTCCTCTGAGCAGAGTGGGGTGAGGCTGAAGGCCGCCCCCTAAGAAACCTACATCCGCCATCTACAAGAAGACCACCACACGAAGACCCCCAGCCCAGAGCAGGCGTCCCTCTCCTTTCCATCGTCCCTGCTCCAGCACCCTGGAATACTACAAGGTGAGAAGGGGAGCCTGGCAGGTGTATTAAGGTTCAGACTCTGAGCTGCCTCTCCCAGCAGGAAGGTTCTGCACTGCCACCCTGGTGGCAGGCCTGGCCATGCGACTGGCCCTGACTGATGAATGTGAGCAGAAGTGACAGCCATGACTCTCAAACAGAACCTTTAGCTTGTGTTCCCCTTTGTACCCAAGACCAGCAACTTCCTGGATAGAGGCCCCTCATTTAGCCAAGGCCCTGGAAGGATAGGAGCACAAGCAGAAATACACCTTTGCTATTGCAAGGCCCTGAAATGTTGAGGTTGTTTATTACTAGGGTGACCAACTCTTCTGTTTGCCCAGGACCTTCCCATTTTAGCGCTGAAAGTCCTGCATCCCAGGAAACCGCTCTGTCCCAGACAAATTCAGATGGTTGGTCATCTAGTTCCTACTGTTGTATAACTCATCGTAAGCTGACACAGGCAGGATGGAGGAAATAAAGACTAGAATCTTAGAGTCACAGATCAAGCCTGACTCAGGAGGGAGAGGGAACAATGGCATTTCCACTGGATGAGTTTACTCTTCACAATAACCTATCCATTCATTGTGATCATGATCCCAGTTTTCCAGGTGAGGAACCAAGGATTGAAGAGGCAAAGTTCTCTTGCTCAGAATGGCACAGCTAGCAAGTGGGGATGAAGCCCAGGTGTATCTGGCTTTACTGCTGGTTCTTCCAACTATCACACTGCTGCCAATTCTGCCTCCAAAAACCACTCCCAAAAGCAAAAATACTGAGACAAAAGCAAAACAAACAAACAAGCTCCTGGGGAAAGATTGAGGGGAAATTATAAGAAGAAATCCTGGCTCAGGAAAGCTACAGGAACTGAGCAAATATGTTTTCTCTGAGCTTCCTGGCAGCCAGGGCAGAAAGGGAAATGCTCAGTCCCCACTGTGAAGACCAGGGAGCATATCAATTAATTGATATGACAGTGCTGAGCAAGGAGCGGTATCTGTTGGGAGCTTCTCTCTATGTGACCTGAGTAATGCTGTGCTGAATGACTCTGGGGAAACAGCTTTGTGAAAGAAAAGTCCCTTTTTAAAATGGGACCCCAGTGAAGGCCTGCCTCTCCCCTTTCTCCACAATGTCACCCCCAATGTTACAGCTGGATGGAGTTCTGTTAAGACACTGTCACTCGGGTAGCAGCTTTCAATGATGTGGCTTAATAACAGGGTACGGCTAAGGAAAATATGGACAGTAGTGAACCAGCATCCTTGACTGCCCTGTCTGGTAGCTGCGTGCTTACTGATCACTCCACAAATCCCCCAACTCCCCAGTAGGGGCCCCTGTGTTGCCACCTCTGCACTCCCACAACCTGCGTGGAGCTGGCCCTGCGCACGCCTGTGGCTCCAAAAGTGCCACTTTCCTTCCCTTTCCAAGAGCCTTTGCAGATGGCCCCACGCCCCATTCTCTACTACGCGGCTCTTGCCTCGATGTCTGCTGAGGGAATGAATGTCGAGTTGCTCCGGTCTGTTCAGATGGTGCTGGCCATGGAGGGCCAAGGGGGACTTAAAGCAGGGTCATTCCAACAGCCTGTAGGGAGTTTAGTTGTCTTGCTTTGCAATAGATGGATTTAAAGAACCTATACCAGGTGAGCCCAGATGCCCTCAACCTAAAGCAACAGGTGTTTGCACCAAGATCATTCATCAAGCATTTCTCTAGCTCCTAGCTGAAGCCATAATGGGGACACAGGGAGAAATCAGCAGTCCTTTCATTAAAGATGCCCTCGATCTAGCTGGAGAGACAAGTGTTTTAATAAACACACGACAGCATGACCGATGCAACAGGCAGGGCCACGCTTACAGTTGTGCAAGCAGTGCACTGCCCCACTCCAGGAGGTGCCTGTGTGTTTGTAAGTGGCAGAGATTTGTTGAGCCATGATGACGAATTTCCAGCAGGTGGCAGCCAAGTGTCTTGAGGAAGGAGTGCTTTCTTTCTAGCTGTGGGGCATAAATAAGGCACATGAGCGGAACAGAGGAGAAAATGATGAGCTTACTGGCCGGGGGGGTGGGGGGGGGGTGGGGGGTGCGTATGTATGCAGGGGGGTGTGGGTGATGGAAGGAGAAGGGACCAGGGAGCAGGTGAGACCTGAATGGGGTGTTGCCAGGTGTTTGCCAGGTGGCCGGGCAGTATATGCAGAGGCACTTCAGCCTGAAAGTAGGGGTTGTTAGGGCCAGAGGGGGGAACCCACTGGTGGCACTCATGTACCTACCCCTCACACTGGTAGCCCAAGGTGCTCGGGATCCTGAAATCAAACATAAACCACGGAGATTGCATTTGGAGCTATGGGACTTTAACAGTCAGTTGGAAGGATCTCACAAGAGAGAGGATTTGGGAATCTGGGGCACTGTGTGAGCCAAAACAAGGCCAGCCTGTGTGGAAGAGACCCCAGTACCGCTGCTGGAGGACAGTCCACAGAATTCCAGTCTCGAACAGCCACTGAGGGTCGGTAGAGGGGCTCAGAGGTCTGGTTAAGAGGCACAAAACAGGGCTAGCCTGTAAGTTCCCCCAGGGCGTGCACCCAGCCCAGTGCAGGCACTCAGTAAGGGATGTCCTTCACCCCGTGCCAAGCCTGTCACTGAGGCATAAGAATGAGAACAGGCTACTGCCCGAGTGGGCATCCTGGGAGGACTCCTGGTCCCGGAGATGGATGTATAGACCACCGATGAGACGGGTTTGGGAACTGGCCTAACTCCAACTGACAGCTGAGCAGCTGCCCAAATTGAGGTGGACCAGGGTATGGAGGCAGAGCGAACAGAATGGGGACAACTGAAGCATCTGAGTGGGCAGGAAGATCAAGGAGATTACTCTTTTAACAGGTTTGAGAATGACTTAGACTCTCAGGAATCACCAATTCCCCTTAAAATATTCATGAACCATCTGAAAAGGGAACTGATACTACTTAGTGCTTTTAATGCTCCAGGACCTTCATTAGTAGCGGTTGACAGCATGCTCTCTGACGGGACACGGTGGTCAGGTTTCACACCCTGCCCCACCGTGCATTAGCGCCGGGCTCCACTCTTAGGTCCGACGGGTACCACCTGTGCGACACTGGGCACACTTGGTCCCTGTGTGCTGTGGTCTCCTGACCTGTAGGATGAAGACGATAACACTACCCGCCTCGGAGTCCTGGTGAGGATTAAATGAGATAAATACTCAGAATGGCACCTGGCACATAATAAGGTCTCCGTAAGTGTTAACTATTATTATTTTCTCATTAACCACCTCAACAGCCTTACAAAATGGCTAATGCTCTCTCTCCCATTTTACAGATAAGGAAACTAAGTTTGAGAGGGTAAGCAGCTTGATGGACGAGGCCAGTGACTTTGTAGGAAGATAGATTTAATCCCAGTTCAGTCCTGTATAAAGCCCATACTCTTTCCACTATACAGCAAGGCCTCCATGCAAAACAGGAAATAGGCACACTCCAGAGTACGCAGCGATTTATAAATTCTCCAAACCAGCACTTCCCAAACTTCTGCCAGGGAACATTAATCCCATGGGATTTTAATGCTGTTATGTGGAGGTAAAAATCAGAGGCCAAATAAGTATGGGGAATGCTGGGTTCAACGGTTGGGCAAGTTTCTCTTCTGAGGGGCTCCTTGGACCTTTAAACATGCCCTTGTGAGGTGCGAAGATCTGTCCGGGGCAGTGGAGCCTCCAATCCCCCAAGTGTGCGCATCCGCACACCATTTCCCATCCAGCATCTAGTAGCCCAGGGTTTCATGGGGCACACTAAGGGAACCCTGCTCTGCAAAACCACGTGGGATCAAGAATCCCCCTCCCCCGAAACCCTGCCTCCCCGCCCCTGCCGATTTCCTTACCAGAAGGTACATATTATTTCCCAGCCTCTTGGCTTCTCCGAAAGCAGCCCAAGCTCTGAGGTTCCTGTTCCACTATTTCTCACGGGTGGTCCGGGGCCACTTCCTCTGCCCAGTGCATGCTCCCTGGCCTGGCGCTGCCCTCTGCCCCTCGTGCATGCTGCCATGTTCAGCCCACTCCCTCTCCCAGAGCCAGGACTCTTCTCCGAGGGTTCCCCTCCCAGGTTTGTTTGCGCTACCCAGAGGACAACAGTTCGATTGTCCAGAGCTCCCAGGTGCTGCCTCTCCCCAAGCAGGGGCCAGGCCTTGCTCTCCACTGCACCCCAGCACCTAGTACTCAACCTCTGGGGGCAGGGAGAGGGGCGGACGTGTGCCCTGTACCTGCCACATTGCTGCCTCGGCTCTGGGGAGCAGCCTCATGAGAGCAAAGCCTCTTCCCGACCCTTAGCCTCAACATGCCCCTGCCTGCAAAGAGTGCACAGGGGACAACCTCTCTCAACACCCCAAAGGATCAAGAGTCACACCCAAGGACCAGCTAACTGAAAACACACCAGCCTCACTGCTGTTTTCTTCCTATTGTTTTGTGCTTGTTTGCTTTTGTTTGTAAATGCTACAGAATAAGTGAAGAGAGCCCTGGTCATAAAGACTCAGGGGAAGAACACTCTTTTTACCAAAAACTTACTGCCTGAAGTTGGAGAAAATTCTGGAAAACATCTGCATCTTGTTCTAAAGGAAACAAAAGAATGCACCGCTGTTATATGGTGGCAAAGGGTGAGGTGCCGGTGTGAGGGAGAGCAACGTCAGGATGGGTACCTGAAAGGTGCTTTGAGTTTGGGGTCAGGAGTTTGGGGCTGCTCTGTCAGAGACAGGCGGGGACAGGCGCCAGGGGGTGGTCCCAGGGAGGGCTGAGACTCAGAGAAGAAAAGTCATATATCTTCTCTGAGAATGAGGGGAAAACGAGAAGAATATTCAATAGCAGGGAAAAGGGATAGATATTATGGAATCTTGGCTGGAGTGGCCTGTACCTTTCACCCCAGTAAAGAACAAGGCCAACTACAGAGCGGGCGGTGGGACCTGAGACAGGGGGAAGGGTGCTGGGTGGGGGGCAGATGCTGCAGAGCAGAGGCTTATCCAGAGCAGGCCAACCAGGTGCGCGGCCTTCCTGGCACCCCAGGAAGCAGGAGCAGAGGGAGAGATGGAGGGTTCTCCCCCAGGTACTAGACCAGCAGGGGGTGTGGACAAAAGGGTGAGAAGAGTCTGGGTGCCCAAGGAGAGGTGGGGCAGGGCGGTGGTCATAGCAGGGTCTCTTGGGTTCCAAGCCCATCTCTGCCAGTCAATGGCTACATGTCCTGGTGACCTCTAGGAGCCGCGGTTTCCTCATCTGTAAAAGGCGGGATTCCATCTCATGGGTTGTTGTGCAGACTGAGTGAGCTTCATGCAAGAAAGTACTTAGCACGCTTAGCTAAGCCAGCTGCGGTCCTGGACATGGGTGACCTCCTGCTGGCTGACAGGGGAGGGGCAGAGGCTGTGGGAAAGGTGATGTCAGAAGCAGCAAACTCAGACTGAAACCTCAGGGTGCAGGAGCTCAGAGATGGTGACAGCGGGGGTAGCAAGGGGACGTGAAGGAACTTGAAGCCAGAGATCCAGGACAGTGGCCCCTAGGGTCACTGGGGAGGGGGTAAGGCAATTTTAGGAATCCAACCCCTTCATTTTCCTAAAATACAGAGAGACAACCCCTCCTGTGGAAAGCTGGGACCAGGATAATGGGAAAGTCAGTCAGTGGGTAATGAATAACGGAATGTTAGAGTTGCTCAGGGAGATAAAAGTGTCTTCCCCACAGACAGGGAGCCCACTGGAGGGGAAGGGGAACCCGCAGGCTGACAGCCGCTGCTCAGGCTGGGCTGCATGACCCGGGGACACAGCTGCACCTGGCTAGGGCGCTCGGGCACCTGGTATGTCCGGCCCAGCACAGGCTTTGGCTGACTGGGAAGAAGGCCTCAGATGGCTACCACCGCCCCAAAGCCTTAAAGCAAAGCATCCAACACAATTTATGGAGCACCCCTTGCGTGCCAGGTAATTTCTGTGGTGAAAGAATGGGTCATTTGAGTAAATTTCCACCACAAACTGCATGTGGCAGCCAAATTTCAATTGAGGACAATTTTGTAATAATGAAGACACTGTTAGTGTGCTGGTCCATGATCGCTCACTAATCTCCCAACAAATATTTACGGAGGCATCCAAGCGCCAGGCACTTCTCCACGGCAGTTGTGGGGAAGGGGCAGGGAGGCAAGAATCCTGTCCTTATCTGGTGCGCACTCTGGTGAGGGAGGCAGGCAACTTACGTCGATGCTGGGTGGTGGCAAGTGCTTGGGAGAAAACTCAGAGACGAGAGGGGGCGTGTCGGGGGAGGAGGGCAGAAAAAAAGGCCCCATGGAGGTGAGACTTGAGGAGGTGAGAGGGCCACACAGGGGTGAGCCAGGCAGAGGACAGCGGGTAAGAGGGTGGCAGGGAGCCACCCAGTGCTAGGGGACCAGCGCCTGGACACGCACGGGAGAGGAAACAGCTGGAGAAGGTGGGGATGCAGTCACAGCCAGGTATGGTTCTGCAGACCCCGGCAAGGACCTGGCTTGACTGTGAGTGAAATGAGAGTGACATGATCCCACTTAGCTTTTGAGTCTGGCTGCAGTAGTGAGAAGAGACCATGTGTGTGTCCGTGTGTGTCCACGCGTGTGCAGAGTTAGGAGAGGATGCTACTCTGCCCTGGGTTCTGGGTGTGGAACTGTCCGAAGCGGCTGCATTCTAGACACAGACATACTCCCAGGGCTGTGCCGACTGACCAGTGGGATGTGAGGTGTAGGAGAGCCGGATGAGTGGCCACGGTGGGGTGATGAAAAGCCCATTCTCTTCACGCTCCAAAGGAACAGCCAACGGGCTTCCTGACTGTCTAGACATGGGGGTGACTCCCAGTCTGTGACCTGCACGACGGCCCCAGCCAAGGGGGCAAGTGGGGTGCAAATCCACCCCACACTCCCCTTGCGAGGCACGTGCCCTGTGTGGCAGCTAGAGGAGAGGTGCCTGTTTGCCATGGCCCCGTCCAGGGCAGGAGCCGCTGGGGACGTGCTCAGCAGGGGCTGCCGTGAGAGGTCTCGGCCACGTCCCCGCCACACTGCCGGAGTGGGGGTGGAACAGAGCAGACACCTGCTGCCCTGCCTTCCTCTGCAGTGACCACCTCCCACTTACTGAGCAGCAAACGTGTGCCTAGGACGGCGCCAGCTCTTACAAGACTCATTCAGTCCTCACAGTGACCTGCTGGGGAAGGCACTGTTGCCAATATTGTGTAGAAGGGGACACTGAGGCTTAGAGAGCTGAAGCATCTTGTTCAAGATCACATGGCTGGGAAGGGGCAGAACGGGCACTGGAACCCAGAAATGCCTGACTCTGGGGCCGGCCGGGACTCTGCTAACGCTTTGTTGCTTCAGTGACTCAGCAAATAAAAGCAAAGGCTGTCCCAAGTGGGAGAAGAAGGGCAGGGCAGGCTCATGCCCATCTCCCCGCCCGCCCTCAGTGCAATGACGACAAACACCAGTAACGAGGACTCGCATTGACCGAAGCGCTGGGGGAATGGCAGATCTGTTTTAACGGGTTAACTAAAAGTTAACCAGGTGGTCCTTTCTGTTTCAACTCTGAACGACTGAAAACCTTTCTAAAATGTACTTGTCCACTTGCCTGGCAAACACAGATTAAATCTATGATGAGCCTCAGAGTCTTTCCTGCCCTAGATCTTGAAATGTTGGTCTAAATGTATCCTGACCCGAGGAATAACCTTACAAGTTCCTCTTAACTAAAACAGAATCGGCTTGTTTTCCTTCATTTATCTCTTTCCTACGTAAGGAGTAAAGAAGAAAAAAAAAAAAAAAACTTCAGTGATTTCAGTTTCATTTTTCTGAGCGTTGTTTACAGCAAGCAAATATTACATGTGGAAGGATCTGAATAAGTGTGAGAATTTTTCTGAGAAAATATTCAGTGCAGGAATCACAACAAAAATAACAACACAAAAACTACAGTGGCAAAAACCACACACCGGGCTTTTATTTTGTGCCACTCAGTGTTGTTTAGTTCTCTAAGAGGAACTAATTAATTCCGAGAGGAGTCAGATATGCTGCCTGAAATCCCTCAGCTCCCGAGGGGGGAAGCCAGGATTCAAACGCAGGTCCGTTTGACTCCAAGTTTCTGTGACTACTGAAGGAACGCTATCCTTTCTGGGTTCAAACAAAACAAACCCAAAACAAAACCTCCTTTAAGTCAATAAAAAGGCAAATACGTCAGTGGAAAAATAAGCAAAAACTATGACTAGGAAATCACAAAAGATGAAATGCGAAGACCAATAAATATATGAAAACATGTTCAACCTCATAATAATCAAAATATGATAAAGAGGTATCAATTTCACTGCTCATATTAGCAAAGATTACATTTTAAAGATAATATCAGTATTTTAGTGAAGGTGTGGTAAATGGGCAGGAATACACTGGACATCAGAATACAAACTGATATACAAAGCAATTCCATGTCTAATTAAGTTAAATTTTATGTCTAAGGACATCATCTGTTATACAGTATTCACTTTAATAGATATATATCTATATCCACATATATAGATATATGTGTACCAATGAATATAGAGGGTTTTTATAACATTATAATAAGAGATAATCCAAAACATTTAAATGTTCCACCACAGAGGATTGGTTAAATTATGGGTATATTTAAGAAAAAATATTATACAATCATTTAAATTATACTTAAGAATATATAACATGGGAAATATACTTAAAAAATGTTGGCCGGGCGCGGTGGCTCACGCCTGTAATCCTAGCACTTGGGAGGCCGAGGCGGGCGGATTGTTTGAGCTCAGGAGTTCGAGACCAGCCTGAGCAAGAGCGAGACCCCGTCTCTACTAAAAATAGAAAGAAATTATCTGGCCAACTAAAATATATATAGAAAAAATTAGCCGGGCATGGTGGCGCATGCCTGTA
>CM052438.1:145929333-146008983 GCA_028533085.1 Varecia variegata | reverse complement strand
AACTGTTTATATAATAAAATTTAATAAACACAAAAGGACTGAAAAGAAAGAAACCAAAATGATGGCAGTAGTTATCTTTGTGGGCTGAGACAATGTGTAGTGACTTTCGTCTTTCAGTTTTCTTGTCTGTTTCAAACTTTCTCTAGTGAGGCTATATTACTTTTGGACTAAGCAGAATTATAAACCTTACTATTAAGTATTCAAATTTGTTGTAATCATATCACCACCATATAAAAAACTTCAACTAGTTTCAAGATATGAATAACAGAGGACAGGGAAATCTCCAAACACATCAGCTATCCTGGATGAAAAAGCCTTGTGAAATTTTCCATACAAGAAGTGTTAAGGGACCACAAGCTTACTGGCAGCATGCACATTGCCACCAAAGCAGCACGTAACAACTGGCACATTCACAGTATGTGTTTGCCTTTTAGGTGCCGTGGTCAGTTCTGAATGCCTGGCTATACGAGGCACTGGCCAAGGCAAGCACAGCACTGCCACATGGGACTGTCAGTGCTGGCAGCATGCCCCCTAGTGCCAGCTGCTCCTCACGGGGACGCCCCTGGACGTCAGACCCTCATGGTCCTCCTGGAGAGCCCCAGGGCTTTCATGGACAGGTGCAGGCCCAGGCTCGAAGCAGGAAGCCTACGGTAGATCGACTTCACCCACTCAACTTTGGCCTATGAGCTGATGCTTAGGGCCTCAGAAGCCCCATTTCTTCCCTGCCTTCCCCCAGGCCTGCCCACAGCTCCCAGAGCTGGATGACCCAGGAAGGTGCAGGCAGAGGCAACAAAACAATCAAACTTGGTAAAGAGTACGGAGCCTGGCTGGTTTTCCTTTCTACAAAAGTCTATACAGGGACATTTAAAATATATATGTATGTACAGGTGGGAGGGGTAAAAAAAACAGAGATGGCAAAGATTAAAAAAGATGATAATGGAAACTATGTTTCAGGCTCTTTTAAGAATACAGATTTTCTAAAAGGGACAGGGGAAACATCAAAATACCTTGTTTCTCTGACAATGAATACAGTTAAAAATTTGGACTTCACTACGAAACTACTAAAAGAAAACACTGGGGAATGCTTCAGGACATTGGTCTGGGCAAGAACTTCTTGAGTAGTACCCCCATAGCACAGGCAACCAAAGCAAAATTGCACAAATGGGATCACATCAAGCTAAAAAGCTTCTGCACCGCAAAGAAAACATCAACAGAGTGAAGGGACAGCCCACAGAATGGGAGAAAATATTCGCAAACTACCCATCTGACAAGGGATTAATAACTAGAATAAATAAGGAACTCCAACAGTTCAATAGGAAAAATTAAAATAATCCAATTAAAAATGGGCAAAGGATATGAATAGACTTTTCTCAAAAGAAGAAAACATACAAATGGCCAATAGGTATATGAAAAAAATGCTCAACATCATTAGTCATCAGAGAAATGCAAATCAAAACTACAGTGAGATATCATCTCACTCCAGATAAAATGGCTTTTATCAAAAAGACAGGCAATAATGAATGCTGGTGAGGATGTGGAGAAAAAGGAACTCTTGTATACTGCTGGTGGGGATATAAATTAATGCAAACACTATGGAGAACAGTATGAAGGTTCCTCAAAAAACTAAAAGTAGAACTACCATATGACCCAGCAATCCCAGTGCTGAGTATACATCCAAAAAAGGGAATTCAGTATATCGAAAAGATGTCTGCACTCCCAGGTTTACTGCAGCACTATTCACAATAGCCAAGATTTGGAATCAGCCTAAGTGTCCATCAATGGATGGATGCATAAATTGTGGAACATATACACAATGGATTACTATATAGCCACAAAAAAAGAATGAAATCCTGCCATCTGCAACAACATGGAGAACATTATGCTAAGTAAAATAAGCCAAGCACAGAAAGACAAATCTCATACATTCTCATATGTGGGAGCTAAATATTAAAAACGATTGATCTCATGGAGACAGAGTAGAATGATGGTTACCAGAGGCTGGGAAGGATGGTGGGGAGGGGGAGAAAAGTGGGGATGGTTAATGGTGCAAAAATATGGTTAGATGGATAGAATGAACAATCTTTGATGGCACAAAACAACAAAGTGACTATAATCAACCATATGTTAGGGTATACTTTATATTAACTAAAAGAGTGGAATTGGAATGTTCCTAACACAAAGAAATGACAAACGCCTGAGGTGATGGATACCCCAATTACCCTGATTTGATTAATTCACATTGCATGATTGTATCAAAACATCACATGTACCCTATAAAGATATACAACTATTATGTACCCATAATAATTTTTAAACAAATTCGCACTTCTACATAGCCATATGTAAAAGACATTTCTAAGAGAAACGAAATCATTTCTTTCTATTTCAAGTCTGTCCTAAGGCTTTTCCAGCTAATTTATAGGCACTCACGTGCACACACACACACTCCCCCCTCATACTTTCAAAGATGCAATATAAATATTTGTAACATGCCTTTTACTCTCTTGAAAGGAATCCTGTAAATAACATAATCTGCCAACACTTATAATTTCAAAAATAATCAATATAATGCCCTAACAGTAATACAAGGAAGAAAGGAAATAAAGTTAGGTAAATAGGATAATATGCAAATCAATATGCAAATGTTGGGCACAGCCATGCCAGAAGACATCATGAAAGACATATGAGATGCTTGTGCCTATTCATAAGAAACAGATAAATCTTATATATTTGGCAGCCATATTCCTGGAAAATTCAGTATATATTAAAAACATGCAAAAATTACTTGTGTTTATGTGTAAAATGGAGTCAGATTCCAGGCTACAATAATTATAAACAGGATTTTGCCTACATGAATGCCCACTGAACATTAGGCAGCTGTGTGATGGTGATGTTAGACAAGCCTTTGTCCCCCAAGCATTACATCTAGTACCCTGGTCCGCCCCCCATACTCCCATAAAAGCCTTGTCTGGGTCACTATGACAGCCACGTCACCCCATACATTTCCAAGATGTCCTACAGGGGGCGCTATGCATCCACTCAGAACCAGTAGCATGCTTCAACCCTGTCTTTTCTACAGACAAAAAGAGGCTAAGTGGTTAAACTATTTACTCAAAGCCATACAGAAAATCAACAGCAGGCAGGGCTAGAAAAGGAGACAGAATAGACAGTGGAGGAAGAAGGAAACTATTACTCTAATATTTCTATTTATTCTCTGCTAGACATTGTGCCAGGGGCTTTTTGTTATGCCCTTGCAGAATCTCATCTAATCCTCCTAGCAATCTTATGGGTAGGTTAGTACTTTTCAGATAAAGACACTACATTTCAGGGAAATGAGGTTGCTGCTCACGGAACCTTTTCTGGAAATGACAGAACCAGACTGTAGCCAGTGCTTTCTCTATTGCTTCCACCCTCTGGGCCTCTGGGACCAGGTCCCTCACTTTGCAGCTTAAGTGGCTAGAAAACAGAGACTGGGATGCATGCTATCTGAAAAGCAACTCACACAGAAAGATGGTTCAAGCCCAGCTTCTCAGCCCTTGTGGCGCAGTCACTATGTGCCTGTGACCAGAAAAGGCCAGGTGTCCCTGAGCACAGGAAGCAAAGGTCACAGGCGTCCTTCACTAGGCTGCTGGAAGAGCCTGCCCAGAGCTACCAGGAGTCATTCCAGGAAAAGGTGGATTTGGCACTCATATCCCAGCTTTGGAGGAGAGGGGGACATCACATCCTCCATCCCATAACTACTGGGGTTACTCTGTCAGAATGCTGCAGTAGGTCCATGAAGAGGTGACCAGCTTTACCATTCTTAGGCACCTGTTTCCCTCTACTTTCTGGTCATAAAACCATGACTGAGCACTTTAAACAAGATACCTATTGTCTCAGACATGTTCAGGAAAAAACGACATTAAGAGCCCGTATTTGCCATCTTAGGGCAAACCCACTACTTCATGAACGCTGTGGGGCCTGGCAGAGCTAGGACGAACCCGTGTGCTGGGGACAGTGCAGAGGCCTCTGCCCTGTCGTCGGTCCCATCAAAACAAACTGAAGAGGTTTCATAGAATGGTTCGACTCGGGCGCCTATCAAAGGATTTCTTGCAAAATAAGTTAAATAAGTTAAAGTAGGGCCAGCCCAGGCGTACTGTGGGCTTATTTTTAGCACTGTGCAGAAAGGGTTGTGAGGTGTTCCAGCACCAGCGCTAAGAGCACAGGCTGTGGAGTCGCACTGCCTGGGCCCCAATCTCTGCTCTGCCACTGACTTGTGTGGCCCGGGCAAGATCTGACCCCTTGTTCCCTAGTTTCCTTATTGGTAAAATGAGGATAATGACAGTCCTCACCTCACAGGGCGGTTGTGAATAGTGAATAAGACAATTCATGCAGGGAGCTCAGAACAGTGCCTGGCACACGGCAAGCACTCACTCGATAAACACCACCTATTATTGTTACTGATACTGACTGCCCTGCCACATAAAGGATGGCGGAAGGCCCTGGAGAACATAAACCCTGTGGAGGGAGGCGGAGGGGGTAGGGAAGGGACAGCACGTGGGTCCATGAGCACTGCTTTCAAACCTCTGAAGTGGAATCACGCCATGCCTGCAGACCTTTGTTCTGTGTTGCTACAAAGAACAGAACTAGGTCACCGAGGAAACACTGCCAAGAGGCAGATTTGGGGTCAGAATAAAGGCTTTTCTAAGAGCCAGAGATGTTCATGATACGGGGAGCAGGCTGCCTGGTGTGTAGGTGGCCGAGTCGGGAGGGAACTGCCTAGCATGAACCATGCAGATCAGACTCTCCTGCACCAGAGGGTGGCCAGCGGAAGTGACCCTGGAGGCCCCTGCCCACTGGACCAGTCTGTCACTTTGATAGTGAGCAAATAGGTGCTGATAGCCAGGGTGTGGCTGATCAGCCCGAAGGAGGGACGATGGACTTTGGACCAGTCTTAATACACACAACCTTTAGGACTTTTATGTAAAGCTCTGAGAACACCATTTGGTGGTGGCAGTGGTGATGGCAGTGACCAGCAATGGCTCAAGGAACCAAAAATATTTCTTGAACACCCACTGGGTGCTGGATAGCAATTCAGAGAATGTGTACAATGACAGGGCTGTGACAAAAAGCTATCAATGTTTTCTTACTTTGGAGGATTTGAAGACAGTATCAATCGTTAATGCCATTATCATCTGGGGACACATAATACAGAGTCATCAGGTCTGCCAGCTCCCTGGGCTGTGACCGGGACAGGAAGCCAGGGTCGTTCCAGTTTACAGGTGACTTCCCAATCTCCTCCCAGGCCAGGGATGCAGCATTCTTTACCACCACCCACCAACAGTCCCTTCACCAGGGTCTCACCAAAGTCAGTCTCCTGGTCCAGCTGCACACAGGAAAAGTGGCTGGGACAGAGTGAAATGGCCAGAAACAAGAAACAAGAGGGAGAAAGAGGAAAATCTGCTCCTCAAGAGTTGGTGGGGCATCCTGCATCATGGAATAGTGTTATTTTTATAAACTATAAAAACTAAACATACTTTTAAAACTAGAAACCATTTTACCAACAGAAAAAAACATTACTTGGTTGTGTTAGAACTATAATACAAATCCAAGAAAAAACATAAAATTTCCAACTAAAGCTCATCAGCTATTTTCCAAGTATTTCCTGTATACTTGTTACTGTTAATTTATATATTCTCAACTCTGAGAACTCAAAAGCAGATATAAAAAAAAAAAGGAAAAAAATGTATGGAGATGACCCTGGAGACAGGCTATGTACACATTTAATTGTTTGCTCTTTGGCAACACCTGGCAACATGTTTGAGAACCACTGTCCAGGCTGGCTAGGAACCCCCTGGGCAGGAAGGCAGACCTTCTCTTCTCACAGAGAACGAGCTCAATAATCCCAAGGCTCCAGCTTTGGATCTAAGCTGCTGGCTCTGCCCACAGCCCCGACTCCTCCCTCCCCATCTCCGACCTCCTCTGCAGTAGGCAATTCACGTCTTAGCATGTCACTGTCTGCCACTCCCTGGTTGGTGGCCTGTATGTAGCCAACTCTGACCGCTTCTTCCTCCCCTGTGATCACTCCTCTCCCACTTGTTCCTCTCCATGCTGAAGGCTCCAGCCTTAATTCAGGCCCAGACCCCCACCAGCCCACCCTGCCAGGCCTACTCACATCCCCTAACACCACTGGCCTCTTGCGTTGCTACCAGGTGGCATCTGCAGATGCTTTCGCAGTCCACCCTCCCTGGTAAAGGTTTCCCTAGGTCCCTCTGCCCCTCCCAGCCTCAGAAAGAGAATGAGCCCCAGAGCCCATTTTGGCCCAGGTACTGTACACAGCATGTAGTCCAGGGCAAGAAAGAAATACAGGTTTCTCTCACATGCTGGCTCTAGTCCATTGATGTTGGCAGCCACAGTGCTGCACATTCAGAGGGCCAGAAAAAAGACCACCATGATCAGTTGTTATTCTTACCAAGGGTGGGCTCAGAGGACAGGGAACACAGCACTCATGCCACCCACCTGCTATTCCATAAAGGGCGGGGCATTCCATGGAACTGGGGGATCACCTGTCCCCGGCCTGTGCAGGGGTCCTTTGCTGCCTTTGGCATTCCTACGAAATCTCAACAGCCCACTCCCAGGGCTCCTCCAAGGTTGCAGTATTCATCTTCACTGCCCCTACCGCCCACCGCTGCACCACACCTTTTCTCCCCACAACACTCAGCAAATGTGCTGCACCTTTTCTCATCAGGAAACTTTCCGGCATCATAAAGCTTTTCCCAAGTAGGTCAGCGAGCAACTGATTCTACCTTTGCCTTGCTATCCAAATAGACAGATTCCAAAATTGCCCACTCTCATTATCTCCACCACTCAGCTAATCTGTTTGTTGTACACATATAACTTGGTCTACTTATGCATATGGTCATGGTTCAGCCGTCTTGGGGTCTTCTGAGACCACCAACCCCGAAGGGTAGAAATCAGATGTTTAATACATTGGTTCCAGAGCTTAGCACAGCAAGGCACTGCCGGGAAAACAGAGACCATCCCTCCAGCCCACCTCTGCCATGACTTGCTGTGGGCCCCCGGGCAACTCACTCCCCTCTCTGGGTCTCAGCTTCCCCACCTACAATAAGATGTAGTTAAACTAGAATGTCTCCAAGGTTCCGTTTGTCTCTAATACGCTGCACGAACACAGGCAGAAAAGCACTGGATTCATGTCTTTTCACGGCTACATGGTATTCTAATAATCACTCAGGTTAGGCTCAGCCAGATATCACAGTACCGCTCCTTTGTGTGGCTCAGATACGCCACTGCAATGAGTGAAAACCCTAAAGTGGATATTTAGTGCTATGGGATGTATGTTTGTGTCGCTAACTATAATGGACAATGAAGAATGATTTTATCTCCCTTTGAGAACATAAGTACACTATTCTATATTTATAGCTCCCATCTCCTAATTTAGACAGGAGAGAACTTTTTCTGATCAGCACTCACTTGCCAATAATTTCGTTCTACATCTAAATGAGGAACAGGAGTCATATAAGTTCACAGATTGAATGGATGGTTGATTTACAAAGCCCTTAAAATGTGGCTGCAGGCCGATGCTGGCAACCCCATAATTAGATATGGCATGCTCTGCAATGATGTATTTTTTTACTGTTTTTTAATAACTCAGTTCTCCTTCTGGGATGAGGAGAAAAATGGAATTTGTTAAAAATAAGTTGAGATTTAGTGGCTTTTCAGCCTTCTGCTGCTTGTTGCTCAAAATATTCTATAAATAAGAGAAGCCCTGCCCTATAGTGCACTGTAAACACCCACAGACACTCAGAGCCAAATTCTTCCAATTATGACCCTGTGCCTGTTGCCAAGCTACTGCAAGGACCTACTTGAAAAGCAGCCATCTAGGCCATTTCCTGATTAAGCTGCCCGGTAGCAAGGAACCAAGGCCTGCTGCTTTGGCATTGTAGCTAGTATCAAATAATTGCTCCATGTTCTTGAAATTAAGCCCTTTCCTTGTGATAGAATTATAATTCAGAGGTAAGTGCAAAGTTAACCACCCGTCCATCTGTCTATCTGCCTAAGTCATGTGTGTGGATCTTTCCTGGGCTTAAATCAGGTAGCAGAAGTACACAACAGCATCTTTAATTGTGCTGAGCAAATCAAGGTCAAATAAAAGTAGGTCAACTATCGACATGGCAGGTGAGTCAGATGCAGCCTGCTCTTCTGTTCAGCAGCTTCCTCACTCATCAGTTTGGGTCACCACTGCCCACGGCAGCAGGCTGGCACGCTGCACCCAGAGAGGGGTGATACGGTTGGCGTCAGGTCTTGGGCTTACCTCTCTGCAGTTCAAATGCCAGTGCATGAGTGGGGACTGCCCCAGCCACCTGGCTCCCATGTGGCTTCGACAAGACCTTAAAGAACCGCTTGCAGGGAATCAGGAGATTGCAGTGTGCCACACTCTCACTGGGAGGAATTATTTCCAGCTCCTTAGAAACTGGAATGCTCAAAGCAACACTGGAACAAAATGGGCTCTGGCTAGAAACTAATCGCCCTCCCTCCCAATACGAGGCTCTTCTTTCAGCGTTGGCTCAGCTGGGTGAGTACTCAGAGAGAAGCACTGTCCACACCAGCCCTGAGGCCGGCAAAAGGCCCTGTGACACGGTTCCTGCCCTGGGAACTTGCACTCTGAATGGGAAGCCCATGAGTGAACAAGAGAACTGATATGTCCTCTGGGGTCAGATTTTCCAAACTCAAAGTCAGGACCTGTATACTGAAAGGGGCAGAATTTTTTTTTAAAGCAAGTGTCCTGGAGAACGTGGGACCTTGGGTCACAAAGCAGTGAGACTGCTCAGAGAGGTTCCCCTGGCCATCCAACATAAAGTGGCCCTTCCTATGACTGTCACACTACCCCTAGGCCTAACTTCTTAGTGGCTGAGATGATCTTGTGTACTTGTGCCTCCTCTGATTGGAATGCGAGCATCAGGAGAGTGGAGACCCCTTCTGTCTTGTTCTTGATGGTTTCCAGAGCAACGAAACAGTGACTGGCTCTGGTGCTCAATAAACATTCACTGGAAAAACAAATCCATGGCTGACCCCAGGAAGAGCATTCTATATACCAATTTGCCTCAATCCCCACAGCAATATTATGAGGTGAAACTATTAGATCTCCTGTACAATGAGAAAATCAAGGCTCAGAGGATGCATATGTTTTGCCCAGGGCTGCATATCTAATAAGTGATGGAGCTGGAATTCAAAGCCATGCATGGAGAGTTCTAATCCTGGCTTAGTAATGATTATGTATTGTTTTTATAATTTAGAAGAAGCAAAAAAAGAAAAACTTTGGAGGAAAAACTGCTCATCAGAATAAGAATGATGCATTCAGTTCCTGCACCCAAAATCTAAGTCCCATTTCCATCAACAGAGGGCACTGACACCACAGCTAGAGCAGGAGGGAGGAATCTGGGGCCTTCTTTATAGAAGGGTTCTTTTCCTTTCTTTCTGTGGGGCCTCAAAAGTCAGGCAGGGCATGGAGTGGCCGTCAGCAATAACAATCACCACTCCGGTGGCTGTTAGAAACAGCAGGCTCATTCCACTGTTCACTGGACAAGTGCCAAGGAGATGCCTACGAGCAGGTCTGAGGCCGGGGAGTCAGGGTGCTTGGAATCTGCCTTCTCCCATACCCATACCTTGAAAACTGGAGGGGAATAAAAGTATATTTTTTCAGATTGAAATTTCAAAAAATTTTAAATTGAAAAGCAGAGATTTACATTTACTTGAATTAAGAACATTAAGCCCTGCTGAAGCTAAGTTTATTCCCCTTTATAATCTATAAATCACAATAAAATTTCTGTTAGTCTGATGTTTTGGGCCAAAACTTCTCCCTGTCTGTCTGCTAGATGCAGGCTATGGTCTGGATGTATGTGCAAGTCAGCAGGTACATCTCAGCAAAATGACCAGGCCAGTTTCAGGGTGAACATATGGGAAATAAATGCAAATGGCAAATAATATCAATGAAACACATATTTCCAAATGTTAGCAGGATGCCCAACAGCCCTCAAATACAAACATTTTGCAGAAAAGTTAAACCCTCCGTGGCTATAAATAAGGAAGGACATGGTGACAAAAGAGCATGTTACCTAACCTTATGTGTCAGAGATTGTCAACTGGGAACCCTGGGAGGGCTTTGGGGAAAATGTCTCATGGAAAATGCTGGGCTTACATTAGTCATGTGCACTTTTTCTGGACAGAGGGTCTGTAAACTTCACCAGACTCACAAAGTGATTTGTGCCCACCAACCCTTTCTGCTGCCACTTCTGTAACATTCAGACAATCCTGCTGACACAAACAGCTATAGAGGAAGACCTTTCGCAGTAAACAAGATGATGTTGACAATCAAGAAAAATTGTCCAAGCTCTTGCCCAGACAATCCAGCCACTGGGAACTGCTGCTTGGTCAATGACTGAAAAGAGGTCATAGGTTAAATGGCACTGAGAAACTGCCGAGCTTTAGCTTGAGCCCACTGCCCAGATAGTGACAAATGGCGTAACGCGGAAAGACCAAGAGAGCAAACTTAGGGACCAGAAAGTCTTAGGCAAGATGAACTTGGGAGCAACAGTGTGGGGCAGGAGGAAGAACACAGCCTGTGAAGCCAGGCAGGGCTCCGCCTACACATAAGCTTCGTGGCCTTGGGATGGTAATGGTAACAGTGGTGGTGAGGTTGATGATGATGATGACAACAGTATCTGCAATGAGCTATTATTTACCAACAGCAAAATGTCTAGCACATAGTAAGCAAGTACTTATGCACTTAGGAAATAACACATCATTTCAGTTAATTTTTACAGCAACTCTAGGAACTGGTTAAAGAGATTAAGTAGCATGCCCAAGGTCCATAGATAGTTGAGATTCAATCCTGGGTCCAATTGGCTCTAAGCCCATACTCTTAACTACTAAGCTCCACTGCCTTGGCAAGCCTCAGCTTCCTCATCTGTAAAAAAAGATCATAATCCTTTCCCCCTCGGTGTGGTAAGGATTAGACAGAACGCATGTGAAGTTCTTAACACAGTGCCTGGCACACAGGAAACTCTCTAGTGTAAATTCCTACAACAGCGGGACCTTTGGGAGAGAGAGGAGAGGTGGGAGGTGAGCATGCAGCTACACAGATGGTACAGCATCTTGCTTCACAGGGCCTGACACGCGGGACTAGGAGCCCTGGACCAAAGCTTAAAAGACTGGGATGACATACTCTTAATTAGGGACATGGGGGGGTACCTCAGCAAGATGGGTAAGAATGTACTCAGAAATGAGAAAGGCTTTTCATCAAAACTTGGAAAGAGTAGAATTTTTGAAGGAAGGAATAATTCAAGTCCAAAAAGAAAGTTCTCAAAAGGCAGTACCAGACAGCCTGGCTATGCCCTGGCCAGGAAAGCATGCCCACTGTCGGTCTGACTCCCTAAGACTGGAGGACAGGCAAGGGCCCCTATGTGTGTGCTTGTAGTAAGAGAGATGCTGAAAGCCTGGTTATCAGTAAACCCCGCCTGGAACTTGGGCAGAGCCTAGGCATTTTTTTTTTTTAAAGAGAGAATTTGTTAGAGCAAGGCTGCTGTGGGAGTCAAATATGGAGAAATGTACCCACGGCAAGAAAGAACCCATGACTTAGTATGGCTTGTGAGATGCAAAAATCAACAGACCCGTCTGCAGGAAGAAGAATCACGCGCACTGCTCCCACCATCTTGGTTGAAGGGGAGAGGCTGTGCAGCGGCACAGTTGCTCTTCAGAGAGCCACCGTCACTGCAGAGAACATGCATCCCAGCGCTTATATTTGCTCGCTGAGAAAAACATCACCCGCCTCTCCCCAGACCAGCTCTTCCCCTCCTGCTTTTCTTATAAAGGAATCACTACACCAAATTATCCTGAAAGAAATCAAAGAGACTCAAAGGTCTTCAGGTCCTGTCATCTGTCCCCTCTTCTCCATCCCTACAGCTCTAGCACAGGACTCAGCATCAATTTCCTGGACCATTTTAACAGCCTCTAAAGTAGCTCTGCTGCCTCCCTCCCACAGTCCAGCCCCCACACTGCCACCAGCTGGCTTTCTAAAATAAAAGTGCTGACCACGTCACTCACCTCCTGAAAGATGTCTACTAGATTTGCACTGCCTATGGAATAAACTCCAACGCCATAGCTTGCATGCAGGCATAGATTAACTCATTCATTTGTCCATTCACCTATCTACTGGGTCATGATCGCCTACTGTGTGCCGGGCTCCGTTTTAGGCCCTAGAGTGTTGGATGCGACAGACAAGACAAGGTCTCCTCCTCATGGGTTGACATTCTGGTGGGTAAGACAAACAGTGAACAAGACGGCAAATAAATGTATCATATAAAGCCAGGTAGTGAGGAGTGCTAACAAAGACCAAAGCAGGGTACCAGGACGGAGTGACTGGGGAGGGGGACAGGGGAGAGAAAGGTGCTTTTTTCAGACAGGGGAGAGAGAACCCTTAAACAGAGTGAGGGTGTACCAGGCGAAGACGTCGGGGAAGAGCAGTCCGGGCAGAGGACGAGGATGAGGACGGTAAGTGCAAAGGCCATGAGGAAACAAAGAGGGAGGCAAGAAGGGTGCAGTGTCTGCAATGGAGTGAGCAGAGCAGAGAGTGCTAGGAGGTGAGACCAGAGAAGCAGGAGAAGCTGGCAGGATGGCAACATGTTTACAATCTACTCCAAGGATGTCAGAAAGCCGTTTTGAGCAGGGGAGCAGGAAGGGACAGGAACCTGTCTACTTTTTGAAAGATGGCTTTGGTTGACTACATGGAAAGCGGACAGCAGTGGGGCCGTGGAAGCAGGGAGACCTGCTAAGGACAGTGCAGGGTTGGGCAAGGGCAGAGGGGACTGACTCCGAGGGAAG
Source organism: Varecia variegata (assembly GCA_028533085.1). NCBI lineage: Eukaryota > Metazoa > Chordata > Mammalia > Primates > Lemuridae > Varecia > Varecia variegata. Next base: position 145,996,107 of record CM052438.1, on the reverse strand, counting down.
GGCTAAAAGAACCACAGTGTCTCAGACGCTGGCTGTGCCAATCACCCTGACCTGATCACTCTGCATTATATGCATTGAAACATCACTGTGTACCTCATAAATGTGTACCATCATTATGTCAACCTAAAAAAATTAAAAACACAAGTAACAAAAAAGAATTGCAAACAGATGATGCGAGGATGGAGGGGAGGAGCTGAATGAGAGGCCACGCCCACATTTTAGGCCTGGGTAACCAGGGAAACGGGGCGCCTCAAGACATGTGGAGGACAGGGAAGGGCAAGGTTGGCTTTTTGTTTATTTATTTCTTCTTAAGAACAAATCAAGACTTCTGCTCAGTTATGCCGGGCCTGGGAACCTGTCACACCTCAGCGTGCGGTTTTGAGTGGGCAGTGGGTTTATGAGTTGGGGGCTCAGGAAAAAGGTCCAGGCTGGCAATAAAGATGTGGGTCTCAGGTCCTCCACCTCTTGGCCCCGGCTCCAGACACCCAATGTGTCACATCCTACCAGGGCCCCGCCTCTGCCCTGTGGCTTCCTCACACTGGGCCCTCTCTGGACTTCTACAGCTGGCAGGCTCCTACTCATCTTTGAAGACTTGCTCACAGGTCACCTTCTCTATGGGGCCCTCCCTGACTCCCCCAGAGAGAGCCAGTGTCGTCCTTCCTTCTCCCACAGTGCCCTATTACCTGCCTTGGTGATGGTACAAACCTACACGCCACCTTATCTATCCGCACCTTTCCCCCTGTGAGCCCCTGTCTATACTCCTCTCTGCACCCCCATCACCTAACGTAAGGCCTGGGCATGCGAACATTTGCTAAATGAATGGAGTTTTCCTCTCTGCACAGAGGCGAGAAAGAAATTATATACGTGCAAACTGATTCACACTGCAGCTGCTGTCTGCAAGGGGAAAAGGGGGGAAAAAATAAGACACTGTCACTGAAGCACTAATAAAGCTCAATGGGGTAGAATGGTATCTTCCCTTGAGGAGTTTCTTAACAACAAAAACAAGCTTCAGGAAACCTAAGAGCTGAGTATTGCAGAGTGTTGCAAGGTGTAACGAACACTGCAATGAAGGTGTTTCGGGTTTCAACTGCAGAAACACCTAGTTAGTCCCAAACCGATGCACTCCAGAGTCAAGAGGCAGAGGGAAGGAAGCTGACATTTCTTCTCATCTAATCCTAAGACTGATCCTGGGAAGCAGGTCCTATTATCCCTTCTTCACAGACAAGGACCAGTATCGGAGAGGTGAGGTGATTTGCCCAAGGTCACAGAGCTGGGAAGTACAGGAGCCAGGATTCACACTCAGGTCTGCCCGACACCAATGCCTGCGTTCCTTCCAGCATACGCCAGAGCCTCGCTCTGTGATACAGGGTCATATAGCAGGCAGGATCCTTAGGACCATCGAGCTCCATATTGCAACAAGACACGTAGTTCTGGAGAAGGGATGTTATCTACCCATAGTTACTCAGGAGTTACCAGCAGAACTGAAGCTGGAATCTGAGTTGCCTACTCCCAGGCCAGCCTCTTGCAGCACGGTGTCTGGGCTCTCTCACATGTTCCTTAAAGGGTAGAGACAAAGCAAAAACTAAAATTTTCAGTCTCACCTATCTGCTTACAAGTACCTTAGAAATAAAAGTTGAAAGGGAAGGGAAATTGTATTTTTTGTCAGTGATTACTGCTGCATGACTCCGGGGCCTCACTGATAGGCAGGAAGGTGATGGAGCAGCCGTCCTGCACCAAGCCCATTACGAAACCAGCAGCGTGAATCAAACTGGCCGGTGCGTGGCCGGTAGCTCTCTCACGCATTCAGATAAAGGTTTGCTGCCCACCCTGAGCAAGGCAGCAAAGATACCCTGTAATTGAACTGTGGCTCTCCCACTCACTACTTAATTCAGTATGTTAACCTCTCTAAGCCTCAGTTTCCTCATCCATAAAAAAGAATGAACAGCCCATTTCACAACGCTGTTCTGATGTTCTGAGAACCAAGTAGGATGGCACATGTCCCTGGTACACAGGAGTCATGCATAAACATCAAACAGTTGTCCATTCCTTAGCAAGCAAAAAAAATCCTTAAATCTACTGTAGAAAAAGGAATAAAAAAAAAATAGCTATGCCAAAGCTCTTGTAAAATCTTAGTAGGATGAAATAGCATCTTCTGAGGACTTACTAAAGCATAAAGAAATTCTTTAAGATATTTTCAGTGGCTGAGTGTTTTAAGGCAGGGTGGGAGAAGGGAGAGAAAGTGAGAGGAAAGGGAACGAGAAAAGAGAGTAGCTGAATATGAATATATCAGTGTATTTGCAGGAATCAAAAGATGTTAACATGTATACATTAAAAAATATATATAACTTTATCTCTCATGGATAGAGCTTCCTCTTAATTATTTATGTACTTATCTTCTCTGTCAAACTCCTATTCAACCCTCAGTACCCTACTTGCTTGATGACCTTTTCCACCCCTCTCCACCTGGAAGGTTAATTAATCTTTCCTCTGTCAATCAATTCCTATTTTTGGACACATTGCTTGCTTGTTGGGCTCCCTACCAAACAGTGAGCTCCTGAGAATACACATTGTGCATGATTCATCTCTGGGTTCACATGGTAGCCTCTCTCTCACTCCAGGATCCCCAGTTAGTAGCCACCAGCTTGGAGCATCCCCAGAGGAGAATTTTTTCTCTACAGCAGGAGGATGAGAGAGGACTCACATTTATGGAGTGTTTATTCTGTGCTGAACATCTGAGAGGCACCTTTCAAATATTAATTCATGTATTCTTCAAAATGCCCTTATGAGAGAACTGCTATCCCTGTTTTGTAGAAGTGAACACTGAGGCTCAGAGAGGTGAGGTCACCAGTCAAGGGTCATACTGCTAGTAAAAGGGATGATGCCAGCTTTTGGACCCAGGTCTATCTGACTCCAAATCCCTCTTTCCACCAGACCAGACTGCCTGGCGTGGATCTAATGAAGCTGAGGGCATTCTGGAAGGATGAATGGTCTAGGCATCAAATCTACTCGGCCTCATTAGTGAGGTTAGTGCTAAGAAGCTGTGGCCAATAAAGGGTAAACTGTTAGGAAAAGCCAGTCACCTGCTTAGACAGCCAGAGAGGAGACATCTGGAGACGGTGGGGTTCAAAATTTCAAGGTAACCATCTCCCAGACCTGTCCTTTCTAAAGAGAAAGGCTGGAGTCGGACCAAGGGTTCTCAACCACATGTAATCAGTTAAGGCCTCTGGCTGAGCAAATCTGCAGATCCTTCCCAAATGCTAAGGAAACCTAAGAACATGAACCTAAATGTTAGCACCCCTAGGAGAAAGCTGTGAACGAAAGTGACCACAGGAAGTCTGGGAATGTCACTTCTCTTCGCTTTCCTCATCCCATAGCTCAGTAAAGGAAACTCCCATGGTGTGTTGTGGGCAAAAACTTTGTCTCAGCCTCACAGCGGTCACTTGCCATATCTCCCCTCTTCAGGTCTCTTGGGCCTAAGGCCTGGCACCCCCTGGCCCAGCCTCTTCAAATGCTCACACAGCCTCAGTACTGAAGGCTCAGCCCTCGGTGGGGAAGACAAGCCAGCCCCGATATAGCTGCGGAAAAGGGCGCTGTGATTCTTCCAAAGGCTACCTGGCACAACTGACATTCTCACTAATTATTTAATAATTGGTTACAATATTTAGGGAACACTTTTGTCACCCTGCAAGATGATAAACATCACCAAAGTCAAGATATGAAAATCATTTAACTAAATATATATATTTTGAATGCTTTTCTGTGAGGTCATTTTTCAAAATTTTTTCTAATTAATTAATTTGTTTATTTATTTATTTTTTGTAGAGACAAGGTCTGGCTCTTGCTCAGGCTGGTCTTGAACTCCTGAGCTCAAGCAATCCTCCCGCCTTGACCTCCCAGAGTGCTAGGATTACAGGCGTGAGCCACTGTGCCTGGCCCTAAACATGTCATTTTGATGGCATATTTATGAGCTTTTAAAATTTACTTTTCTTACACATGTTTAAGCAAAAACCAGATTATCAGAGCCATAATGGGATGCTGGGAGGAGCATGGATTGGTACAGCCTTTTTCGAGAGCAATTGGCAACACTGATTCAAAAGTCCCACTTGTAGGTATCTGTATCAAAGAAAATCTCATGCAGAAACTCAGAGGCATATACAACAACTTCCACAGCACCGATGGCCGAAATGGCAAAAGATCAGAAACAACCTGAGTGTCTACCAATACAGGAATGATTAAACAAACTTAAAATACATCCATCAGATGGAGTTCAACAGTAAAAATAACAAGGTACATTTATCTGCACATACTGACTTGGAAAGATAACCACAATAATTGACAGCTGAGAAAAGAGAGTTGCAGAACACTATGCAGAGAGATTCCATCTTCATAAGACAAAAGTGAAACTGCACATGTTGGGGGTGAGGGCAAAGGGCAGGGGTGGGGGAACACAAGCAAATGCAAAAGTCCAGGAGTATAAGTGACAAACTCTTGAACATGGTTATCTCTGGGGAATGGTTGGAAGTGGGAGAGGGGGTCACAGAAGACTTTCTTGCTTAGTGTTGTTTGAATTTGTTACAAGTGCACGCTACTTTTGCGATGACAAAACCGAAAACCATTTTTAAAAGCTCACAGAATAACAATAATTTTTTAAAACCTCAGTGTTTGCAAGGACCCCCGTAGAGTGACCACTATCACAGGCAGAATCGCCTCTCCACCCTCAGCACGTGGCGCCGTGCTCGGGCTGCCCACTGGCTGGAAGGGGGAACAGGCCCAGCCAATGGTCTCGAGTACTGAGAATCTCAAACCCTTCACCTATTTCAACAAAGATTATGTCAAATTACAACTATTTTAATGAGAAGGCTAATAAAAAAAGACTAAGTGTCTTTACTTTTTCAAATTTACAACACCATAAATTATTGAATTAAAGATGTTCATTTGTTTGCAACCTCCCTTAAATAGTGGTTAACAAAATTTATATCCTGCATTACCTAACATTTTAAGTTGATGTATAAGCCTTGTTGAAGACTTTTAAAAAATTGCTAACACGGAAATCTCACAAGGAGAGAAGGGAACCCTACTGAATCCAAAAGAGCCTAAAATACTATAGCCACTTGGGTTATCATAAGAATGATAACCTAGCAAGTAAAATATCCTTCCTAGCTCTGGTCAAAGTTGCTAGTGAAAATAATTCTAAATTGATGCCCAGTATCTAAGAGGTGTTAGTTATGTTTAGCAGGGACTGCAAACTCAACTACCTACAGGGGCTGATGCAAAGAGGCTGGGCAGCCAGGGACAGACTGGAGAAACAAGCTCGTGGGAGAGGGACCACCACTCTTCAGCGTTGCCATGAGGAAGATGCACCTGGTGCTGCCAGACGTTCAATTTTTCACGAAGAGCTGGATATCTCGATTTCAATATAAAATTTACCAATTTTCAAATGTTAGCCACTAATTGAAACGTTTTAAAACACTGTGAGCGCTGAACAAAATACATCTGCAGGCCAGATGCAGCCAGTGAGAAGAGAGTTTGCAACCTCTGCCTGAAAGTATCTACATTTTTTTAAATGCCTAATTTTGTTCAATTTTATTTTCAGAAAGATGGGAGGAGGCAGGAAAATGGTACGAAATGGAGATAAGAAGCAAGAATCAAGCAGTTGTTATTAAGAACATATTTCTAACATACTTATGAAGACAATGGTAGCTTTATACATCAAATTCTGAAGAAAGTGCTTACATTTATTTAGCTATACTAGGCACAAAACTGAGAATTTCTCAGATCCGGAGTAGAGAATAACTCAAAGCATTGCAGACGAACTACTGTCAATGAACCTGTAAGAATTTCCTACTATGTATCAGACGTTTACCATACAAATTTTAAATAATAGCAACCCTGTAATCCCAGTGCTTTGGGAGGCCAAGGTGGGAGGATCACTTTAGGCCAGGAGTTCAAGACCAGCCTGGGCAACATAGTGAGACCCCTATCTCTATAAAAAATGTTTTAAAAATTAGCGAAGCACAGGTGGTGGCATGCACCTGTAGTCCTAGCTCGTCTGGAGGCTGAGACAGGAGGATCGCCCAATCCCACAAGTTCGAAGCTGCAGTGAGCTATGATCACACCATTGCACTCCAGCCTAGGTGACAGAGCGAGACCCTATCTTTAAAAAAAAAAAAGTAAAAATAACAATAAATAAAATCATAGCAACCACTGAAATGCTCCTGTATGCCAGGTACTATCCAGGCATTTGACATGACACCCAGGATCACCCATGTGGATCACACAGCCACTGGGCAAGATTCCAATGAGGACCTATCTGATAAACCTTGCCCTGAAACAAAAAACAAAAACAACAAAGAACTTAGACTCAACATCATAAAATCGTGCTCAGACTTTTTTTTCAAAGACAAAACAACAACAGATATACTTGTGCCAATAATAATATCTGGACCTAATTCGCAATTCACGAAGTACTTTTCTGATACACCATCTCACTTACTCATCATAGCCTTTAACTGTGCATCTGTCCAAAGTCTTATTAACGATAATACTTTTAAAAACAACGATGAAACAGATAATAGATATTTGGTGTTTTCTGCACCCACATACTAAGCACGTTTTCATTTCACCCACACAAGGCCCAGTTACTCAAATTATCACAATCTCATTTTACAGATGAGGACACTGAGGCTGACAGAGCTTGCAGGTTTGTCTTAGATCACACCGCTAGACAGACACAGAGCTGCCATTTGAGGCAGGTCTGCTCCAGAACCTGAGACCAGTGTGCCAAGGACCCTCTGAAAGAGGCATCTCGAAGGCCACCTGTGCTGTAAGCCCACCTCGGTCTGCTGCTGGCAGATGCACCCAGGGTGCGGCTAACGCCCCCCTCCCCTCCTCCCAAGTCCACTTTCCCCACTTGGTCAGAAGCCATTTTACATGTTTTATTTTTCCCAATCAAACCCAGTGTGAGTCACCTGGAGCTCAGCCAGCCTGGCCTTAGAAGGCCCTGGAGGCCTGGTGAGGTGCCCTGGGGACTAGGCTTCCCCTGCTGCCCAGCTCCCTCCCGCTGGCGAGTCTAGATAGGGTTCTCACGACACTGTGTTCTCAGGGAGGTCTGGGAAGAGGGTCCCGAGAGTCAAAGCAGCCCTGTGAAGCGGTTGCTGAGGTACCAAAGTGGGCAGTGGGGAAAAGGGATGGCGCCTTCAGCTTAGGAACGGAGGAAATATGTAATTAGCCAAGAGCTATGATATAGCTATTACGCAAAGACCCGCATTACATCCTGGAAAGAGGAGGCTACAGCAGGAGGATAAATGATACAAGTACAAACATCATGCAAGAAAACACACGCACACACGCAAACAAACTGCATCAGGGAACGGCTGCTCCTAAGGCAATAACTTCTGGTTCTCCCTCGCCCCTTCTGTAGAGCCCTGAGCTCCAACTGTACAAGGTACCACCCTGCCACAGAGGCCACAGGTCAGGGCACACAGACCATCATGACCTGCTACGGTCAGTCATCCTCAGACTGTGTGCAGGGCCAGAGGACCAGGGGAAGGGCAGCTGGCCCGGCTCTGGGGGGTGAAAGGGGTCCCCTTCCTTACGGAAGGAAGACAAGTGCGGTGCAAGGTGGAAAAAAGGGAAAAGGGAGTGGGCAGAAAGCACAGACCTTGCCAAGGCACAGATGCTTCCTCAGCACCAGTGGCTCTGACGCAGAAACCGGGAGGTGAGAGCGAAGGCCAGAACCCATGCACACAGCCAGTAAGCTCCAAAAAGTGGGGTCCGGGGCTGGCTCTTCTATGCTCGTGGCCCAGGCTCTTATGACGCAAGGGACGAGGAGAAGCTGTGGGTGAGTGGGCAGTGGTGCACCCTGTCCGTCAACTCCATGTTGAGCACCGAGGCACTCCTGCCATGCTGGGGCCTTCAGGGGCCTGCCCAGTGGGGGATCAAACATTCATTAATCGAATAACCCCACTAACAATTGTCAAGTGCTGCAGATAAGCAGGAGGACGCGCTGGTGGGACGTGCAGCAGAAGGACCTGTGCAGTGTGGAAGAATGGGCCCGAGCTCAAACCCGCAGTCCGGCACCTGGGACAAACCCCTGCTCTGGCACGTGCGCAATCAGTCAGGGCTTCCTCACATGGTGTCTTTGGGATAATGTGATAACACTTACCCCAGCCCTAATACAGAGCAGTTACCCACCAAGCTGAGTCACAGTGAGCAGTCACTAAGCAGCAGGTTATGACAAGGGTGCTGATAAGAGTGGTGGCGTGAGACCTAACCTTCTTATCAGGGAGGTTGGGAAAGTCTTCCGAGCAAGAGGCAGGCGAATCAGCTGAGATCTGAGGGGTGACCAGGCATGGGCTAAGCCAACCAGACGAGGTACACTCCATGCACAGGGGACAGCATAGGGTAAGTCCCTGCAAGTGACAGCAGCATCACATGCATGTCCAGGCAAAGAGAGCCTGCTAGAGCACCCTGGTCAGCAGGACACCTTGTGCTGAGAAGGGCTCTCTTCCAGGAAGCCTCCCCAGATTACTGTGAGCCCCCAAATAACAGCTTCATTGCTGGCACAACTTCCCAGTTCTGTGGCAGAACTAGGAAGTCAGGATGACATCACAAGCATCAAGCTGAAGGTCCCACATGAAAACAAGGGAATTTATTTGCTGTCAACGAGGTGCATGGTGCTAGCTCCCCTGGGGAACACAGGAAGAGGTCAGAGCCTCTTCCTATTTGTGCTACTCCTCGGTGTTCACTGAGGACTTTACGAGCTTCCCATGGAAGACAAAGATGCCCTTGGGCACCTCCACAAAGGACCACTAGGTATCCTCACCCTCCTGCCAGAAAAGCTTCTTAGTCAGACTGAGGGGGAAAGGCTGTCAGATAGTGGTTGGCAAGAATCAATATTTTGGCTAATTTAGGAAATCTGGGATTCATCCAGGGCCAAGCTGGGTGGATCTCATTCCTAAGAATTCCTTAATGGATTATTTTTCATTTTGAATTGCTATTATTACATCATCAACAACAGGAGCTAAAAATACAAAACAGAAAGTCAGGGGCAAAGAATACAGAGAAGAGATGTTCCTGAGGCCTCAGGATGCTGGGAGACACAACAGCAGTCACAAACGCAAGCCTAACACAACCTCTCCTGCATGTAAAGCTGAGAAGAGGGTGGCCCCAACAAACTCACCAGCCAGGGAACCTCCAATTTCAAGTACATATGATCACGTTATAAATCTGTTGTTCGGCTGCATAAACAGACTTTGCTACCCTCACTCTTTCAACAAACACTTCCTGAGCCAGGTGTGTTGTGCTGGCACTGGGAATAGAGACTGTGTGTGTGTGTGTGTGTGTGTGTGTGCGCGCGCGCGCGCGCAGCCCCCCCCCCCCGTGTGGTCTCCACCCTTAAGGAGCTCAGCTTAGGGAGCATAACAGATAATCCACAGTTAGCTGGTAAATGCTTTGCAAGACAGAGACATGCAGGGTGTTCTGAGAGCCAGGAGATAGGTCACCTCCGGGTCAGGGAGGAGTGCGGGGTGGGGAAAGACGGTATCCAAAAGAGCGAGGGGAAACTGGAGCCGAGTTCCCAGATGAGGAGCAGGGGCCAGGTCACTCCCAGGAGAGGGCCCTGCACTGATAAAGGCACCAAGAGGTGACGGTGGCTATTCGTGAAGGGCTGAGGGCCGAAATGTGGGTTAGGGAAAAAGGAAAATATGGAAGGTGGCCAAGGGCCAGATGAAGAAAAGGAAAAGACTGCAGGCTTCCTGAAGTGGCTCAGCTTTTACTACCTAAGCAACAAGGAGCTCTTGGAGTGTTTGAAGCAGCAGGAAGCTATGATCAGACGTGAGTGTTAGAAACATCTTATTGACAGGAGTGTGGGGGGTGGAATGAGGAAGGAAAAAGATGGACACAGATGACCAATTAATTAACAGGCTGTTGTAAAAAAAATCCAAATGATGAGTCCTAAACAAAGGAGTGGAGAGAGAGGAGAAAGGACTATGTTGACAAATTATTACAGAAGATAGGCTCTTCAGGACATGGTAACAAAAGAATATTACATTTGAGGGACGTGACAAGCCCGGGATGACTCCCAAAGCAGAGACAACTGAGGGGCTAGACCAAGACAGGCAGCACAGGAAAAAGATGCACGTGGCTCTCGGAGGGGACAGGGGACTCTGGGGCACCCTGGGGCAGACTGCTAGGAGCGTGGGCTGGGAGGAGGCTGGCTGGATTTGGAGATCTGGGAGTCTGCAGACAGAGGTGAGAGGTGGATGAGCTCACCCAGGGAGAACGCTAGGGATGACATGAAAGGGACCAAGCCAAACCTGAAGCTGAGGACAAAGAAGAGAACCGGCAGAGCAGGCTATGGAGGCTGGGGTCTGAGAGGCTGGAGGTGAGCCAGGCCTGCAGGCCAGGAGAGGCTGAGCCTGGGCGCGGATGCCCAGCACCAGAGCAGGGGAGGCCTGAAGAGGGGCCCTCGCTGGAGGGGGCAGTCAGCTGGGCGTCAGCAATGGCAGCCACACGGTACAATGAAAATGAGGCACTGACAGCTCAGCTGAATGTCTGTAGTCACCCCAAGAGGATTTCTATGGATTTTCCCCCAACAGACTCACTGTCTCACTTCATTTCTTGCAGAAGCCTTTCCTGACCACCCTAACAAATCTATCAGCCACATCCCTCTGCACCCCGATCTTATGTTATTTTACTTCAGAGCATGATCATGCCTGACAGCACATTCTGCATCTCATATATGTAGAGTAATATCTGCCTCATGCAACAGAGACCTTGTCCTGGCTCACCTCTAAAACCACAGTGCCAAGAGCATGCCTGGCACACATAGTCCCCGGGTTCATCAGAAGCAACAGATAATTAGTGAGCACAAAACACACTACAAGCCTGATTCTGTGCTGGGGATACGGTGATAAACGAAACAGAATAGGACCCTGCCTTTGGAGCTTGGAGTCGGAGGTGAGTGGAGAGAAATGCCAAGTGTTTAAACAAGAGCGACATTATAACTGTCACAGTGCTAGGACTGGAATCTGACTCTCCTGCCTTCTAGTGATATTTCCTTTCCAAGCCCAGGGTGTCTCCAACTAAATTTTACCTGGGGAAACAGTTAAAGTAAGTGTTTGAGGTTTGGTCTCAGTCTCTTCCAGACTTCCCACACTTTGTCCACCCTTTTAATAGATTCCTAAGGTGTGAAATATGCACTATAGGCTCAATCTATCTCCAGTACAGACTTAGGAGAGAGGAAACAGGGAGCAGCACAAACCAGAGGTCATACAGACCTGGGTTCAAAACCCTTTACCTTGGGCGGGTTATTCAACCGTTTTATGACTTGATTTCCCATGGCTGAAATGGGAATGCTAATCCCCACCACAGGTCGTTGCAAAGGTGAAATGAGATGATCCATGTAGAATACTTAGCACTGTACTTGATAAGATAATGAGTGCTCCATAAATCATGGCTCTAAACCAGCTACACCTGCTGCTTTTATTACCAGCTCCCTAACTGCTATATTCACACAAGCCAAGTAAAAAAAAAATACTTAGAATTCAAACCAAAGAAGGTACACTTGAAACACTTAGAGCACAAGTTGGTATGCAGTTGAATGACTTGAGGAATTGTCTCAAATTCCCCATACTTGTACAGACTCTGCAGTAATAAGTTCTATTTCAATGTTTGGTCCACTCCATTTTCTTCTCCAATTTATACAAATGCAACTATTTCCCCAACAGATCACATCTTGTCTCATGGCAAAAGTCCAAACACGGGCTGGATGCCGTGGTGCAGGTTGTGACAGAGCTATGAACACCACACCTCAAAGGGAGCCTAAGTCCACAATCACAAGCCCAATGTACATACAAACTCCCAAACACAGCTCGGCTCCAAAGGAGGAAATGAAAACTGGTCTCAGCACGCTTGGCCTGCCTCAAAGCTAAAGAAAAGGTTATTCTGACATGCAAGTACTTAAATCTTATGTGTCTCCCTTCTTTCACTCCAAACTCTCTACCAATGGTCTATTTTAGTAACATCTCCATTCTCTATCCCTCATTTATGTCTGACCCCATGTAACCTGGCTTCCTCTTCCCTTCCCCTCTCATGGCATTACATTCCTCAGGGTCATCTGTGAAGACCTTGTCACAAACTCATCAGCCTTCCTTCAGGGCCCTTCTCCCTGGTTTCAGCTGCCCCATCCTCTTCCTTTCCTGGGACTCTGTCCTCATGGCCTCTGGGGCTCTTCCACCTTCTTCCTTCCACCCCAAAGTTATGCACATTCCCTGAGGCTCAGCCCTCTGTTCACCTTGGGGCGAACTTACTTAACCAATGGCTTCCATTCTACATCTCCAGACTTTATCTTCTCAGCCCAGGCTTTAGCCCTGCATTTCCGATTGTCTGTTGGACATTTCCTGGGGATGAGCCACTGTCAGCTCGAATTCACCATATCTAAAACCAGATGCAGCAACCACCTCCTTCCACCCCAACATCCACATTCCTGTCAAGGGTACCACTGTGAACCACCAAGTTTAAACTTTCACTTTCTTTGATTGCCTCTGAAGTCTAAGAAGACTGGAAATCCTCTTGGTTCTCCCTGTGTAGTATCCCTATCGGTCTTTGCTTCCATTTTAACTACTATTAGCCACACGACCCCGTGCCGAGGTGGTTGCTGCTGCCTCCTAACAAGGCCCATGCCTCTTGTCCAGCTACCAGATGGAGGTTCCTAAAATGTAAACATCACTTCTTCCACTTCACTTCTTTGCCCACAATAACTTCAGCAGCTTCCCACTGCCTTCAGACTAAAGGCTAAGTGCTTTAGCCCAGCAGTCAGGGTCTAGATGAGGAGTTAGCAAACCACAGACCCATAGGCCAAATCCAGCCGACCACCTGCTTCTGTAAAGAAAGCTGCACTGGAACACAGCCACACCCATTCATTCCCATATCATCTATGGCTGCTCCATGTTATCACAGCAGAGTGGCCTAGCTGTGACAGAGGCCACATGGCCTAGAAGCCAAAAATATTTAGCAGCTGGTCCTTTACAGAGGAAGTTTGCTGACCCTGGACTAGAATAATGAGACACCAGTAGACCCTGCCAAAGTTCTTGCCCATGACTCTTCGGGTGAAGCTTTTGCTCCTGTTGGTCTGTTGCTGAGCCCACTTTGTAAACACTTAATATCCATGTTCTTGATCCCTGAAAATCTTATTTTACTCTTCCCTGGACTTTTTCCAATCTACCTTTTCCTTCAAAACACAGGCAAAGCTCCACCTCTCCGTGAGGACAGTCACATCCACCCCCTGTGCCGCTGGCTTCTCCTCTGGCCTCCGTCTCTGCATCCACCATGTACACCCCCAGGGAGGTCTCCCTTCTCCTGCCTGTACCACAGGCTTCTCTTGGCCCAGGCCCAGGTGCTAGCACAGAACACCTGCCAATGACAACCACCTTGCCCTTCATTCCAAATACCAATCCTCGCCAGCATAATTGGGTAAGAAGGCATCGGACAAACTTACCAATGAAGGCCTAGGATTCCACATTTGAAAAGTTAAGCTTGGGTCCAAAAGCATGCACTCTAGCCAGCACCACCTAAAAGCCAATGAAATAAGAGTTTAGCTTCAAAAGAGAATATGTATACATTTTCTTTAAATTCATAACACCCAATAACTTTTGATTTACCATCCTCCTGGATACCCATCTCTGCTTCTTTGCCTAGAAAATCCCTGCTTCTCCTTCACATCCACTGGATAACCTTTCCCTGGAAACCTCCTCAGTGTCCCAGGTAGGCCAGGTGCCCCCTCCTCTCAGCTCCCATGGAACTCTGGTGACATGTCTATGGTAACACATGCACATCATGGCATAATTTCTTGTTGACGGGGGGCGGAGGAGCAGGGTGTGGCTCTCTAGACTTTAGGCTTTTCAAGAGAAAAGACCTGTTAAATTCACTCCTCCCTCACCCCCACTGCCTAGAACACAACGGGCATTTGGACAGTTCTCAATAAATATTCGTAAAATGGATAGAAAAACAACCTACTTAATTCATTCACACACACCTGGGTATCTAAAATTCTGCTGGGCCACAATTGTCACCATAGAAATGCATGCCTCGATCCTACTGCTTTTCATAGGCAATGGTTTGAACAGGAAATTAATGAGATTATTCTAAATGCACGCCTTTGGAATGACACTCCCTTGGGCAGAAACCTTCAGAGGCTCCCAGAATCTAAGAAGGCAAGCCCAACTCTGCAGCCAGGATGCCAGGCCTGCACCAACTGGCCCAGCCTGATTCTGCAGCCACAGCCTGCGTGGTTTCCCCCATGGACCCTTCCATCCAGATAGCCAGACCCCAAGGACACACTGCCCTCTTGGAGGGATGTCTTCACATTATCTACCCAAGTATCATCCATCATCCCAGACCAAGTTCACGGTGAGGCCACAAAAAGTATTATTTTTTCCCCTCTACTTTTTAAAATTGTGGTAAAATACATGTAACATAAAAGCTACAATCTTAACCACTTTAAGTGTATGGTTCAGTAATATTGAGTACATTCATACTGTTGTGCAACTATTATCAACATCTACCTCCAGAACTCTTTTTTTCTGAAAAACTGAAACTCTATGCCCATTAAACAATAACTCCCCCTCCCCACCTCCCTCCAGCCCCTGGCACCCAATAAGTTTTTGTGGAACGAATGAATAAATGAATGAAGACATGAATGAATGTGACTCAATCCTCCCCACAAAGCCAGAGTACTATCCCTTTCTCCTGGACTCCCATGGTACTAACTTCGTATTTTTCTCAGATTTATTCCAATCAATCTCAAATGATCCTTTGTTGCACAATTACATTCCCCTTTAGGTCAGGAACTGCGACTTATTTGCAAGGTGAAGCTTAGGTCCAACAGTGTGCATCTGGCCTGTCCTCCATGTCCTGCGGCTTTGACACCAGTGAATCAGTCGCTCTGGACTCCTCCCTTCACTTGGCTTCCAGGCCCAGCACCTCCTCTGGGTCTCCCACCCCCATCACCAGCTGCCCTTTCCCTTTGCTCGTTCTCCCTCATCTCCCCATCTCTTATGTCAGAGTGCCACAGGGCTGTCCTCGCTCTCTCCTCTGTCACTCCCTTGGTGATCTCACCTCTATGCTGACGATGGCCAGATTTCTCTCCAAGCCTGGACCTCTCCTCTGAACTGACTAGTATGCCCAACTGCCTCGGTCAAGTAAGAAGTCAAGTAGACAGGAGCTCTGTGTAAGGATGCTGGATGTCTCAAACTTAACATGTCCAACACAAACCCCTGAGCTTCCCCAGGACTGCTCCTTCCACAGTCTTACCCACTGCCATTTAAGACAATGATTTTCCAGCTGCCCAGGCCAAAAGATTTGGAGTCATTCTCGTCTCCTCTCTTTGTCTTTCATGCCATAGCCAATCCTCATCAAAACTGGTTTTCACCTTCAAAATGAATTCAGAATGTGACCATTTCTCAACACCTCCATCGTAACCACCCTAGATTGTTGTGCCAGCCTCCTCAGTGGTGCCCTCCTTCCCTGCTGCTACTCCCAGAGTCACTCCTACCTCACCTGTAGTCTATTCCCAACAGAGGAGGAAATGTGGTGCAACGTGAATCAGATCATGTCATCCTTTCCTTAGATCCTTTCAAGGCTCAGCAGCAAGGACAATGCCAAAGGGACAAAAGCTCCTGATGCAGACCCACAGGCTGGGGGTCTGTGCCCTCCTCTCCACCCGTCTCTCCGCCGGCAGTCCTGGCTGTATTGCCTATTATGATTTCTCAAAAAAAGGATGTTTTTTAAAGGGAAGGAAATGCAACCAATCAGCTTCCTTTTCCAGTTAGGGTACCATGAGAAGTCAACAACACTCACATTTCTCCAGAAGCAATAGGGTATGTCTAGTCTGCCGCCACTTAGTAACTGGTTTCCAAAGATAAGGCTAGCCTTCCAGAGACTCGTCATTGACCTCCTTGGTGGTGGGGGAGTCCTCTGTAAGCCCCTCTTCTCCCTGCCTCCACCTCACCAATGCTATGGCTGGAGGTGAAGCACAAACACAGGCACTCAGGACTCTAGCGCCAAATGTGCCACCTCTAGTCACTTATTTTCAACCACAACCCCATACAGTGTCTGGAATGATTTTAATAAAACCTAACTTTGATCAAGTCCCCTGCTTGAAACTCTACAAAGAGTTTCTTCATTGCCATACTATGCATTCTTCAAAATCTATCACAGTAAGCCATGGTAAACAGTCTTTTTATCTTTCTCAACAGATCCATTTCTTCTGCCTTCTTAAAAAGATTCTGCTTGCCCCAGTAGGGGTGCGCAAACGATCCAACCCAGATTAGAGAACTCCACTCCCTGGCAACCATGATTGGTCCAAAAGACATGCACATCACCCAACCAGGGCCAATCAGAGCCTTTCTCTAGAACCAATACACAGATGCAGAGAAAGGAGCTCCCCTCTCCACCCCCGCCCCCCGGACTATACCCTGAGACTGTCAGCAGCTGTGCCCCATGGGGAGGGCACAGTAGGGAAGTATGCAGTAAAGAAGACTGATGCCAACACAAAGAACACAAGGTAAGGAGTCAGCCAGGCCACAGGCAGCACCAATTCCCATTCCGGAAGCTCTTCCTTTCGTGCACTCCTACAGCATCCTTCCAGTTATGGAGCCAGTAACTACCTACTTATGCCCCAGCTAGCTGGAGTCCCGACAAGGCCTATCACGCCGCTGCATGTACCTGAGCCTTTCCCCACACTGTTTCCTCTGCCCAGAACGCACGCTCCACTGATTTTTGCACAGCAGTCAGGCTTCCTCTGTGAAGTCTTCTCTGAAGGGAAGCACCGTTAGTCCAGTCTTCCAGATGTGCTCTAAAATGCCTGGAATACAGCTTCTGTTGCACTCAGACACCTCCCTCTGCCTTCCTAATCTCAGAGCTAGTTGCCCAAGCTAGAAACCTTGCACTTCCTCACTGCCCATGGGTACTTCCCTCTTCCTCCTCTGCCCCACATCTACCATCACAGCCCAGGACCTCAGTATCTCCTGCCTGGACATGGGCAGCAGCCTCGTGGGCTACCACTGCCCCTACCCACCCACACCGTTCCACACTGCTGTCAGGGCTGGCCCTCGACAGCCCTTCTGCACCTGTAGAACCAAATCTTGGGTATCTAAACTGGCCCCAACCTACCTGCTCTCACTCTCCCAACCACTTCCACTCCCAGGAAGATGGAGCAGACGCACTTTTCCTGATTCCACCTGCTAAGTGCAAATAAAACCCATGGGCATTATATGCAAAACAAACATAAGAAGACTTTGAACAGCAGAGTGAAGAAGGCAGACCAGTTAGGGATCTCAGGACCCAAGGAACAACACAGTGGTGAGCTCCCTGCATTTCATTTTGGCCTCACAGCCCAGACTTGGAACTGAGGAAAACAGCAACCCAGAAATGCCAATAGGCACAGGCAGAAAATACCCCACAAATCTCCCTCTAGCAAGACAGAAAACTTGCAGATAATAACCACTCTATTTCAGCCAAACACCACAAAAAGTCCTATGGTCCCATCCACACCCATACCAGCAAAGTACAAGTGGCATCCACAACAAACCACAGATGGCCTTTACATTCAGTGGTGAAAGAGAATGCTTGACCCCCAGGACTAGGAACAGGCAAGGATGTCCACTCTCGCCACGCTTATCAACACAGGACTAGAAGTTCTAGCCAGCACAGCAAGGCAACAAAAGGAAACATAAAACATACAGATTGGAAAGGAAGAGTAAAGCAATCCCCACTTGCAGATGATATGCTGCCTATGTAGAAAATACTGAGGAATAAACCAAAAAATTCCTAGTACTAATTAGTGAGTGTAGCAAACATGCAAGATACAAGATAAAAATATAAAAATCAATTGTATTTCTATATACTAGCAATGAATATGTGGACACCAAAATTAAAAATACAATACTGCTTACAACCACTAAAGGCAAAAAAAAAAAAAAAAAGAAATACTTAGGTATAACTATAATTTCTCCCAACTAATGGTTTAGCCACGAGTCCACCTGCGCCATGAGGGCAGGGCCAAGATATTAAATATGATCTTTGTTTTGCTTTCCAGTGAAATCAAAATACCCAGCCAGGGCCCATCACCTGGCAGGTGTGCAATACTTGTCACAGCTCACGTCCTACCCTCTTTAAGATGGACTGTCTTCCCCTTTATGCTTCCAGTGAGATCATGGTCTATTAAAAAGTCCCATCTCGCTTCTGCCTTGGCAGGTCATGAGTGCCAAGGAAGTATCAGGGAAACGGTTTCCACTCCCACTCCCTAACACATGTATGTTGTCACCCTCCAGCCAGGGCCTCCCCAGTGCCTGCGGGCAGCAGGGATTGGAAATGGCCCCTGTATGCATCTCTCAGGTCCTCACAGGGCACACTGGGTCCTTCCCACATCACTCCAAAGGGGCCCAAGACTTGGCCCAAAGGTCCCCGAGGGTGGCAGGAGACCACCACTAGTGCTGCCTCACCCATGCTGTGTGTCTGAGGGCTTAGTCATGAATGAAAACTGCCTGTCTGTGCCAAAGCAAGAACTGTGGGCTGGAAGAGGCTGTGGGGTACAGGACAGGGCCCAGAGGACATTCAGAAAGCCTTGTCCAAAAACTTTCCCCCTTCTCACCCCTGAGGGTAGAAAGTGAGATGAATCCGCACTAGGCAAAAGCCAGGACCTCTCAGTGATCTTGACTCCTCTCTTTCACTCACACCCCACTACCGATCCCACGGCAAGATGCCGCTCCACCTTCAGACGAGACCTCTAATCCGCCCGCTTTGTACCACCTCCACCACCACTGCTCGGGCCAGCCCCTCCCACCAACCACCCCAATGAGGGCCACAGACAGCCACTCTCTCCCTGTCCTCCCTGCCCGCTCAGTCCACTCCCTGAGACGGAACTCAGATCCTGTCATTCCTTTCAAAACCCCGAAATGTTCCTGGCTCTGCCGGTCACTCACCAGGCAACTGAGTGCTTGCAGTGACCCCAGTGGCCTGGCTCCCGTGGCCGCCCTGCCCTCACCTTCTCTCCCTCTGCTCCTCTCCTGTCGCACCACTCCAGCCACGCTGGCGGCCTTTGCCTTGCTATTCCCTTTGCCTTTCCCCCGGCTAAACACACAGCTCACCTGGCCGCAGTCACTATCGTGCATGTCACGCTGTGAGTCCCCAGGATCCCCTCGCTTTTCCCGGTGGGCACATGGCTGACTTCACTGGCAGTTAGGGGTGGACATGTGACTGGGTTCTGACCAGCAGGTGGGAGGGATGTCCGCCTCTTCCAGACTGGTCCACAAAATCCTCCTCACAAAACCCTCACGTCCAGCTGCGTGAAGGGGAAGCGAGGGCCCTGAGGAGGGCAGAGACACAGGGAGGCCAGCCTGGTCCCTCGATGACCACGGGGAAGGACGCCTGCTAACCAGGTCAGCCACAGGGGAATTTTTCTGTACAAGAAATGCAGTTGTCTCGTGTTGCGACAGTGAGATCTGGGAGTTTGTGACTTAACCTAACAATTTGGTCTCCTTCCCAAGGAGGCCTTCTTTGACCACTCTATTTAAAATCCTCCCAGCACTTCTTAGCTGGCCTCTGCTTTACTTTTCTCTATAGGCCTCACTACCACATAGTGTAAAATATATATTATTATTTTTCCTCTATCTCCCCAAATTAGAAGGTAAGCTGAAGGCTTTTTTCCTTTGCTGTATACCCTGGGTCTAGAACAGTTCCCAGCATGTTACAGACAATCACTTGTTGCTGAATGAATGAATGAATGAATGGACTCCAAGGCTAGGACGGCCTGGTTGAGGCCCAGCTCTGCCATTTACTAGCTGTGTGACCTGGGGCAAGTGACTCTACCCTTCTGAAATTCATTTCCTTTACCTGTAAAATGGGCGAGTAACAGCACCTCCCTCATAGGGCCCGGGAATAATTAAGATCGAACATAACTCCCTTAGCTCGGAGGCTTCAGAAATGTTAATTGCTGCTGTTACCAATTCAAGGCCAGGGACAAGACTGGGTTTCAGGCCCTAGCGTGGTCACTAGTAAGGCAACATTTCAGAAAGGCAGGGGCTGAATGGATATTTACATGCACAAACTCTTCCTGAAGAAACCCTGGCGAACACCTAGGCAGTGAGATGCAAGAGCTGCCTAGAAGTTCTCAGTAAATTGCCGAGATGGGAGAAGCATGACGAGTGGGGGCAGGGGTGATGACAAGTGTGTGCAGAGTTTGCAGAAAGTGCTGCTGGGGAGCGAGCACCACCCAAACGATGAGAGATCACTTTGTGCCTTTTAAGAAACAATTTTCACAGCAAAGCCTGAGAAAAGAGAGAGGCCTCTTGCATCGTGGGGACAAGGTAATAAGGCTATAAAAATGGAACTCAAATAAACCGCACACAGAGCCCACATGGGCCCAATTTTCCAGGGAAAATAGCGGTTGCAGAGCATTCAGATGGGGAAAGTCACACTTGTGCCTCAACATAGCAAACAGCTTTCAAAAATCATTAGGCTGCAGAAAAGCCACCAGGTCTGCCAACTAAGCAGTGTCAGCTCTCACCTGCCCCCTCTGTCACGCTCACCTCTTTCTGCAGAGGAGAGGGCAGGGACAGTGATACCCAGTGGCTGCCTTCCTCCCAGAGCGGCAGTGGCACACACAGTCAGCACAGGCCCTGCAGTAGCTCTGGTACCGGTCACACTGCTGCCTCGCTTTGGCCCAGACCTGCTCTCAGGCCTCACCTCCTGGAGCTCTCTGCAGCTCTAGGCCTTGCTGACACATCCCTCCCTGAAACTCTCTTCCTGTAAACCCCCCGCCCCCACCTCTGCAATCCCTCCCACTCCATCCTGGCCCCTCTTCCACCCCTGTGCCCCTGAGTGTGGTCACCGAAGCCTCTAAACATTGGCATCTGCCTGCCTTTCTGTGTCCAGTGCCTGTTCTTCCCCCACATCAGAGGCAGAACAGCTGCATGGTCAGAAGCACCGTCTGGGCCAGATGGACTCGGTCTAATCCTGGGTGCACTGCAGTGTAAATCTGCGGAGTTAATTAATCACTGTATGTCTTAGCTTCCTCATCTGTACAATGGAGATAGTGACAGTACCTGTCTATCATGTGTGGGTCATGTGTGGATTAAATGAGTCAATACATATGAAGCTCTTAGCACCATGCCTGGCACCTGATACACTCCATAAAGTGTCATTTCCACACTAGAACCATTATTACACACACCAGTGCTTCAGCCAACCCCCAAACAGCCCCAAATCCTTCCACCTCCATCTCTTCTACTTAGGCCTTTTCCCTTAGCCAGGAATGGCCAGCCTCTATTTCAGCCTGTCCTCCAAGAAGACAAAAGCAACCACTTCCATGAAACCTTTCCCGATTCCTCTGCCCTAGCGCCTGCTCCCCAGTGAGACAGAATCTCCCCTTCTCTAACAAAGGGGGGCTGACTTCTCCCAGGGTCCCCTTCTTAACCTCCCTTAAACAATCAATCACCAGTTTTAAACTTGTTTTATCCTTCCCCCTTCCCGGTTATGAGCTCCTCAGGAACAAGGGTGCATCGGGTTCTTTCTCCCCAAATTTTTATTCCCTACAACTTAGTACGGTGTAAAGCCTCAGTAAACATTTGCTGGATTAAACTGAAATGCAAAGCCTAGAGCCTAGGTCTATGGAACAAACCACCAAAAACTAAAACAAAAACAACAAAGTGGCAAGTCAGAGGAAGCCTTCTGCATCACTCCCAAGCCAACAAGATCTCGGGCTAGAAACAGTACTGGGGACCAAGGGGGCGCCTGCTTGTCAATTTCATTCATTTCCTAATGGCCAAAAAAAAGCCAAATCCTTTGAGCAAGTTTGCAACCTGCTTCCACTGCTAATAGCACTTCCCTACTGGCTCACTCTCCCTTAAGGAGACACGTTTTTTTCTCAGAAATCTTGCTTACTTTTTTTGTGTTTGTTTTAGGGCATTTCTAAAAATATTCTTAAGAAGAGATCACTGTTTTATTTTGTTATTTTTTTAACCAAAGCATCAGATGTAGGTATACAGAATTCCTCCGTTTTTGCAGGTAGAATGCTGGGCAGAGGCTTGATGGGCTCCCCTCCACACTTAGGAACCAGCAAGTCACGAATTACTTGCATACATTGCAGCCTTTCACTTATGTCTAATTTCACATTACCACCACCCTGCTTCTTCATTCACGAGAAATCCAACAAAGACGGTTCCTAGCACTTGAAGTAAATTTTTAATATATCTTCACGACATTCTTCTTGAAAAAAGCCATTCTGATTCTCTATCGAATCTTGGGCCACTGCCATTAGCTAGACAAATGCCAACTTAATGAAATGATTCCGTAATACACAGAGATGGCTTAATGTAGCATTAGCTGAAAGAGCAAAAATTAGAAGCCATCTAAATGCTCCAGAACAAGCGCATGGCTTACTGAAGACATTCCCTTGATAGGATATGATGCAGCTATCTTAAATAAGCATGGGGAAAACCAAGGGGCACCATGGAAAAGGGCTGAGGAGGTGACGTTAAAAGTAAAGAGGGTGGAAACTGTGGGCTCACGCCACCAGGGTCGCCCCCACTGGGGCAGGTTGGGCCCAGGGTTTGAGCAGATGCAAGGGAAGTAAGGGGAAAGCTAAGAGGAATGTTCAGCCAACAGGGCCAGAGAGAATGGCAGTGGCCACAGGGAATGAGAGTCGTGGGCACAGGCAGGGGCCCGGCTTAGGAGCGCAGAACAGGAGATGGAAAGGCTCCGCAAAGCCCAGATGATTCAGGAATTCCATCCCCAAGCAGGCAAGGGGAATGGGAAGAGGACCCTCCCCACATTTGCATAATGAATCAGTTCCTGGATGAGAAAACAACTTTCAAACCCTTGAGACACTCAACGTCAAGCCTTGTCCTTTCCACAGTGTGGCCACCAGGCTCCCACCTGACAGCCCAGCTCCCCAAGTCTCTGAGGCTAATGCTGACCCAATGCAGGAGGTATTTAGCTTGTTTGTTGCTAGCGTGGCAGATAAACAAACTGAACCCCCAAGAGACTGAGCACCTTAGCCAAGGCCTCTAACTCCTCAGTCCCCTGCACTTTGTTAGTTCAGCTCAAACTCTACCATCCTGAGAGTGCTTCTGCTGCCTTCTGAGAGCATGGCCTCTGCATGCCACATGCAGGTCCCACAAGACAACCCCACCTCTGGAAGAGAAAATGACTGCAGAGCTCCTTCCCACATCCCTGTCCTCCCCCATTCCTAGCCCCACCCCATCTAAATCCCCAGTGTGGGCCCCTGTCAAATGCAAGAGGTCAAAGTCACTGCCCTGGCATTTAAGGTCCTCCCCCAGACGGACCACACTGCCTACCTGACCATGCCTCCCAAGGCACTCACCCTTCCCGTTCCTTCTGCCACCCCCAGGAGCCATGCTCCCCCCACCACCCCAGATCCCTACAGGCCTTTTCTCCTGCGCCCCTTCTCCCAGCCTCCTCCAAACACATGGGTCTCACGCACACTGTCTCGCTTGAATGATCCCTACCCCGCAGAGCCCAAGTAGCCAAAAGTGCAAATTCTCATATGTGGAACAGTTAGGTCACCTAGATGCTGTCCTCCAAGGGACTCTTCTCCCCAAGTCTGCTCTAATATACCACTACAGACTATCATTTAAGTGGTTGTCATGCTCCCCCTTGACAACACTTGGGAGTGGGTACAAACATTAGGCAGTGATGCTGGAGCCAGGAACCCTGGTCAGGGTCCTGAGGGATTAGAGAGTTCCTTCCACCCACCACAGCTGCTGGCAGGAAGCCCTTCTTAAGCTCCTGCTACATGCCAACTGGGGATGCAGGGTGCCCAAGATACAAATCTGAACAGGCCAGGCTTTGCCCTGCAGGAATTCAGACTTGAACAGGAAAAAGTGTGAGATAAGCCCCACTAATGCAGCATGATAAATGCCAAGCTGAGAGAGAAGCCACAAAGAGAAGAGGAACACACAGCAGAGGTGGCAGTAATTTAATTCAACCTGAGAAGGGGTTGGGGAAGGGCTTAGAGAAAGCCACATTCGAGCTAGTCCTTGAAGGATAATTAACAACAATAAAAATACTGGCAGCCAACATTTATTGGGTGCTTCCTCTGTGCTAACCACTGGACCCAACACTTCACCTGCATTAATACAAACTCATTCAGCCCCTACAGCCAGGCACTGTTCTAGGCATTGGGGATAGAGCAGTGAACACAATAAACACTGGTGCCTGCCTGCATGGAGCTTATGTTCTGTGAAGAAAAGATTAACATTAAACCAAATAAGTAAAATGTATGGTATGTTAGATAGTGATAAGTGCTAAGAGAAAAAATAAGGCAGAAAAGGGAAAGAGGGAACATCTTGGGGACAGTGGGCCAGGTGGTACAATTTTAAATCAGGTGACATTTGAGAAAAGACCTGAAGAAGATGAGCAAGCTAACCATACACACATCTGGGGGAAGAATGCTCTAGGCAAAGGAAACAGCCAGTGGGAAGAGCCTGGACAGGAAACATGCCTGGCATGTCTGAAGAACAGTAAGGATTCTGGTGCGGCTGGAGCGGAGCAAAAGAGGGGCAGGCAGGGCCAGCGTGCACAGCTGCACAAGTTGTGCACTGCATAAGCTGAAGGCACTACTACTCACACACACCACAACAAGCTGTGCAAAACCCAGCCTGATCAACCATACACTCTGGCCCTGGGGTGGGAGATGAGGTCAGGGAAGTGCCAGGAAGCTTTAAGGACCATGCTAAGATTGGCTTTTCCTCTGAGTGGGACAGGAAGCTACTGTGGAGAGGATTGTGAGCAGAGGCCTGACCTTTTCTGACCCTCAGTCACAGGATCGCTGTGTGGAGAGTGCACAGTAGCAGGACAAGGTTGGAAACAGGAGACTGCTTTGGAGGCTACCACGATCACTACACTCAACTACACATTGTCTTATCCCCACAGTCCCACAGGGTATGTTCCATGAGTACTCATTCACAGATGAAAAGATTAAGGCTCAAGAGAGATCTGGAAACTTGCCCAAGGCCACTGGGCTAGTCAGTGGCAGAGCTGCCAGGATCGGGAAGCCGGAGGGAGAATGCATTCCAGGTGGAATGAACAGCATCAGCCATGGAGTAGGAGCTTGGCAAGGCCTGGCACACTTGGGGAAGGACAGGCTCATGGTTTGGGGAGGTTAGGGCCTGGGGACACGTGGCAAGGGCAGCCAGCAAAGGCCTGACTGTGCCCTGGCCACCCTCACACCAACACCCGCCCACAGCGTCCAAGCCAGCATTGCTCCCTGGACCAGAGAGACTGGCTCCTAACCCGTCTTCCTGCTGAGCTCTTACACCCCCCATGTCAACCCACAGGCAGCCAAAAGAACCCTTACAAACATAAACCAGTTATTCTTCTCTTGCTCTCAGCACTCCAGTGGCTTCCCATCGTGCCAGGTACATAGCAGACCCTCAATTAAAGCTGAATGAATGGAAAACTCTCTCATCCCGACAGCCTTATTAAGGTTTGTCTTGTCTCAAAACCAGGGAAAGGACCGCTTCTTCCCTTCCTCCTTGGCAAAGGGAGGCGACTCCATGCTGAGGGGTGCAGGGGGCCTGCCAGCCAGGTGTGGCCCACTCAAGCCAAGGCCAGGCCACCGTGTTAACCAGTCAAAATGCATGAAGAGAGAGAGGGGAGCCATTCAAACGAACTAAGCGGCAACTTATGAATTAAACTTGTTTTTAAGCAGAATTGCTTACTCCAGAGCAAACTGGACACACTTCACCACATTGTGGCCAAGTAAAAGAAGGTCTACAGACGTGCCTGGGCTACAAAGACTGCAACGGGCACTCTCCAAATGGGAGCCATGGCTCCCTGCAGCCAGGCAGCACCAGGGCCCCACCTTGCCTGACCATATTATCCCAGTGACAAAGATGGTATGACAGCTGCCGAAGGCCACAGAGCCACAGCTCGAGGCAGGAAGTCTCGCTGAGTCTGGCCGTGAACTTAAAGGGCAGACCCAATGGCCCTACCTTCTCTTCATGCTGGATATGGTGAACCCCAAAGTTACCTTGGAAACTGGGGAAAACTGTGGCACTGAGGCTAAAACAATACTTCAGAGATTTGAGCCAGTGAATATTTGGAACAAAAAGTATACATTTCCCAAAGGATCACTATTACCCCCAGGGTTTAAATCCAGGTCGTGGGTCCAGGGAAATATACAAACATACACATATATACAGGTACATATGTGGATACATTTTGAAAGGAAGGAAACAGCAACCAAAAGAATGAGGATAGTAACAAGCTACTGCTCCTAAGAAAACTGCATTTAGTAACAAAGAGTCTTCCTAGCGGGTCTGGCAGGGGTATTAAATGATCACTGCGCAATGCAAAGTCAGTCCGTGGGTGGGAGAAGAAGCCTCCGAAAGCCAGGTGATTTCCCAGTCCCCTTTAGGAAGGAAAGAACTTGAAAATTTTCCATACTGCATCAGGCAGGTATGAGATAAGCTTCAAAGGCTGTGTGTTTTGAAAGGAAGATGGGGAAAAGGCTAGAAGAGCACCATCATTAATTATGTCTGCAAGAGGAAGGACAATGCGTCTCTGTGGAGTTGAGGGTCCTGAGGGTTCCCAGAAAGAGGGGACAAAAGAGCAGGGCAAATGGCCAAGGCTCCAGACCTTGCAGGGCAGCATAAAGGAAGACTCAACAAGGGTGCTCAGGGGAATCACTCCAGTTTGCCCGACACCAGGCTTTTCTGGGTGGTCCAAAGCCAAGTGACGCAGAAAGGTCCCGTGAGCGTTGGCGGTCGAGAGCCTGAGAAAGAGCAGCAGCAAGGCAGAATATTCTTATTGCATGCAAAGGCCAGACTGAGCCACCAGGAAAGGGACGGGGGGTGGCTGGGTGACGGGAGACAAGGGAGAGTTAATTAAAAATAGTTCCCTAAAAATACCAGTCCCGTGTCCTTGCCGGAGGGACACTGAGATTCTGGACCTCATTAAAAGTCGAAAATAATTAGGAAAGAAGATATAAATTCACCCTCAGACAAAGCTGCAGCACGCACAGATCTGGACCCCTATGTGGATCATCACTCCTCAGAAAAGATGGCTGTTTGCCTGGGCTGGTCCAGAGACGGGCAACTGGAGTGACCAAGAGAGCCAGCCCCCAGTTCATGCCCCCAGCTTTTGCTTTCTCCACCTGAAGGCCCGGGCTGGCCCAGCCTGACTGAATGGGGGAAGCTCAGCCCTCTCAAGGGGTCTCCTCGATCTCATCCCTCCCCATCAGAAAGCCCAGGAGACACAGAAGGAGCCAGGCCTTGGGATCAGAGACCTGGGCTCCTGTACAGCTCTGGCCCTCCATTACACACAGGCACGTATAACCTCGTCTGGGGCTGTTCTTACAACCTGCAATTATCTTCTTCATTGATTTCCCTGTCAGCTGCCTCTCTCTCCTACTAGAATGAAAGTTCCGTAACAGCCAAGACCAGGTCTGCCTCGCTCATCACTATACCCCCAGCCAGCAGCCGAAACAGTGGCTGTCACATTGCAGGATCTCAACAGATGAATGAATGGCTTGGGAACTGTCTGGCTTCAAACACCAAGGAGTCATCCTCAAGAGCCACACCTGAGTCGGCCGAGTGCCGGATGGAGGGCCCAGAGCCTTCCCCAGGGTTTTGCACCAGCTCAGCACTCCCACCCCTTCCCTGCAGTCCTGACCCCTTCTCTTCACCCATCCCAGGAGCACTGCTCAGGCCTGCAATGACAAAGAAGAAGGGGAAGCTGCCCAGGGAAAAGGACAATGCACTCTCTTCAGTCTAGAACAATGTGGGTGGGAAGAAGCTACAGCCAAATCAACAAAGTCGTGAACATGAACAGAGAACATTAGAAATGGAAGGAGCCTGAGAGAACCAAGGACAGGGCCACCCAATTCCAGAATAAGAGTCAGGGGCATCTGAGGTATACAGGAGTAGATGATAAAGGAAGAAATGGTGACACAGTGAATAGAGAACCTGCAAAACCCATTTCCTTAAGTAACTAATAAATGCTAGCCAAATTGCAGGCAGGAAGTTACTCGGGACATCTTTCATAACATATTATTAATAGAAGCCCTTAGCTTGTTAGTTGATTTCCAGAAGGGAGGCATCCTCTTTATAACAAGTTCCTCAGTGCCTCAGTCAGAAAAGAATCTGGGTAGGTCTGAGATAGCATGAGAGTTTATAGCCCAAGCCAGGTTGCCAAAAATCAAAATTCTTGATTTGGTTTGAGAGTGTTCATTTGCAGAACTAATTTTTAACTGACCTTTTATGATTATCAAAGTAATACATGCTCATTGTTGAAAAATAGGAAACCACAGAGAAGGAGATGAGAATAAAAATCACCTCTAATTCCAGAAGTTGAGAACCACTGTTAATATATTGGTGCATTTCCGTCTTTCTAAACACGAGATTTTAAAAGAGTTGAGAGCATACTGTGAATATAATTTCAATTCCTGGTTTTCTCCAGTAAAGTCTATCTAAAAATACTCCATCGAGATCCAAGAAAGAAGTTCACCCTTGTGAACAGACAAATTAAATAACAAAATGAATACTATAAACTCTTCACGAAGCTAAAAAAATAAATAAATAATAAAACTGAATATTCCACTGAGCCTCCATTTCCCCACCAAAAGAAAAAGAAACACTATTTCTAGGATAGAAATAGCCCATAAGATAGAAACATTAAGCTTTTTTGTATCTTCTTACCAATATTACATTTTCTAAAACTATGTTTTGTTTTCCACAAGCCACACATTTTTTTCAAATCAACAGAAGAATTTTTATAACTGAATCTTATTATTTTGAAGCAAGAAATCAAGTTTTGGTAGCCTTGGGAAGGCTTCATCTTCCAATATGCAGGTGGACCAAATCATTTAATAATGATTAGTTCACATTTATGGGTTATATCTCCAGTTCTGTCATGTTCTGTCACCCACATAGTGGAGTGAGCAAATGGCCTTGCAAAGGACATATTATGTGTCAAGTGCCACCCAGCTGGGAGCTGCCCTGATGTCTTCGTCTTCCCAGGTCCTCACTGGGTACCTGATTTTACACGTAGGCCCAAGGCCTTGGCCAGTGGAGAACAGATGAACCCTTCTGCCTGGTAGAAAAGACTATCCAGGGTCAAGATCTCCCTGGTACAGTGCATTTTCCCCCAACTCTTGTAGTATTTCACACTTCATTCAACAAATATGCCCATGGCAGGCACTAGACTGGGTGCTGGGCACACAGGGTAAATAATACAGACAAGGTATTTCCTTAAGTAACTGTAGTATGTACAGCCCGTGGAAAACAGGGCTGGACTTAAACTTAGGTCTTCTGACTCCTAGTCCAGTGCTCTTTCTACAAAACCACTTACACTGGTGAATTTCCTCTTATTGACAACCTAATTCTCTTGGGTGATTCATATTCCCTTTAGCATCTGGGTGCCCCCAGCTCTTAATTTCCGAGCAATGAGCTTCCCTGATCTCTAGATGGCTGCACGTGCCCTGGTTTCTGTGTGCCTGCCTAGATCAGTGGTCCCCAACCTTTTTGGCACCAGGGACCAGTTTCAGGGAAGACAATTTTTCCACAGATTGGGGGTGGGATGGTTTTGGGATGATTCAAGCACATTACATTTATTGTGCACTTTATTTCTATTATTATTATATTGTCACTTGCCGCTCACTGATAGGGTTTTGATATGACTCTGCAAGCAATTGATTTATTATGGTCTCTGTGCAGTCAAACCTCTCTGCTAACGATAATCTGTATTTGCACCCACTCCCCAGCACTAGCATCACCGCCTCAGCTCCACGTCAGATCATCAGGCATCAGATTCGCATAAGGAGCATGTAACCTAGATCCCTCACATGCACAGTTTACAGTAGGGTTTGAGCTCCTATGAGAATCTATTGCTGCGGCTGATCTGACAGGAGGCGGAGCTCAGGCGGTGATGGGAGCGATGGGGAGCAGCTGTAAATACAGATGAAGCTTTGCTTGCTCACACACTGCTCACCTCCTGCTGTGCAGCCTGGTTCCTAACAGGCCATGTATCCGTATGGGTCCACAGCCTGGGGGTTGGGGACTGCAGGCCTAGATTCTGATCCTTGACTCAGACATCTTCCCAGCTCTCCTGGCACCAGCTTCAAACCCTGTGTATCCCTCCCTTCGTCCCCAGATGCAGCAGGCTGGATTTTGCTGGATTCGCGGCATTAAAAACAGATTTTGCTGGACTCATGTCCTCCCAACTAAAGATATTTCCCAGCTTCCTTCACAGCTATATGTAGCCATACGACTAAGTTCTGGCCACCAGCAAAAGAGAACATGCCACTTCCAGGTCTTCCCCTTAAAATGACTTGGCTGTGTGCTCCCTTGGTTCTTTCCCCGGGGAGATAAGTTTTCACCTTCAACCACAAAACAGAAGCCACATGTTGAAGATACCAGGCCTGGACCACTACCTACTCTGGACTGCTGCATGAGAGGGAAATCAGCTTCTACCTGGTTTCAGCCATTGTGTCTGTAGGTCTCTTTAACAGAGGAACTTGTCCCGTATCCAAATTAATATAATACAATAAGGTTGAATGTGACCAGTTCTACCTATATTCTTCTAGCAAAGCCCCTTGCCACCAATTAAATACTTTAAAGGGGATGTTCAAAACTATGTAAGAAAGTGTTCCATTCAGTTTTATTACATGGAAAACTTATAGAAAATGAAATTCACCAGGACCTCAAAGATGATTTATGTTCAGGTCACAGGAAAAACTGAGAGGACCCAGAAAGGCAAAACAGCCTCCTGCAGAAACAGTAGAGAAGGGAGCTCTAAGTGACAACCACAACCAGTCCCGTCTCTTTCCGAAGTTAACTCCATTCCTAGAAAAAGCACCAAAAGCTGAAATGATGCAAACCAAGGCTAATGTCTCCATGGAAACAGTGTTATAATTGGAGCTGTGTTCCTGACCAAGAACTCGATGGTCAACTTCTTAAAGAAATTATATAAACTCCTCATTTTATCATCTCATTAGCCTTGGGACCTTTAAAGCTAGAAGGGCTGTTGGGTCAATAATATAATCACAAAAGATATATGAGTATTCTGTACCACACAAGTAGGTGCAAATCCATTGAACCCAACACAACAACCAGTCACATGACCTTTTATTTATTCTGATTCAGTAATAGTATACAGCACAAAGTAGATCACTTTAATAATTCCTGCTGACTTCTAAATACAGGAAATCAGAACATTTAAGGACATTTTCAATAAAGAAAACAAAGAAGAAACTTGAGTAGAGAGTAGAAATTAAATTTAGAAAAGCAATATTTAAGTCCTGGCTCTGCCACTGACCAGCTGTGGGAGCCTGGACTGTTGCTTAAACCCTCTAGGTGACTTCCCAGTCCACAAGAGATTTCATAATACTTGCCTCGTCGGGTTGTGGTGAAGCTAAACAAGACACTGTATGTGAAAACTACTTGTAGGTCGCACAGGAATATTAAATGGTATTGTTATCAGGATCATGGCATTTGGAAAGGCATTTGTGGGGTGGTTTTGATCTTCATGAAAACTTTAAGCAGACTACAAGCTACCCAGCCACTCTTTGAAAAACTGACCTATAGCAATCTCTTTTGCTGCCCTTAAAATCCCCCCACGTGCATCAGTTGGCAAGAGCTGGCCTTTCTGCTGCAGTCATCGCTGGCATCCATGTGCTCACCAGCCAGAGAGTAACTGGCAGGATGTCAGTCACGGCTATGAAGGAAAGAGGGCTGCGCTGTGCTGAGGCCCCTGTGTGGCCACACGTCTGTCAACCAAAAACACGTTCCAGAGACCCACTGTGTGGTCAGAAACCTCAGACCAGAGACAGGAAGCATTTTGGGGTGCCAGGAAAATAGAAGAAGATTACAGCAGTTAAGCGTGCAGGCTCTGGAATGAGACTGGCCTGAGTTTGAATCACAGCTGTTCCACTTAGCATGTATCATCTGAGGGACCTCTGAATCTCAGTCTCCCTAACTGGAAAACGGGACTGACACTACCCATCCCACAGAGATAATTGTGAAGATTAAACGAGAAAAGGCATGTAAGCACTAAGCACAGTTCTTGTCTTATGGTAAATAGTCAAAGGTTAGATACTGCTATTAATAATAACAACAAATGCATCTGTAGTGCTGACAATTTAGATTGGACAGATCTCCAATCAAGGTTTTGCTTTGTAACCAGGTATTACCTGGATAGCTGGCTCACCCAGGCTAATCAACCTTCCTCTGGATTTCTGCCTAATGCCTCAAGACAGGCGAAACAACCAAGAATGCCCAACTGGCCAGGTGGCTAGATTCTGACACTTGTTTTTTTGGTTCCCAGCTGCCCGTTACTATCCCAAGAGGTGTTCACAAAGAAGACTCCATTCACATGGATATCTGTGCCTAACTTTTCCATCCATGCCCAGGCTATGGCACCCCATCTCTGGGGGTGAAATGCATAATCATCTTTAAAACATGGCCTATCCAACAAAGTGGTGTTCGTCAGCACCCACCTGGTGGACAGCGCCACATTCCTGAACGTGCCCTGGAGGTAGGGGAACTTCCTTCTGGCCTTCCCAGGTTTTCCCTGTAAAGGCCAGAACACTTTCACTATTAAAACTGCACTGCTGCTCCCTGCAGCCAGGAAGCAACTTTACAGCTTCTAAACTCCTATTCTTTCCTTATCTCACCCAAGCATCAGACCCACACTGTAGGGGGCTGGACAAGAATTGTGAAACCCGTTCCCCAGATAAGGAATCGGGCTGTTTGAGACATTAAGTGATTTGGCTTAGGCTGTATGGCGATTAAGTATCGGAAGCAGCCAGAATGCAGGTTATATGACTGCTAATCTGGTGCATTTTCCAGAAAATATAGGTATTCGTTTTTAAACATTCGACTTCTCTAAAGGTGCTATGCTTCTGGAGAATTCATTAACTAAGGTATTGCAGTCACAGTACAGTGCAGATTCACACACTTGAAAGCCATTCACACAGGCAGATGTTCACAGCACTCTAGAAATCTAAAGGGTCACTGATAACAGCCGTGCCAATTAACATAATTGACAATTAATTCCCAGTTCTGGCTTCCTCTCCCCCTCTGCCTACATGCATCTAGTAGCCTCCTATCAGGTCTCTGCTGCATTTAGTCCCTCTTTGCTGCAATCCAGCTAGAACACTAACACTGGATTAATGCCTGAGGGAGAACTATTTCATGCCACTAAAATCAAACCCAGAAAAAATAATTCCAGTGGTTCTCCACTGCCTACTAGTCTCTGCCTACCAAGATAAACTCTAACTTGCCCCTTAACCTTGCTGAGCTTCCCCATCTGTACAAGGAAGGAATGGACTAAGTAGGGCCTTGCTCACTTCCAGCTCATAATTCTAAAACCCCCAGTGAAGCCCAAATCCTGCATGTGGAGGCTGCTGGGAGACAGCAGAGTCCAGTGGTCAAGAGCCTCCATGGCCTTGTTTTTAAGCCTGGATCTACTGTTTATAAGCTATGTCACTTAGGAAGGTTCCTGAACCTCTAAAAATGACTTCAGGTTTGGGCCTTGAACGATCTCCCAAACTTAAATTCCCACCATTATTTAAGAACTCTCCATTCTAGGCAAGTCTGTGTCCCTGAATGCAAACTGGTCATTCCTACCTCTGTGCTTTGAATTATGCTATGTTCCCACCTAGCCACCCCCTGGAGGTACCTGTCCTACCTTTGTGAACCTAAATCCTACCCATACTTAAAGGTCTAGATTACACCTGACCACTTCTATGAAGCCTTCTCCCTTCTATGACACAAAGATCTCACAAGTCTGAATTTCTGTAGCACTTATAGTCTAGACCAATTCACTGGCATTAGATGTGGCTTTGGATTATCTTTACAAGTGGATGAAACTGCGCTTGTTGGTCACAACTATTTCCGCTCTTCCTCTGAGTCTAGCATGTTACCTGGCATGTAGTCCCCAGGTATTTGTTGACTGAATAAATAAATGTGCAGTACTATGACTAAATAAAGATGCAGTAAGTTTCCTTTTAGTTGATGTGGCTCGGCTATGGATTTGTTGTACTTTGGAGTCAATTAAAGATAACATAAAGATGAACATCCAGAGGGCAGGGATAACCATGGCCAATTAACTCCTCATCATCCGTAAAATACACTGATATCTGCGCAATCTGAAGAATAAGAAAAACACAGATGTCAAAAGGAAACAGTAACCTAAACTCCAAAGTACCTTGCAAGACCAAGCTCATGAACCTATACTGATAGAGAGTGAAGGAAATTTGAGGTTTTTCCAAAGCTGAACTCACTAATTGAATGAATAGTATTCATTCAATACTTAGTATTGAATGAAGTATTTACTGAGAAACTACTCTGTACAGACACTGTCTTAGTTGCTGGGGATACAGCAGAGAACAAAACAGATGACATTCCTGTGCATATTCCAGCTCCAAAGTGAAGTCCACAAAGCAACGACTTCTTGCACCGATTCCTTGCTATGCCTTAAAGTAAGAAAAAAAAAAATAGAACATAACATTCACAACTGACCAAATAGAGGCAGTGCTAAAAGTGCTCTGTCACTCCCTGGGAGGCATCCCTCACCCTAGAATGCACTGGGGAAGCTTGCAGCACGGCGCTCTGCACCCAAGTCATTTGGACACTGCCAGTTGAGCTCTGCCACTAGTGTCACTTAAATATCAAACCTCTCAAATGGCAAATGTGGCTCATGATGCCAAAAACAAAACTCAGAAGTGGGAAAGGGGGGGTGGTAGTTGGTTAAAGGATCAGGTAGATTTCACCATTGCAAAACCTTAGGCTCCTCTCTCCATTGGAGCAGAAACCTCTCCTATCCTCTAAAACCTTGAAAAAATTTTTTTCTTCTAGTAGGATACTGAAAATAGCTTTGCATTTAACATTTAAAATTGTTTTTGATCCCACACTTTTTTAGCTCTGCTCTCTTCTGCAAACTCATTCCATTCCTTAAGGGTACTTATATTTTACAAGTAAACAAACCATAGTCACCATTTTTATCCCCAAGAGTTAAAAAGAAAAAACAATTTACATAATGATATGGAAGATAAGTTGGCCAAGAACACAGAAATCTTATCTGGACCAAAAGTTCTAGGACAAAATTTCTTTCAACTCATCAAGAAAGACAGCAGATCAAAATCAAGGTTCATACTGAAAGCATGACTGTTGAGCACTGCACACGGGAACTTCCTGAGTCATTATTTGCATATCTACTTCTTCAAGAAGCAATTGGGGGGCAGCCATTTGAGGGTAGGTTTGAACAATGAAATATATGTACATTCTCTTGTCATGATGAGAAAACAAAAGGATTTTGCAACCAACAAGAACCTGAGAAATCAAAGTTCAATGTGGGCAACTTACTCAAAGTTACTCAGCAAATCAGTGGCTAAGCCAAGACCACAGTCCGGGTCTCTCCCAGCTTCCAGTCCAGGGCTTCTCTGACTCTCTGTAGTACTATCTCATCGTAACACGTGAAACCAAATCTTAAAAGCACAAAGGTAAAATCCCTTTTATAAAACTTTTGGACAGACTGGAAAAATAGTAAAAGTGACTAAGGTAAATGGGTCTCATTAATGCTAACAGCAAATGACCTATAATGTCATATAGAGGAGGGGTCTAGCAGGAGAAGGCTTAATGACTGCTAATCATGCTTTAGTACTAAACAGCATGTTTTCAGTCACCACTAAATGGCTTTCGTGGGCTTGCCTGAGAACTAAATCACTATTTAGCTCATTTTTTTTCTAGAGAAAAATCTATCCCAAGTTTCCATCAACTGCCTTACAAATAAACTTTTGGAACAAAACCTATTTTTAAGATGGATGTGCATGTAAAACAGAATTCTGAGGTCTAAAGCTCTGCACTAAACATAATTAAAACAGTAATGGTGACACATGCTAGGAGTGCATTTATGAGAAAACCCTTCAAACCCTTAATTTGTTTATATGCAACATAATGTTTTATTAAAAGCCTCTGGACAGGGTATGGTAAATTTCTATTTATACAATATATAACCAAGGACAAATGCTCTAATTCTGTATGCAAGTATTTACAGGGCTTTTCTATTAGTGGGCCCAGGGTTATGGGGAAGATAAAAGAGGGAGAAACCATCTCTACACAAGGAATTCTTAATCCAGTTACACTCGCCTTTACTTTCCTCAAAAACATCAAGCACCTTCCAACCTCAGGGCCTTTGCACCTCCTGTTCCCTCTTCCTGGGATTCCTTCTCTCAGATCTTCCTGAAGCTGAGCTCAAATGTCACCTCCTTGGAGAAGGCCCCCCTGATGACCCAGCTAAGGCAACCTCCTTCCCACCACACCTCATCACTCTGCTTTACTCTATTGGATGGCTTTCCTACCACCTGCCACTACCAGGAGTTAACATGTTCAATTGTTTATTGTCTGTCTCCTCCTCTTGGGTCTCTGTTTTGTTCACTGCTGTATCCTCAGTGCCTAGAAAGTGCTGTGCATCCAATAAACTTCACTGATTGAGTAAATGAGTACAACTGAAGAGTGGGAAGTGAATACAAGAAAATTAACCGCGAAACAACTAAAAAATGAGAGAAGTGGCCATTCTGATTAGGTATGATATGGTAGTTTGCTAATCATGAAGTACTATTGCTCCTGAATGAACAGCTGGCAATCAAAAGTAAGAGAGCGAGAGATTGACAGAGAGCATGCAAAGGGGGCAAATGTCATCAGAGGAGGCTTTGCAAAGAAGTGAGATTCAAGGCAGGCAGAGGCAAGGAAGAAGAGCCATTCAGGTCAAGGAACAACCTGAACACAGATCCAGAGCAGGAGAGTATGATACGGGGTGGCCTAGGAGTGTAGGGGAGAGACGAGAGAACTAAGCCTCGGGCACAGGACTGGAGGCCAAGCAGGGCAGCAGGGCTGGTGAGGAGGAACAGGGTCAGGCTCTGGAGAGCCCGGAAGCCTGGACACAGGGTGTCACCTGCATGCCACTGGCAGCAGGGCTGTTCTTCGAAGGCCAAGCTGGCCAGACATGGGGGAAGAATTGAAATAAGTAGAGAGCAGAGCAGAAAACTGGTCAGAAGGTGGCCTGGGTGGTCTAAGCACAAGGGGACAAAAAGAGCTGCTTTTCTCTGCTTAGGTAAGAGAGGGACACAAGTGAGCAACATGTCAAGGCATTTGCCCCAAAAAAGAATTTCCAAAGTATCTCACAGTAGCACACCATGGCAGATTCAGGTCAACTTCCCATCCCCATCCTGCTCTTGAAGCACTCGAGGAGGATAACAGAGTTCAGAACAAAGGTTCTGAGGGCAGAGCATGTCCTTCATGTCTCCCAAATCTGAGATTAATTATATTCAGGATAGCCTGTGTTTATTATCATTTTATTCTTTGAAAAAAAAAGTGGTATCTAATTGCACTATGCAGTATATATTTGAACATTATATAACACATTTTTATGTAACAGGTTCTTGACATAAAACAATGTGTCCCTTACTATCTAAATGTATTCGGGGAACAACTGGCATTAAAAATATATACATATACACACACCAAGACTGTGGATACACCAAGCCTGTGGACATTGGTCTTTAGGGTAAGGACCTGGGGAGAGGAGGGTGAAGGTGAGAGACTTTTGAAAAGGTCCCCTCCCCAGTGAGGCGCTCTGCAGATGGCTAGATGGGGGTGGGAGGCAGTGAGTTATGTTGACAGGTTCATTGCACACAAGGAGCTGCCTGGGGAGAAGCTGGCTTAGCCACATGGGGCCTGTGTCAGAGCAATGCCGCAGGTAGACAGGAGAAAGCAAGAGAGACAGCCATGCACAACAGGATGCGAAGGCAATGCTCACAAACCCTGGTAACTGCTACTAGGGTAATACCCAGATGTATACTCCTGCCCCGTGTCCCACTGCAGAGGTCTTCACCCTGCTCTAAAGGAGATGCACACCATGTTTGTCAACAACACACCAGGTACATGACGTACAGGACCTAACACAGGGGTTCCTCCCAGGGGCCATCTACCACAGCGTTAGAGGACAGGCTCTGGAGTCCATTGGGCACAAATCCTGATCCACCCCATACCAGCTGAGTGACCTTGGACAGTGTACAAAACCACCTCACTTGTAAAGTAAGTATAATAATAGTACCTACCCTGTGGGGTTGTTAGGAGGACTAAACAAGTTAATAAGTATAGGGTGACTCACATATTCGCTGGCACACAGAAAGTGTTCAATAAGTTTTAGCTGCTAGTACCATAATTACCATTATTTCTATTTTGCAGATGAAGTAAATTAGACTCAAAGAAGCTAAATAATTTGCCCAGGTCACACATTTCAAACAGTAGTTGAAGGAATAGCCACATGTAAATGTTTTACTCAGTATATGCGCAAAACCCAGTGGGTAGAGCATTAACCAGAATATTAAATTAGGCAGACCATCCATCCCCTTCTTTAACCAGGCTGGATAAATGTGAGTTTACACCATTTAAAAGGACAACATGTTCTAAAGTGAAAATCATTTTCCATTACATGCCAGCAATCAAAGATCCCCTGCAACAAAGATGACAAAACTTATCCAATCTCATCTTCCCCTGAAGTGAAGTCCCCAACTCAAACCCTCCTTTCAGGCAGACCTGTTGCACACCTCATCTCATGTCCCCACCTCTCTACTGTGTGCATCCCTCTCCCTCCACCTGCTCAGTCCCCGAGTGTCT
This sequence comes from Varecia variegata, assembly GCA_028533085.1. NCBI lineage: Eukaryota > Metazoa > Chordata > Mammalia > Primates > Lemuridae > Varecia > Varecia variegata. Next base: position 145,957,405 of record CM052438.1, on the reverse strand, counting down.
ATCCCACCCCATCTCCTCCTCCTGCTCCTCAAGATCTTCAAGTGACATGTGCATTGGATGAGCATGTCCTAAAGGCTGCCTGTGCCTGTCATTTTGGGAAAACCAAGATGAACTCCTCCCAGGAGCAGCTGAGATAGTCCCAGAAACAGCCCAACACAATATGGAATGCAGCAGGACCTAAGGGAACTGGAGTGATATCAAGAGCTGGGGACAATGCTGCCAGGTGTGGGGAGGAAGGAAAACAAAACGAAGAAACAGTTCCTGCAGGACCAAGCCCCCTGAGCTAGGTCTTAAAAGCAGAGGAGGATTTGGACATGTGATGAATGGGGGTTGGGGCAGATGGATGGGGATAGGGGCTGGTACAGGGAACGGGCAGCCCTTCAGCTTGACTGGACATGGCTAGGCACACAGCAAGGTCTGGTGGACAGGCGGGCTGGGCATGGAAACCCCTACACACCAGGCTGAGGAGCCTGGGCAAGGCAACAAGGAACAGCAAGACTGACAGCCAACATTCACTGGGCATTCACCATGTGCCATGAACAGCCTGACACACTTTTTCCAATGTTTTAATTCATTTAATCCACATCACAATTCTTTGAGGTGGAGATGACTATGATCCCAGATTCACAGATGAGGACACCAAGATACAGACAACAAAGGCAACTTGATCATGGTCATAAAGCTAGTTGGGAACAGTTAGGATGTGACATCTGTGCTCTAAAGTACCCAACCTAACTGCCCCTTAGGACAGCCTGGGGGATGAAGTGATATAAGCTCCAGGCTTTTATGAGGGTTCAATGGGATAGTGCTCGCAAGCAGTTTGCAAACCTGCAACTCCAAGGCCACAAATGCTAGCTACAGGCTGCCCGACATCAATGTCCTCAATGGATCCGTTAGCAGCTAACACGGAGAGATAGGGCAGGACTAGAGATGGGTTCCCGGGCCAAGGGAGACAGTATGAACAGTGGAGTCTGGGACAGACATCTACCTTTAGGGGGGTGCAGGAAGAGAATCAAGAAAACAGTATGTCCCAAAGGCTGAGAGAAGAAGGGATTTCAAGGGGGAAAGACACGTGAGGTAAAAGCTACAAAGAGGCCAAGAACAACCACTTACGGTTAAGAATGGACCTGTGGAATTCAAGACTTAAAGTTTTTAGGGAAAACTTTGAGAAGAAATATAAAGAAGGGTGGTAGGGAGAGAAGCCAGAGGGCAGGCGCTAAGGATGGAGCAGGAGGTGAGAGTGGAGGAGGTGCTCCCCGTGCGTTCGAGGCTGGCGGGAAGCGAGGGAGGAGACACACAGGCTCAGGGGCACCAGTGTACACACATGGAAGCTGCCGGGCACACAGCAGGCTCAGTACAAGTCTGTTTCTGTCTCTTCTGTCCTTCCTCTCCTAAATCAAGACTACAGTTTGGGGGGCATGGTGGGGAGGCTGAGGACAAACTGCACAATGGATACTATGGTGACAGGACCCTGGCAGAAGTGGGAGAGGAAAGACTTCCTGTGTGCCATGCACCTTACACGCATAATCTCCCTTAATCCTCACACAGACTTTATGAGGCAGGCACTGTCATTGCACCAAGAGGAGGAGCCTGAGGTCAGACGAGTCAAGCACTTGTCCAAGGCCACACAGCCAGAACCCAAGTCCTTCTGCCACCAGAGCCCAGGCTCTTGCCATGGTGAGGACCCAAGTAGAGGAAAAAAAGGAGAGATCCACTTACTTCCTCTGAACTGGGAGGAGAGGAGGGAACAATGGGGAAAGAGACAGGACACTCTGGGTGGGAAAGAAGAGATGCTGAGGGAGTTTAAGTCACAGCAGGTCTCACTTTACAAGAGGGAGGAGAAAAGACAGGGTGGGTTTTGGGGTAAGTTTGAGTCTTGTAATAAGGTGACAATGAGGAGAGAAAGGACTGTGGAGAAGGACATGCCTGTGTCTCTGAGCTCCCAGCTAAACCTCAAGGTCTTGAAAGTGGTTTTTTTACTTCCTTACAAGTGGCTACTTTAGTATGGCACTAACTAAAATCATTGCCTGCAATTATAATACTGTAAGGAGCAGAAACTGTTTCTTTTCAACTTTCTCCTACTGCAGTGAGAGTTGATGATGAAATCACAGAAAGAACAAAGCTCACAGAAGGCAACCCTTTCACCAGAGGGATATTAAATATTTAGTTTTTACATTTTCTTATGCAGTTTTGTTAACATAGCCAACTCTTTCTACAGTGCTTGTCCATCTTTTAGCATATAAATTCCATAGAGATTGTTGGTTTAAGGGGATAAATCTGAAAACATGGCCACTTCCTTTTCTTACCCTGTGGCTTGAAAACCTCTTCTGCAAATAGCAGACAAATTCATGAGTAGTCATCATTTTATAAATCATTTGAAATGGATCCTTTAAAACACCATCTGTTGATCTGCTTAACTTTCCTATGAAAATAGCGCTTCAGCTCAGATGTTCTGGAGGTGCCAGGAGGTAAATACCAACTTGAATTCACATGTATTAAATATTTAGAGATTTATTGAACTTTAGAGCAAAAGGAACCTTTGAGATCACCTAGTTCAATGGCCTTAATTTCCATCGGAGGCAAACAGAACCCAGAAAGGTTCGGTAACTTGCCCCAGGTGGCACAGCCATGACAGCCCAATTCTGGGATAGTACCAGTATGTCTACCTCTTCATTCCCAGGTTAGTGCTTTTCCACCACACCTGCTCCTTTCTCACCCTTTTTAAACTTCAGGGGTTGGAATAAAATGCAAATTTAACTAGAGTTTTAACTTATTGTTATTTTTCACGGACTTCATCTACAATCAAAACCGAAATGCCTCTACAGATCCACCTTAAGGCAATTTCAAATCCTGCCCAGGAAACTTCCAGCCTTCTTAACATGTTCAACAAACAGTTTTTAAAGACTTATCAATAAAGTGAACTCAGTAACAAAGCATGAACTGAAAGATTAAATTTTGTGTTTTAAAATATATTTTGGAATTTCATTGATATGAAAATCAAATTTAACAGCAGTGATTTTTTTTTTTAAAGTCTTGCAAGCACGGAGAGCATGAGATTATTCAAAACTGCTCAGGAGCAGCAATGATTATTTTAAGCTCATGATTCAACGGGCACATTAATTAAAAACTCCACCAACCCAAATTGACAGATCCTGATATCAACGGGACCAGAAGAATTAAAATAATAGTTGCCATATAAAAATAGATTAAGGGGGGGAACAGCAGCCCATGTCAGAAGGACAAATGACAAGCAAGCGTGGTGGGAAATGAGATGCATCTAATGGGCAGCTTTTATGGATTTTTAGAAAACGAAGATCCTAGAAATACGGGCATACGGGTAGTGTCAAGAATTGCTTCTTCATAAATACCGAATCTGATTTCTGGAAGCTGGGTGAGAAAACTTGACTAATAATTCCTTGCCGAGGAGTAGCGACGTAAGACGGGGTTAGAGACCACAAGCGCCCAAGTGCCAGAACAACGCTAGGAGATCGGGAAGGGGCCGAGGCGGGGGAGGGAATAGGGAGAGGAGGTGCGGGGAGAGGGGTGTCAGCCGGGTCTCCCGCCGGCCAGCACAAACTTGACAACAGATGCCAGTGTCCAGGGCAGCCCTTCCTTCCCCTGCGCCCGCCGTCCGGCACCAGCGCGCGCCCCACAGCCGGCTCTCGCGACCCCTCGGGGTGGCTGACACGCGCCCCACAAGGTCTGCGTTAATTTCTACTTTCCTCTTCTTCCTCCCAGCAAACCGAAGCTCTCTGGGCTACCTATGCCCGGTAATCGCGAGCGGGAACCTTTTTCTTCCCTGACATCTGTCAAACGCCGAGCTTCAGCCAGCCTCGCTGCGCCCTCCGCGGAGCTCCAGGGCCGGCAGCTGGCCCGCACCTGGGCGCCGGGCGACATCCCCGTGCCGTCGCGCACCTGCTCGCAGACCACCGGGGATCCTCCCGGGGCCGCTCAGGACCCCGACGGCGGCGCAGGCCCGACGAAAGTTCGCAGGCTGGGGCTGGCCCCATGCCGGGCCGGGGGATTCCCGGTGCGGCGACAGCCCCGGCGACAGGGCCAAAGAGCCGGGCAGGCTCGGACTCCCCAAGCCCGACGGAGACGCCCTCCCCACCCCCACCCAGCCTCACAAGCTCGCCAAAGGGAAGTGGAGAGGGGCAGGAAGGGCAGACGCAGCATCGTTCGCCCAACGCCCTTGGGGCGCAGCTGCTAAGGATGGTCCCCTCGGGGGTCCCTGCAGCTCCCAGAAATACACCTAGGACTCGCCCTCAGCCGAGTCATTGCGCCCAACGGACAGAGCTGTCCCTTTAAGAGGGAGCTGGCCGCCTCCTCGCCCCGCCAGGTAGCGATGCCCGCGAAGGAGAAGTGGATACTCCCGCGGACACTCTCCGGTCCCTTTAAGGGCGCCTGCGGCACCTCTGCCCGCCCTAGCCCGCAGCGCCAGCCCCCGCGAGAAGGATGGGGGCGGACGGGCGCGGCGCCTTTAAGGGGCGCAGCCTCCCCGCGGCCGGGTGGGGGCAGGGAGTGGGCACGGGCCCTTTAAGGGGGGCAGCGGGCACGTCGGGCAGGGTTCCCCGGCGGCCGGGCTGCGCCCGGGGCAGCGGCCGGGGCGCCGCGCCTGTGCGGGTGCCAACGGCCCCGACGGGGTGCCCGGGGCCGCGCCGCTGGCCGCCGCCGACCCGACACTCACCGTGGCTCGCCGGGAGCGCCCGCGCCCGCACCCGCACTCGGCTCCCGCGGCGGCGGCGGCGGTGAGTCCGGCGCGGGTAAACAGGCACCTCCGTCCCTGACCTACTTTCTGCCTTCCCTAAATGTCGCACCACTAACCTACTTTCCGACCAATCCGCTCCCCGCCGGCCCAGGCCCGGCCCCCCGCCCACCAATCGCTGTGCCCAACCCCCCTTCCCCGCCCACCAATGGAGGAGCCGCGGAGCCCGGATACCTGCCTCTTCCCGCTACCCAATCCGAGCGCCCGAAGGGAGCCGGTCTCGGCGGCCACCCCCGGCCAATCCGCGCGCGGCTCGGCGGCCCGTGGGCCAGTTACATGGCAGCTGAAGGGGCCAGGGACCAATGGCGAGGCGGCGGGGGCCGGTTTACCTGCTAATTTCTCGCCACCAATCATTTGGCTCCCAGGAGCGCACGCCCCGAGCAGAGGACCAATCCGCGCGATCTCCTGGATTTCCTCTCCCCTGCCCTGTCCCTTTCCCCTCGAGTCTCTCACTCTGTGGCCACTGCGGTGCGGACGCCGCACTCCTCGCGGTCGCCTGGGATATCCCTCTTCTCCAGGTCCCCGCTGGCGTCTGGCCGCCCGCTCTCACCCCTCGTTCTTCCCTTCTCCGCTCGGGCGCCCTGACTAAAACCAGTGTTTCCTGACTTCCCTCCCGCCAACTCCATCTAGGAAACCAATTTTAGGAACACGCCGCGCCAGACCCTACCCAAAGCCCCTAGTGTGCCAAAGCCCAAACGAGGGAAGAACACTTCGTATTTCTAGAAGGCTTGTCCACCCCGAGCACTGCAAGTGTTCTTACATTCCTTTCGTTCGTCCTGACCTCCAAGCGTCCCACTGGAGCTGTCACTCGCGTTCGAAAGAGAAAACAAGCGCGCAGCGGTTCTGTTGCATTTCCTTCCACTAGCCAAGTTTTGACCACCTACTGTGCGGCAGACGCCAGCCCAGCAGCTCTGGGCTCTACTGCGAAAAGCTAAAGCTGTCTAGGGAGCGAGACGGAAGGAAACAAATAGTTACAGAAAATAAAAATTCCAAAACAACATGCGACTTGGTTGCTGAGAAGACCTGTCTCATTTTTGCATCTCAAGCGCTTAGTAGAGGGCCTTTAGCACAAAGAACTCCCAACCCTTCCAGATGTTAAACTCCCTGAATTCAAGGACAGCGTCTTCTTTTTTGTTATCCATGCCAGCTCCCCTTCAGCACCTAGCAGGGCGGGGTCGTGCGGTGGAGGGGTGGGGGCAGGTGCCCAGCACCTGGCAATTGCTCCATAAAAGTTTGTTGGCTGGATATATGGACAAATGGAATTAAATCAATTGACCTGACGCTGTGACCCAGACTAACCTGTGTCTCTTTAGCTCCTTGAACGCAGATGCTGTGCTTTATTATAAAACCACTACTCAGCCCCAGCCTATTGCCAGGCCCAAAGTGTTTGCCCAGTACGTGCTTGTGGACTGAATGCTAACTGTTTTCAAGGTCAGCCATCTTCATTGGTAGCTCACTATTTTTCCCAAGTTTACACGCAGGTGGAGTCTTACTGCTATTTACTCTGTCTTTGCTCCCATTTAATGAGGAGACTCTGTTTAAATGGAACTTTAGCAAAGCTCTTGACAAGATATTGTGGACAAATGAAGAAATAAAGATGCTAGTATAATTAATTGGACTAATAACTGATTAAGTAAAAATAAGCTAAAGATACCGAGTAATGAGCCCACATTGACCCAAAGGAAATGTGGAGGGAATCAACATTCGTGCAGCCTCTACCTCGTGCCAGGTACTGTGCTGTTTTCCTTGCATTTTCTCCCCTAATCCTCATAACCACCTTGTGAGGAAGCTATTATTGCCCCATTTTAAAGATGAGGAAACTGAAACTCAGAGTTTAATTTGCAGGCCCAAGGTCACACAGTAGGTGGCAGAGCCATGATTCAAACCAATTTTTTTTTCCCCAAATCCTCTGTACCACACCAGTTACCATGGGGATGGCAGAAGTCTCTCTCCCAGGCCCAGACTTCGGACTTTGATCAGTGTACTGAATGAAAACCCAGAAGACTTGCATTGCATTTCCAGATGACACAAAGCCAGGAGGGGAAGAGACATCATTATATGACATAAGCCAAATTCAGTATTAGAGCAATGGGCTGACTCTATCAGGGATAAATGTGGAGTTTCACCCTGGGGAACCAACCACTCAAAGGCAGGCTGAGGGCAGATGTGTCTTAACAGATGCTTGTAAGAGCAAGATAAAGGGTCTTAGGTGACAAATAACTCAATCTTAATTGTGGCCGCCAAAATTAAAAAGTGCTGTCTTAGGCTGCATTAATAGAAGTCTGACAGGTAAAGCAAGGTGTTATTGTGCTGCCCAGTGTGGTCAGTGCCCACATGAAGTGTTGTCTGCAAAGAAGACTTGGCAAAGAGCAATTATCTACATGCACAAGTAGAGGGACCAGGATGTAAAGAGTCTAGAAACTATGTCATAAGAGGAAAGATTAAAGGAACCAGAGGTTTTGCCTCAGGGGGTACAAGGTAACTGTCTTCATATATTTGAAGAGCTGTCAAATAGAAGAGAAATTAGACTTATTCTTCAGGGCCCTAAAGGGTGGAAGGGGAGCCCATGAGTAGAAACTCTAGAATGAATCAACATGAAGAATTTTCTAACAGCTAGAGCATCCTCTACCTTGATAAGTTGAATTTCTTGTCACAGAAAGTGTCCAAGCAAGAATTGGATAACCATGTGGTGGGCAGGGGGATGGCATAGGTGTCTTTTAGGACTTTGCTCCTCTGAGATGATATGGTTCTAGTCTCATACCTTGGTTTTCCTCTTTTAAAGGTTATCACCCTGCCTTTTCCTACCCTCAGTGGCCAAGCAACTCTCTCCCCTCACATACACCTGTTTTTCTATATTAATTATACTTCCTTTGTGTTTCTCTCTGTTAGAGATCCCAAACACCTCTATCTTCCACTAGTACCTATCTTCCCTTTTATTTTCTATCTTCCAGAATACTGAATTTTTTTCTCTGGGCACTGCTAAGGTCAAAGTATTGTCCTCAATTTAAAATTTACTGGACATGAATAGAATCATATGGATAAAAGGAAGGGAAAAGAGGACATTTATTGAGCATTTACTATGTACCAGTTACTCTAAATTCATTATTTGAGATAATACTCACCTTAACCCAAGCAGTCATTATGCTAGCTCTGCACACTTGCTAGCTGGATGACTTTTTATCAAATTACTTAACCTCTGTAACTCAGTTTCCTCATCTGTAAAAGGGGGATAATCTAATATCTACTTCACAGGGTTGTTGTAAGAGTAAAATGAGATAATAAATGGAAAGCTCTTAGCACAGCACCTGGCATGCAGTAAAGATTCAGTGCATATTAGGTATCACTCGTAACAATTCTATGAAATAGATATTTATTGCTCCCATTTTACAAATGAAGTCAGTGAGGATAAAATGGTATAATCCACAGTAGTTCCCCAAACTTTGCTCCAATGATTGGATCCGTTAGAATTACCTGGGGAGTTTTTTAAAATATGAAATTCTGAGTCCCATTCTGGAAGATTCTCATTCAATATCTTTGGGATCTGAGATTCAGTTGACTTTGGGAACTGCTGATCTAATGGAATAAGTACAGGCTCTGAAGTCCAAGAGACCCAAGGTCAAGTTCCAGGTCTGTTGGATTGAATGGAGAAGCCAATGACAGGACCAGAAAGTTATGCAGTCACGCTCTCTTTGGATGGAAGTTCGGAAGTCCTGAGATGGACATGTTAAAGTGTTTGTAGAAAATCAGGTAGGAATGTGTTGCTATAAATAACAACAATAACAATATTTACTGCAGTTTTACAATGTGTCAAGTGCTATTCTAAGAACTTTATATGCATTACCTCATTCAATTCTCTCTCTCTCTCTCTCTCTCTCTCTCCCTCTCCCACCCCCCCCCCCCCCCCCCCCCCCCGCCATGGTAGGTACTTTTATTATTCCCATTTTACAGGCGGGGAAACTGAAGCTCAGAGAGGTCCTGAGATCCCAGGCTACTTAGATAGTCTGACCCCGGAGTTCATACTCTTAAATACTTTGCTAAATTGCCTCTTCACAATTACTTTGGCAAAACAAAGAAACTTGACGTATTAGAGATATAGATTAAGGAGTCATCAATTTAGAGGTGATAAGTATTATTAAAAAGAAATTCTCTGATATACTGGGGTTTTATATAGAGAAAAGGAGAATACCCAGGACTATGCCTCAGGGTTAGAGTGTCCTCTCATAAAAGGCAAGAAACAAAAGCCTCTTCAACAATGGCAAAAGGGAGACATATATTGGGAGGAAACAGGAGTATCTCCCAGAACCCTACGGGAAGGAACACAGCAAGTCCTTATGAAGGACTGGAACTGAGGTGCTGTTAGGTATAAAGGCAGCACCTGTTTTATACCTAACAGGTATCCTCTCTCTGGGGTCATGTGGCCTCTAGACTCAGCTTCTCTCTGCCTATCTGCTTTGTGATAGATAGCTCTCTGTAGCTCATCACCCTCTACCGGATTGTACTGGCCCTTTGTGACTGTCCTTGACCACTGAGAAATGACAGGAGAGGCTTAGGTAATTTTCCAAGTGGGGAGCATGGGCTGAGCAAGGCTCCCCAAAGATGCCAACTCAAGTGAAAGGAGAATCAGAATAGAAGGAAATACACAGTAGTAAGAGCAAGAGAAGGAGAAGCAAGAGAGCAAAAAGGGCAGGTTTGGAAAGCTTCTCAACAGTTAGAAGCAAGATGAGGGAAACTCACACTTGAGAAAAGGGTTATGATTAGAGCAACAAAGAGATTTGATCGTAAGAAAGCTGTTTTACTAAGACTCCTTCTAGAGCCAGAAGATCTACCATAGGACGAGAAATCACAGGCAGAAACCAGTGAAGACCGCATGATGCCAGAGAGTAGAGATCACTTTTTGAAGACATGTGTTATTTAATAGGTAATTAGAAAATGAATGATAGCTATCTCTTAGCAGCTGACTTAGTTGAAAGTAGTTTATGTGTATATGTGGATGAATGGTTTGATTTTTTAACCAAAGTTGACATCTGGATGTACAAAAATGGGAATGAAAAAAAATCAGGCTTTAATGGGTTAACCAGTGTTTATAGCTCTTTCAGTTGCTTTTTAAAAGACCTTCCTTGGCTCTTTTTTGAATGGGATGGCCATAGCAGCTCAGGATGGGAGAGCAGTAAAACCTCATTTGGAATGTGTCCTAGACCGTGTAATTGGGCTTTAGACTAGACCTTGCTTGCAGACATGGCCAAGATTCCAGAGATCTTGGTGCTCAAATGTGAAAGAGGCTTTTCCATTTGGCCACAGGGGGCTAAAGCACCAGTGGCCACATGGCTTCTCAACAGAAGCTCTAAAGAACAGATAGACACTGTCTTCAAAACACTGGCATAGATTTTGCCCAGCTTCACTGGAATGAACGGTACTAAAATGCACTTTCTGGAGAATATAAAAGAAAGGAAGAATCCATTCTAGTTAGTACAGGAAAGTGAAGTGTTCAGTCAATCCATTTAAGAATGCATTAACTAAAAAAAAATTTACAATATGCTTTTGAAAAAGAAAGGGGATAGATTAGAGGAATTTGACCTAAGACATTATCAAAGCATATTACAAAACTGTAGCAATTAAAATAGTCTGATATTGGAATAAAAACAGACCAATAGATGAATGAAAAGTCATGGCATCTATAAACAGACCCAAAATATATGAAAATTGAGTATAAAGTAAATTTTAAATGACTGGGAAAAAAGATTTTTCAATAAATGCTATTGACACAACTAGCTAGCCATATGGAAACACACAAAACTTCCTTCCTATCCTATCCTTATATTAAAATATAACCCATAGGAATATAGGATTTAAGTGTAAAGAATGAAACCTGTGAAAACACTAGAAAAAAAAATATGGGTGAAAGTGGTATAAGACCTTTGAAAGGCCTTTCTAAGCCTAACTACCACAAAATCCAGAGACCATAAAAATAAAGGTGGATTTTTCTCACACATGCACTCCCTGTAAACAAAATAAAGGGACAGTCAGCATGCAGGGCCCACAACACACCATTAAGAATGCACCATACACATTCCAGTTAAAAAGTCAGCAGTTGGGGTGGTGAGATGTAAGTGATGCTTCTGGGGGTATTACCTATCATTTGTAGAAGAAATTACTCCTTATAAAGAGTCACTCCTTGTAAAGTTGTCTTAGTTCATTGGCCCTTTCTTTCTTTTTGGTGTTTTTAAAATAAAAGTCAATAATCCCCAAGCACTATCCCAAGCAACAAAGCCTCTTCAGATCCTCTGCAGTGAACTCTGGGTCCTTTACTTCACTCACATAAAAACTACAGATTCAAAACTTACCTAAGGAAAACTCCCATCTTGCACACAGATGTGTGTGCATTATATGAATGACTGCTACCCAACTCTCTGCTTTCTCTTTGCAATTAAAAAAAAAAAAAAAAACAAGAACATCTATTGCTTCTTTTTCCAGATTACAAAACCAATACACATTTGTGACAAAAAATCGGAAAACACAAATATGAAAAAGAAAATAAAAATAATCTATAAGTCCATTAAGCAGATATAACCCCATTAAGATATTGATGTTTTTTCTTTGTAATTATATTATATCTTGACCTAATTTTTACCACATCAAAATTTTGTTTGGCATCTTGCTTTTTAAAAATTAATCTATCGTGAACATTCTCCCATGCTATTAAGCCTCTTCTACAATATGATGTCTAATGGCTGCAGCATATTCCGTGATATGGAGGAATTATACACCATCATGCAAAACCTTCTGGTTGAAAACATTCACATTGTTCCTAATTTTCCTTTATTACACAGATACCCCAGGACTTAACGACGGTTTGACTTACAATTTTTCAACTTGATGATGGGTTTACAGGGATATTAAACACATTTTCAACTTATGATATTTTTGACTTACAATGGGTTTATTAGGACATAACCCCATTGTAAGTTGAGGTGCATCTGGAAACAGTTTCCAAAAGAACATTCTTTGGAATTTTTAAACTTCAAGGCCTTCTGTAGGGTACAGGCTTATGGGACTGGCCCACAGCTTTCTTTCCTGCCCTACATCATTACCACACTGGGTTTCAAAGAATCTATTATTATAAGCAGAAAATAAAACTTACATATTTTTTCTTATGAAGTTTTGATATTTTTTTCCTCCTACTGCCGCTTCTTTCTCTGCCATAAATCTTAAAGACATGGAAAATTATATACACTTGAGTTAAATGCAAAACTGGAAATGACTATACCTTGATAAGTGGTCTTTAAGAAATTTATGACCCCAATTCTGTGTTTCAAAGGGCATTCCAACTATCAGAAAGATTGATTGACAATAAAACTTCCTGCAGATAGATATCTGAATCTTAAGTATGAATAGAGTCCTTCTGTTTTGCCTGCATTGTTACTATTGTGTTTGACGTCTGTGCTTCAAGCACCTTTCCCTTTATTCATCTACTGTTAAGTCACGCATTTGCACAGCTGCCAGAGAGAGGCAAGGAAATATAATCCAATGATGTGACTTCTTAGCTCTTGGAAGACTGGATAGGTGACAAAGTTGAAAGTCATCATCAACAACAAAAAGGAATAAAGGTTGTATACTGCCCTCTGTGCCTGTAAATTTCCCTTACTCCCATTGCCTTTGTCCATAATAATCTGGCGCACACAGGCTTCACTGCTTAAAGGTCACTTCCTCGGGGAAACCTTCCCTGACCTCCCAGCTATAAAAATCTACCGCAACAGCACCCTGTACTTCCTCTTTCAAAGTGCTGTCACACTTGTAATTTCTTGCCTTCCCATAAACTCTGTGAGGCGGGCACCACACCTGCGTGCTTCACTCTTCTATCTCCCATAGCTATCAAAGCAGTAGCACGTTCATGAGAATAAATCTTGTTGGAACAAATGAATAAAAAACAATGAAAAGATGTAAAAGTGAGCTCTACTTCTTGCACGAACACATACAAGACATCCTCTTCCAGAGACACACACAAGATTCAAGTGCTGGCTTCAATTACCTGCCATCAGAGAAAATTTCCCAGACCATCCTTTCTAAAATAGCAGAGTTCCCATTTCACCTCACCCTGTCATTCTCTATCTCTTTTTCCTTCTTGAATTTTCTTTACAACACATATCGCTACCCAACATTTTGTTATGTGTTCATTCATTTATTGCATGCTCCTCCAGTGAGGTCTGTGAGGCAAGGGGTATTTTAACTACTATATCTCTCACACCTAGAATAGTCTCCAGCATGTAGTAGGTGTGCAATAAACATTAGTTGATTGAATAAATGAATGAATGAGATTCTAGAATGCAGCACACTGGTACATTTTGGCTTTCTAAATAGTCATATTGACTTTCAGCAAAAAATGCCACATCCTATAGTATAGGGAGACAAAAAATAAATAAAATTTTCTTAGTTTTTTTTCTATAATTAATTGCATTGTTTTTATCATTTGTTTGCCAGTTTTTAGAGTTGCCACTATCAAAAGTTTTATGCTTTATTGCCTAATAGTGAGTTGATAACATGTTCAAATAAAGTATCTCATTGGATATAAAAAGAAAAAATCTTTTCCATAAGTTATAGTGTGAATGTTGATTTTATTTACTTATTTGGTTCAGGGAGTTCAATAAGAAGGAATAGCACCTTTGAGAAAATAAGTAGTTATATCAACTGGATAAACTACTATGCCACCCTTTAAAATATTAAATATGGAAGTTAGACGATAAATACATAGAAAAAGTTAAAGAAAATAATGTTGTAAATAATGTCACATGAAAAGTAAGACTCCCATTGTATACAGAGTGATTGGACTTTTGTAAATAAGATGTGTACATACGGAAAAAGTTTTGTAGGTGATCATAGCGATAGCTCAATAATCATATTTTATTGAAGAAGTTATGGGATGAACTTTCTACAAAGTTGCTTATAATAATAAAAATAATTTTAAAAGGAAGCCAGGAGAGCCAAGTGTCCCAGAACACTTCATGTGTTCTCTGGCACCACTTCATGTTATTCTGGTTTTTTCTCCATAGTTAAAGTCACCAGTTATCCACCTACAAATTGGACAGCCTTTGGGATGACTTGGCCTGGTTGGGCTGGGATCCCTGGAAAATTCCAAGGTGATCTGTTTTTATGACTTGGAGTCTCTTTTTTTTTTTAAATCTCAATCCTGGAGTTTTTTAAAACTCCATCCTGGACTAATAGAGAAATACTAAGTGTTGTACTGTGAATTTCCAGTTCCAAGGTGAAATTCAAAATAACTTAGAGACTTAGAGTTTTAGTAGTGCTCAGGATTATTTTCATTTTTCAGATATTCTCCAGCTTGAAACTCTGTTTCTAGGGAAGACACTCTGCTGCCGAGGAACATTCAGAGCTAAGGGACTGTAACACCACAACCCCACACCCTATACCAAGTCATTTTCTTAGCCAAGGGTCCCAGTCTGGGCCCAAATGAGGAAAATATATTTTTTTCCCTGAGCCCATGGTCTTGGTGACTTCATGCTTCCCAGGGAGAGCAGTCCTTAGAAATGAGGGTGAACCAGCTCTTCTCATTCAGTCTTCCCCTCCCTTCCCCTAACACGGAATGCCATATTGGCATCTTGGAAGGTTGGCCAAGACTCCTGGTCCATTATAATGTTTAAGAGTTAACCCTTCCGAGTAGGTAAAGCTAAGACAGTTGGTAACCTCCCTGTGAAAGTCAGATTTCCTCCCTCATCCGTGCCTAATCTTCAGAGTTAAGGATATCACCGACAAACAACAATTTCATTGTATCAGGGAAAAGATACTCATTCTATTTTATTTTTCAGACCAAGTTTTAAGCATCCAGCTGTCTTCCTTTGCAAGATGTCAAATATTTTCATCTTCCACAAATGGGATTATTGAACAATAATAAATAAAGTTCAATGCAACTATTTTTAGAGTGGAAATTGCAATTAAAAGGCAGTGGAATAATAATCTTGCCCAAGCATGTCTGAGATCTCTTTTCCATTTTGTCAAAACAATACTTTCTATGTCTGCAGAGACTTGTTGCTTGTTTTCCTTCTGGTGAAGAATAGATAACCCTCGACATTCTTTCTAAACCAAGCGAATGGTGCGTCTGAAATTGTGGTTTTGGCTAGACACAATCTTCCTTTCTCCATGTCTTCCTTTATACAATCTAGGCAATGAAATTTCTTTTCCATATCTAGTGGTAAATTACTATAAGCCAAATCAATTTTATAGGTAAGTAACTATGAACTATCTATATTTTTAAATTTAGTATATTTTATTATTCTTTATGAAGAGCCAGGAAACATACCTACTACTACTATTAATAAGTAACACTTTTATGGTGCTTACCATATGCCAAGTATTATTCAAAATACTTTATACATAGCGACTCAACATAACACAATCAACACAACTACCCTAGAGGTAAGTTTCTATTTTATACTCATTTTATAGATGAGGAAACTGATGCAAGAAGCTAAATAACTTGCCCAAGGCAGAGCCAGAATTCAAACCCAGGCATCTGTTTCCAGAGGTTGCTCTCAAACCATGTGCTGGCCTCCAGCAGTGACCCTGGAATGTCGCCATTATCCCCATTTTATGGGTGACGCCACTGAGGTTCAGAGAGGTAAAGTTATGTATTCAATATCACCAAGCTGGTTAGCAGGTTTCAGGTGTCTTTGACTCTAATGTCTGTGCTCTTTCCATCTCTGAAACAGCACTACCTAATAATACCTTTTATTAGTGTTATAAAAGTACCATAAAAAATGATATTATTTTTCTTCCTACTGCCCTTTTAAGTACAATTTGGGTTAACTAGACTTGTGTTAGTGTGAAAATACAATGAAAAGAACTTTTTTTGCCCACATTAAAAAGCGTTTTCAAACTGCTAAAGGATCACCTCATAAATGATAGTTTGTAATTCACTACATTTTAAAGTTATGGATTAGTCAAGATTAGAAACTAGGATCTGAGTTTGAAATGTTAAGTACCATGGTCTTTTGAAAAGGTAAATGAACATTCCATCTTGTTTCTTATTCTGCAAGGACAGAAAGGGTCTATTAAGTTGGTTGAACGAGAACAATGCATTTTCTCTTAAAAAAAAAAAACAGAATAGAAAAACAAAAAAAAAGCATAAATCATGCTTTAATTTTTTTCTTGATTAGTTACTAACCACACTTTTACACTGCACTTATCCTCTGCAAAGCAAGAAGTAAGAGGCCATTAACTGCAATGCAGAAGCTTTTTTTTTTAAAGCTGAAAAGCTTCCGTCTTCAAGTTTCTGTTTGCAGGATAGTCCTTGGTGCACACTTGAACACACTGGGGAGAGTGCACTAGATGAGCTACTCTTGAGAATAAATCTGAAGATAAAAGCTGCTTGAAAAACAAGCAGTCGAACCCGATTATCATAGAATCTCATAGAATAACACCTCACTCATATTTCTTTGTACACAAGAAGACCCAGAGGGCCTCATGTTTGTTTTCTATTTCTGTTTCAGCAAATTGTAAGCTGAAGTGCGACTTCCATGTTCAGCATTAATGAGGATTTTGCTGTGCTTTGAAATTTGCTGTCATTCCATTTCCTGTGCTGTACTGTTTCTGAAGCCAATTCAGCAATGGCAGAGTCCTGTCTTCTCTGTCCTGCCAGGGTCATTAGAACCTGATTTATTAACAGTGTTCTTCCTCTCACCAAGGGTGTTGCCTATTTAAAAATATCTATCCTATAAAACAGCTTCAATTTCAAAGCAGAAATATTTTAAGTGCTCTTTGAAAAGGTACACTTGGGAATCCATTGATAAAGGAACCACCCTTGGATGAAACATTAAAATGAGTTCTATGTGTATTTGAGCACTTGCTTCACAGAATGTAGAGAAAAACAAATTGTAGGACTTCAGATTTAAGAATGCCTAGTTCTTTGCATTAAAATCATTTCAAATCTGGTATATGTTACTAAAGTCAGTGGAAACATTTAGTTTCTATAGATACATTGTTCAATCTAGAGTTGCTGTTATCCTCTTCTACACATTATTTGTTGTTATACTTCTCAAAAAAAGTTGTCTATGTTTGTGGCCTCTTGTTATGCACTCCGAAATCCTTCTTTATTCTCCCATATACCCATTTTCCTGAATAAGAGTTTTTAAAAGTCACCAATGACATCCTAAGCACCAATTCAAATGGCTTTTCCTTAGCCTTCAGGCTCCTTGACTTGAGAACAACACAGAGTTTAATGTTGGAAAAATAATCATCAAAGTTAATTTTACATATGCTAAGTGATATGTAAAATAGTATGTTGCTGCTTAGAAACTGGACATAAATATTAAGCAAGTCTTGTAAATAGCTTTAATTAACAAGGTCACTTGTGCCCAACCAATCAATTTTCATTTTTCAATTCTTTTTGCTTATTTTATCAAATATTAAATTTCATTTTATTTAATATTTTCTATGTGCCAAGCACCACTGCCAAACATTTTGTATGTATTATTTCACTTCATCCTCACATACATGCAAAGATAATTGTCCTTATTTTACCAATGATAAAAAGGAAGCTCAGAAGGATTTGGGTCATTTACCCAAGATTACACGGCTGACGGTGGAACAAAGAGCTGAACCCATCTTTGTCAGACAGGAAAACACTTGCTTCCCAATTCTCAAAATCTACACACACTATTAATTTTGATAGTTTTTCCTGGCACCACATATTTTCATACTCATTAAACACACTCATTTATCCAATCAGTTAGTCTGGCAGCCCATAAACATTTAAGTCTCAAGTGAGATGCTGAGAGATGTGACATAGTCCCACCTATCCAGGTGTTCATGAGCTGTCGGGGAACACAGGTCAATAAACACATATATGGTCTGTGAGATCGTTACCACAATAAAGACATGTATTGAGTGCTGTGGGAGTGGGAATGGCCGAAATCTGCCTGGGCAATGAGGAAGGTCACCAGATAAACGTTTTGATTTGAATAGAGACTTGAAGAACAGGGAGAGGAGATAGTGGGTTGAAGGCACCTGGGTCCGCGTCTGCAAGCTGAGGTTGCCTTCACGTCCCTCTGTCCAAATCTCTGTAGTTTGTGCACATCTCTGGAATAAACCCAGCTGATCCTTATCAAGGAAAATAACATCTTAGAGACAAGAGGTATCACTTTCTTCTGACAGTGCCCTACAGGAGCAGCAGCACCTGGGAACTTGTGGGAAATGCAGATTCCTAGATGCCACCCCGGGTTTCCTGCGGCAGAACCTCTGTGAGTGGGGCCCAGCAATCTGTTTTCAAGAGCCCTCCCCGTGATCCTGCTGCACACTGGAGTTTGAGAGGACTGCTCTACCCTCCTGCGTAGACTTGCAACGGTAAAGCTCATTTCCCTGACAAGCCTTGAAGTGTGGCACACCTGTTTCACTTACCCTCGTGCTCCCAGCACCTGGCCCAGCATCGGACAGGTAGTAAGTGTTCAACAAATATTTGTGGCAAGGAGAAATGCATAATTAAAAAATGAATTTCACAAGTGTATAGAAAGCTTTAAATGCCAATACCCCTAGAAGAGCTCACATAGTTCCACTAAATGCCAGATGAGGAGAGGAGGAGGGAGCAGGAAGTCAGAGGCCTTGGGAAGAAGAAGAGTTAGCATTTCTTGAGCACTTGGGCTTTTCAGGGGCTTTTCTATCTTCACAACTACCGGGGAGGTAGGTATTATCATCCTCACCTGAAAGGTAAAAAAACTGAGGCTCAGAGAGGAGGTATTCCCAGGGTCACACTGCTGGTGGTGGTTGGGGGCAGAGGATACAGCCCCAGGGCCCTCCGGCTCCAGAGCCCCCTCCTTTCTTCTCTGTGGCCCCTCTAAGGACCACCACTAGCAGCTAGAAAGGAGGCACATGGAAGCCGAAAGCCCTGAAGGGAAGGAAAATCTCCATTAACTTCACAATTTTCCTGCCATCGTCACCATCACTTCTCTACATTTGTTTAATTTTAATTGGCAGGACACTGCTAAGCGGGATCAGTAACCTCCGAGCAATGTGTTCTTGGGCATTTTATGCCACTTTGGGTCTGTTCTTCGAACCCTCTCCTCCTCTCTGTTGGTCCTGACCTCACACCGCCGCTGTCTTCTCCCGTCTGCCTGCACGACCCCGCGTAGAGTAGTCAATCTGTCAAACAAAGGGTGGGGTTTCCCTTGTTGGCCAACGAGGAATACAGCAGGCTCCACTTCTGATGTTGCTCTTCGTGAATTCCTTTCCATTTCTGTTTTGCAATCATATTCCTCCTGGAATCCAAAGACTTTGGTTCCCAGAAGCTACTTCTCTGTTTCCTTCCTCCCCTACCCTTTAGAGATTTCTTCCATTCTGGGAAATTAAATGACATTTTCATGACTCTTCAACTGGCATCTCCAGCCCTGGCCCTGAGTTTCAGTCTTGCATCTTTCTGGCTGTTGCATGTTTCCCCTGGGTGTCCTGCCTCACTTTAAAATGCAAAGTGTTTGAACCGAGCTCATCGATTTACTCTCTAACCTCATTCTCTCTCCCAAACTGTTTCTGTCATTGGCACCACTTCTACCAGTCATTAGACTTTTAAAGTCACCCACTTGAGTACTTAACCTCTCCCTTCCTTTGTAGCCTTCCTTCCTTCCCTCCTTCCTTTCTTTTCCTTACATCCTTCCCTACCTCTTGTTTTCCTCCTTCTTCCTCCTTTCTACTCTCTCCTTCGCCTCCTTTTTCTACAGATCTGCCCCCCCTGCCCACTGATGATGGGGTATTTATTGAGCACTTACTACATGCCAGCCCCAGTCTACTCTTTGCCTTCCAGGAACCTACAATCTAATAAGAAAGAGATAACCACTCACAAACAAACAAACTAGTCATAGTTTATATCAAGCATGGCAAAATAAATAAACAAAGGGCTGTGTAGAGAATAATGATGGGGGTGGCCAGGAAAGGCCTTTCTGAGCAGGTGACATCCATGAGGAGCTATGGACGTAGGAGGGTGGGCTGCCCAAGGGCCTGTTGAGGTCAGAGCTCAATGAATTAGTGGGAGAGTGAAGGGGCCTGGGTGGACATGGGTAGGGGTGGATATTGTGAGGGCCTAAGACAGCAGGTGAGTTTGACTTCATTCAAAGTGCTTTGGAGCCTTCAAAGGGATTCAAGTGGGGAGTGTCCTGATCCAACTTACACTTGGAGGAAGTACGGTGATTTTCCCAGCTGCTTTCTTGAGAAATGATTGGAAAGAAAGGGGGGAAACCTGTAGATTTATGTGTCTCTCCTGGTGTCTTCCTGATAGAATGTCCTTCTAATTAGCACTGATATTACTGATATCCTTCCTTCCAATCAAAAGGGTGACAATTACATTCTGCACCACTCAGCAGCCATGTTTCAGAGAGTGTCTTGGGCATTAGTAACAAGGAGAACCAACAATACAGCAAGAGCAGTAAAGCTTATTGAGTGTGACTATGTGCACTCAACATGAGTACGTGCATGTAGTGTATATTTTAGTGCTCAATGACCTTATATGGGGTGCATTATTATCTTCATTTCACAAGTGAGGACAGAGAGGTTAATTAACTTGTCCAAAGTCACACAGCAGCTGAGACAAAAAAGAATAAGGAGACCATTTCCAAATAAACATGGTCAGTCTTTTATTTTTTTTTTTTTGTTAGCTTTTTCTTTACTATTTCCCACATTCACTGTGGAAAATTCAAACTGTACAAAACTGCATAAAGTAGAGCTCAAGCCCCCGGTAACCCTGTCCCTAAGATGTGACTTTGGACTTTCACACTGCGGCTTTTCCCCCAGCAGTGCTGGAATACTTCACACTGGCAATGTGGAAAAGCTCTCAGATACCGAGTCATGGGAAGGGGCTGGTCCCCTCTTAAGCTGGCTCAGAAACGGAGGGATATGGAGCCACTCGCTCACCATCTCTGCTACAGGACATGGACGCCAAACCATTGTAGCTACAAAGGGAGTCACACCCATTTGGGATGAAAGCTTTAGTGAGTTTACATCACTGCTTAGAAGGACAGGCCCGAAATAGCAAGCACTGGGCAATCCGAGTTTACCTTCACCCACCAACAGCCATGCAGGAAAAATTCAGAAGAGAAATCTGGCTGTTCATTCCTCCTAATTTTCATGTCTCATTAAGAGAAATCATTTGGGTTTCCTCTGTAATAAAAACTACAGCTTCAGCTGCAAAACTAATCACAACAAAATGATATTCTGGTGTCGTTTTATAATTCTAAATAAAAGCTTGAGGTGTTCAAATTTCTAAACCCTACAGCACAAAAGGCATTTTTCCAAGCAGGGCTAGGCCACGATAACTGTTGAATAGGAAAACTAATTAGCATCCTGTGTGAACTATCTTGTCTTTTTTTAGGACCGGAAATCAAATGGGAAGGGTTCCCTTCTGTTCCAAGTGAGTTCCAGAAGAATTACTCACGCTCCTTAACCTATGAGTCAGACAGGAGTCTAGGAGAGTGTTTCCAAAACAGGCCGACAATAGGATAAACACAGCAATGGATCTGGGCCGTCAGGAGAGTCAGGGCTGCAGTTGGCCCAAGCAGGGAAGTAGGTCTAGGGCGAGAAGACGGTAAACCTGGGATGCGCTGAGTCTCCCTGGAGAATCTGTGGACACCTGGAGCTTTGGAGACCAACTTGGAGCATTTCCTGAAAGTTTGTTGTCACAGCCTTAATATATGGCATTATAGCATGGCTCCCCTAGATGGCTAGAGGGACTTGCCTGCCGTCCCACTGCACTGGCTCTCTAAAGGCTCTGGCTACCCCTGCCGTTGGACACCGCACAGCACAGGATATTAATCATTTCGGGACTCTGGGCCTGTTCCCAGTGTCCATGTTTGCCACTGTTGAGCTGTAGCCAGAAAAATAGCTCTTAAATGACAGAGGCTTTCCCAAATTGAAATACAAAGTCATCGCGAAACTCGGCTTAGGAAATAACCAGGCACCAAGCTGATCCTCTCCTGGGCAGGTAACAGATAAGCTTCCTCCTTGCTCCCTCTAGGAAGGCCTGGGAAGCCAGGTTTCAGCTCTGTCCGAGCCTGCTAAAGGCCCACAGGCAGCTCCTAAGCAGGGGTTCAGGGCCGTGCCCGTGCCCGGGGCCTCCTGAGGACACTGCCAGGCTGATCTGTCATTCCCTGAGAAAATGGCAGGGCGCCCTGCGGTGGAGGGAGAGCACGGGCTGGCTGGTGCTTTTCTCTGTCCCCCGTTACAGACATCGGTGCACAGATTGAGGTGAGGGTGGGGTGGGGAGGAACCGTGTGTGCCCAAACAGGAATCCTGTCTCTCCTGCCTACGTGCTTCATACAGCGGTCAGAGTGATATTTCTAAACACAGCTCTGATCACCTCTTTCCTCCTTAAAATCTTCAAGGCCCCCTCCCTGCACACACACCTACAGAAATTCCAAAGTTCTCCATAGGCCATTTGAGGTCCTTCGCTCCTTGACTTTCTGCCTAACTTTCAGATTCATGACCAGCCACTCCCTGATCCTGAACCACACTTGCCTGCTCATTATTTCCTGAAAACATTGTGTACTTTCAGCTCTGCCTTTGTTATTCATGCTGTTTTCTCTACCTGGAATGCCAGCCCCTGCTAACTCCCTCCTGCCCAGCCCCTCAATCTCACCTCTTTTTGCAGAAGCGGCTGCTATTCCCACCCCTGCTGAGGGTGTTGCTCCCTGGTCTGTGTTTGCATTTAGATTCGTGCCTCTCTTCTCACAGGTATCACTTGTATGAGATTGGTCCTTGCTGCCGACCTTCCCCATTAGACTGTGAGCTCCCCAAGACAGGCGCTGTGTCTGCTCCATCTTAATTGAATCAAGGAGAGTTTACACATTAGCTATTATATCCTTGGCTACTCAGATAATAGCCAAAAGTTTAAAAGAAGCGGCACTGCAACAATGGTCAGCCTTGCTCTCCTTGCAGCTTTTTGCGTGCAGTGTGACTTTCAGTAACATTTGGCTGGCACCACAAGGCTGATGGTATTCAGTTTCAAAAGAGTGACGGTTTCAGGGTGCACTGATTTCTGCATTTAATTTTTTTAAGATAGAAACAAGATAGCAGCATACCTACACTGTACTCCTAGTCTCTCATTTACTCTCTCCCCCTCCTTTCTCTGTTTTTCACTCTCTGACTCTGTCTCTGCCTCTCTCCACACCTACACTCATATACACAGCAAGCAGAGATAGAAATGCCTAACAATACATGAATGAGGCTTAGGGTACAAGGTTTAGTATGTTAATTAAAATAAAAATTTTAAATGCCACTTAATACAAAAAGCCCATTAGTTAACAGGTGTTTACAGGAGGGCACACCAGGTCCCCTGCTGGGCCAGGTGCCATAAAGGGATACCATAGAAGGCAAATTCGTGGCATTAATTTGGAAAACGAGCACCCTGGCTTTCCTTCCTTTCTCAAACAAACTTTTTCTCTTCTTAGTGTTTGCAGATGCTCTTCTCTTTCCCTAGAAAGGCTCTGCCTTCACCCCAACCCCTTCATTAAGCTAGTGCCTTGTCATCCTTCAGGATTCAGCTTAAACATACCTGCCTCAGAGGGGCCTGCCTGGACCAATCTCCCCATGTTCTCCAATTCAGCAGTGTCAGTATTTTCTTCAAAGCCCTTGCCAATTATTTTTATTTTATTTTATTTTTATTTAAATTTAATTTAATTTTTCATCTGCCTCTCCTGTTAGACTAAAAGCAATTTGAAAGGCAGAGGATTCTTGTGGGTTTTATTTTTTATCACATAGTAGATGCTTGATAAATACTTTTGGGTGAATGAATGTACTCTTCTAATTCCACATTCTGGCTGGGCATGGTGGCTCACGCCTGTAATCTCAGCACTTTGGGAAGCCAAGATGGGAGGATCACTTGAGGCTAGGAGTTGGAGACCAGCCTGGGCAACACAGCGAGACCCCGTCTCTACAAAAAATAAAGAAAAATGAGCTGGGTGTGGTGCCCTGGGCCGGTAGTCCTAGTTACTCAGGAGCCTGAGCCAGGAGCATGGCTTGAGCCCAGGAGTTCAAGGCTGCAGTGAGCTGTGATCATGTCACCGCACTCTAGCCTGGGCAACAGAGTGAGACCCTATCTTAAAAAAAAAAAATCCACATTCACTCGGAACTTGGGGGAGCTGATTTCATCACTTCATTGCCTTTTCCTGCCGGGTCAGCTCGCTGGTCTCACTCCCCAATTCCCACCACCGACAGGTGTCCTGAACTTGCTTCCCAGGTGCCCACCTCCCTCTGCCTGGGGATGCTTTGCATCACCTTCTCTTCTTAACACACTCCTGTAGATCCCGGGACACTTTTCACCGCCACCTTTCCCCAGGCTGTTAGTTACTCCTGTTTTAGGCTCCCAACACACTTTAAATTTCTCCCACACTTTCCCATGTTTATTTCTTTTATTATGAAAATTAGAAAGTGCTCCTAGACCACTAGCAAACATCACAGAGGTGTGTAAAGTAAAAAGTGAAACCCTCCCTTTCTGTTCTCATGGCTCCAGGTGACTATGGGTGCCCCTGAGTTCTTCCCTCTGCAATTATAAACATGCATGAAATTTAAAAAGGGACCGTTGCATACCTTTAGGCAGTAAAAGACAGATCATATGATAACACTGTTTAGTGACTTATTTTTCAATTACTATCTCATTTTTCTTTTTCATGAAAGAATAGAGAGCAGCTTTGATTTTTCAGTGGCTGATTTATTGGTCTATTGTGTGCTTGTACAATCATTGAACAAATCAGTTTCTTGATGGCTATATAGGTAGCTTCTATTTAAAAAAAAAATCACAAGCAATACTGGCATAAATCTCCTTATACATTTGAGTGGCTATTTCTCTGGAATATATTCCTAAAAGTGGAGTTGTTGGGTCAAATGGCATACCATTTTGAAGGTTGTTAGCTCCAGCCTAACCGTCTTCTAAAACAGCAGCACCCATGTCCACTCCCACCCACAGAGCACAAGAGTGTCTGAAGACCCCCACCACGAGTGGGTCCTCTCACTGTGTGTTTAACCTTTGTTACCTGATTGGTTAGAAACTTTCCTGTCTTCAATTGTTGAGGCTGATAGTTTTCCATATTTAATCATAGCTTGTGTCCCTCATCTATGAACTATGTTTGTATCCATTGATCATTTTTCTATTGGACTGTTCAATTTTCACTCAATTGTAATGGCTTTTAAGAATTTTTGGTAAAATTGACATAACATAAAATTTACCATCTTAACCATTTTTAAGTGTACCGTTCAGTGGCATTAAGTACTTTACAACATTGTACAACCATCACCACTATCCATCTCCAGAACTCTTTTCATCTTGCAAGACTGAAACTCCATTCCCATGAAACAATATTCCCCACTCCCCCTCTCCCCAGGCCCTGGCAACCACCACTCTGCCTTCTATCTCTAGGAATTTGACTGACTGTCGTGGCTTTTATAATAGCATGCATATAAACTTGTGTTTGCTAGAGAGATTGGACATATTTTTCTAAATTTTTAGCTTACCTTTTCACTTGATCATGCTTCTTGCATGAGTAAGTATAAAATGTACCTTTATATAAAAGGTAAATTTTTGTTTAAGCTTCACATTTTTATATTAGTAAATATGGCCATCTTTTTCATTTTGGCTTTTGAGTTTTATGTTTTGCTTGGAAATACCTCCTCACTCTAAGATGATGAATGTACTCTCCTGATTTCTTCTAGTAATAAATGTACTCTGGTCATACCTGTAGTTCAGCACTTCTCCTTCCATATTCTAATTGATAGCAACAACTAACATGAATGAGAACTGTGTTCCAGGCACCGTGCTAAGTTCTCTTCATGTATTATCTCATTTAATCTTCATAACAAGACAATGAGGTGGGTCCTGTTATCATCCCCATTTTATGATGAGAAAATGGAGGCTCAGAAAGTTTAAGTAGCTTGTCTGCTACAAGTGGCAGCGCTGTGGTTTGAGCCCAACCCATCTGACTACACTCTACTAAACTTTGAATCTGTTTTCTCTGTGACACGTGCTTCTGAAGGGCGTGACTGTGTCTCATCTGCATTCCTACTCTAGCATGTAGATCCTCAACAATTATTTTTGGAGTGAATTCATTCCTTTTACTTGAACTCAACATCCCATACACAAGCTCAGCCCTGCCTTCCTGTCTCTTCCTCCATCCTCTCACTCTTCTCTGGATTCAGTCTTGACCTTCCTTCTAAGGCTCACCGAGCTGCTGCTTTCCACTGGGAACCAACTGCCCTGGGTGTTCAGGGTCTTCTCACGCATCACTGCCACTTTCTCAAGGTGATGACTGCTCTGTTAAAACATTGCTCCCCTCACAGAGTTCTCTCCTGGGTCCACTCATACTCCACCTTGCTGTCCTCTTAATAAGCCTGTGCCTTCCTCTCTGGTTTGAAGACCATAATTCTACCATTATCCTGAAATAGGCTTTTCTCTTTTGGAATCCTCAAGAATTTTAGCACTGGGCTCACAGCCTTCACCTCTCCAACTCCCCTTGTCTCCCGTTAGGGCTCCAATTCTTGGGTTAATAACTCTTTCAATGCCCTGGGCTCAAATCTTCAATTTGCACAGTCAAATATCTTTCCTTTTCTTAATGTCGGTGACGTCAGCCTGGCCCTGACCCCAGATTCAGTCATTGCAAAGATGTTCCCTCCTTGTCTTTCTACTGCAGCCTCACACCCCACCCCACCCTCGCCAATTTCTAGGCCTGAACAAACCCCTTCTGTTCCCCCCACCCCTCCACATTGCTGGGGAAGTTGAGGACACCAGGGTGTTTTGATCTGTTACAAATTTATCTGGTTCAACGTCAGGAGGACCATCTCCGCTGCTTGGCCACTTGCTTGTCACCTCCAATCTGCTTCCTAATTGGCTCTCTGTGGCATCTCTTCTGAATCCTCCCATCTCCTAGAGCCAAACTCCACGTTCCAAGGATGCCTTTGCCCCTTCCTTCCCTGGGGAAGGCAGGCCATCTCACTTGAGCTTTCTCAACTTCCCCCTATCCTCCACCACGTTCCCTTTTTCCCAGCTCAGAGGAGTTAAGAATCTTCTTCCCCTTCATCCTTTGGGGTGATCATGAAATCCATGAGGGAAGATGGGCTTTGGAAACTAACAGTCTTGGACTTGAATTCCAGCTCAGGTATCGAGCAGTTTGGGTCCTGGAGCAATTTATTTAATGTTTCAAGCCTTACTTTCTTCACCATAGGTGGGGATGTTAGTAGTACCAGCTACAAAGAGATTTATTTGTAGAGAGGATTAAATGGCCTTGTGCATGTTTGGCATGAGGCATCCACCTGGAATTTCTGGGTTTTCTTCTCCCTACCTGAACCCCAATTTCTCCACTTGCATCCCCAGTCCATTCCCTTCAGGGACTTTGCCCCATGCACTGTCTCCTACTTGTTTATGAATATTTTGTTTTTCCCTTTGACTAAATGTTTTTTGACTTACAAAAATTCGAAATTCTCCTTTACCCCAAGAATTCCTTTTTGTGACTCTGCTAAAGACTTCAGTCTCTATCCTTCCTCTCTCTTCTTAATTTTACTGCCAAATCCCTTGAAAGAGCAGTCTACGTTAGCTGATTCTATTTCTCTCCCAACCTCCCTCTTCTTCGCCCTTTGCATTCAGACCTCACCACCTCTTCTTCCTGCCTCATCGCCATATTTCAATCGGGTTCCTAAAGCCACAGTCATGTAGGCCCTTGGATTCCAGGTTTTCCTGGGTCTTCAGCCTGCCACGCCCAGCTGCAGTTATAGAGAGTGCCAATGTCCTGCCCCTGCTGGAAGAATCCACCTTGACTTCATATCACTGTTCTTTTTTTGTTCTCCTCTTGCTACTGCTTCTGCTCGTTCATTCAACAAGGTTGTTTTTAATACTCCAGAGGCAACTTCAGCCACATAAACATTTTAGTTGCAATTCAGCCTCATACCTGCGTTAAAAAAAAGAAATACATGTTTTGAAGCAAAAGACAAGTGTACGTTACACATCATTAAGAAATATTCTTGTGCAGGATCCAAGTGAGGCTTGGATCACATCAAAAGTGACACCGATGTAGTCTCCAAAGTGGGGACCACACTGTGTCCTCTCTGCAGTCACAGGGTCTTGCCGGCATCCATTCCCTCTTCCCATCCTTGCAGCTATTGCCTAAGTTGAGCCCTCTCTGTCATGCCTGAATAATTACTGCGGTCTCATAAATTATCTTCCTCCATGCTGCTGGAAGTATCTTCCATTTGCACAAATTTAGGCAAGCTATTCCCTCGCTCAAGCCTTCAGTTGCTCCCTACTGCACATAAATCAAGCACAACTTTTTTTTTTTTTTTTTT
>CM052438.1:145910497-145928833 GCA_028533085.1 Varecia variegata | reverse complement strand
TTGCTGTATCTCTGCACCTTCCATCCCCAGTGCCTAGCCCAGTGCTCACAGTGAGTGCTCAACAGATACTTGTTGGATGAATGAATTCTTGGCTCCAGAGGATTTTAACAGCCTATTTGCAGAGACACAATCACATCCTCAAGCCCTGCAAGTGAATAATATAAGACAGTATATAATGGAAGGGCGTATTATATGGCACATAGACTATGGACTGTACAAATTCAGAAGGGAAATCAGTAGGAGGTGGATGGGTCAGGGAAAAGCTCATAACAGCTGACACATCTGGAGTGTTAACATGTTCTAAGTTCTAGGCTAAACACTTACTCACATTAACTCACTCTTCCCAACTGCTCTATGCTACAGGCACTTACACGACACTCATCTGTAGATGGAGAGACTGAGATAGTAAGATGAAGTAGTTTCCTCAAACTCACAGTGCTGTAATATCTACTGAGGTGGGATTTGAGCCCATATGCCCATCTGATTGGTTAAACTATACCAGTCACTCCACTATTCTGCCTTTGAGAACAAGGGAAGGGCTCTGCTATGAAAATAGGGTTTATCTCCTGTCTCATTCCAAAATGGTACGAAACAGTTAAACATGAGCTGAGCTATGCCTGAGAAGATGACTAGGATACAAAGACGAGGCAAGTATCCAAGTTAGGGAAGCAGCAGTTTGTGGACTACAAGGCAGGCCTGTTTCTGGATGAAGCAGAGCAGGCTGGGCAATTGGAGGACGTGTTTGGGGACTGTTTGGTTGGGTAAGTAGAGATAGTGCGTGGAAAGCATTGAATGCCAAGGAGAATTGTTGAGTGTTGATGTTCTAGGACACATGAAGATATTGAAGGATTTATGGGCAGGGTCAGGACACAACTCCATTCAAAGAACATTCATTGGAAAAGGCTTTGCACTAAACAGATGAATGGAACTGTAGGATTCCCTGAGAAAGTTCATGCTCTCAAAGAGCTAACAATCTTTTGGGAGAAACAGCCCATAGGGTGCAAACAAAGCCCCGTAGAAATAGAGCTGGGGGGATAAAAGTTTTAATGGAGGATCAGAGAGAACTTCCTAAAGGCTGTGGCATTTGAGCCAAGCCTTAGGAAGAACAGAAGATGGGACCCACTTCTGGTCCCGAGGGAAGGTGGTGTTTACAGAGGATTATCCTGGCGATCACATACAGGCTGGGCCACTGACCTGTCTCTATCACATTGAGACTTTTGGGGGAGAGATGTACTTAAGACCAAAAGTCCATCCACACAAGCAGCAGCTCCTGTGTGTAAGCAAACACTTATATAGCACTTACTGTATTTAGAGCTGTATATGTACCTGCATAGTTGTCACAACAAACCTATCAAACTCATTTTTCAAATGGAGAGATGGAGACACAGAGAAGTAGGTAAAGAACTTACCTAGAATCACAAAGCTCAGTGACAAAGCACCTGTTCTCTTAACCACTGTGCAATCTTGCTATGCACTGGGAAGAGTGGCATTGTAAAGAGACACGGCTGGGCTCCAATCCCAGCTCTACTGCCTACTCACTGTGTGGCCATGAGCAAGCCACTAAACCTCTCTGAGCCACAGTTTCATCATCCCATGAAAGAATGTGTGATGAACATTGACTAGTTTCTTCTGCACTATGATGAATGCAGTCCTCATAACTCACGGAGGTACACAGAGTCACGCATTGCTTAATGATGGGGATATGTTCTGAGAAATGTGTTGTTAGGTGATTTTGTTGTTGTGCGAACATCATAGAGTGAACTTACACTAGCCTAGATGGTCTAGCCTACAACACACCTAGCCTATGTGGTCTAGCCTATTGCTCCTAGGCAATAAACCTGTACAGCATGTTACTGTTAGATACATTTGTGGATCTAAACATGTCTAAATATAGAAAAGGTACAGTAAAAATAAGCTATAAAAGATAAAAGGTAATACTGTTACTGTTAGATACATTTGTGTATCTAAACATATCTAAATATAGAAAAGGTACAGTAAAAATAAGCTATAAAAGATAAAAGGTAATACACCTGTATAGGACACTTACCATGAGTGGAGCTTGCAAGACTGGAAGTTGCCATGGGTGAGTCAGTGAGTGAGTGGTGAGTGAATGTGAAGGCCTAGAACACTACTGAACACTACTGTAGACTTTATAAACACTGTACACTTAGGCGACACTAAGTTGACAAAGAAATATTTTTCTTTCTTTGATAATTAATTAATCTAGCTTACTGTAACTTTTTTACTTTATAACTTCAATTTTTTTAACTTTTTGACTATTCTGTAATAACAGCTTAAAACACAAACATACTGTACAACTATATTTGAACGTTTTCTTTCTTTATTTATTCTATAAGCTTTTTTCTATTTTTATTTATTTATTTATTTTTGCTTTCTAAACCTTTTTATTGAAAACAAAAACACAGGTTGGGTGTGGTGGCTCACGTCTGAGTGGGAGGATTGCTTGAGGCCAGGAGTTTGAGACCAGCCTGAGCAAGAGTGAGACCCCAGTCTCTACAAAAAAAAAAAAAATAGAAAAATTAGCCAGGCATGGTGGTGCTTGCCTGTAGTTTCAGCTACTTGGGAGGCTGAGGCAGGAGGATCACTTGAGCCCAGGAGTTTGAGGTTTCAGTGAGCTATCATAACATCATATGGGATTACCGTTGTATATGCAATCCCTCATTGACCAAAATGTTGTTATACTACCCATGACTGTATTTATTATCCTCATTTCATGAGGATTATGTGGCTAGGAGAGGTTGAGTGACTTGCCCAAGGTCACACAGCTAGAAAGTAGAGTCAAGATTTAAACCCACATCTGTCTACTTCCAGAACCTGTTTTTAACCACAAAGCCATCACATTTGCAAGCTCATGGTGAGGATAGTATGAAAAAACATATGAAAATTGCCTGGAGCATAGCAAGCAATTAATGATAGCTATTTATATTAGTAATCATAGTTATTATCTTTATGACCAGCTCAATCAGATGTGCAGAGTGCAACACAATATTCTAGCCAAGAGGACAAGATCAGCAGAAAATGAATGATGCAGTGGCTTGTGTGTAGGCCACAATTCTTCAGCCAGCTGTTTATAATCCTGAGCTTCAGCCTCCCAGTGAAGTTGTCACTTTTGATTCATTCGTCCTGCTGTCTGCACAGTCTACTATTCATAGAACAGGAGTGGGAGCAGCAAGGATAGTGTGAGGCTATTTAATGTCAAGGTTCCACAGTCCATACATTTCATAGATTCCACTTAGTCATAATATAAAAAAAAGATGAATGTAGTGCCTTGTGCAAAACCAGAAAAGTCACTGCACCTTCACGTACTGCACTGCAAATAGAACCACAGCTCACCTGATGGTTAATTCCACCCAGGAAGGATTTCATCTTAAAACAATTGCCTGATTTCATTGTAGGGAACACTGTGTGAGTGTTTTCCACACAGAGGGGGTGGCATATACCTAGCAATTATAAAGGCGGGAGGGCTGGCAGCACACAAAATCCACTTGCAGTGGATTCTTAACCATGGAATCATGGCCAAAGGGATGTCAGACGGGAAGAGACCAGGGAGCTGCTTGGACTGTATATGATGGGCATAGGCACAGAGGGCAGTGGGAGCCCTGGTGGAGAATGATCAGAGAAACTTTCATAGGGAGGGGATATTTGAACTGGATCTTGAAGGATGAATAGGAGTTTGCTGGGTAGAGAAATGGAAAGGTATAGAGACAGAAGAGAACAACAGTACTGCAAAGTTTATGTGACTTAGGAGAACATGGCACTCCTGAAATGCTTTGTGTCTGGTGGTGTCTGGAGCTCAGGGAGAGAAGAGCGTGGCACGAGGGAAATGAGGCTGGAAATGCAGGCTGAATTTAGCCTATAAAGGGTCTGAAGCCTCACAAAGGCTTCTGAACAGTGTGGTGTAATGGAAAGGATTCCTGGCAGTGCAGTGTGAGGAGAAACAACCTGGGGGTTTGGAGTGAGTCAAATCTGCTTTTGAATTTGGGTTCCATTACTTATTGGCCAGGTAGCTGAGGACAAGTTGCTTTGCATCTCTGAGGTTCAGTGTCCATGTCTATAAGAAGGGAACATAATGCCCACTTTAAGGAGGTGTTATTTGGATGAAACAAGGTAAAGTATGAACTCCTAACATAACCATGGCACGTCATAGCTCTCAGTGAAAGTTAATTCCCCCTTTATTGGATGGTGGCCGGCGGGAGGGGGTGGGAGGTTTCTAGCCAGGCAGAGTTTCAATCATATTTCTATTTTGGAATGATAATTCTAGTGGGTTGCTCTGGGGGTGGGGGAAGACTAGAGGCAGAGAGAAGACTCAACTCTGAGAGTGGGTTGCTTTGCTCATCGCAATCTGTAAACGTTGAGTTCTAATATTGTAGCTTCAGTTTCAGGGGCTGACATTCTACTTACCAGGACATTTGTTCACTCATCTAGCAAACATCACTGAGCACCAACGAGGAGGTGAACTGGTGGGTGGTGGGGATACAACTGCCCGCCCTCCCATCTGTGTGGTTTCATGTCATCAGAACTTGAAGCAGCCGTGACGCTGGCTCTTCCCAGCACTCGCACACAGCGGAGGCCTCCTGTCGGCCAGGTAGACACATTTCTGACCTGTGTGGAGATAATTAATGCAACAGAGAATGTGGCCCTCCGTAGAGAGTCCTGCCAGAAAATTACTGCACTACGATACACTTCATCAAGCTCCATTTCCTAAAATTTCAGCACAACATTTTGAATCTGGGGTCAGAGATGCTGAACTCTTGTGATTTGGAGAAAGCGTTCAGAAAAAGATAGACGAAGAGAAATAGCTGATCGCTGGTAAAAGAAAGCAGTCCTGGCTTCTTAATCCTGACTGGATTTGCGGGAATATACCCAGAGACTCAAAGTGGATTCCACTATTTGATTAGTGTGGGGATCTGACCTCAAGTCAAGAGAATTTAGAGAATTAACCAAAAAAAGCAAGGAAACACTATGTCTATGAGGTTAAACAGCAACACTATTACCAGAGCAAAATGAGTGGATCTATGATGTCGAAACTTCCACATCTCATGAAGACACCCTAAAACACTCGCTTTTCTCTCCTGAATCCAGACCATTGTCTTTTCCTCTTACGGAACATTCTAAGAGCCTCCTGACGAATTGGCCGCTATGGCATCAACATCTTCCCATCCATTCTCCATGGTGTCCTCAGAGTCCCCAGAAGGGGAGAAGGACCCTTCCCTGCCTCCCAGTCTCCCGCAGGGGCGTGTCACGCTCCTCTCTGGGAATCCAGGATGTGCCACGCTGCCCCCTCCTGAGCTCCGTCTTCTAATGGCCCCCTTGTTTCTCTCAGTCTTTATTATTCAGCAAGACAGAGCCGGGAATTGATGCTGTGACTATAGCTTAGAGTTATTTTCTTCTCTGTCCCCCTTTCCTTCAAAATCCAGCCCAGTTATTACTTCTTCCAGGCACAAGTCCCCTGACTCTCCGTCTGGGGGGTGGGGGTTCCCCACTCCCTGCCCCGCAGGCCGCCTCTGTAGTTAGTGCTTCCTACGTGGCGCTTTCAAGGGTGCAGAGCACTTTATCTGTTGATGTGTCTTTCTCACCTGCTCTCACCTTAACACGCAGGGCAAGGGCTCTTCCTCAGCTGTCCCTGTTTCTCCACTGCCATGCACAGTGCCTGGCACGTGCTAGACAACTCCATATGTGATTTTTTGTTTTTCTGTTAAATTGGATGATGGAATGGAAGGGAGGGGAATAGATGTTCTGAAACAGAAGGGAAAGAAGACCAAGCGCACCTGCCTCGTCAGCAGGCAGTCACCATCTCTTTATTGTGAGGGCTGCCTTGTGCAAGAGGTGGGTGTTTGGCCCTGAGAACCACCTGGGCTTTGCCTTCCTACTGTTTGAGAGTGTGGGCTTTGGGGTCCACCTACCTGGGTTAAAATCCCAGGCTTGCCACTTGCTGTATACGCATGGACAAGCTCCTTCACTTTACTGTGCCTTGGGTTTTCATCTGTAAAACCAGGGTATTGATGGCCCTTAACAGTGAAGTTCTGTCACAGAACTAGTGATCTAGTCCACGTGTAACACTTAGCACAGTGCCTGGCACAGTGAGCATGGGGGAAATGTCAGCTATTATCGAGGAGCTCACAGTCAAGCTAACGCGAAGATCAAGAGAGTCATTATTGAGAAAATACTATTTTGTTAATAGAATCTGCACACACCTGCCCTTTGGAAGGGCTCTGGAGCTCTTGGGAAGATTCTTTAATGAGATGTTCAAAGATGGGGCTTTGATGCCACAGCACCATTGGGGGAGAATAGATGGGGTTGAGATAGTTTTTAAGGAGGCTGGGAACAGCTAATTGTCAAGTCTTTGTGGGATATTCAAGGTAATGACTACAGCCGAATTCTTGGGAACACCAAAAAGGAATGGGTGGTCTGAGAGAGAAGAAAGAGAGGAGATAGGACTACTGGCACCCAGGGCTTTGGCAAGGAAACTGGGTTTTGAAAGCAGAGCTGCTGATCGAGTTTTCTGTATGGTGTGTGTTGTGGCCTTCTCGCCAGCCTTCCTGCCGTGCCCTCACTGAAGCCTCCTTCACTCTCTTTGCTGCTGGAATTGGTTTGCTTTCTTTGGGAATGTGAAGAATCTGGGTTCAAGGCCACTGGTGAGGGCATTGGTGCCCCCAGGAGGCCAGCCACATCTGGGCTATGGATAATTACAAGCCAGTGTGAGGGTTTCTATGAGAAAGGCACTTTGGATGCACAAGACAAAAGAGGACAAAGCACCCTTGGGAGCAGCTGGAGAAGACCGGTATGTCACAACTGTAAATGCACAGTTGAACAGTACAATGGAGTCAGGCCACCTTGTGGTGGCCTGTCCAGGGTGCCAGCACTAGATAAGCTACCTAACACTAACTCTGTGTCTCTGGGAAGTCACCACTATCTCTCACCTTGTATCCAATTATGCTGTTTCCAGCTGGGGCGGGTAAGGAACGTGGCGCCTGTCTGCAGAGTTGGCATGGATCGCTCTTTGTGCCTGAAACACCAAAGAGAGCCAAAGGACACAGCCTTGGAAAACATCCAGAAGCCTCCCTGGAATTATGCACTAGTTAATGAATCAAGCACTTGGATGCCCCAACTCAAATTTGAGTTCAGAGATCTAAATGCAACTATTTTTAGACATTTTTCAGTTTTTCCATTTTTAGCTGAGTGGCTTTGAGCACTTACTACCTGCCAGGTGCTGTGCTATGTGCTTCACTTGCACCATTTCTTTTCATCCTTCCTGAAATCCATTAGGTTCTGTAAAATTGTTAGCTTTGCACTACAGATGAGGAAAGTAAGGTTGAAAGTGGTTAATTGACTGGTATAAGGTCACATAGCTCATGAGTAATAGAGCTGGGATTTTAACTCAGCCAGTTCTCTTAGACTCTAGAGTCTAAAATCTTAATAACTATATTGACTGTTTGGAAAGGAACCAGAGATTATCCAGTTCAACCAATTATATACCTAGAGGGAGCAACTTGCAATGATTAACATTAATATTATAGAAAGTACATGGGACTATAAGTCTTCTCTTATTTTGTCTGAGGCTCTGCTGTGTGACACTGGGCAATTCACTAAACCTTCCTGGGCCCCAATTTTCTTTTCCAAGAGAAGGAAATAGTAAACTGCTCTGTCTACCTTATAGGTTTGTTTTAAGGAAAGAGTGCATGTGAAAGCCCAGTATAAAGGGTGGAACGGGAACAAAGCAACCCCTTTGTCCCCCTAAACAGACAGCAGACATATTCTAGTCCTCTTTTATGGGCTAGCTAATTTCTGATACATCTAGCCAAATGTGATTAACAAGGAAAAGTTTAATATAGAACCACTCCCTTTTCTGACTCACTATGAAAATGAGATAATCTTGAATATTGTGCTAAAATAAAGAATTTAAAAATTGAGTTTGATATTTGGCTACTCTATGCTAAGCATTTTCATATGCATTTAATCTTCCGTAGAACCAGATGGTTAAGTGATTTGTCTTCAATCACGCAACTAATAAGCAGCAGTGTAAGGATCGGAACCCAGCAGCACTTGGTGTTACTGGCAGGTGCTTTTCCACACAGCAAGGGCTTAGGTCAGTTCACCTGATTATAGACGGCAACAATTCTGTCTTCATAGGATCTCGTTGTTTCAAATGAATTCACTAGCACATGCCTGGCACCACTCCTGACATCTCCATGCACCTTCATGGGAGAGTTTCTGTTTTATCTTCTGCTGTGTCAAAGTCTGAAAGTTTAGCAAAGTTCAGCCACAGTAAACAAATTAATCAACCTCAAATCATAGAAGAACTTTCAGAAATAGAATAATGTAGCATAGGTATCAGTTGCTGAAAAATAATTTTCATGGCTTTGAAGTAAAGGAGGAATTAAATTTTTTTTAATTTGTGGACTATAATGAATGTGAAACTTGTTTAAAATGTAAAACAGTGACATAAAATTAAAAGGTATGAACAAAGTGAAAAAGTATTTGTACTAAAGATGGTTAAGTATCCAACTACATGATACATAAAGAAGTAATTCAAATGAGAAAAAAAAAAAAAAAGCAACCCCAAGATCTCAACAGATCATGGCCAAAGGACATGAAGAAAAAATTTACATAGAATAAAATACAAATATCAAACACATCCTGGGAAACATTTATCCCAAATAGTAATCAGAGAATTACAGTTTAAAATAATCTTTATCATCACAATAACATATAATAGTTTTATAGTTTTTAGTATTTACTAAGTGTTTTACATATATACGTTCATTTAATCCCTAAAACCACCATGGGAGATAGTGCTATTTTCATTTCATAGGTGAGGCCTTGGAGAAGTTTAGTAACTTGCTGAACTCATACAATCAGTTAGGGTCTGATTATATCTGTAACATAAATCCAGACAGTCTAGGGATTTAATTTTTTACATGTTTTTAAATATCATATATTCTAATAAATTCCATATACTATTTTTCATATGAGTTTACCCATATTTTGGTTTTCTCCTGATAAATAATTTAGAATTTGAGATTATTGGTGTTTCTTGTTTGTTTATGTTAATGTTCTTGAGAGTTGAGTTACTTAAAAAAAATTATTCACAAACCTTTGAATAACAAATTATTGAGACAGTGTAATGATAGGACCATCACTCACTCTTTATAATATATTTAATATACATTTTAAATATTACGTTTGTTTTCTTTGACTTATGGGTTATACCGAAAGCTGACTAAAAGATACCCAATTGTTCTGTGGATTTCTAGAGATAGAAACTAATTAATAAAATCCCAGCTACTTCAGAAATTTTGACTTCAGGTTTAATGAACACATCTAATTGAGAACTTGAGAAGCAGAGAAAGGGATGGGTTAGATAAAGAAGGATGCCTGGACTCACAGATGGCTATGAGCCTGAACTTGCAAAGTCAGCGAGAGAGCATAGGTTTGGGGTCAGAGAAAACAGTTCTGGCTCTGCCTTCTACTACCTTAGGGAACTGCACCTTCATTTTCATTTCTGTAAAACTGGAAGTCATGATGTCAATCTAACAGGTAGTGAGGATTAAATAAGAGAATCTACTTCTCTAAAGATCCATGATTCTCAGAGACCATCAAGTGCAACCGTTACTGTACAGATGAGGAACGTAGGTCCAGGGTGGCAAAAACAGGCTCAGAACCCAGATGTCTTGTTTGAATGACAGTTCGTTGAGCACAAAGACCCAGAGCCCAAGCTCTAGAATCAGAGTTCTTCTGTTACTGTAACAGCTCAGGCAGCTTCCAACACTATGTCCTTGAGTAAGTCACCTATGCTCTGTCTCAGTTTCCATCTGTAAAGAGGGGTAATAATTGTATCTAATTCAAGATTGGTTGTGCCATTTTAAAAAGTCAGCTAAGTGTCATGTCTGGCGCATTGCAATCTCTCAGTAACTGTTACCTGTTACTGGTAGGAGCTGTTCCTGACACTTTCTTTGGATGCTTCAGTGTCCTCAAACCAATTCTTATGATTGTCTTTTCAGTCAGTATGCATATTTTGCTCATCAATTGGTTGAATCTTTACAGCTTAAATTCTAAGGAGATAAATTTTGGTACTTCATAGAAAAATAAAATAGGAAGTTGGGGAAGGGGGCACTGGCCCACCACTAGAGGGCGTGTTGGTGAAAGTTTGCCGCAGACACTTTGGGGCAGGCTGATTCTGCAGAGAGAGAGGGACGGGGGAAGGAAGGGAAGGAAGGGAAGTAGGGGTGGGCGTTCAGGGATGAGCCCCGCAGGACTCGGGAAGGCGTGGAGGTGTGTCCTGATGGAGGAGAGCTTGCAAAAAGAGAGAGAGAAGGCAGTGCCGCACACTGGTCATAACCCTCGTTGATTCAGCATTTACTGTGTGCTAGGGCCTGTGACTCCTCTTTCTTACTTTCTGCCTCTGGAAAATGGGCTTATGATAAATAGTACTTCCTTTATAAAGGTTGTTGTGAGCACTTTAAGAGATACTATGTATAAAATTTGTGAACAGCAAGAGCTCGCCACACAATATAAAAGTTTGTTGTTACTATTATTATTACCATTAAACCTTCATGGTTCAGATGAGGAAGACTAAGGAGCCACTAAGTGGCAGATATTCCCCTGTTGCCTGACAAGTCATGCAGAGTCTTCCATCCTCCTCCGGTGCCACCTCCCTTGCAATGATGCTGTCAAGATGAACCTGGGTGGGACCCCAGAGCTCCGCCTCTCCTCGGCTGCAAGACTGGGCAAATTACTTGGCCTCCCTGCAACTCGGTTTGCACATTTGTGAAGCGGGAGCCGTGTTTCTCATAGAGATTTTGTAGGGATTCAATAAGGTTTTCCAAGCAGAGTGCTTGGACCACTGCTTGGCACATGGAAATTACTGTGGGTATGAAGCTCTCATTGTAAAGTGGGACTTTGGGTTCTTCATGACGAAAGTTTCTAGCCCCTGGCATTTCCATACATACCCTTTATTTTGGAACGGTCTGTGACCAAAAAAAAATATATCAGAAGCCTAGGTGGTTACAGCCTTCTCTCCCTCTTTTTGTGATACGTCATTTTCTTAATCCAACACCCTATGAAGTAACACCACTTCTAAATTCATTGATGGTGTCTGCTGGCGATGAAATGTCAGAGCACTTGCATCCAACTGTCCCATTGCCGTTCTCCTGCTTTCCCTGGGTGAATGGTAACATTTTCAAATGAATAAAAATCTCCAGGCAACATCGCTCTCCTCCCCCAGAGCAGATTTATAGCAGAGTGGTTGGCATTTCCACATGCTCTGCATTTGTCAGTGTCACATTCGCATACATTCTTAGGTCTCTGTACATATATAGGCATGATTTAAATCTCCGGTGAACAAAGGCTATTTTTCTACCTTGGAGAGACTCCAAAAGATCTTTGCATTTCATCTATTTTAAATGTTTGTGTGACTTAAAAGTATGGTAATATCAAATGGAACAGGGGAGGATTGAATATTCAGCTTCCAGCAACAGATCATGTGCCATGTGTCAGGCACTTTCTATGCAATGTTTGACTTAACTGCAGGATGGGTGTGCATTGTCCTCCATTCACAAAAGGGGAAACTGAGGCTCAGCAAGATGAGTGACTTGCTCAAAGTCACACACACACACACACACACACACACACCACACTCAGTCACACTGGCTGAGAGTGATGGGGTGGGATGAAAATCATTCTGATTCCATGTTCAGTGTTCCTGACATTTTGTCACAGCTGCCTGGGCAGAAGGACATGCGTTCAAACACTATTTACTGAACTATGCTAGGCTCTGGCGATCTAGCAGAGGAAAAAATAAGCAAACATTCCTGCCTTCAAGGAGCTTACGTTCTAGTGGGTGACAACACTGGCCAATTCTGTGATTTGGTGAAAAGTTCATCTTCACCAGATGGGACGGAGGTGGAGGAAGGAGGCGGAGTGCCTGGATGGTTGAGGGCGAGGTTTCTGTTCCTCCCCAGATCTTACCAGCGTAGGCATTTGGAGGAGGGGCATTAGGCTGCAACAATTCCTGCCAGGCCTCTGTTCTTCTCGCTTGCAATATTTAAGTTGCTCTCTTTTGGGGCTCAGGGTTTTGACAGCAAATGTTGCTGCCCTAGAGCGAGTGGAGATAAAGTGGGCTATTGAGCAGCGAGGCACGGGGCAAGATGTTTTCAGGGGCAGTGAAGACACGTTCCTTGTGTCCATTGTCTAATTTAATTCCAGAAAAATGAAGGTGAGGCTCAGAGCAGCTACACAGTGGAGAAACTGAGATTCAAACCTGAATCTGTCTAACTGTAAAGCTCTCATTCTTCTCACCCACACCAAGCTGCCTCCGTGGCTCTCCAGAAGGCTCTAAGGAGAATGTGGAATTAATTCATGATTTACTCTGTGTCTTTTACATTCCTGCAACTCAAAGCATAACCTGTGGGCCAGCGGCTTTGGCACTATCTGGGGGCTTGTTAGAAATGCAGAATCCCAGGTGCCACCCCAGACCTACTGCATCCGAATCTGCTTTTGAACAAGACTCTAACGCACGTTAAAGTTTAAGCAGCACTGCTCTGTATCTCTTGCCAAAACATATGACACAGGCACTCTGAAAGGTGGTGGGAGATGCTTCTCTCTGGCTCCAAACACTATTATTTCTAGAATTAAATTGGTAGCTATTGTTAAAGATAATCAAGAAGTGAAAGTCTTAAAGCTTGTCTGAGTGCCTGTTAAATAAAATTGGAATGGGAGAACCACTGTGTGATCTAAGAAGTTAGCTAAAGTTTAGAGGGTGAGTTTCTATTTCAAGGATGTCATTGGCTTTTTGAGAAAGGGATGCTCATTGTTAATGAGATGTTCTTTTCCCAGTGGGAATCTAAACAGCAGTTTGGAAGGTGAGTAAGGAGCCCCTTTCTTCCCTGGTATTAGTGTGTGCGCATTAGCGCCATTAACCTGGATATAGGACAAGGTGTGATGGACTAGAACTTTTATCACAGAGTTGTCCATTGATTCTCCTTATGGTCTTTGGCAAATCATTAAAACTTCCCCATTTATGAGGTGATGCTGGCCTGGGAAAAGTCAGCATAATGTGTGATTGTGCTTATGCCATTATAATAATGATAAGGGAAACTTGTTTTTAAGGCAGGATATTAGTGGGTTAATATCACGGAACCTCAAAAAATTTCATGGGCATTTAGTAAATTGTTTGCTAGTCTTTCCACCAACCAACAAACCAATCGATCAAACTATTAAAAAAGATTTATTGGAAAGTTGCCATATATCTTGGAATACAAATGTTGTAATGCTTGTGGGGCAGAAATAGTAATTATGAATCACTTTCAACCTTCTCCCTGCTTCACAGCGACTAAGCACGGTAATGAGTGGAAAGGAGCCAAGATGACGGGCCCCGGCACAGGGAATCAGGAGGGTGGCAGGAGGACATTGTGGCTCTTTTCCTGCTCACCTGCTCACTCCAGGCCTGAGCCTGCTTGCCTGGCGTCCAGAGCAGACTCTCCAAAGGCCTGTTGAGCACCTACCCCTGCAACACAAACGCGTTCAGGTGACATGCAACGAAGGCAGAGAACGTGGAGGCTTAGACTTCCCTTAGCTCTTCCTCTCTCATTCCTACCCAGTCCGTAAGTCCTAACCACCGTGCTTCAGTCAAATCTTTTCTACCTGCCTCCGCATTCCATCCCTTAGCTCAAGCCCTCTGTTTTCAGGCCTTCTTAGCACACAGGACAGCCACGTCCCTTGTTTCCTCAACAAGCTTTAATGTTTCCCCGTCGGCTTGAGAAAGAGACCCCTGCGTTGGCCTGGCATCCACGATCCTCCGCCACTTGGCCCTACAGAGTATTTCCAGCCCTTTTCTCAGCTCTTCCCCATCTCCAGGCATAACACTGTCGTCGCCATGTTCGGATCACACATGCACGTACCATGCCTTTTCCTGACTGCTCATTCTGCTCAGACTTCCCCTTCTGACTCACTGTCCAACTGTCAGTGTCTTCCTTCTCGCTTAAGTAGGTTTAAACTTGAAGCTTTGAATTGATGAACACTTCCCTAACTTCTGCTTCGTACTTGTCAGACTCTGTCTGGCATATGGCTTATCAATTTTTTTTTCTCTGTCAGGCTGTGGGTTTCCTGAGGACAGTGACCAATCTCAATTATCTTTGTGTCTTCTGAGGCTAACCCAGTCCATACTTGCTAACCGAAGATTGCTGAGCCAAAGCCACCACCCACAGGGTGCCACAGTGGTCTACTGAGCATAAGAGATGCTGTAGGGTCTGTGCGTACTGAGGCAGTATGGTGCCATCACTTACTGGCTGTGTGACGTTGGGCAAATGACTTAACCTCTCTGACCCTGTTTTCTCCTTGGTACAATGGGGATAATAATAATGTCTGCTCCATGAGGTTGTTGCAAGGATATAAATGGATGTGAGCGCATTTACTGTTCCCTGTGTCTAAATAGTCTCACCTCTGTGACCTTTTCCCTTTCTCCTCCTATGCATGCCCCTTCCCTTTCACCTGATGTCTCATAACAATACTTCAGATTCCAACTCTGACGTCACTTTTTCCTAGCAGCGTTCCCTGACTCTCCCACATCTGTGGGAAGTGTCTCTGGTATGTCTTCCTACCAGCTCCTGGCCTTCCTCTGCCATGGTGCTCACCACGGCATACTGGCCTGTTGACATGTCGGTAACTAGAACGAGAGCAGTAATAATATTTATTGAGTTCTTACTATGTGCCAGGGACTGTGCTAGGCACTAGGTGCTTTTCATGTCTTGTTTAGCCCTCACAAGAACTCTAGGAAATACGTTTTGTTATTGTCATTCCCACTTATAGATGTGGAAACAGAATAGATTCAGTAAATTGTCCAAGATCACCCACCCAGTGCGTTTCAGGACTGGAATTCAAACCCAGCTCTGTCTGCCTTTGGGCCCATGTTCTTAATGCTGCACTAAATGCCCCCTAAACCAGCAGATGCCTGTCACACTCTAGAATATGATAATCACACACACACACACACAACACAAAAGACCAAAACCATGTTAAAAAACAGTGCTTAGTGTACTGGTAAGTCCTTCTTCTTTCCTCCTTTCCTTCTCTGGGGGCGTCTAGGGAAGATAAGGTTTCTCACTCTCCGGTCTGCATCAGGGTTTGGATCGGGAAACTCCTGCTGTAGTTAACTGAGCTCATTAGAAACCCACGGAAGTGAATTATAGAAACACAACTTATGCCAGCCTACCTAGCCACATTTTAGGTTCCTGAGGCATATGGGCACCAGCTCATTTAGAAAGCATTTTTAACAAAAGCACACAAAAGAGATGTTCAGCATATGTTAGAGTAGGTAGGGATTCATGGAATCCTACATCAACTTGCTTTTTATAGCCATTTGGAGAGGGGCAAATCAGTGTGAGCTGGTTTTTCCTTCAGTGCACACGGAGGAGAGGCCAGGCTGGGAGCAGGTGCAGGAGCCAGTACCAGTGCTTGGGGACTGGAGGGTGCCTGACGAGCTCCCAGCCCCACACTCTCTCCCACCCACCTGCCACATTGTTTGAAATATGCCTTTACATGCTCATTCTCTCCAAGGCAGCGCCAACTCTATGCACACAACAAAAAAATTTTTTAAAGATGGTATAAGTAACACATGTTAACTAGAAAATAGGTTTAAGGAAAAAAATTATCCTTACTCCCCCTTCCTAAAGAAAACATTTTGGTATCTATCCTTCCAGGGTTTTTTTTTTTTTTTTCAGTTGTTGATATTTTATACACACACACAGTTGCATGTGTGTGTGTGTGTGTGTGTGTATACACCCACACATATATGTATTATGTGTGTATATATTTCCTTTTACCAAATTGTGATTTTGTTAAATCTTCTACAATTTGCTCCCTCTGTATTTAATACTACCATTTCAAGTCAATAAGCACACATTTATATCATGATTTAAAATAGTTCTATGGTATTTCATTGTATGGTTTATCATGATTTATTTAACAATCCAGTAAGCACCTGCCCCTTTATTCCTTAGCACAAATTCCCTAGGCATTATATTGTAAATACAAATTACAAATCACTCCTTAATAGCTTGGTGTAATCACTTCCTCCTTTCTTTATGGAGTTATGAACTCTGACAAAAAAGGAAGTTTGTTGGGTGTGAGGGTGGGTGAATATTTGGG
This sequence comes from Varecia variegata, assembly GCA_028533085.1. Classification (NCBI taxonomy): domain Eukaryota; kingdom Metazoa; phylum Chordata; class Mammalia; order Primates; family Lemuridae; genus Varecia; species Varecia variegata. The sequence goes on along the minus strand of CM052438.1, from coordinate 145,912,669 downwards.
AGAAGGAAGAATGTCTTGGGGGTAAAAGACATTATCCAAGGAATGTAGGACTTGGTGCCATGGAACTAGTTGGCTATTCCAGGATTAGATTGAGGGTATTGGATTTAAAAAACAAAAAACAAAAACCAACCAACCAACCAGCCAAACAAGCAAATAAGCAAAACACAGAGCATAGATGGGAAGACTTCAACATTTGCTTCCCTAATTCGCAGTCTCCCCGGCACTGGATCTTTGGCATGAAACCTTGGAATGGCCATCTTTGTTGGCCATTTGGAAAATATTGTAGCCATCAAGAGCCACAAAAATATACTATTTGATTCCATAATAGTTCTTCTGGAAATATAATCTAAGGAACTAACACCGAAGAAAGATAAAGCTATGTGCACAAATATGTTCCTTATAGAGTTTCTTAAAGTAGTAAAAACTTTTACTCAATGAAAATAGTCAACAGCTAAATGAATTACAGTACATTCACATGATAGGCTATCATTAGCCATCTTACACTTCCCAGCTGTGTGATCTTGGGGAAATTATTTAACCTCTCTTATATGCTAAATAGGGATAATAATATTAATTATTGGAGGCTTATAGTCAGGATTAAATGAGGTAATATTTTAAAAGTGCCTAGCATGGCTCTTGACATATGATAAGTGTTGAGTAAACAGCAGCTAAGTATACAAAGATTATGTTGCACTCATAATGGGATAGAGACAAAAAGCAGCCCACAGAAGCATGTGTGCACCTGTCAGTCATGGGAAGCCTGCACTGGGGACTGTGTATCTTTCCTGCATGAGTATAGACTTAATGGATGTAGACCCCAATTTCAAGACCTGGAAACTCAGTTTTGTCAATGTCCCTGAGAGGCTGTCCTTACTCTAAAGAAAATTAATGAAGGTCTGACATAGACACTAGAGTACCAATGTATTGACTTGCTAAGAAAAATACAAATATCATGTGGAACAGAGATACCTGTCCCAGCACTGTGATGCTTTCTCTCCCCAGAAACAAGGAGCAGAGGGAGCCAGAGCAGAAGCTGAAGCCACAGTATAGGATAAAATGGTGAGAAGCATCAAACTCTAATGACACAAACAACCCAAATGCCCATGAGTGGATGAATGAGTAAACAACATGTGGTATGCACATACAATGGAATACTAGTGAACCTTAAAAAGGAATGGAATTCTATATGTGCTGTAACATAGATGAACCTAAAAAATATGCTAAATGAAATAAAGCCTGACATAAAAGGGCAAATATTGTACGATTCCCTTTATATGCAATAGCTAGAGCAGGCAGATCCGTAGAGACAGGGAGTAGAACAGAGGTTACCAGGGGAAGGGGGCGAATGGAGAGTTATTATATAGTAGGGATAGAATTTCAGTTTGGGTGATGGTAGTGTTCTGGAGATGGATGTTAGAGATGGTTGCACAACAATGTGAATGTAAGTAATGCCATTGAATTGTATGCTAAGAAAGAGTCAAGGTGGTAAATTTTATGTTGTGTATATTTTACCACTACAAAGAAAAGAGAAAAAACCTGAGAGGCAGGATGGCTTGGCAGTGAAGGGCTAGGGCTCTGAAGCCAGGCTAGGTTCTTATTCTGTCTCTGCCTCTTTCCTAGCCACGTGTCCTGGGGCAAATCCCTCACACTCTCTGTCACTCATCTGCAAAATGGGGACCACAATAGCATCTACTTCCTAGAGTCATCGTGAGGATTTAAACGAGTAGATCTATGTAAAGTGTTTAGTCTTACAAGGATGCTGGACATATAGTAAGTGTTATATAATTCTGGCAGAAAAAAAGATTGTCTTGGTTTCTCTTGAGAGATCACTGCAACGAGGATGAGAAATACTCAAAGTCAGTGGACTGGCACATTTCCTTTGTGCTGGCAGATCTACTGGGAGTGGTAAGGTTGCTTGGCAAACATGGAGCTAGAACAAAGCAAGTAGAGAAATTGTGTATCTAATAGTATTCAGCTAAGACAGCCAGATTTTATCATAGGGATTGTCTTGCCAGCAGAATTGGAAACACTCAAAACCCATTGACTAAAGCTCTGTGTCTCCCTGGGACCGTGCTGGGCAGGGCGGCCAAGGCTTGCTTTTGTGACTTGCCTTTGCCAACACTTCCAAGGCTGACCAACCCCTTTCCAAAGCATTCGAACGCCCTGTCTCCT
>CM052438.1:145891109-145909997 GCA_028533085.1 Varecia variegata | reverse complement strand
TAATACATGATGTAGGCAGACTTGTGTGTCTGCATAGAGAATTTATTTGTGCGTGAGTGAGTGTGTGTGTGCGTGTGTGTATGAGCATGCATGTGTTGGGGGCAGGGAGTGCTTTAGATATTCATATGGTACAAAAATATCCCCGAATGAGAGCAGTAATTGTTCACACCATATTGAAGGTTAACTGTGATTAAGATGGAACAATGTGGGAAATACTTGATATAATGCTAAGAGGGAAAAAAGGCAGAATCTCAAACTGTGTGTACGTTAGAAGTACGGTACATAAAAAGTCAATGCAGATCTGGAAGGAAGGCAAACTAAGAAACAAAAGAGCTCTGATTTGTGAGATAGTGAGGTTGTGGTCATTTTTTCAAAAAATTTATTGGTTCGAGCAGCATGTCTATGTTATAGACTCAGTCCCCTGGGTCTACCATCACCTGGGCTGGGCAGTGGGTGGTCAGCAGTCCCAAGGCTGTTTCCAATCCATCTGTCTAGCCTGATGTTCTTAGAGCTTCAGGGGGTAACAGACCACCCCATCTGCAGCCACTAGACCCGTGCATGCCCTCTTCAAACAGAGAGTTGGTACAAAGTCCTCCAGGCCAGTCATCCCTGTTTCAATCAGTCAATAGCCCGAGTATCTACCCTCTCGGCCATCCTTTCCTTAATGTTCCATCCTTTCCATCATCCCTGGGATCATCTCCTTGCCTGTGACCTCGCCCCTGACTCCCAAACTCTTATGGCTGAGCCCTCTGAGTTGCTCATTCCACAACCACCAAACAACCCTAGGTCTTCAACTTTCTCTCCCTGTGCCCCCTCCCACGCCGTCGTGGTACAAAAGGCCTGAGAACACCATGCCTTCCCCAGCCCTCTCCAGTGTAGCTGTTCGGTCTTTCATACCTGCAGCCTTAGGGTTGGAAGGTGTTGTCACTGTGCTCCTTGTTCCCAAATGCTGCTTCCACAGTGCTGTTCCTTTGCAGCATGCTGTTGCAGGTCATGCTGTTCAGCTGCACTGCTCTCTTCCCCTACATGTTGTCACCATCTTCCAGCCCCCCAGTGCCACCTTTCTTGCACTGAAGACTTAAGCACCTGGCTGTGGTCTTTCTTTACACTCCCAACTCAATTGACTTCAGTGTGGCTGGCTCATCCAACAGCCGGATTCACCCATTTCTTTCTTTTCCTTCCCAGTGAAGCTTCTCCAAACACTTGTCTCTACCTGCTGTCTCCATTTTCCTTCTGCCTCCACTCTCCCCTCAGACACTCTGCACAGGTTGCTGGTCCCACAGTCACAAAACACAGCTCCAGTTTAGGTCACCAATGACATCCATGTCATTAGATCCAAGGGACATTTTTCTGGCCTCATCTTCCTTGCCCTCTCAGCAGAGACTGACAATGTTGACAATTTACTCCTTCTGGAAACATTCTTCCCTTGGCTTTAGAAATGAAATATTCTCCTAATGTCTTCCCTGGTTTCCTGTATCCTTTGTACACTTACCCTTCTCATTTCCACCCTCAGTTGCTGATGTTCCTCTCCTCTTCTTACCCCATCTTCTCTTCCTAGGTGATTACATCCTTACTCACAGCTTCAGTTCTCTCTAGAGAACTTAGAAAATTGTATCTCCAGACCCAGCCTCTTTGCTGAGTTCCAGGAATGTAGATCTAACTTTTGACTTGATATTTCCATTTGGAAGTCTCAAAGGCAGCTCAGACTCAACAGGCCCCAAACCAAGTCCACAATCGTTCTCCACACACCTGGTCCTCTTCCAGCATTCTCCATCTTAGAGGATGGCACCATTGTCCATCCAGTTGCACAAGCCCGAAATCTGAGTCATTCTTGGTATCTTATCTCTTGCATGTCCTAGCTTCAATTTATCACCACGGCTGTTTCTTCTCCCATCTAAAAGTTTCTCAAGTTCACCTACTTCTCTTGATCTCTCCTGATCTCCAACTAGTAGAAACCTTAGTCCAAGTCAACATTATAATTTGCGAGGACTATTGCTGTAGCCTCTTAACTGTGCTATCCCATTTCTAAATTGAGTCACTTCAGCCCGGTCTCCACAGAGCACCTGCAGTCATCTTTCTGAAGTAGTCGTCTAATTGTGTCATTCTCTGCTTAAAACCCATGATAATTTTTCATTTCTTTTAGGACAATGACAAAAAAACCTTTAACATGGCCCATAGGTCTCCTCTCATCTTTCCCCTCATCTCATTCTCTTCTCTCCAGCCACTCCAGCCTTCTTTCCTTTCTCCATATGCCCGTTCCCTGCTTGCCACAGGGCCTTTGCATAGCAGTTCTCTCAATCTGGAGTCTCCATACTCTTAGTTTAGTTAACTTCTACTTATGCTTCACATATTGCAAATATTCCCCGAGAAAGTGATACTTTCCTGACCTCCCTAAAGTGCTCAAATTTCCCTTTTATAACGTTTCATAACACCACACATGTACTTCTTCATGGCACTAATAGCAGTAGACAATTATAAGTGTCATTATTTGAGTAGTGGCACTTTCTACCACAGACATTAGAGTTCCATGGGGGTAAGAATCATATATGATTTTGATCTACATTGAATCTACAGCACATAACATAATACTTGAGCACCCGCTTAAAAATAACAGCCTCTATCACTCTTTGTTTTTTATAGTTTTATTCTTTTTTATAGCAGTTATAACCACCCCCATATATGTATTTTTTTATCTTTCCTGTTATACTGAAATCTCCACGAGGGCAGAGAATTTGTCACTGATTATTTTATTCTCAGCATCAAAAAACAGTGCCTGGCACTTGGTAGTTATTTCATAAGTAGTTTTTGCATAAATAGTGTTTAATAAATATTTGTCAAAAGAATAAATATATTTTGCATAATAATAATAACAGCCACCCTCCAACGGATGGTATTTAATTAGCCCATCTAGATATTATGCAGTCGTATGCCTGTATGTGCCATAAACAAATCTATTCCATAAAGTTATAATAGTAACTACCAAAATTATCAAAATAACTAACTACCTCAATATTTAAAACTGAATCTTTACTACAATCAGTATTCCAGGTAACTCATTTATTTGCTTACCTACCCTTATAATAATTTACTAAACAATTGTGCCCAGAAAAAGAAAATCAAACATGATGGATATCCAATCTGTAATTGCAGTTTAATCTTTTAAGTAACTCTTGAGTTAATACTTATCTCCTCCAGGCTAAGGGTTCTCCTTTTGATCGGCACTGCCAAATTGCCTTTCGAAGACGTTTTGCTAATATTCACTGCCCCTGGTGGGAATGGAAATGCTTGTTTTCCTTAACAAGGAAGGCAAGTTTTCAAGGAACAAAACTGGCGGTAATGAGGATGGACTGAAGATGGAGAAGGATGGAGTTTGGAAAGGCAGATGTCTAGAACTGGAAATCCCAGGGGAGAGAATGCGGTCTCCGCCTTTACGTCCGGTACCGCAATCGCGCAGGCAAAAGAGCGGCTCAGGCTGATGCTCCCTGCTTCTCAGTTCCTCCAAATCCTTGCCTCTGTGACGACTTAAGAAATTTAGGGCACTTGCGCCACCTGCTGCCCAGACTGTGGATGGCTTGCAGACATCCGTGCCTCTGCTGGGATTTTTTGGTTTGTTGCAAGCAATTTCTACCCAGCTCAGTCCCTTATCCATGCATGGCTTTCTGACTTTCTTCTCCTTTCCTCCTTAGAGTTATGAATAGACATGAAGGCATGGCTTGCGATGGTGGCTTTGGGAAAACTGGGGCTCCCAGTTTCTACCTGTTGTTCTTATTTCTGGCAATACTTAAACCTCTTGTTTCAATTCAATGCACTGTCGGCCCCCCGGGAGGCCCTGGACTAAGAAAGAGGAATGAGATGTGATTCTGCTCCTCAAGGAGCTCGTGGTCTACAGGGTCCGACACATAAGCAAGTAATTAAAATGCCACAGTTACGGTAGAGATGACGCAGACGTGGAGGGAGATGTGACATGGTGGGAACCGGGAGGGCTCCACAGAGGAGATGATACCCGCACTCTAAGAGATGCGCAGGAGTTCACAAGGGAGAAGGGACGAGTGGCATTTTAGGCAGGTGGAATGGCATATGCAAAAGTAGGGGGGCCAAAACAGTCTATTCGGGGAGCAGCAAGAAGTAAATTGGTAACAACTATTAGCATTTTGTCATAGGTCCTTCCAGGCTCTTTGAGATGCATGTTTATTTGGGAACGGATGTGCATTTTTGGGAATGGATGTGTGTGTGTCTGTGACTTGCTTTCATTTCACTAAATATTGTATTTCAGAAAGCTCTCCATGTTGGTGAATAAAGAGCTACCTCATTGTGACTTCTGGACAATATTCTATTGGTGTTGATCTATTATAGTCCCTCTTTAATAGACATTTTAAGTGGTTTCCAGTTTTTCACCTTGTATGTGTATCTTTATGAACATGTGAAGATATTTCTGTAAAACAGATTCCTTGAGAGGGAGTTGCTGAGTCAAAGAGTACCTATGTTGAAATTTTACTAATATTACTTAATGACCTTCCAGAAAGGCTTTGCCAATTTATATTCCTCATAGGGTGGCTAAAGTATGTCATGTACTAGTAAGTCTTTCACAGGTTTCTCTTTCTGACTCAATCCTGTGCGTAATTTTTCTCTCCCTAAAATAATGATACTGACAGTAATCCTACAGGTGTGGAATGAGTTGATTTGCACCAACTCTATATCTGTTGATATTGCCCCATTTTATAGATGACAAAAAGCTGAGGTTCTGAGGACAGGGGTCTTATCCATAGTACCCAGGTAGTTAGAGCCAGAACTAGAACTTGGGCCCCCAGAATCCCAAAGCTCTTTCTACTACTCTGTTGCTAGGTAACACTTTTCCCTTTTGATTCTTGTGCCAATGCTACTTGTTGCCATGGTGCTGCTGGGACAAGGAGCAGTAAGTTGTAATTAAGCAGTGAGCTAGAATTTTTGCTCCTAGCAGAAAAGGGTTTTTATGCCCTTATGTGTGGGTGGACAGGGGATAAGGCCACCAGGGCTGCACTGTGGTGCCAAGAGGGGCAGCTGGAAGGAGCCAGCTGCTTATTGTGTGAGTTTCCTGTGGGGCAGACGTTCGTCTTCACTTTTGTCCACTTGAAACCATGTATGCCCAGGAATGCATAGGCAGGGGCAGGGTCCCTGCCTACACACTGGCTTGTCAAAAATCAGCATCCAGCTTCAGTGTGTGCCTCCTCTACTCGGTCTAAAAGAAGTAGGGGCATCGTCGTCAATAGCACCATTCTGGAATCAGACAGATCTGGGTTCAAGTCTTCTGCCACTTCCAGCAATTTAGCAACATTTTCTGATTCTCAGTTTTCCCATCTGAGTGTAAACAATAAGGGTGACCTCAGAAGGTGATACATGCATTGAGCGAGAAAATGGGTGCTAATCACTTAGTCAAATGTCCAACTTTAACTACCATTTATTAAACCATCAGTGCATGTAGCCAATGTCAGTGTTTTATTTTTATCCTTCACCCATCTATTCTTCTTTGGATGCTTTTCAGTAATCAAAGGGTTTCTAAAGTATCTTTAGTATTCTATCACTCAGCACTGAGTTGAGGGATTACGAAAGCTTGTCATGTTTTTCTCCTTAGACAAGAACACTCAAAAACAGATTTTCAAAGGAATTGATGTAGTGAAGTTCTGTACCTCAGAAATGTGTTATCTGCCCCGGGAATGAGTCATCTGTAGTAGGAGGAAAAGCGAAACTATTTTTCAAAGACAACACAATGGAAATGGCACAATTCAAATTACTGCAATTGCCTTTTCAGCTGAATCCAAGGAAATTTTTTTTTTTAATTCATTCACTTGACTTTTTGAACACCTCTTATATGTCAGGCCCCATGCAAGGCATGAAGAGATGAATAGAACATGGTCCTTGCCTCAAGGAGCTCACAGATTAGTAGGAAACAAGGCATTTAAAATAATTATAGCAATGTGATAGCTGCAGTAGCAAGGTCTGGGATGGTCTTGTGGGGACGCAGAGTGGGAAGTCCTTAGCTGGCTGCAGTGTGGGGGAGAGGGGAATATCAGGAAACACTTCACAGAGCTGGTATCAGCTGAGCTAAGTCTTAAAAGACAAGGACAGCCAGCAGCAGACAAGGACATGGGGGAAGCAGGAGAGAGCTTGGTGCCTTCAGCCTGGGGCACGGGCTGCATGCAGGGGAGGGTGGGAATGAAGCCAGTGTCCTCAAGGTCTGGCCTGCAGTGCAGAGCCTGCACCTCCCGGAAGCACCCCCGGCTCCCTCCCGTTCCTGCAGTGCTCACAGTTTTCCTCCTGTACCCCCAGCTCGCCTGTCTCTGCTCCCACCTGGCCCTTCCTCCCCTGCCTTCTTAGCCCAGACCCCATTTTCCTACTTCCTCTGTCACACCTAGAACTCAAACATTTATCTTTTGCTTCCCTTGCAAAGATGTTCCACTGCCTCTGGAACCTCAGAGTAAATGTTGCACTCAGTCCGGTCTTTTGCACAACCCTCGGCAGGTATAGAACCTAATTCTGGTGTTGCCCCAGTCAAAATATGAATCTCACCCCAGGGCAACCAGGAGGAGTTGTCGTCTCCATTGCCAGCAGCACTGATTCCTTCTCCAAGGTGGTGTCCCAGGGACCTGGCTCAGCAACTAGATTTTTGATGTAGGGAAGGTCCCCTCATTTTCATGTGAGGCAGAGCAAGTGCCATTTCTGGCCTACCATTTGATCTGGGCAGTGAAGACACGGGCCATCCCAAGTGTGTGGTTCTCACGGGGTCCCAGCTGTGCCTTAGGGTAGAGATGTGACTTTTTGTTCTTCCCCCTCTGATAGTAGGAGAATGGCCCGTTGCCCTTCATTGTTTCTCCTAGGACATGAAATCAGTCAGCTGCTACTCTGTAGAGTTCTCCTTATTGGCCCAGAGTTCTTCTTTGGAATGGAGTTGTCTGCTAAGTAGGTGCAGTTCCAGGAAGAAGTATGGACCAATCCATGATGAATTGTCCCAGATAACTGGGAAGGACAGATGCTTATGTGTGGCTGCTGGGCTGGTTGGCCATCTGGATGCCTCTATGAATAAACTCACCCTAGCAGGGTCGGGCCACAGGCTGCACAACTCATGGGGACACCATGCACACAGACTTGGATGTGAATGTCACCTCCTGGAGTTGTGCAATGCAGGGTCCTCCACTCCCTCTGGGCAGGCCCCCCTCAAGGCTGAAGAGGTACACATGTGCCTGCACGTGAATGGAGTGGGGAGGAGAATGCAGGAATATACTCCACTGCATACTTCCTCCTGGTGCCTGAGCGGGCACTGGAAGGCCTTGGGGCACCAAGGACAGCCTTGACCAGACTCCATGATCCAGCACCTCCATTTCTAGTCCACTGGGAAGCCCCCTCAAACTCTGTTGAGTTTGGGGAGGGGCTTCAAGATGGCTGACTAGAAGCGTTTCGTGTGGCCTCCTCCACTTAGAAGAGCCAAAATAGTATATAGTCAGTCACACTTCAAATATATTATCCGAGAGAGAACACTGAAATTTAACAGAAACGTGACAGGAGACGCCAAAAGCGGGAAAGGAGAAGGGAGCCTGCCTGGCTGGGGCGGGCTGGGAGCCAGGAGTGACTTCCCCATGCGGGGAAGGGTGAGTGAGCGACTCCCACCCCCCACGTCCCGCCCCCCGTGCAATGGTCCAGTCCTGGCCATGGGAGAACCCCTTGACCCTCGGGTCCCCCACCCTGTCTGAGACCTAAGGGGCTACAGCAAGGAGGCATTTTCCAACCTAGCCTTGGGCAGACTGCTTGCTGTCCTGGGGCCCAGGGGGGAACTCAGGTTGCGGCTGATGGGACTGGAGAGTGCGCTGAGAGGGCTCCTGCAGCCGGGGCTAAGAAAGGCTGCAGCGGCTGGGGCAGCAAGCGAGTGCCTCTGGAACTGAGACTTGGATGGAGCAGGGCACGAGTTACCACTGGGACTTGGTTGTCAGCTGGGTGGGGACTCCTGCAGCTGGGGCTGGGGAACAACCTAGGCTTGGGCTGCCACTGCCAAAGCTGGAAGTGGTGATCCCCGCCAGGACTGCCACGTGGGAAGGACATGCATTCTCCACTCGCCAGCTCAGGCTGTGACCACTGAGGACAGCCCTACTCCCTCCAGAGGCAGGGCCTCCATGTGGCTATTACTGCCCCTCACCTGAGCACTCTGCTTGGGGCCCGAGGCTTGTGCCCTTGCCAACCACAGCTGGTGCCCGCTGTCACCCTGGAGGGGCCTGAGCGCAAGCCTGCCCAGCCCAGCTTCACCAGCCCCGCAAGACAGAGCACATAGCCTGGGGTCCTGGGAATTGCCCAACATAACCCACCACTGTGGGCACCTGAATACTCCTCCCAGTGGCCTGCAGTTGGGACTAAACTCCTGGCGGCTATCCCTCAGCTGGCACCTACCTGCAAGAGCCACCTGTGGGCATGGAGACTGGCCTGCCCAGCCCAGTACACCACTGCCAACATCAATGCACACGGCTTGGGACCCAGGGATTCATGCCATCACTCACACCAGTCCAGCTACCCAGGGGCCTGAGTGCCTGCCCGCCCACCTTGTCCACTGCTGCCACTACCACTATCCAAACAGGCCACCTGGAGGCCCCAAAATCAGCCCACTCGTAACTGTCAACACAGGTGCCAGCACACACTGCCCTGAGGCACAAAGATGGGAGCAGGATGGGAGCACTAAGTCAACGCTGCCACCGCTGGGGCCTGAAGAAAGGCCCATCTGGCATGCTAGTCCCAGCACAACTTCACCACAGCCTCCACCAATAACCATCCTCTAACCCACTGAGGACATCGCAGATACCGCTAACATGGTTTGGAGCCAAAGAGATCATATAGAGACTGCACTACTGCCAAAGTGCCCTACCTAACCAACACCACAGACACATCTTCAGGAATAAGTCCTCCCCTGCTAAAGTCAATTCAAAACTAGGAAGACGTGACTGTTACACCAGATGTGCAGATATCAAGGTTAGGACAGAGGAAACATGAAAAAGCAAGGAAATATGACACCTCCAAAGAAACAGAATAATTCTCCAGTAATCAAAAAGAAATCATTGAAATCTCAGATAAAGAATTCAAAATATCGATTTTAAAAAAGCTCAGTGAGATGCAAGAGAATTCTGAAAAACAATACACAGAAATTTTAAAAATTCAGGAAATGAATGAGAAATTTACCCAAGAGATGGATATTTTTAAAAAGACCCCAGTAGAAATTCTGGAACTTAAGAATCCATTGAAGGAAATTCAAAATACATTTGAAAGCTTCAACAGTAGATTAGATCAGGTAGAAGAAAGAATCTCAGAACCTGAAATGGGTCTTTTGAAATAATCCAGTCAGACAAAAATAAAGAAAAAAGAATAAAAGGGAATGAGTAAAACCTTTGTGACAAAATAAAGTGATTGAATATTTGAATTATTGGTATCACTGAGGGATAAGACAGAACCAATTAAAGGGTGCAAACATACTGTAGAATAGATGGAATAAATTCAGTGTTTGATAGCAGAGCAGGGTGACTATGCTTAACAAAAATGTATTGTACTCGGGTCATGGACACCCTAAATAGCCTGACTTGATCACTACTCATTATATACATTTAAGAAAATTTCTCATGTGCCCCATAAATTTATACAAATAATTTTAAAAGAAATAAATTTCAAATTAAAAAAAAATTCTGTCAAGTCTGGATGGAGTCGAGGGCATGAAGTGTATCGCAGATCACAGTCCTCCTTGTACTTAACATTGGCTGCACAGAGGCCAAGGTTTCGTCTAGTAAGTTCTTGGAGTTCCTAGTCTAGAAGAGGATAAAATGATCTCAGAAACCACCTCTCCCCCACAACACACACAAATACATCTCACTGCTAGTAGCCTACATTGGTATCCTGTTACTGATTTCTCATGAGTGTGTTACTGGATGGTGTCAGTGAACATTAAGTTCCCATTTGTATTAAGCTTTGGAATGCCCCTGTAAGGCACATGTATTTGGGGAAGTGCAAGGAGAACCTAAAGTCCTGTTGCACAAACAAGAAGGTCAGTGAAATTCCAAAGTGGCTCCACTGCTACTTGCTGTAGTATCTTGGGCAAATGACTAAAATCCTCAGTTTTCTCAAACAGGTACAACAATAGTGCCTACCTTAAATTGTTTTCAAAATCAATGAGATAAAACACATGTAAAGTAGTTGGCATTGTACTTGGTACAAAGTAAGCTCTCAGGAATATTAGGTATGAAGGTATTGTTTCATTTTTATTAATTCAGTGAGTATTTCTAACAAGGGTTCAAAGATTTTCTATTGGCAGCTCAACACCATTCTCTGTCTTCTCTACTCTCCCCTGTATTGTGGGCACTGGAAGCCTGAGTATTGCAGATTACAGAATCCCTGGCCAGTGTTCTGCGTTAGATTTCACTAATTAGAGGTAATCGCGTGAGATTTGGAATGTGGAGAAGAGGTGGAAACCATTGTACTGCTCCTCTGGCGGTGAGGAAGAGATGCATGGCTTCAGCAGATGTGGCTTCAGCATTTCAGGTACCTGGGCTTTCCTCTGCTCCTCACCTTCCTCGGGGCTGCAGACATCTGTGATCATTGCTAGTTTCCTCTGGCCGTTGTGTAATGACTTTCTGACTCTGGAACCTCGCAGTAAGTCTGAGAGCCAGCCACACTTTTGCACCTTCAGCCCCTTTCAGTTCTTTAGTAAGCATAAAATTTCCTCGATTAAATTCCTTCTTGCTTAAAATACCTAGAAGGGTATTTCTGTTTTCTTGACTAGTAAAAATGCCTGGCCTTGGTCTTACTGGCCAAACTGAGGACTTAGAACTTTGCCTTTCTCCTGCATTATTGAATGTTCACTGAAATAATCAGGCAACTAATGATCCTTGAGTTCTATTTCTGCCTCAAGGACTCCAAGTGATCCTTTGTTTTTAGGAAGTGGAAACAAAGGGCAGATCTCCCTGTCCAAAGGTATTAATGTATCCCTGTGCTTTCTATCATCTTGAAACATCTGAATCCCTAAACTCTTCTTTTCAGAATGTTAATTCCTACTGAGGAACTAATGTCCCATGAATTACTCTGATTTGATAATCATCTTGTCTAACCCATAACTAATATCATTTTAGGAAAAATTTTAATTTTATGCATAAGGAACATTATAAATCCATTAATAACTATCTAAATGAAAGAAAAAGCACACCCACATTTGAAGCATCCTGACAATCAAGTTATTTTGACGTGTCTTTTTCTGTTGCCTGTTTGTCTTATCCACATGCATATGTAATTTAATTTTACATAGTGCTAGCTATTGTGAAAACATGTTTTTATATTCTGCTTTTTACACTTAACAACACATTACTGAATTTTCCATCTTGTTATATATGCACTTTCTATTAATAATTATCATGTTTAATTACTTCATAATATTTAGTTGAGTGGATTGATAGTAATTTACTAGCATTTTCCCCCATGGCTGAATATTTAGGCAGGTTCTAATTATTTTGTTAGTATGCTTAATGCTCCAGTAAACATCTTTTTACTTCTGTTGATTAATCCCCTTAGGGTAAATTACCACGAGTGGAATTTCTAGTTCAGGAAGCCTAATTGATACTTCTTGAATGGACTTCCATTATCTCAAGTAACCTCTCTGGTTTTATGCTTGATTAGTCACTTTAATGGAATAGAAGGGAAAAGGGAGAAATAATCAGAAATTCTGGGGTTCTTCTAAAGTCAGGCTCACTTAGATGGGGGAGACTTTGGGCCACCAGATAGCTGTGTGAGGAGACGTGATGCTGAGAGATCAGAGTGAGAGGTGAAGGTTAGGAAGACACAGAGATACCCACAGTCTCGGAATTAATCAGAAAAAGCTAACTGTGGCAATGAACAGCCCCAACCTTTTAATATAAAGAATTTTTATTTCTTGCTTCGTGATAGGTTGGGAGAGGGACCTCCAGAGTTATCCAGGCTATTTCATCCTGAGACTTCCTGCAGCTCTGGATCACTGGCGTCCTCTCCATGCAGATGGCGAAAGACAGCATCACGTAGGAGAGGTTTTATGGGTCAGGCCTGCTGGGTGTCTCTCTCACTTGTGTTCGTATTCCATGGCCCAGAACTCAGTCGCAAGTCCTCACTTAAATACATGGAAGGCTAGGAAATACAGTTCAGTCGTATGTCCAGGAGGAAGAGGAGAATATAGACTCTCTCCCAGAGTCTTTTCCAAAATTTAGACAATCAAGCCTGGGAACAGGACTCGGCAGTGGGGAGAAATGAAGCTTTGCTGCTTGTACACACTTTGCATGCAAAGTGTTGCAAATAGAGTGTGCCTTTCCAGTTTCTGGCAGTTTTAAGAAGTGGCTGCAGTGTCACACAGTTCTGGGATTTTTCTACCCCAATCAGCACAGAAAGAGGGACAAAAAGGGGCACTTTTTATTTTTGCCTAGATTTCAGGGGAGGCCAGGCTCCCGTGATACTATTTGCTAACTCCCTGCAGCCTGGTTCTGTCAGTTCTTAAGTTTTGAGCAGATACTTCTGGCTCCAGATCTTTAGTCCCATTTTTCCAGTTTCCTGACCTCAGGTCTTCCTTCTTCATTTTTTGGATGTTTATTATGTGCTAGCCATTGTGCTAAGAAGTTTATATATGTAATGTGAAGAAAGAAAATATTGCTGCAATTTGAGCTTGTTAGCTTAGAAAGGTGGCAGAAATCCGTTAAGGCGGGGATCCTAAACCTGTCCTTTTGTTAGGGACACACCTTATTAGACTTGTTTGGCTATAAAAGTGGAGTCTTCCCTGAGTATAATCCAACAGGAAGAGATTTAGCAATAAATAAATAAATACATAAAAAAATGCGGGGTAGGGGGAGAGAGAGAGAGAATAGAGAATGAATTGCAGAGAGAGACAATGAATTGCAGAATGAAAAGAAAGTAACTTTTGGAGATGGAGTTGTCTTCTGTTGAGTCCTCAAGACAGTACTGGTGATGTAGAAAAGGAGGTAAAATGTTTCAACCCGGGCTACTCATTAAAATAACATGGGGCACTTTATTTTTAAGAGTCAAAAAAATAAATTTTGAAAATGAAAACCTGAAACACATACAGAAAATTGTATACATCAGAGGCGTATAGCCTGATGGATTTTCACCAAGTGAGCATACCTGTGTAATCAACACTCAGATAAAGCAGGTACATATTACCAGTATCCAGACGTCTTCTCCGTGTTCCCTCCCAGGCACTACCCCACTTCTAGCACAGTACATTAGTTTTGTCTGTACTTGAATTTTATATGAATGGAATAATAAAGGATGTGTTTTTTGTGATGAACTCTTCTTTTTTGACATTTGTTTTTGTGAGAGTCAACCGTGTTGATACAAGAAGCAGAAATGTGGTCATTTTCATTGCTGTATAACACGAATATAGCAAGAATGTAGAGTGTGGATATTTCTCTATTTGTCCATCATTGATGGACGTTTGTGTTTTTCTAGTGTTTGGCTATTTTTTTAAAGGCGAGCATGAAAATGAGGTTTATTGAGGAGAGAAAGATGGGATTATAGGGCAAGAGCAAGATATAGGTTTACAGAGCATGCTACATACGCCACAGATGACGAACGGACCCGTTGTCGCAGCAAAGGGAAGCCAAAGGAAGGGCTGTCTGGCTATTTTTAATATTGCTGTTATGAGCATTCTTTTAAAAAATGTTATTGTGGTAAAATATATATAACATAAAATTTTCTGTTTTAACCATTTTAAGTGTATCATTCAGTGGCATTAATTACATTCACTATTATCTACTTCCAGAACATTCTTTTTGTGTGACAACTTTATTGAGATTTAATTCATGCATCATACAGTTCACCTTTTAAAGTGTAAAATTCAGTGATTTTAAAAATATTCACAGAGCTGTGCAACCATCACCACAATCAATTTTAGAACATTTTCATCACCCCAAAAAGAAACCCTCTACCCGTTAGCAGTCACTCTCCATTTTCACCCACCAGGCCCTCCCCGCCCTAGGCAGCTACTAGTCTAGCTTCTGTTTTTATAGATTTGCCTCTTCTGAACATGTCCTATAAATAGAATCGTACATTATTAATATTAGGTCTTTTGGGACTGGTTTCTTTCACGTAGCATAGTATTTTCATTCACGTTGTAGCATGTGTCAGTACTTCATTCCTTTTTATGGCTGAATTATAGTCCATCATATGAATATGCTACATTTTACTTATCCATTCATCATTGATAGATATCTGGGTTGTTTCCAATTTTTGGCTATTGTGAATAATGCTGCTATAAACATTTGTGTGCAGAAATGTTTCTGTGAACATATGTTTTCATTTCTCTTGGGTGTATGCCTAGCAGTGGAATTTCTGGGTTGTACGGTGACTTTATCTTTAACATATTCAGAAACTGCTGGAATGTTTTCCAAAATGGCTACATCGTTTTATGGTACCACCAGTTCTGTATGAAGGTTCCCATTTCTCCATACCCTCTCTGACACTTACCTTTGACAGCTAATGATGTTGAGCATCTTTTCATGTGTTCATTGGCCATTTGGATATCGTCTTTGGAGAAATGTCTATTCAGATCCTTCACCCATTTTTTAGATTGGGTTATATGGGTTTTTTTATTATTATTGAGTTGGAAGAGTTCTTTATATGTTTTAGATATTAGTCCTTAATCAGGTATATGATTTACAAATATTTTCTTCCATTTTGTGAATTGTCTTTATGCTTTCTTGATGTCATCATTTGAAGCACTAAAGTTTTAAATATCGATGAAGTACAATTCATCTTTTTTTGTTGTTGCTTGTGATTTAGGTTACATGTAAGAAACCATTGCTTACTCCAGGGTTACAAAGATTTATGTCTATATGGTCTTCTAAATGTTGATAGTTTTAGCTGTTACATTTAGGTCTTTGATTCTTTTTTATAAACATTCTTATGCATTAATTTTGGTTAATATATGTAGATGTTTCTGGTGGGTATACACATAAGAGTGGAATTGCTAGAACATAGGGGTTTTATATGTTCAGCTATAATAAATATTAGAAAAAAGTTACAATAGTGGCCATACCAATTTATAGTCTGACCCATAGTGTATAAGAGTTCAAGTTGCTATCTGTTCTTTCTAATACACTGACAGTATTTTTAATTTTAGCCATTCTAAGGATGTTTACTTGCATTATATTGAGGTTTTACTATGCATTCCTTTGATGACTAATGAAGTTAACAATCTTTTCATATGTTTGTTTGCCATTTGGATACTTTTTTTGTGAATTGCTTATTCAAGTCTTTTTCTCATTTTTTTCTTACTATAGGGGTTCTGTCTCAGTTATGTGTTGCCAGCTAACTAAACACTCCAAATCTTAGTGGCAATGATTTATCATTGATTTATAACAATGATAAAGCATTGATAAAACAACAATTTCTCACTTTTTTGTGTGATATTGTGAGTTGTATGGTGATCCTTCTGCTAGTTATGCCTGAGTTTCCTGAATTTCTAGTTCAGGAAGCTTAATTGATACTTCTTGAATGGACTTCCATTATCTCAAGTAACCTCTCTGGTTTTATGCTTGATTAGTTACTTTAATGGAAGAGAATGGGGGCAGGTTGTTTATTCTTCTGAATCTCCTTCAGCAGGCAATGGATTGGCTGTTTCCTTCCACTGATGGCCACAGCTGCCTCCCAATATTCCTCTCTTGTAGCTATTATCTTTGTGTTCTGGTAACCTCTTCCTTCTTTTGTACCTTCAGGCCCAGGGGTGGTAATGGCTCCCTTTTCTTGTTAGCCCCAGGTATGTCATTCTGCCTTGTGGTTTCTCTTGACCCTTATAAATTATCCCTTCCCTAAACTGGAACTTTGACCTATCAGCTGTGTGCTCGACAGGGTTACTTAGCCTCTCTGAGCATGTGTCCTCGAATGGGAATAAGAATAATGGCATTTTACTTGCCTCATGGGGTGGAGTAAGCATCAAACAGGGGCCAAGCGTGTTATGCGTCTACTCGTTGCCTGGCACATTGAAGGCACTCAGTAAATGTTAGACAAAATATTTAGGATCTCATCTCAAGTATAAAATAAATTTGGGGCTATTGGTTACATTTACTATAAAGAACAGTAGAGGGCAGACTTTACAAAGTAATTTATGAAAATACGTTGTCTTTCAAATCGTCTTCCAAAAGGAAATCGAGAATTCCAGAAATGACTCTCTTAAATGCTTTGGCTGAAAGATGCCTTTATCACTACTTTTAATTTCTTCACAGAAAACAGGACTTTCTTGTTATGCAAGAATTCTGAAGGAGGGTACCGGGCAATGTTTAACCTGCAACTTTCATTACCATGTGTTTGCCTGGTCCCCAGATAACGGTGGAGTGTTTTTGACAAGTTTCTTTGACCACCTTTATGCCTGTCATAGATTTGATGACAAATAGAGGAAACGAAAGATGCTGAATTTTCCTGACATCATTTCAAATTGCCTCATTTCAAAACAGTATGAAGTCTGTGACTAGAAGCATCATGGAATACAGAAAGTGGGTGTGTAGCTGGTGGGTGATCAGGTATCAGGTTACATTTAAATTAATGATTGGGGTTGGAGGTGGGTGCGAATTTCATTCCAGCTCAAAAGAATAAATGGGCATTTAATAAATATCTGTGGAAATCTGAAGAGGTTTTATAATGTAAACGTTTGTTTCAGTTTACGCTGGAACTGCCACTCTCAGTGTCTGGGGGAACCAGCCTCACCCAATCTCCACTCCATTAAGTGTTATTTATCTCAGCTTGACATCTTCTTTCTTTCTTTTTTTTATTTCAGCATATTATGGGGGTACAAATGTTTAGGTTACGTATATTGCCCTTGCCCCACCCAAGTCAGAGCTTCAAGTGTGTCCATCCCCCAGACAGTGTGCACTGCACCCATTAGGTGTGTATATACCCATCCCCTCCTTCCCCCTCCCATCTGCCCAACACCCGATGAATGTTATTGCACCTAAGTGTTGATTGGTTAAAATCAATTTGATGGTGAGTACATGTGGTGCCCATTTTTCCATTTCCAGGATACTTCACTCAGTAGAATGGGTTCCAGCTCCATCCAGGATAATACAAGAGGTGCTAGATCACCATTGTTTTTTGTGTCTGAGTTGAACTCCATGGTATACATATACCACATTTTATTAATCCACTCATGTATTGATGGGCACTTGGGTTGTTTCTCAGCTTGACATTTTCAATACTCTAGAGATGAAAAAAGGGTACCTCAGGGTTGCTTTAACTGGCATTTATTTGGTTAGGCAAGATGAAGCTTTCCCCCTGTGGACTTCCACATTTTTATCACTTCTTTTATGAATTTCTGATCATATCTTTGGTCCATTTTTCTGTTTGGATCCTGATGATGTTTTTATTAACTTTTATAATGTACTTTTTGTAAATCATTGGTATTTTCCTTTGCAAAACATAAGTGACCCAGTTTTGTTAGTTTGTGATTTTCCTATTATAGCAAATAATTAGCCCTTAAGTTTGTTTATTGAATTATGTTCTTTTAAATCATTTTATATCTTAAAATAAAATTGAATGTGTAGGCAAAGTAGGAAGATCACCTCTCAAAGGCAATCACTGTCATTTTACTAAGCACTTTTCATTTATCTTAATAGCTGAATATTGTTCCTTCAAGTTATATTCTCATTTACCTGTTTTATAGTGCTTTTTCAGTTTGTTTTCAGGTTTCCTCTATGATAAACAATGTTGTTACAAGGACAGAGATACTAAATTGTAAGTATTTGTATTTATAATTGTATTCCAATCCCCAAGCCCTGTGATCAACCGCCTCCCCCACCACAACACATGCATACACACACTGTCTGTCTGTCTGTCTGTCTCTCTCTCTCTAAGAACAGCAGTCCAGGGGAAGATACTTTTGCTTTGCTGAGTGGGGAGAGTAGATGATGTTATGAATGGCTGAAAATATGAGGATTAGTTTCCTAAGAAGGTAGTTGGATTTGACCAGAGGGAGCACATATGAGAGAAACATGCTGTGGGACAGAGAGGTTGAAAGAGTTGCACTTTGTGAAGAAAGAGATGTTTAAGAGGATATTAACAAAGTTTTGATGCATAAACACACATGTGGGTTAATTAACAGTTTATTTTGTCTGTGATATGCTAAGCGCAAAAACTGAGAGCAAGCATTTAGAAACTTTCACAGTAATTTGGTATTGCTGTGATACCCAAGTGCATGATCTGTGGACTTGTCTTGTGGAACAGGGAATGCAGGCAAGCACAGGACTAGGGCAATAGGACCACCTCGTCACACGCAATATTTTAGGGTCTAGCAATGTGTAACCCAAAGTTTATAAAAATCTGAAAACACGTAAGATTATAAAATGGTTATTTTTATGATCATTTTAATTTTTAATCAAGGCTGTTTTAAAATTTACATTTTTACTTTAGGAAAGTAAGATTTGCATGATTTCTTATTTAATTCACAGATGGCAAAGCAAGCTCCACTGGACTGTTTCATCAAGAAAAGATACAACTTTTCTGAATGTGACAGTAGTAAGCCCAATGATACTAACGGAAGTGATTCTGAAACACTCAGATCAAAAGCATTCATACCGGTTTTACTTGGAAATATGATACCTCATATATTGAGTACAGGTTTGTAGCCTGAACTGATGGTGAAGTGCTTAAAAACACAGTGTTTTCCTTTATAGAAATGTGCTGTCTAATGAAGAAATAAACCCATCAAAACTTAAAAACAAGATTTATTTCAAAGAGTATAGAAATGAAAATGTAATTATTAAAAAGCTGCGAAGCAGATGTACAATACTCTACATATAATCATTAGTACTTTACAGGCTTCTTATGAAGTAGTATTTCAGGTTGCCAAATCTGAAAGACCCTCAAAATTGCTGA
>CM052438.1:145866258-145890609 GCA_028533085.1 Varecia variegata | reverse complement strand
TGTGCTGTCTAATGAAGAAATAAACCCATCAAAACTTAAAAACAAGATTTATTTCAAAGAGTATAGAAATGAAAATGTAATTATTAAAAAGCTGCGAAGCAGATGTACAATACTCTACATATAATCATTAGTACTTTACAGGCTTCTTATGAAGTAGTATTTCAGGTTGCCAAATCTGAAAGACCCTCAAAATTGCTGAAACATTGCTAGCAGAGTCGGTAGATGTAGGGTGAATCTGTGGCAAAAAATAAGGTTCAAGTGCTGCTTTAAAATGATACGAAAGCTCAATGTATTCAGAAACCGACTAATGATATGAAAACCAACTCATAAAACACAAAAAGCTTGCAAAGTGTGTTTCACTGAAATTTGACAAATTCACATATACTGCTAACATGGCCAATTCTTTTTAGTGTTAATATTTATGCTAGTGTTATGACAAAGATGATGGTGACATGAAAGAATAACTCTTTTTTTCAGCTTTCAGCCCAACTAGCCCTGAACTGCATAAAATTATGAAGAATCCCATTATAAACAAGTGTGATTTAGAGTTTAAGTTTTATGTCGGAGTGTAGGCTAGTGATCAAGGCTTTGGGGAGGCGGAGTTACGTTTTATTTCCACGTTTTCCACGTGACTCCTTGCTGGAAGACTCCTACAGCAGACGCAGATCCAGGTTTAGTAGAATTACACATTCTGACGCTCTGATCTTGTACTGCATTTAGTATTATTTCCTCAGAATGCATGGAAAAGTGGAAGGTGAATTCACATGTTAATTCACTTCAAAGCTGGAAATCATAGGTTTCACAAAATTGGTTTGAAATATTAGAAGCAAGAGACATGGCTCTGAAACCCAGTAAGATGTGAGCCCTGGGCTGGAAATGAGAAGATCTGAAGTCCAGTCTCAGCTCTGGGCTGCACCTGAGCTGCAGCCAATGCAGACCAAGGGGTAAACTGAGTCTCCTCTGGTCCTGCTTCTCCAACAGTCCACCATCCCAAGTCCCCTTCTGGCCTGCCAGCCACATGCCTCCGCGCTTCTCACCAACAGAATCCAATACTGCCTACCTTCTTCTCTGGCACCCTTTAGATTCCACGTCCCGCTAGCCCCAGCCTCCTGCTGCAGGGTGAGTCCTCTGTACTCAAATGCTTCTAGCTCTCTCTGCAGCCTTCGCTCTTGCTGATTCCTTCTCTCTCTTGTCTTCCCTGACTGCTCATCGTTAATCCTCTTTGCTCTCTGCTTTTTTTCTCTCCACCCTCTAGGAGAGTTTCCCAGCCCTCTCTTTTCCTATTCCCTTGGGGCATCTTGTTCAAACTCACAGGTCCCAGTGTTCATTTCTCACATTTATCTAAGTCATAAAGCTGTGAATTCAGGTTTTCCAAAATTCTAATTTTCGTTTGACAGCTCAACTTTGCATATTGACCAAAAAAAAAAAACAAAAAAAAAACGTCATTCGTTTTGCTTGAAGTGACAGGCTCGTTTTATTCATTTTCACAAAAATGTCTGCCAAACACCCAAGTCTGAAGGACAGACTGAAAGAGTTTGTCAGTTCTTCAAGGAAAAGCGGTTCTCCATGAAGAAAGCAGCTAGTTTAGCTCATAAATCAAGCTATTGTTCATGTGCTTTTCCTTGGTGTGCAGCATCCTATGTGCCTTTTCGGCAGTGTCATGCCTGAAAAATAATTTGCTTTCCATTTATACCTAACTTCAGCTATTCCTAGTCTTTGGGCCTTAAACTGTGGTGACTTTATTCTGAATCCCATATCAGAACACATAGTTTAGAAAGGATTTTTATACCATTTCGAGGTACAAGAGACAAGCTTAAACGTACATGTTTCCAATGGCCTTTAAGTTTGTGTGATTGACCAAGAGAACATTTGAAATGGAACTATCTTAAAAATCCCTGACATAGGCCACCAGGGAAACTGGTGAGTGCCAGGTGCCTCCGAGAAGGTAATAGGTAGTGTTGGGACCATGCCAGTGTCCCACTTGGAAGTGGTTAGGCAAATCCTTGAAAGTTAGACCTAGCATGGCCTAATTTAAGTTGACATCCTGTAATGGGGCTGCTTAGAACTGCCTCATCAACTCAGTCAACAGACGCCCAACACTGAAACACCACGTCAAAGAACAGTCTGGTAAATTAAAGACATACCTGGTCTACCCGCTTGCATACATAGCTGATGAACATTTATATGAGAAATTCAGGGTAGACTGTTTATCTGCCTGATTTGGGAAGTGGATCTGATATGGTCATGGGATCACAGGTACCACCTGTTGGGGAGACAAGGCTCATAATTAATCCATGATTGCTGGACAGGTAAAAAATGGGGTATTGTCATGGGAGGGAACTGGTTACGATCTTTACGCCTCACCCATCTGGCTGCGTTAAAACACATACACATCCTGACATATGGTCACCAGCCGGAGAGGAGGGGAGAATTACAAGGTACCAATGATGAATGGACACCACAGCTTCCCTTTGTGGCCAACGCAAGAGGGTGGTACCAATGATGAATGGACACCACAGCTTCCCTTTGTGGCCAACGCAAGAGGGTTTGAAATGGGTCTTATGTTTAAATTTTCTTAAAAATATTCATGAAGAAAAGGGTATTTTAACTTCAGTCCCAGTTCTGTCTTTGAAATATTTTGAGGCTCTAGCCAAGCATGCTACTTCTCCAGTCTCTCTCAAACAGAAATCTTAAGATATTTCGACCCATTTGCCTTACTCTAGCAATGCATGAATAGCAACTGATGTTTGACGACAGTTGGGAGATTTACAGAAGAAATGTCATGAATTTGTATGAGATGCATTATTGTCATTTCCATCATGTTACTTATTTGGTATAAGGGCAATATCTAATGTCAGTCGATATTTATTGAACTGTTATTATGTATTAGGCACTGTTTTAAGTGCAATACATGTATTAACTCATTGACATCTCACAGAATTCTCTAAGATGGAAACTATTATCAACCCTATTCTACAGAGGAAGAAACTGAGGCATAG
This sequence comes from Varecia variegata, assembly GCA_028533085.1. Lineage (NCBI taxonomy): Eukaryota > Metazoa > Chordata > Mammalia > Primates > Lemuridae > Varecia > Varecia variegata. The sequence continues at coordinate 145,887,610 of CM052438.1, read as the reverse complement.
AGCTATTAAGGGACTCATCTAAGAGCACACCACTAATAATAAATGGTGGAGCTGAGCCTATCTGAACGCTAAAGTCAGTTCGTCACCGTTTTCCTTTAATGTTGGTGAAATGGAGAGAATATAAGACAAGAACACTCAAGTTCTACCGCTAGCCCCAGGGTGCACTAACCATGTGACTTTGGACAAGTCACACAACACTTTGGTTCTCAGTTATCTCATTTATAAATCAGAAATGGTAATACCTGCCCTGCTTATCTCAGGTAGTTGGTGAGAATACAAAGACTATGAACTCCTTGAAGGAAGGAATTGCAGGGCTTATAACTGTAATCTGGGCCCAAGCTCGATAGAGATTTTTTAAATGATTGTATGAACTTTTAATGATTGCATGAATTTTTTAATGATTCATGAATGAATGAATGAGTCAGTGATTCTGTGAAAATGATAGATCTGAAAGTTTCTTTAAAACTGTAAAGATTATACAATTTTAAGGGCTTATTCTTTTCTTTTTTCCCCCCTCTTTTTCTTTTTTTTTTTTGAGACAGGGTCTCCCTTTGTTGCCCAGACTAGAGTGCAATAGCATCATCACAGCTCACTGCAACATCAAACTCCTGGGCTCAAGCGATCCTCCTGCCTCAACCTCCCTAGTAGCTGGGACTACAGGCATGTGCTACCATGCCCAGCTAATTTTTTTAATTTTTGTGGAGATAAGGTCTCCCTATGTTGCTCAGGCTGGTCTCGAACTCCTGGCCTCAAGCGATCCTCCTATCTCAGCCTCCCAAAGTGCTAGGATTACAGGCATGAGCCACCACACTCAGTCTCCTTTTTTTTTTTTTAAGGTTTCTTCTTAATTTCATTTAGATTCACTGTATATGAATCTATAATGATTTCAAAATAAAAACCTTAATAAAAATTGATAAATATCTTTTGCTTTCCTAAGTGAAAGATATTTATCAGATAATGCAGATAGATTATCTGTATCTGTAGTACAGCTAATATGGATCTGTGTTATAGTTCGGCATACAGTTGTAAAAAACAATACAGAGGGATTCCATAACCTCCACCTAGTTTCCTCTGATAGTAACATTTTGCAAAACTGTAGTATACTATCACCACCAGGATGTTAACATTGATATAGTCAAGATCCAGAACATTACCACCGCCACAAGGATCTCTCATGTTGCCTTTTTATAGTCACATCCCCTTCCCATCTGTCCCCACACCCTCCCTGGCAACTACTAATATGTTCTCTATTTCTGTAATTTTGTCACTTTCAGAATTTTATATAAATGGAATTATACAATGTATATAGCCTTTTAAGATTCCTTTTTTCACTTAGCATAATTCTTTGGAGATTCATCTAGGTCGTGTGCATCAAGAGTTTGTTTCCTTTTGTTGCTAAGTAGTATTGTGTGGTATAGATATTCTGCAGTTGCTTTAAGCATTCACCCACTGGAAGACAATAGACATCCAGTTTTTGGCAATAGCAGATGCAGCTGTTATAAATATTTGTATGCAGACTTTTCTCCGGGATAAATGCTCAGGAATGCAATTGGTGGGTCATATGGTAGTTGGATATTTAGGTTTTTTTTCTTTGTTTTGTTTTGTTTTTAAATGGAACTGCTTATTTTCTAGAGTGGTTGTACCATTTTAAATTCCCCAAAGCAAGGCATGAGCGATCCAGTTTCTCAGCATCCTTGCCAACATTTGGTGTTGTCATTATTTTTTATGATCATCATTCTGATAGGTATGTAGTGATATCTCATTGTGGTTTTAATTTGCATTTCCCTAATGGCTAATGATGCTGAACATCTTTTCATGTGCTTATTTCCCATCTCTGTGTCCTCTTCAGTGAAATGTCTGTTCATGTCTTTTGCTCATTTTCCAACTGGATTTTTTTTTAACTATTGAGTTTTAAAAATATGTTCTAGATGCTAGTATTTTGTCAGATAAGTGGTTTGCAAATATTCTCTCATAGTCTGTAGCTTGCCTTTTCATCCACTTCACAGGGTCTTTCACAGAACAAAAGTTCTTAATTTTAATGAAGTTGAATTTATCAGTTTTTCCTTTATGACTTATTGCTTTTGGTATTAAGTCTAAGTACTCTTTGTCTAGCCCTAGATCCTGTAGATTTTCTCTTATGTTTTTTTCCTAAAAGTCTTATAGTGTTACATTTTAATTTAAGTCCATTTTGAGTTAAATTTTGTACAATATGTGAGATTTTAGGTTGAGTGTCTTTTTCTTTTTTTTTGCCTATGGTGTTCAATTTCTCTGAAGCACCATTTGTTGAATAGGCTATCTTTCCTCCACTGGATTGGTTTTGCACCTTTGTAAAAAATTAGCTGGGCATATTTGTGTGGGTCTATTTCTGGGTTCTCTATTCTGTTCCATTGATCTATGTGTCTATCCATCTGGCAAAACCACAGTCTTCATTACAGTAGCTATATAAGAAGTCTTGGAATTACATAGACTGATGCCTCTCACTTTATTTTTCTTCCTCAAAATTGCTTTAGCTATTCTGGTTCCTTTGCCTTTCCTTATTAATTTTAGAATAATCATATCTATAAAACATCTTGCTGAGATTTTGATAGGAATTGCATTAAACATGTATATCAGTTGACATCTTTATTATGTTGCATCTTCTATCTATGCACAGAGCATGTCCGTCTCCATTGTTTAGATCTTCTTTAATTTCATTAGTGTTGAGTACTTTTCAGCATACTAGTCATGTACATGTTTGTTAGATTTACACCTAATTGTTTTTTAGCAATTGTAAATGATACTGTATTTTTATTTCAGTGTCCATAGTGTTCATTGCTAGTATATAAAAATGACATATATGTGTATATTTTTTCTATATCATTTTCAAAAACAGACAGTGAGCCAATTTGGCTCACTGGCTGTAGCTTGCTGATCCCTGTTGTAGCCATTATTTTTTTTTCTTCTCCATGTCTTTCTATGTAAAAGATGGTTGTTATAAGAATTAAATTAGCTAATATTTATAAAGTGCTCCAAACAAGTCCTTGCAAACATTAAGCTCTACCTGAGGTTAGTCTTTAGTGCTGTTTCCTGCCCAGCCTTCTATTCTATACACACGAGATGCTGAGGGTTGGTGTAGGTGCTGTGGAGAACATGCTCAAAGACTAAAAGAGGTTGATGCATTTGCTCATTACTTAGGTAGGTCACTTCAATAGTATTCTAAATAAAGAGTTCACCAGGTTCATTTCTACCTTAAGTATCCATGATTCTGTGAGCATTCCTCTGCTTTCCTCCTCCCCAGAGAGGAGTGAGGGTAGGGGAAGGAGAGTTTTTTTCTGGAGTTGCATGATCTGGTCTAAGCCCTGCCTTTGCCCACTTAGCTTCATCTCACGGAGCTATCGTGTCCTTGTATTTAAAATGGGAATGACGATCCACCCTCACAGGATGATTGTAGGAATTAAACAAGATGAGGTGTGTGAACAGTACTTTGCAAACCATAAAGTACTTTGCAGCTATTGGTAATTATTAGTATTATTCAGCTATAAAGACTCTAACTCATCCATTTGTGGGTTCTTTTCTCACAAAGGTCTCAGCCTCTGCCGTGGGAAGGGTGGCATTTCTGGAGGCACTAAAGACCCAATGCCCATTTATACCCAGGGAGAAAAGGGAATTGTTATTTAACACTAATATATAATTAGGAGTTGAAAATCAGATTAAGTACGCAGGCCTTTTTTTCCACTAAATGGTACCTCTGTGACTTTCCAAACTTTACAGGCTGCAGTGTAGTGAAAGGGGAAACAATTGACCTTTCTGTTGTTGAGGTGTGTTTATACAATCGCCTGCTAAGTGGGAGTTAGCAACTGAAAGAAAGCTGAGTTTGCGGTGGGACAGAAAGGCTGTACCACCATTAGCAGGGCTGCAGATACTTGTAGGCTGGGACCTAAAAAACCCAATTCAATTCTATTCAATTCAGTTTAACTTATTCAATGAATTGAGGTTTGCTATTCGTTGGGCATTGTGCCAGGCACAAGAGATACAGAAACGACTGTGGCACAGCCTCTGGCTTCCTGTAGCTCACAGCTCCGTGCAGGAGACGGGCAGAAAACCCCAAGTTACATGTGGGATCAGCTAGGCTAGAAGGAATCCTCAAGGGGAAAAACACAAGGTTTCTTCTTCACCGGCTTGTTCTCACTTCAGGCGCAAGGGAGTGAGAGGGATTTGTGAGGGCCACGGGCAATCAGGCTGTTTTATGCTGTTTTTTAGTCACGTTCCTAGGGGAAAGTCATTACCCACAAGGACTCCCACATCAGCCTGTGTCTGCAAAGAGTTTTTTTCTCAATATATCCCCACCTTTTTAATGACTATAATTGTTCCTTCAAATTGAGATGGTGGCCTGGTTTAAATACATTTATTTTTAATAACTTCATAAATGGGAGCTTTATGAGTTTAGTTTTGCTGACGGTTTCTTTGGTTGAAAAGTAGAAGAATGCAAGAAGATTTACTTGTTCAAGATTTACTCTTTTTTGTTAATTTTTTAAAAAATTATTTATTTGTTTATTTATTTATTTTTAGAGATAGGATCTCGCTCTGTCACCCAGGTGCCCAGCTAAGATTTACTTCTGTTAAGAAAAATTGTTGAAGTGCTTTGAAATGAGAAAAAAAAATGATGATGCTAGCTTGAACCCAGAGGCAGCAGTAGAGATGCTAAGGCATTATCATGTTCAGGTTATTTGGAGGTAGATTGAGAGCCTGCCTGGAGCATTGAATGTGGCAGGTAAGGGAAAGAAAAAAATCAAGGATGGCTCCAATGTTGGTTGCCTCCTCTCCTCCCCCCATAAACTGAGTAGATGGTCAATAAACCAAGAGGGCTTGGGGAGGGGGCTTAGTTTTTCTGCCTATCATGGAGGCAAATGCTGGGAAGGGGAAAATTCACGCCCTGGTCTTTAGGAAAGCAGCTCTCAAGCAGTACATAGAAAACTAAGTGCTCTTTCTTATGTTGGATAAACAATGTTAATTATGTGCTTATTGTGACAGGTGCTGTGTGCCCGCCAAGGGAGAAGCAGATACCTGCCTCCTGCTCTCAAGAGGCTGCCAGTGTCCTCGACAGGGATGGCACAGACAGGGATTGCAGGATGGGGTTGGAAAAAGAGTGCTGTGGGTTCTGGGCGGAAAGGACGACTGTGCTAGGGCAGCCTTTCAGCACACCTGGAGGAAGCCTCGGAGATCCACAGGAGGGGCGGGTTGGTAGGAAGCATTTCCGGCAAAGGGTGTGGCTGGACCAAGCGACAGGTGTCTTTGGTTCAGGAAGCTCCAGGCTTGGAATCCCAGAGTCTGGGATCTCATCCTGACTCCCCTTGCTGGAGGGAATCCAGTTCCCAACTGGATTTTTTTGCTGCCAGCCTAATCCACTCCGCATTTGGGACTACAAACTTCTCCCTTCTATTCCCCGGGGTCTGGCACGGTGCATCATATAAGTAGGCACGCAATAAGATTTGTTGAATAAACAAATGCTATGGGTATCATTATTTCTTTTTCTAAGCAAGCTAAAAGTTTGGAAAATAAGTGAATACTTATTTCAAGTGGCAGTGGACCTTGATTTCAACAATATATTTGAGAGAACTCTCCTAATATTTTAAAATTACTGTGAAATATCTGGTAGTAAATATGGCTTAGATGATGATATACTTATAAGGGTTAATAACAGCTGACCTTGCACAAAAAAGAGGCTGATATTTAAATTAGCATCCCACACATGTGGGATATCTGGTGACCTTCATATGGCTCTCTGTTAATCCCTACCTTGTATAACGTTTTTAGCAAACTCTTGGATGGATATGTGGAAAGTTAAAAATCATTAAATGTGCAGCTATTTTAATATTGGGAGGGCTAATAAATACCAAAGAGGTAATAATCAAGATTTAATTACCTAAATTAATTTAGATCCTGTGTCACAACTAATAAGCTTATATATAACAAGAATAAAATTCTTTGTAATGTAATAAAACATGAATCGAACAAGAAGAGAATGGGGGGTTCTTGGTTTCTCAGCAGTCCATGTGAAAGAGACTGTTACCGAACATAAATTCAATATGAGCTCACATATTGGCTAGAGTGTTAAGAAAAAATCAAATGCAGCATTAGGGTGCATTATTAAAAATAAAATACCTAGAACATAGGCAGTGAAACCTCATAGTGCTCTGCACTGTATAAAATTACCCCCAATTCCATCAGCCAGAACAATCAGGGAATTTTTTTTTTCTGTTTTTTTCCTATGTACAATTTTTCCATTATGGAGATCATACCATATGTATTAAGATAATTTTGTATTCTGCTTTTTGTTTCCCTATATCACATTACAACAAATAGTTTATTGCAAATGTTAAGCATTTTGGCTTTGGCTAAATAGAAATTGGAATCTTAGCTGCACCACTTAACTAGCCGATTCAATCTAAGGTAAGTCACTTAACTTTAGTTTCCTCATATGCAGAGAGAATAAACTTAGTACCATTTCAATGAGTTTTCTTTTCATGTTTGCTATTCATCATCATCATCATTTACTGCTACTTTTTATGTTTCTATTTGAAATCAGAGTTTTGTCTTTTTTCCAAAACTGATTTCTAGTTTAATGTAAAGACAAATTTAGTTTAAAATCCAAAGCTCTTAAAAGAAATTGAAATACATAATAAAAAAATCATTTCATATAACAGAATCTTATTAATTTCTTGTATATCAGTTTAGATTTGATCTCTATCATTTTATAGAACCACATGCATTCAGAAGGCTTTATTTCCTGAAGTCCTAAGAGGAGACTGCAACAAATGACCTCCTAAGAGCAAGCAGGGCTTTTCTGATCTCCCCACCAGAACCTGGCAAGGAGCTCAGCCAGCGCTTGCTGATGGCCTGAAGGGTCACCCCCATGGGACAAAGTGTCACAGGATGCTGTTCCTGGAGCTAAGAGAAATATAACACTGCCCCCTGTGCTCCTTCCTTGACTAAACATTGACAAAGTCGGCAGACACAAAGGAGTAAGGACATTTCTTGCACTGCAGGAATGCCTGCCCATCCTTTTGTTTCTCCCCAAAGACCACCCCTCCCCTATTTCTCAAGGCCTGGGGATCTTTCAGTAGAAAAAGCCTCCAGCCTGGCAAGGGCAATGGTGGAGGGGTCATTCAGAATGAGTTTGTCCACACACTCATCTGGGACCCTAACTGCCCACAATACCAAACATCTTGCCTTTCCCTCCACCTTCTGATAAGACATTTTGTCAACCTCTCCATGAATGTTGATAGCTTCTTAGGAGCCCAACACTGCCAGAACAAAGCTCCTGCAATTACCACCTCCTTTTTAGTCATCTCGATCCTTCTTCCCTTTACCATCATGAAAACATTAATGTTAATTTGAGTAAATATTTGCTCAATAGATCCTGTGTCACAACTAATAAGCTTATATATAACAAGAATAAAATTCTTTGTAATGTAATAAAACATGAATTGAACAAGAAGAGAATGGGGGGTTCTTGGTTTCTCAGCAGTTCATGTGAAAGAGACTGTTACCGAACATAAATTCAATATGAGCACACATATTGGCTAGGCTGTTAAGAAAAAATCAAATGCAGCATTAGGGTGCATTATTAAAAATAAGATACCTAGAACATAGGCAGTGAAACCTCATCGTGCTCTGCACTGTATAAAATCACCCCCAATTCCATCAGCCAGAACAATCAGGGCTTTTTTTTTTCTGTTTTTTTCCTATGTACAATTTTTCCACTATGGAGAATATTTGACAATGACTGCACCCACCTGTTATCACAGATCAATGGGTATCATGTAAGTAAAAGATTACATCATGCCAACTTCTTTTTATGCCACCTTCCATATGTCAAGTCTCTACTTCTAGCCTGCTCAGCAAGTGCAAAATCTTCCACTGTAGAACTGAATGTTCTCTGCTTTTGGGCCTCCTTTCATAGTTCCAACTCTATTGGTTGGCCCATATTCTTGACTTTAGGCTAGGCCAAGGCTTAAGATTTTTCCAAGGATGCCATTGCACTTCTAATAAAATACTGACGTTTCACTGTGGCTACAAGACCTTCCGTGATCTGGCTCCTGCACATCTCATCAACCTCATCTACCTCATCTGGTCCTGCTCTTCCCACTACTCTTTGACCATGTTGGCCTCCTCTCAGTTTTCTTAAACAACAGAGCTTCCCTTCCTATCCCCAACTATTTCATGGGAAACTGACCCAAGAAGAACCAGTCCTACCATGTGGGAGGCACATAGCAAAAATCTGCAGCATTAAAAAATAAAAAGAATTTTCTTAAGGTGACCACAGGAATTCTAGCCACAAATCCCAGGCAAAGAATGAGAGAAAAGACAGTCAGAACTAACCAAAGAAAGTCAAAATCTCTCCTCTGCCAAAAGAGCAGTGAATGTTTCCATGAAGAGTTTGTAGGTGATTTTGAAAAAAGAGCTAGCAAAAGAGAGATTTAAAAAAATGGTATAATGTACTATCAATGGGAGAAGACTCTTTGCTGTGGTGTTTTTTCTTGTCTTTTGCTTGGCTTCCCCATCTCTTTCTTGTCCTCTCTTTGTTCCCATATCACTTCCTTTGTCCCAGTGGCTGAGTCACTTCCATGACCCCAAAGCCCATGTCAACTTGGTATTTACTCTTCTATATTCTTATCCACACTTGTATCATCCTATTCAGATACACACATATACACAAACACACAAAATGCAATATTTTTTTGGCCATTGTTTAGTTTACAAGAATGAAATCAGTGTTATACACATGTCTGCTTCTCTTACTTAAAACTGCTTTACGGAAATGTCTCCACGTCAAGCTATATAGCTTGGTATAGCTTCAGTTAATTCTCTTGCATGGTTATATGATATTCTAAGGAGTGGAAAAATCATTACTTATTTAACCATCCCCCTATTGATGGGCATTCATTGTTTAAAATGTTTTATTATGGAAATTTTGAAGCATATACAAATGTACTATGTGCCCATCATGTAGCTTCCATGATTATCAATTCATAGCCAGCCTAGTTTTATTTTTACCCCACATCCACTTCACTTTCTCTCCCCCCTTGGAACATTTTGGGGCAAATTGCAGACATCATATCATCTCATGACAGGCATTCATCTTATCTATGTACTTTTGCCACTAGCAGTAATGCTGTATTAACATCATTATGCATCTACTCTAAGGCACTGGTCATTGTATTTCTATAGGATAGATACCCAGGAGTGGGTCTGCTGGATTGAAGGCTATAGAGATTTTTAATTTTATAGACATGCCCGCTTCCTTCCTCAAAAATCTAGAATTAATTTATTAAAGCATGTGTCCAACTTTACTGATTCTACCTCAACCTCTTCATAGCAGGACTGTATTTTATGTCTTTGGTATACCCTGGTACATGGCATGGGACTTAGCAAGCAGGAGCAAGTGCCATTAATTGTCTTTTATTTATTCTTTTTTCTAAATATACCACCAAAGTCTTACAATGAAAATGTAATCATTAATTATGTAGTGTTGGACAGAGCCATTTAATGCCTTTGAGGCTCTTTCCCCATCTGTAAAATGGAGATATGAGGATAAAGTGGAATAATACATGTAAAACACCCTCAAAAGCCAAAAATTGCTATGCAGATACCATGAGGCTTATTTTTTGTTGTTGTTGTTGTTTTGGGTGGCTGTTGTTATTATTATTACAAATTTTTAAAGGATTTCCTTAGTGGCTTTGCATGATCTCCTTAACACATAAGCCATTCTACACAGCTGAGATCCTTCGGCCCAGAATGCTGAGAAGGTGCTCTTTGTTTAGGTAGTTGGGAGTTTTTTCTGAGCTCACGCAGCGGGCAACTCAGAAAGAGGCTGCATTCCTGCCCAGGACTAGAGCAGCCAGGCGACTTGGACAGCTTGGAGCCGTGCACCTGCTGGTATGATGGGCTTTGTTCCAAAAGCTCCCAATTCTTCTGAAAATCTCCTTGCACTTCCTTTGTCTCGGTGGCTGAGTCACAGCCTTCAGAAGGCGCTAGATATTTGGAACACCTACGGAAGCCCAGAGAAGCCCTCATTCCATTCGATATTTATGGAGTGCTTCCTGCATGTAAGGCTTTATATAATATCAGGCCCCAAGGGGATTATGAGGTCAGAAGGAAAGATCAGTAGGCAAGGGATCAGGCAGAGGATGGTTCCAACTTTTACTTTACGTGTCTTTGTTCATATCATTCTCTGAGCCTCAATTTCTATTTTTGTAAATCAAGAATATTGTGCAAAGCGCACGGTTTGGGTAATGGACACGCTTGAAGCTCTGACTCAGGGTGGGGGGGGTGAGGGCGTGGGGGGTGTAAGGGCAATATAAGTAACCTAAACTTTTGTACTCCCATAATATGCTGAAATTAAAAAAAAAAAGAATATTTTTCCTGCCTGCATGGCAGTGAGACCCAAGTCACACTGTGCCTTCCAAAATACACAATTCGAATGGTAACCTTAGGTTTGTGCAAGGCCTGCTTCATAGATTTTTTTTCCCCTGAGAATTGAAACCATATATACATATATATATATAGTAGTCCCATGTACTTTTTAAATTAGGTAGGTTTATTCATTGTTAACTAATCCTTCTTATAGTCCATTTGAATTAGAGTATTGTTACAGAAGACTCAATGTGTACCCAGGCAGAGTTTGGATTCCTCGTGCTTATGATGAGAATTAGAAGGCCAGGATGTGTTCCTGCTTCAGAAAATGACAGAGTAGATGTTCAGATCATCCATTCCTTGCAGGAGCTCTTTTTTCCTCTTCTTCTTCTTAAGATTTGGAAATATTTCCCCCAGGTTTATTAAGGCATAGTTGACATTTATTTTTCCATTTATACAATTCTTACAAATTATACAATTTATGCAAATTTATATAATTTTGATTAATTGTATATATGTACGGTGTACAACATGATGTTATTCTGTATGCATACATTGCAAAATGATTAAATCATGCTGATTTAATCATTGCACGTACATGTCATTTTCTTTGTAGATTTTCTTCTTTCTTTAGTAGATTTCTAAAATCTACTCTCTTAGCAATTTACCTGTATATAACACATTAACTGTCATCACCATTCTGCGCAACAGATCTCCAAAATTTATTCCTTCTGCATAACTGAAACTCTGTACCCTTGAACGAGGATCTCCCCAGAAGCTTCTCAGGACTCAAGTCCATGACAGTCACTGGCCTCCTTTGTAGCTCTCTTGCTCTGACAACCCTTAGACACCTGCAGCTGGTGTTTTGTCAACCACAGGGCATGGGGAGCTTGTAATTCTGTAGCACTGAGGTCCTGGTGTCCGTGCACACTTTCCCTGCCCTGCCCACTCCCTGCTCTGACTGATTTAAGAAGGACAGAGGCAGACTGTCTTCTGCAGTGGTAACTGAAGCTCTTCCCTTTTAATCATACCTTCCTAGCACAGATAAAAACTCAGCTTGCTCAAGGAGCACCGAGAAAAGTCATCTAAAGTGATAGTCCTTCTTAGATGTGTGAAGTTTGCATGTTAGTAACACTGAGTTTACGAAAGCAAGCGTGCCTACTCTGGGAGAAGGAAACTGGAGCCGTGCTACATATTTTCCCTGAGATAAATAGCTGTGAGATGTCGCAACAAACTTGAGCCTCTTCTGGGAAAGGGAGAGTGTTTATCTTTGGAGCCCGCCAGTGCGGTGGTGAGTGCTCAGGCAGGGAGCTCCACACCCTTTTTGCATTGCTTCCAAGTCACATGCAGCCTCGCGATACAGCATCAGGTCCCAGCCTGCAGAGCCACAGCGGGCTGCCGGACAGAGAGAAATGTTAGTTTTCATGTGGCCCACGTGGGCGTCTGTCCAGCAGGGTAGCACTGGAGGTCCTTTGAGGCCTCGTTTCCTTAGTCTTTGCAGCTGAGCCAAAGGCAGTGCCAGGGAGAAGGCGTTGCTCTGTAGTGTGTGGACACTCTTGTCAGTCAAGGCCAAAGAGAGTCCAGCAAGGACATTGCTGGTGAAAGGCGCTTTTCAGCCCTGGGGCATTGACACTCTGAGAGGGGGTTCAGTCTGACAGCAGAGGACATTCCTGGGCAGTGGGAGCAAAGTCTCACTCAGAACCAAACCTGTGGGAGGCTGGGGGTGGAGCAGGGGGAGAGAAGAGAAGAAAGTCCCAGTTGTGCAGTTTTCTAGCCCCACTCAGTGGCTGACTCATCGAGGGGACACTTCCCTGGAATTCTTTCTTTCCAGGCTTAAAGGTTTGAAAAACTATGGAAAAAAATAAGAAGAAAGAAAGAAAGAGAAAGGAAGGAAGGAAGGAGGAAAGGAAAGAGAAAAGTAGGAAGATAGAAAGAAAAAATGGAAAGCGAAGGAAAACTATACTTTGGGCCAGTCTCCTCTTTGAGGAGTTGGCTCTAGTTACACACACTAGAAAGCTCTGTTTACATTGTGCCAATGCAACAGGCTAAAAAAGAACAAAAGGACCAGATCTCTCTCTTTCTGGGTGTGTGTGTCTGTCGGTCTGTCTGTGTCTAGCTCTTCCTGTCTCTTTTTCTCTGTGTCCCTGTTTCTCTCTCTGTGCGTGACTCTCTGTCTCTCTGTCTCTGTCACTCTTTGTGTGTGTATATGTGTGTGTGTTTCTGTCTCTCTTTGTGTGTGTATGTGTGAGGTCCAATGGCCCATTCTTTTGTTTTGTTTTTTGTTTTAGTAAAAAGAAAAGAAAGTGCCTGATAGACAAAGCTAAATTAGTGATAAGTGCCTCATCTATTCCTGCATGCAGACTTTAGAACCACACAGGAATGGATTCAAATTCCACTGGAGAAACTTGGCAGCTCCATGACTTTGGCTAATTCACATCATCTCCTCGTGGATCAGGTGAGAACTCCTCACCTATAAAATTGGTCCATTAAGCCTGGTTCACGGCTGGGTGGTGAAGACGGGATGCAATGGCGTGTGTAAAAGTACCTTAGCCCAGCGAGGGACGCATGGAGGCGCGGCTGGAGAGAGGTGGAGACTGAGCCTGGCGGCCCTGAAGCTGTAGGAGGTATCTCGTCTGTATCCCCAAAGCAAAGTGAAATCCGTGAAGGTTTTAAAGAAGGTGGTGATCGATGGCTCTGGTGTGGAGGAGGCAGGGGGAAGGTCAGGATGACAGGCGGGGAGACCCGTGAGGGGCCCCTGGAGCAGTCCCGGTGACTTCAGACGTTCTGGGGGCTTCCACCCTTTCATTTCCTGGCTGTTGGCAATGCACTTGCGCCTAATTCCATGAAAAGCTTTGACCTTCAGGTTCCTAATGTTGGACCCACCCTGTTACTCAGTTCACTTCTCTGCGCAAATGTAGCTTTGGTTAAGTTTTATTAAATCTGTATTTATTCATAGTACCTGTCATGTGCTAAGAACTCTACTGACTGAACAGAGAGTTTAATGTAGATATAGGTTTCAACTACTCACTGGTAGTGTCCGTGTTGAATGGATTCTGGGGTCTCCAGTTAAGAGGGCCAGGACCGATTAGCCATGTCTGTTGTGGGCGAGGGCAGTGCTGACAGCATGTGCATCACATATTTGCCATCTCTGGTCCAGAGACTCCCAACTCCTATGTTCCACCCTGGCCTGATCCTGTCTCTGCTCAGACCATCTTGTCTTCAAACAGCTCCCACTAGTCTGGACGTCATCGTAGACATCTGTGGTTGCTGCCTGCCTAGGAACTATTAAACAAAAAAAGAGGCACTCTCTCACCATGGGGACTGCTATGCCAGCACCAGGGTAGCTGCCAGGGGTGTCTGAGGAGAGAGAGCATGCTGGGCAGTGAACAGAGGGGGAGACAGAGTTGAGAGATAAAGAGGCTGACCAGGAGGGATCCGGTGAGGCCCTGGATCCGGCAACGCTGGAAGCTCTCGTCACGGGAGAGGCGTAGACATGTGCCCACGAGTGGGGTGAATTAGTGCATCTACAGAGGCCTGAAACGAGACTCACGGAGCAACTCCATACAGAGAATGGAGCAATAGTTGGGATGAGGGGGAAGGTGGCAACCTGAGTAAATAATTGAAAACAAAAATGGATTTATGGACACGTGAGCATTTCTTGGCAGATTTTCAGAAAATGTTGGGAGAGGGAACCCCGAAAGACTGAACCTTCTGTCACACTAGATGAAAGCTTGGATTATTGCTTTTTGGACTAGGAAAGAGAAGAGTGACCTATAATTCTTGTCTGGGGCAGCTAAAAGCGGGTGTGCCTCCCCCACGCTCTTTCTTCCCCACTCCTAGGGCAGGAAGTGAAGGGCTTTGGGAAGGCAAAGTTACGAGGCAGAAGGCGTCTGGGTTCCTGAGCCGTCCTTTGAAGAGGAGAGTCACCCAACCCGTATCAAGCTGACGGGAAACAAGCTTTGGGTGCTGTGCCACCTAGTGTTCGAGGTTTATTTGTTCCCATAGCCTATTCTACAATCTCGGTCTAGAAAGACCTAAACATTCCATAACTCCAGGGTTTGGAATGTGCTATACATATACTGCCCATTAAAAAATCTCTACCACTTATTTGCTTACACAACGCTCATTTTGTGGATAATGTAATTAAGCCAGGCCAAGAGTTTGGTGAGATGAACACTTTCACACACTGCTTACATTGTAAATTGCTGGAAGGTCTTGGAAAGCAATTTGGCAAATTTATCAATTGTCTTAGAATATTCACACCCATTGTGCCAGTCATTCTACTTCTAGAAATCCAGCCTAAGGAAACAATGAGAAGTGTATGAGAAATGTGTTCAAAGAATGTACAAAGCTACTTATAACCATCATGAAACAACATAAATGTTTTTGATATCAGAATGGTAGAAAATATGGTACCTGTGCAAAATGGACTATTATTCATCAATTACATTTGCTTTTGTGAAGACATTTTGATGGCATAAGGAAATATTTAAGATTATGTTAGTGAAATATCAGGAACCAGAACTATATAAAACCCTACTGACTCTATGTGTGTATATTTATGGGGAAAACAGAAGAAAAGGCATCTATTTTAACAGTTAACAGTGTTTTTTTTTTTTCTTTTACTGATGGGATTATATGGAATTTATGTCTTCTTCTTTATATGTCAATGCATTTTCCTGTTTTAAAGAATGTCAGTGTATTATTTTTTATAATAAAGAAAAAGATCACAAAAAGCTTTATTTTAAAGTGTTATGCCCAGGTCGAGGCTGCCATTGGGGTCCTCAAAGGTGAGGCTATATTTTCTGAGATATATTTGGGGATGTCTTTACTCAAGTCTCTAAATATAGTCCTTATCTGATGGTCACTAAATGCTTAATCAGAAAAGCTTCCAGGTCATTATTGCTGGTCAAGTATCTGGGCGTGTAATAAAGGGAGTAATCAGAGTATGATCTTTGCAGGATGGGGAGACTTCTGCAAGTACTGCTTAGCCACACCTAACCTCTGGCCTCCTCTGTGAAAAGAAAGACACAGGGAGAGGAGGGAGAGCTCAGGTGAAAGCTGGCATGGGGTGTGTTGAGGTGGGTGAAGAATAAGAGTAGAAAAAAACAAAGAAAGACAGAAAGATCACACAGGCAGCAAATCTTGGAGTGGAAAAAGAGACTTCTAGCATTGCACAGAGGTGTCCATTAGGAATTTGCAAAAGGATAATCAGAGTTATTGAATTACAGGCAAAAAATGCTTGAATAGTTTCAGGTGGATAGACTGAGAATTCCTTGTAAGTAGTTCAAAAGCTCTGACATCTAGAGGTGTGCATTCTGATGTAATGGACCCAGATTAGGATTACCTAATAATAATAATGATAGTAAAAAAGATGAGTGTCCACATGGAACTAAACTGAAGATATGTCCTTACCCTGTAGAGGAGGAATCTGGTATTAATATCATATCAGCATTGTATTTCTTTATAATTAGTTTTCATGTGCTACTGTAGCCCCAGAGATGCAAATGGAAATGTTTGACAGAGAAACAATTGGATGCAGACCTTATCCGTAATTAACATACTTAATACAATGTAGTGAATTGGAGGAGTAGATGAAATACATAGTCAACTGCTTCATCTAGGCACATTTATTTATTAATTCATTTACTCACTCATTCAGCCCATGTGTGCTGAGAATCAACTGCAATGTGCTGAGCACTGGAGAGGGGAGATGAATCGATTCTCTGTTTTCACTGAGCCCAGGGTCTAATGAGAAAGGCAATCATGCAAACAAATTAATTATTATACAATGTGAGAAGTGTTGTAACTGTTAAGTGCACCGAGTGTAGAGAGCACACCCTCCGTGGATAAGTATATTCATGAACCTGTAGGAGTTTTCCAGGTCAAGGGAGGAGAAAGGGAGTTCCAGGCAGTGGTAGGAAGCATACCATGCAAAGGCAGAGAGAGAGGGACAGAGCGTGTTTGGGGGCCAAAAAATAGCTGGTGTGGCTGGAACTCAGGTGTGGGGAATGACAGTCTGGGACTCTGGAGCTAGGCTGAGAATGGCCTGAATGCAACAGCAGTTCTCAGCCTTGGCTGGGCATTGGTTGGGGAGTTTTAAAAATGTGAATGTCTGAATCCCACCCAGAGATTCTGATTTAACTGGTCTGGTGAGCAGCTTAGACACTGGGACCTTGAAAGCTCCCCAGGTGACTCCAATGTGCAGCCAGGGCTGAGAACCAGTGCTCAAGGGGACGAAAAGTCCTTGAATAATTTAACGAATTTACGTTTGTATAATATTACTCTGGCGCTGCTAGGGAGGTCAGAGACTGGTGGCAGGGAGGCAAGTGAGGGATTAAGTATTAATACATATTTCCAGAAGAGAGAGGATGAAGGTTTTTAGATAAGACATTGGCAATGAGGAGAGAGGGGAGGGAACAGATTTGAAAAATATTAGGGGTAGAATTGATGAAGTGGGAGGAAGGAGAAATAACAAAAGCGTATATTCAGATTTCCTGAGTAAATGCTGATGTCTTCACTGCACTATGCAACACAGGAGAAGGAACGGGGTTGGTGCATGATTAAACATTTGGAAAGCAGGCGAGGAGATAGTCGCTATCACTTCACAGGCTTTTCCAGTTGAGTAGAGAGCAAGGATCAGATTGTTCAATATCCACTTCAATCTTTCTCTCAGTGCTTTCTGATAATGCAGAAGCTGGAAGGGTAGAGAATCCTGTATTTGCCAGACCCCAATACAGCTGGGTTTCTGCATGAGATTTAGGCTCTGCCAATCAGACGTATCCACACGAGATTCAAAAGGTCAAAGTGAGACATGGCAGGGTGGAAGACCTGCTTCTGCTCCTTCCGTTTTGGCTGGCAAGCATGTGCATGCAGGAATTGGGGGTTGAGGGGTCTTCTTTGGCATTTGAACAGAGGTCACACTGTCCTTTTCTTACTTTAAAAAAGAAAGGGGCACCTGTCATGTCCTCTCCCACCAATCTTACCATAGGGCTTTGCCCCAGGTGAAAAATCTTCTAAGGTTCCGAACAAAGGGATGATCTGAAATATTGGTATTTATGAAGCCTCCTTTAATCCAGGCACCATTTATTTGTTATTGGGCTTTTTATCTTCTCCTGCCTAGTATATATTTCCACTAAGAGGTAAGTGTGGCTTTTAGGGAAGTATGGCTTTACACATTGGGATGTTACAAATTCAGATGTATTACAGAGTGTTACAGGAGGAAGGTGTCATCATTTCCCTTTAACCACCTCTCTTGAGCATCCCCCAAATATTGTCAAGGAATGCCTTACTTCTGACAGCAAAATCTGTTGCAGGGGTCCCCAATCTATAGTGAGTTGTGTAATTATTTCGTTATATATTACAAAGTAATAATAATAAAAATAAACTGCACAATAAATGTAATGCACTTGAATTATCCCAAAACCATCCCCCTCCAACCTCTCCTAGTCCATGGAAAAATTGTCCTCCATGAAAATAGTCCCTGATGCCAAAAAGTTTGGGGATCGCTGTGTTAGCGCACAGCAAGAGCAGGGGAGAAGTAACAGAAGCCACTGGGCTGCATCTCCTCTCCAACCAATAAACTCAGAGCAATCTCTCTCTCTGTTTCTCTCTCTCTCTTCTTCCCTCCTTCCTGTAGATTTAGAACGCTCATCGTTGGCAGAAAGCATGCTGGGAAATACTAATCTCCTAGGAGGTGTGCCCTTGGCATTGTCTTCGTTTTCAGCAAAGGGGAAGAGTTTGGAGAGAACTCCTGTTCATGTGGGCTTGATCCACATCTCATTTGTATACTTTGTATTTCAAGGAAAAGGAGGAGATAAGTTTCATGTTTAACTAAAAAAAAAAAAAAAAACCGACATTACTTTTTTTTTTAGTAAAAAGAACACATAAGAAGTAAGAAGTGTTTTATAGTTTCCTGAACACTTATTTAGACTCGTCTTTGTTTGCTTTTACCAAAAAATCATTTGTTCACAAATTTAACACTGATTTCACAGAAAATATAAATAAATAAAACCTTTGATTTATACTCTTAGTTTTGCTGCAGAAAAAGTATTGAGGAAAAAGGAAAAAAAATATTGTAGATTAGAATGGTATATTATGTTAAAATACAGTATGTGAAATGGTATGGAAGTCAAAACTTAAGAAGAGAAAACAACAATGTTAAATTTTTGGAGTGCTAAAATAGATTTGCATGTGTACTATATTTCTGTAAGTGGCCAGTGGTGGGAATTAAGGTGTATATGATATTTACATTCCACTGGACACATTTAAAATAACTATATGTTAGTTTAGTTTTTACAATTAATATTGACAATGTACCATACATTACATGCTTTGCAGCTATTTAATGATGAAATATTTTAGATGTCAACTTTAAAAAAGTGAAAATGGGCACATAGTTTTTCAAAATTCTTTTAGAAAGTATAACAGTAAAAGAAAAACGTGAAGACCACTTATCTAGGGACAAGCCTAGGAGCTTTGTGACAACCTCAACTCTTTTCCCCTTCCACCCAGCTGTCCCACCCCCATGTCTGAAGTGAAGAGTCTGAGTGGGATCAGAGAATGCAAATTAACTTTAACATGAGCCCTAGAAAGATACCCCTAGAAGCATCAGATCAGAGTTCTGATTCATCCCATACTAACGCATAGCGAGAGACTCCAGGTCCTTGGCTGTTTGCATTACTCATGCCTAAGGTCCCCTCTCTCAGGCTAATCCAGACTTGACAAAAATGAAAAGTGTGGGCATGTCTTGTGCTGGGATGCGTCACACACATCCCTCCACCATTTACCCACAGCTGGCTTTACAGCCATTTACAGCTTTCAGTTACAAGCAGGAACATGCTAATTTGTGTATTAATTGCTATTTGGATAAGTGTTAGGGGTTTATGAATAGCTGTGTATGATGGGGAAAGTGAAAAATGGGTCAATGACACCCTTTTTTTCCTTCCCCTTTCTTCTTTCTCACCTTGGTCCTCGGCTCACAGCTTCCCTAATTTACCTGCCCACATGGGGCCACATCTGGCTCTTGTGAATTAAGAGCTTTTAAAACCCAGCAAGTTTTGCTTCCTAAGGGTTTTGGAATGGTCTCCAGGTGACTTCTGGCCTCAATTGTCTGTCTGTCCATGATTTAGAAACCCCACTGAGATCCCGTCGTCTGCAAGTCTTTGTTGAGGAGCCAAAGCCCCCCAGGCAGCTTCCCCAGATGTCTGCACCTTGGCAACGCCCTGGTTTGAACATGATTTTAATAGCAACTAATTCCCTTGGCTGTGGCACTGCTGCAAATGGCTCATCATTTTACAGGCAAGTTTCAACAGCCGTGTAACCAGATGAGAATCTTTTCCCAAACAATAGCATTGTGGCAGAAAACAGCTAAGGCATGGCAGGGGGACAGCTGTGAGGCAAGTAGCAAATGGAAGGTGGGACAAATTGTCTACTTTCTGGAGTGATTACTTATTTAGATTTTTAACGGTTTCTGATGAAAAGGGGATTGTTTGCAACTATGAGTAGAATTTTTGGAATATTTGTAACATCTAAGAGAGAGTCCATATTCAGGGACAATAGCTGCCAGCGAAGTGGGTATAGATTATGAAAGGCATTACTCCCCAGTTCCAACTCAAGTTTTAGATAGAAGGAAAAGCCACCAACCAGAAACACTGACTGGACACCCTGGCCTGAAGCAGTGAACTAATCCTTTGTGTATGATGTGCCATCACCCCATGCTCCCCATCTCACTCTCACCTGCCTGAAGGATCGCTGATGCTCCCTCGGGCACTCTGATGGTCCATTGGCTCAGGATTCTGCTCTGCATAGGGGGTGGATGGTGGGAGGGTACCAAGGACAGTGTGCCTGAGGCTAGGATGTTTAGTCTCCGCAATGTCAGCCTCTAAAACATATGGTATTACTCAAACGTCTGTCGTTTACTTCGCAGCCTATTATAAACTACCTCACACATTCCTTTAAACCTACTCTGACTCTAGTCAGCCTATGTTACTTCTAAAAACATGAAGGCACAGATGACATGTACTTACAAAAAGGCCACCACCGTTTCTTGCATTCCTTTCTCGTGATAGTTACCACTGCTTGAAAATTTGTTTGTGACATGTTCTTTAAGCAGATCAAAGTAAATTCTCATCTTAGGGCTACCAAGCAAATGTTCTTATTCCTATTTCTCAAGATGAAGAGGCTGTGACTCAGAAAGATGACTGAATTTTCCCCAAGTGAGTGCCTCCTATGGAGCAGAAGCCAGTCTGTCTGACTCTGGAGTTGGGGTGTTTTCTGCTACCTCCAATACATTTGCTGCCATTGACTCTGCTTTCCCTGAGCTGTGTGATAAGTCCACAGTCCTAAAGATGTGCCTTGTGATTTTGTAGACTTTGGCAATATCACCTCTGAGTTTTTCCGACAACAGAGTTCCATCTGTCTTAAATCGGTGGGCAGGTAGAGGTTCAGCTACAACTTCTCTCACTTGCCCTCCTCTGAAGTTTTTCCAGCTCTGCCAAGTTTTCCTTGAATTTCAAGGGCCAGGCCTGCAACCAGTGCTCCAGGGGCTAATGCCCTTTTGTTTGGTGCAAGGATAGGATCCATTTTGTGCTTGAGTTTTAGCCCAACATTAACCACAAAATTCCAAAAATTTTGAGCTAGAAACTTAGAAATCATCTATCCCAATGGTACTCAAACTTAAGTATGCACCAGAATCACTTGAAGGGCTGGCTCGAACATCAGTTATCTATTGCTGTGTAACAAATTACCCCAAAACTTAGCAGCTTAAAATAACACACATTTATTATCTCACATAGTTTCTGTGAGGTCAGGAATCCACAATTAGCTTAGCAGAGTGGTTCTGGCTCAAGGTCTCAGAGAGACAGCAATCAAGGTGTTTATTGGGACTGCAGTCATCTGAAAGCTTGGCTGGAGCTGGATGAACCTTTTCCAAAAGGGCTCACTCTCAAGGCTGAGG
>CM052438.1:145847889-145865758 GCA_028533085.1 Varecia variegata | reverse complement strand
GAAATAAATACTCAAAGCCCTTTGGAAATAGCACCAAGGTTCACTGAGTTTAGATCAGGATCCCAGCTAGTGGCTAGTTGCCATTATCCAAGGCAAAAACTTTTTCATGCTGGCTAGACATAAAAGCAGGGAGTAAAGAATTTTGTGACTTGAGGGACATAGAGGTACCTAGTTCTCAACAGAGGCACCTCATGCTGGGGCTTGTTAGTAAAACAAATTTCAAACTTTTCATGTTAGTGGAGCAGAGACGTCTAATAGACTCTGTGCTCTGGTTGGAGTTGGATACAGGGGGAAGAAAACAGGCAGAGAGTTTTTTGTTAGCACTACTATGTGCCAGGTACACATTTTCACACATTGTCTTCAATCTTCACAACAGCCCTATGAAGTATTATTAACCTCATTTTCTAAATTTGGAGAATGGGACTCAGAGAAATTAAGTGCCCTAGGTCACTGGCTAGGGTGGAATTCACACGCATTTAACAATAGCTAATTGAACAATGCCATCTGCAGTCTGCGCCAGGGGAGTGGTGCGAACGGTAATTGCTACAGGGGTGTAAACAGAAAAGGTGGAGGTTCCAAACCACCTTTGTAACAAATGAAAAAATATCAGTCATCCTCATGTGTTGCCCCTAATGCCAGCTAATTGGGGAATAGAGCACTCCTGCTCTCAAAGGCTTTTCTAGACATATCTATTCCAGGAATGTTCCTTGATTATTTACAGAAATTCCCCAACTGGCTTGGGGCAGAGGAGGAGAAAGCAAACTTTTTAATCCTTTTATCTATGTTACCTTATTTAATCCTCTCGATACCTGTGAGGAAGGTATTAATCTTTTAATTATCTAAAAGATGAGAATACGAAAGATCAGAGAATTTGAACTTTCTCCAAATCGTACAACCTATAAATAATTCCATTTTCTTTGATCCGAAGTGTATGTTGGTCATTTTTTACCCTTGTCTCCCTCTCTGTGATATTTTCGAAGTTATTACGGAATTTATCTATTTGTCTCTGGTTGTTTTTTTGGTCTGTTTCACTGCTTGTCTACTTACTGAGGGATTTATTCCCTATTCTGGACTTTGTGAATGACTGATCCTTGCCGTAAATTTGCTACTCAGGTCATAGCGCAGTGGCTCCTTGGTAATTAATTATCTGGGTTCTTGGTCAGTATAGACAACCAAATAAAATGTAAGTTGAAGAATTTGCTTTAGAAATGAAGATATCCACATAGATGGTTTATACGTATGAAATGTAGATGTTTTCAAAGCCCACGGGTATGTTTTATTCAGCCCATCCAGTGTCCCTCCCTTCTTCCAGGAAAAGCCCTTTCAGCCCCTCCCTCCAATGTGGTTTTAGGGGTTACTGACAGTCCTCCCTCTTGGCCATAGTGGTTGGTCCACGGAGTGGGCACATGACCCAAACAAGACCAATCAGAATAGTTCCCTGGGATTTTTTTGATCTGGAGCTGAGAGAGAGAGTTTTTCTCAGATGGTAACGCAGGGAAGATATGAGCCTACAGCTTTGGGGATCATT
This sequence comes from Varecia variegata, assembly GCA_028533085.1. NCBI lineage: Eukaryota > Metazoa > Chordata > Mammalia > Primates > Lemuridae > Varecia > Varecia variegata. The sequence goes on along the minus strand of CM052438.1, from coordinate 145,864,230 downwards.
GTCCCATCCTTGGAGAGAAAGCCAGTTTGAGAGGATGAGGTGCACATGTAAACAGAAACAGGGACCAGAAACAGAACAGAGTATGAGTGTAGAACACTGATGGAGTCTCTAATTCCAGAGCCCAGGTCGCCCATGGTTATGTGATCCAAAAAATGTCCCCTTATTGCCAAAGCTAGTCTGAATTGTGTTTCTGTCAAGTCTGGTGGAATACATTCCATTTTTTTTCTTTTGCTTATTCTCCGCCTAAGGCCAAGATACTACATGATCCTGAAATAAGAAATTTTGGTTTAAGTAAGGCCTATGGGATTGCTGCAAAACTGATAGACATAACAACTGCATCCTTTAAGGCTAGAGTGACTCTGCATCCTGGCTTGCTCAGTACAATCCTGGTGTATGCCTATTGCCCTAGTGTAATTATTAATAGCGCCCTTTTTAGTCTCAAGGCACTGCCTGGATGATACATCATATAGTGACCTTAGTTAAGGCTCATCACAGCTGTTCCCTTTTGGAAGCCTTTTCTGATCCCCCAACCTCCTCTTATAAGAGGGAGTCCCTGATGAGGCGCGACTCACCCCTCTGTGTAGCCCAGTGGAGTTTTGTGCAGCACTTTGTACACTTATGTAAGAATTCAGCCAGTGTTGGCTGAATTGAACATTTATGCCTCAAAATAACTATTAAACAAAATTCTCTAAAAGAAATCAATTTGACTGATCCACATTAGTCATGACTTGGATCTCTAGTTCTTCAAGTTTTTAAAGGGAACCTAACATTTATGGGCCTTATTATAGTATTATGGAAACTTGGAATATGTGCTTTCATTTAATTCTCTAAGGTAAGTCTCATCTCCATTTTTAGGAGAAAGGAATTGACTCTCAAAGAGGTGAAGTGTGTGTCTGCGAACCTGTGCTCTCCTGCTGCATCACGGTGCCTCCACTGTGCTGAGGATGCTGTCAACTGGCTCACTCCAGAGTGCCATTCTGCACTGCAGAGCTCGGTCACTAAACACTACACTTCGAGGCTCCTTTGTAGCTCGCATTCCGGGTGCGATTCAGGTACTGTCAGTCTGATGCTTGTATGAGACTGGCTGGGAACTGAACTCCATCGGGAGAACTCCATCGGTGGCACAAAGCACTCCACTTTGCTGGTGCAGGTCGTGGCAAGAAGCACGACAGTTCTGGAGCTAGTGGATGCAGATGTGGTTTCCCACTCAGGCAGAAATGGCCTCCTGATCGTGGTAGGAGCAGCAGGCCCCTTGAGATCTTGATCTACAGTGTGGCTTTGGGTGTCATTCCTGGAAGCCCAACCTGGAGTCTGTTTCTTCAGCCCTGCCATTGATTTTGAAAATTTAATACCCTTACCGCCAAGTATAGGGGAACTCCTTTTTCTGCAATTGAATACTGACCACTATGTTATGTCTGCATATACTCAGGGGGCATCGCAATTAAGATTCAGGGGAGCAAGATGGGTTGATTTTACTTCTCCATGCGTGTGCTTTCAGTCCCTTCTTGTGTTTGGTAGTGAAGGCAGAGTCTGAGGATCCCGTAGGTTTCTGGCCCCTCATTTAATAATATGGAGTTCGGTACCTGCTTACCTCCTACTGCGATTGCCTGGGAAGATCATGTTCACTGTCCTGTCTGATTCACTCAAAGTCATATGGAGGAAGAACCAACATAATCGTGACCCGACTGCTATACATGTAACCGTGAGAAAATCATCTGGAGCTTTCCTTACATTGAGAGATAAATTAGGGTAGAATTTCTTTTTTTCCTTTATACGGGGACCAAAAGAAGGCAGAGGCCTTTTGTTTATTCGCTTGAAATGACTCTTTGATGATAATTTTCCTTAGCATAATCACAGCCTTGTTTAACATTCTCACAACTGAGCATTTTTCTTTTCTTTTCTGGGGGAGGCAACTCAGAATCATAGAGAAATATTACTCATTTGGTGTGGTTTTCTTGATTAAAGGAATTGTAAGCGGCTAATTGAGAAACTCAGGGAAGGCTCCTTCTTGGGTTAGTATCAGATAAAACTTGCGTCTATAATTCATCATACAGAGCAATCGGCTATTTTTAAAAAGTTCAAACAGACAGTAAAATGAGGAAAATGAGAATAATCATGCCGTTAAGCCTCAATTGGCAAAATTTCTCAGGTAATGGATCTGGCCAACAATTAGGGTAAGAAGAATTTTTTTCTTACTAATCTCTATATAGTGTAATTTTGGAGGCCTCAAGAAAGACCCATGCATCCAAAAAATTCCACTCTCGTGGATTATAAATCGCTTGACCTCTTTGGGAAGGTGTGATGGTTCATTTCATGTGCTAGCTTGACTGGGCCACAGGGTGCCTAGATATTTGGTCACACGTTATTCTGGGTATTTCTGTGAGGGTGTTTTTGGATGAGATTGACATTTAAATTGGAGACTGAGCAAAGCAGACTGCCCTCCCTAAAGTGGGCGGGCCTCATCCAACCGGCTAAAGGGCTGAATAGAACAAGTAGCTACCGTCCCCCCCGCCACCCAACCATGAGAGGGAATTACTGCTTCTGCCTGACAGCCTCCACACTGGGACACTGGATTTCTTCCCCTTTTGAACTAAAACATCAACTCTTTCTGGGTCTTGTGCCTCCCAGCCTTTGGTCTGGAACTACACTATAGCTCTCCTGGATCTCCAGCTCAATGACTCTCTGGAGATCTTGGGACATGTCAGCCTCCATAATTCTCCATAACTGTATAAGCCAATTCTTTATAAAAATTTCTATGTTATATACAATAATATATATATATATATATAAATCTCCTTCCTATTGGTTCTGTTCTTTGGAAAGCCCTGATTAACACAGAAGGGACAAAAAACCACCCAAACATCCCAGAGGGGAGGCGCAATTTTACACACATCTGCTCACTAAGGAAAGAATGACTGGTCTCTCTGCCACTTGAGCACACGATTCTGAGAAGAAGAGGGTGGAGGAAGAGCCAATTGCCTGACCCAAAAAGGCAGAGAGAACACCTGCAAAGGGGGTACTTGGCACAACAAGAAGTTTCTTTTGGTCACAAACTGTGTCTGGGGTTTTTCAGCAGGACCTTAGCAACTGCAGAGAAGTGAAGAGACTATTTCCATTCGGGGGATGGGGATCGAGAAGACTGGTTGAGAGATGGGCTCGGCTCCCCAGCGCCAGCCCAGCTTGCAGGGCTGCACCCCATTACTGATGAGGTAGGATTTTCAACAGCGTGCACGGCTTCCTGGATGAAGAAGCCTGCCAGTAAGCAGGCCTGGCTGCAGGGCAGGTTTCTCTGGGCTGCCTGGTCCCTGTGTCTCTGGCAGGGCTGCGGCCCACTCTGGGCTGGGGATATGTGGCTATTCACTTCCTCGCTGCTCAAGTGTCTGCATCTTCATTTCAGATTTCAGTTTTGGTCTTGGGTCAGGAGGGACCAGCACTGGACCCCCAGCATCAGAAGAACGGCAAGCAAATGGTGACACAAGGAGACGAGCCCAGGTTGTCTGAGGCAAAAGACTGAGCAGGGGCCATAGCCAAGGTGCACCTTGGAGAGCAGAGCTGGGAGGTTCCTCAGGGGTACTCTGGTCCAAGGCTCCTGTTTTCCAGTTGGGGACACTGAAGTCCAGGGATGAGAAGGCACTTGGCCGTGTCACACAAGAAGGTTCAGGAACAGGACTCTGGACTCTGCCTCCAAGACCCAGGAATCTTTCTACTTTATCATACCATTTCTCAAAAGGAAACCGAACCCTGGCCTTCTACCCAATAGACCAGGAGACGTGCCCCTGTGACCTTGAGGGTCAGGGCCCCAGGCCAGAGTGGGGAGAGCAGCTCTAGGGAGCAGGTGGTGGACATGGGGCCTGGAGGGGCTGTACCCCCTTCTGCACCTCTCACTCCCATCTGCACATTGGAGCCAGCAGGGCCTGCCTGGAATCATGGAAGGGGAAGGGCCCCCAGCAATGAACCACCATGTTCTAGATCTGTTCCCTTCGCCCCTCATAAATCACTTCCCCTCATTGTGCCTCAGTTTCCCCATTTGCCAAAGATATTGGTATAAATTCCTGCTCTTTAGTGTCACTGATATTTGGACATTCTATAGATTACAAAATTAAGTCTTCCTGTTTGAGGCAGAGACAGAAATATTAGATTTATGGTCCAGAGGCAAAAACATTATGTGCGATAGTTACCAAAGTGTAGATGTTCTAGAATAAAAGGCCACGCAAAGTGCAGATTTTTATTAAAATTGAAAGAGGAGTTGAAGGAAGGCAAGAGAAATGTCCCCTCAGGCTAATTTGTCTTCACTTTGAAAATGTTTCCAACAGAAGTTCTGAGGAGGTTCATCTCCTCCCCCCAGCTATGAGCCTCTCCTGTCTTCCCAGAATGGAATTCGGGATGGGAGGCACACGGAGGACACATTCTTCCTCTAGAGGGGTGACTTCCCTTGGCTCCCAGGGCCACTGGCTTCAGCAGGCGCTCATGAGTGGGAACTCAGAAGCAGACCTGCTAGGAAACTTCAGGCTTCCAGATAGATCAGTTACGAAGGAGCTGGCATGACCAGCCACCTCCCACCGAGGTCTGGAGCAGATGTTATTCTCAACCACACTATTATTTTTCAAAAGGAACTAGGTAGTAGTATGCGGTTTTGTTTGTTTTGTTTTGTAAGAAAAGATGTATTGTCTTGCTAACTGCAAACTTCTACCTGAGAAAAGCACTGCCCTGCCCCCTGCCCCCCGCCCCCCCCAGGGAGGGCAGGAGTCCATCTGAATGTTGGGCCACTGGGCTCAGCTCAACAAGGCATTTGTTCCCGTCCTGCTTCTTCTACCGTCTCCCCACCCCAGCCCCTTCAGTCCTGTCACCTGTGCTTGGCTGGGTAACTCTCACTCCCCTGCAGGGTGTGGCGTGACATCTTCAGGAAGTCTATCTTCGCCCGTGAGGTTGGGTTGGGTGCCTGTATCAGAGGTTGAGGCTGCGTCCAAATCCCCTTGGATCCCTTTACTGTTTCTCTGTACCCTCCTGGCTTCCTGATTTCCTTCCGGTTTCCCCCTTTGCAATGCTTTTGCTTCCTGCAGCCTACACCTGTGACCCTTCTTCAGAAGACCTGCCTGATTCTAGGATTTATCATAATGAGCTGTAATTTCCTATCTGTTAGTCGGCCTTTCCACTGGACTGGGAGCTCTCTGAGGGCAGGGACTATGTTTTGCTCACTGCAGTGTCTCAGGACCTGCCAAGGGACTCAATGGGAACTTGTGAGTGAATGAATGAGCCATTAACTCCAGCCATCAGAATCAATCCTCCTAGAAGGGTGAACCTAGGAAAATATCTAGGCACCTCCAGGGAAGCGCAGGTCTTAAATAGAAATTCAACTGCATGCTTCCCTGAAACTGGAGTGAGAGGGTCAGGGGACCCCAGCAGTTGTGCCTAGGACCAGAATAACCACTTCTTTCTTGTGACTTTCTTGTGAGTCTCTACTCACCAGCATACCCTCCGCCTTCGGTGTCAATCCCACTTTCCATCTGGCCTTACTCCTAAAAACGGGCATGCGCGTTACATCTGTCTGTCTTCTGCAGCTTCTGCGTGCCGGACTCCACCACACGGTCTCTGTTCATCTCTTAGCATTGAGCTCATTGTTAGAGACTGACCTGCCCTGGAATTCCCCCCTCAGCCCTGTGTCCCCACATCAAACCTGCTAACTGTTGTCCCCAGATGTCCCCAGTTTCCAAGTAGTCCCAGTGGCTGTCCTTTCCAGATGGCACAACCTAGGGCATTTGACTCTAATTACCACACCCCCCAGCCCACTCCTCTGACCCCACCCAGTGCCACTGTGGTGTGGAATGTGGTTGTGACAGAGAAGCTTGGTCTGTTACCACGGCACAGTTTCCGGCACGTCCAGGCAGGCCCAGGCAGGTGGCCAGGGGTTTTGTTGACATGAAGGACAGCCCATAGCTTTCCCATACGAAACCGCGATGACGGCTTGGAATTGACAGTTGGCCCATCAGAGGGCCTTACGTTCTTAGTCATCTGGGACTTGGGGGCATGGTTGGCCATGGGCTGAGTTATCCTGAGGGAGGATCCCAGAGCCCACTTGTCCACTTTATTTGGGGGTGAGGGTGAGGCACAGGAAGAACAAGTCATACAAAAGGAATGAAAGAGCTTGAAGAAAGAGGCCGGCTGCAGGAAGGGGCCAGGGCACAGGGAGAGGCCCCTCGACGCAGGTCTGGACGGGGAGAGAGCCATTGAAAAGGGCTATTTAGGAGCAGAGAAAAGGCACCTAAACCTCTTGGACTGAAAGAAAAGTGCTTGAAAATGAACTTTGTCACCTTAGGTTCCTTTCCCTTTGCTCATGTGGCAAATGCCATCGTTTCATCAAACCTGCACAGGCAAGTTATGATCACCTGGGGAGCCGGACTGTGCAGGGAACGACGGTGACCTTAGCTGGGCAGTCGGACAGAGGGCAGAGGAGGCGTTGATGATTTACAGCCAGGCGGCCTGGGCGTTCCTGCAGGCCACAGGGACCCACAGAAGGAGCTGCAGAGGCCAAAGGCAGGGTGCAGCAGGGTCCCCAGGGGATAGTCTCAGCTGTTTTGTGTTTAGTTTCAGGTTTTCTCTTTCTCTCTGCCACACGGCCCTTCCAGAGCCTCATCCTCCCACACCCATATAGTTGCCGGAGACTCCGAACCAATCTCCTGGCCTCCTTTTCCTTCAGCACACAGGTGTTTAGTGTCTTCTTTGCTCCAGGCACTACGGAAACAGCCGTGAACAAAGCAAAGTCTCTGCCCTCACGGAGCTTCCATTCCAGAGGGAGGACAGACACAACACACAGCATGTCAAAGAGTGGTAAGTTCGTGGAGAAAAACTAAGCAGAGAAAGAAAAGGGGTACTGGTGATAATGGGCAGGGAAGGGGTTGCAATTTTAAAGACAGAGGTCATGGAAGGGCTTATGTTTGATATTTTTATTAAACTCCTTCTCTGTGCTGGATAACCGTCTCCCCACTGGGTATACCTTGGGTATAAATGACAAATAAAGGGATGTGTTTCCTGCCCTTGCAAGGCTTACAGGTTAGCTCCTTTTTGCACTCCTTAAACCTCAACATGGCTACCCGGGTGATACTCCTTCAACACAGGGACAATCACGTCACTATGCTGCTTAAAACCTATTGATGATGTTTCAGTGCCTTGAGGATCAAATTCTGACTCCTTAGCAGGTTTAAGCCCTTCGAATACCTGTCCTGCCTATGCTCCGGTCTGGTGTGCAGACACTACCTTCCGCTCTCTGCCTAGGGAGCCTGGAGTCTTGGTTCATGCCTGTAATCATTAACAGTGTGCCACTGTGCTCTCAAAAGCGTCCCCACTTGGACAATAAATTATACAGTCACACTATTTGTTAACATACACCCAGTGCTTCAGAGATACAAAATACTCACCGTCATTCCAAAACACTTTCTACTTTCCAGCTTCTACACTTGGCTCTTGTTCTTCCTTTTTTTTTTTTTTCCAGGTTCATAATTTATTGTACAAATTGAGTATCACATGATGAGGTGACATTAGCTTCTCCAGGGATGGGAACTTAACAGATGACATACAGTTTAGAATCCATTTATGTTGCTTTCACAGCTGGAGTTTTTTTAGACCTTAACTTGAAGGATAAGATCATCAAAGCAATGCCTCCATATGTGGCCAGTACACAATTCATTCTACCTTTGAGGGTATAAGAGTTGAAATATTTTTTAATACCAGTGAACTGGAATTGGGCATCAGTTTCTGGACCTGCCATGATTCCAATCTCACCAAAGCCACAAATTCCTCAGCCAGTGTCCTTCAACGTTCGCAGCCTCCCCTCGGCCCAGCCGGAAGAAGCCGCCTCCCCCCGGTGCGTTCGACTGGCCACTTGTTCTTCCTTTAGTCTGGGTTACCCTCTCCTGCCTTACTTGTCTGATGAAATTCTCCTTTTCCTTAAAAACCAGCTCAGATATTACCTTCGGTCTGTTCTCTGGGCTGTCTCCTTATCTTCCGCCCTCTACTAATAGCACGTCCAGCTCCTCCTCTGTGTTCCTAGAGCAGTCAGCCCTTGCTTTAGCACTTCTGTCAGCCCTTGCTACGCACTTCTGTCTTGGGTCCTCTCCCCCTCTGCACTGGGGGGAGGGGTTGTACTGTGTTCAGCCCTGTGTCCCCAGGACCTTGCACGGTGTCTGAACCAGAGCAGGTGCTAAGTGTTGACTGGGATGCATTCAATGCAGTTGTGCTCCCACTGCAAATATAATGGCTAAAGCCTTCAATGCTCTCAAGGAAACTGCTAGAACTTGAAGACTGGGTCCACTGTGCCTTCATTTTTTGTTTTTTTTTTCAATCTGTTACATAATTCCTTAAACATATAGCATGAAGTTGGTGCCCCAACCATGGGTCCCTCATTGATCTGCACCTTAATTTTCCAGCTCACAGGTGCTTGTGCACCTGTACTACATAATGGCCCACCCCTCGGGTCCCCTGCCTCCTGGGGAGATACACTGTGACTCAGAGCCTTATCTCTGAGTCTTTTTTTTTTTTTTTTTTTTTTTGAGAAAGAGGCTCACTCTGTTGCCCGGGCTAGAGTGCTGTGACGTCAGCCTAGCTCACAGCAACCTCAAACTCCTGGGTTCAAACGATCCTCCTGCCTCAGCCTCCGGAGTAGCTAGGACTACAGGCGAGTGCCACCACGCTTGGCTAATTTTTTGTTTCTATTTTCTAGTTTTAGTAGAGATGGGGTCTCACTTTTGCTGGTCTCGAACTCCTGACCTCAAGCGATCCTCCCGCCTTGGCCTCCCAGAAATCTATGAGTCTTGATCAGAGGAGCAAAGGATGGTCTCAGCCCATGAGGACTGGAATAGAGGGAAAATGAGGTGTTGAGTCCGAGTAGTGGCAAGGAAACAAAGTGCCTATCATCCAAAGCTGACATGAGAAGTTCCTAAAAGGAAAAACACCCAAGGGGAACGTTTTGGTATCAGTAGAATTTTTTTAGGCAGTTGGAAAAGACAAAAGTGACTCTGTATTTATCAGTGCTGATCAAGGGAGGACTATGGAGGAAGTTTAACCAATGGCCTTAAAGAAAGGAGGCCAAGGATTAGGAGGGGACCTGAGACCATGGGATGAGCACAGACCTTGGTGTTTAAATCCCAGCTTGCCATTCAAGTGTCCATTCACTCATTCATACTCAGCCATAGTCACACAACAAATACAGAGTGCTGGGCCAGGCACTGTGCTAAGTGTTCAAAATATTATACAGTTGGTGAGAAGCACAAAAGGCCCAGCCCAGTGAGAAAGTCGGAACATTATCAGTTGTTCATTAAAAGCGTGGCAAGCACTACAAAGGAAGCAGACACAGGATTCCAGGGCCCGCCTGAGGAAGTGACAGTATGTTGTGAGCTTCAGGATGAAAGGGGTAGACTGAGGCTGGGGGGGGGGGTGGGGGAGGTGGGTCTGCTGGCGGCTCCCCAGGTGGAAGTAATAGTTTGCGGAAGGTCTGGTGCCAGCCAGGAGCATGGCACACAGCACAGGGGGTTGGAGCCCAGCGAGCAGGGAGAAGGCAGGATGAGATGAGGCTGAGGACAGGGGCGGGGCCAGATCATGCAGGGCTGTGTTGGCTGTAGGGGACCTGGTCTTTGTGCCCAAGCACGGGACAACAGGGGAGGCTTTTTAGCAGTGAAGGTGAGAATGAAGAAGAGTATGTATGTGACACCTGAACAGATATGTACTTCGAAAACTTCGTCCTGGCTCTAGAGTGAAAATATTCTGCAATGGAGAGATCACTCAGAAGCTATTACAAGAATTCAGGCGAGGGGTGGGTGGGAACTTGGACTGGAGGGGGCCGTGGACTTGGGATAACCTGTCTCAGTAGTGCACTCCTATAACGGGGATCGCAAGACTTAAAGTAATTAAACAGGCAAAGTGCCTGATTCACAGTAAATGCTCACTATATATGAGGTTTCCTACCCTCTTGACGTGGGGCAGGCAGCTGCCGCTCGGCCGAGGTTTCTGTGCCTGTTAGGCTCTGCTTTCTGAGATGGTTTCTGTTTTAGTCACAAAAGCAGCCCTGTGTTTGTCCAGGGAAGTGGGGACAGGAAGCAGCCTGAGACACATTGTAGAGATGTTCCTTTCCAAAATATTTTTGAGGTGGAAAAAGAGAAGACAAACTATATAGATCCTGAGAGTGTCACAGATACACACCCACATGCCCACCCTTCCCCCCACACACCAGTGTGAGGTTCCTTAGGTAAAAAATGACATTGGTCTGTGCTAACGATAGGGAGGGCCAGTGTCCCTAGCTAAGAAGGCTCTGGACGCGTGGCAGGGATGTCATATGTGAGGCTTCCTTGGGAAACTCTTCTTTTCTCTTGCAGCCAATGGGGTAATGAAAATTGCATAGAACTGTGATCCAGTTACCCAGACAAAGGCCTCTTGTGTTCATCCCAGTGTGTGCGTATCGTATCGGGTGCCGTGCTGTTCCAAGGGAAACGAAGAGTGGCCACCCTCCAACTCAGCAGGGAGGGAGAGAAAGCCTCCCTCTATTTCATGTGGTCAGCTGGAACAAACGCTTCCCCACTGCTCAGTCTACAAAGTGCACAACTAAGAGAGACCCACACATTTGCATTCATCGGATGTGCTGTTAAAAGCACAGTCAGAAATGCTTCTGGCTAACGAGACCATGTGATTCTATTATTTTCACCTCTCAAACAAACAACCCACAGACAAAGGAGAGCCCACCTGGATGCACTGAAAGCAAACCACTCATTCCTGAACACAAATCTGAGCAAGAAAATTTTTCAAAACTTGCTGTAACATTAATGATTGCTGCCCTAAAAACCTGTAACCACAAAAGAAGGTCACACTTCCTTTTAGTACCCAAATCATGATGGCATTAACACCAGCAGCTTGATTGTTGATAAACAGCTCCCTTCCAAGTAAGTGTCCCTTGGTTATTTCAGAGCACTCTCAGAGGGGTGCCCCAGTGCAGTCTCTCAGCTGCGGGCACCATGCAGCAGGGCTCCCTTCCTCCTCCCCTGGTCGGCTGCCCTTCACCCCAAAGCTTCCCTTCTGCTCCTGCCTGTCATGAGGGTGCCAGTGACTCTACCAAGGGGGCTCTTCCTTGGAGTGGCCAGGGAATGACAGTCATGCCCTACATAAAGATGTTTTGGTTAAAGATTGACCGTGTATACGACAATAGTCCCCTAAGATTACAATGGAACTAAAAAATTCCTATTGCCTAGTGACACTGTAGCCATCATAATGTCCTAGTGCGAGGCATTACTCATATGTTTGTGGTGGTGCTGGTGTAAACAAACCTACTGTGCCAGTCACATAAAAGCATAGCACGTGTAATTGTGTATAGCACATAATACTTGAAAATGATAATAAACAACTATATTACTGGTTTATGTTTTTACTATACTATATATATGTATATATCTTATGTATATATCTTCTACTTATTAAAAAATATTTAAGTGTAAAACAGCCTCAGGAAGGTTCTCAGGAGGTATTCCAGAAGAAGGCATTGTTACCACAGGCGATGACAGCTCCATGCATGTCACTGCCCCTGAAGACCTGCCAGCGAGATAAGATGTGGAGGTGGAAGACAGTGATATTGATGATCCTGACCCTGTGTAGATCCTAAGGCATTTCTCGGAACCTATGCCCATCACTAAGCGTCCCATGACTGTACTGAAGGCTTCTGAGCAGAAAAGCAGCATGATCTGCCTAGTCTTTTAACAAGATCCCGTGGTTGCTGTTCTGAGAACAAACTGCAGGGGGTGAGAATGGCAGCAGGGAGACCTGTTAGAGCTATTGATATGCAGGTGAGAGATCCTAGTGCTTGGACTTTTGGGTGGTGGCTGTGGAGATGGTGACTTGTGGTCAGACATGTGGCCGGATTCTGGATCCTGGTAGAACCAGGGGGATAGCCTGCTTGGAACGTAGGAGGAAAGAAACAAAAGGTCAATGATGAGTCTGAGATTCTCAGGCTGAGAACCAGTATGGACGCAGCTGCCGTCAACTGCCTAGAAAATTGGCTTTGTCCATTTGTTTGCCTGGCTGAGCCCGACAATTGTCACTTTCTAGTTCTCAACCCTGGGAACCATGAAAGCTGTTCCCCAACCTGGTTCACCGATCATATTTACTTCTGGCAAACAGACGACTGTCGCTTGGCAGGCCAATAAGGTAGCTTTGACAGATTTTCTTTCCTCCAGTGTCAGCAGGAAACAGATTTTTTTTTAAATTAGCAATTTTACAGGCAAAATTTCTGATCATAATCTCATAACATTAAAAATAAATTATGAAAAAGTGAAGGAAAAGCTTCACTATTTAAGTAGCATGCACTTAGGTAATCTTTGGCTCAAGGAGGAAATCGAAAGGGAAATCTTTATTGCTAACAGGCAATAAAAAGAAGAAACATAAAACTGAAAATTAATGACCCAGCAGAGGCTGTTTTCAGAGGAAAATTTATGGCCCGTAATGCCCTTACTGTAAGAGAAGAAAAAATAAAAAGTAAGAGAACTAAGTACTTATCTTAAGGAATTAATGAAATAACAACAAAATAAACCAAATGAAGCTAGGGAGAGGAGCTTTATAAAAAAATAAAAGCTAAAATTAATTAAATATGAGTTAATTATAATTTAGGGTGTTGATTTATTGAAATTAAATTAATTAGATGTAACATTTATTTAAAAGCTTTAAATAAACTTAAATGCTGCTTCCTTGAAATAGCTTCAAAAACCTGAAAAAGTAACAACAGAGAGAAAACAAAAAAGGAGACTCAAGTCTGTGGCAATAAATTCAAGAATTTAAAGGAAAAAGATGACTTCCTGGCAGAGTATATATTATTAACACTGAACTGAGAGAAAGAGGAAAACTTGAATAGACCAATTAGCATGACTTTGAAAGGTGATTAAAGATGTACACTTGAAGAAGATCCCAGGATCAGAGGGGTTCACAGGTTAGTAACAGAGATTTCCATTTCCCTTTCTCATAACCCTGGTGATACAACCTGGTAGTACTGCAAATGATAGTTATCTAGTTATAATATTTGGATTCTATTTATTGGTTTTCTACTTTAAAAATCAACTGATAGACCAAGCAAACTTAATTATAATTGTATTACAGTATACAAATGTTATGAATTTCTTGAGATATTAAAATATGGTTAGCTGGCAAAAATAGGGAGGATGTAAGGGAGAAGTAGATCGCAGTGTAAGTGCATTTAATGGAGAATGACTATACAATTTGCATAAATTTGATGGAGCAAGACACAGAGGTTTAAGTATATTATTTAATGATAATCATCAGAAGAAGAATAATGAAGACTATCTCTTATAAAGATCAAGAATGGGGAGAGGGAATGGAAAATGGAAGTGGGAAGTGGAGGAAGTGTGCTAGTTTTACCATATTTCACATTGCGGAGTCAATAGATACTGTCCAAGATGGATAAAGCATGAAATAAAGATATGAGTATGGTAGTTAAAGCTATGATGGTAACCACCAGAAGAACTCACAATAGAAACAGTCCAAAGTAGTCACTTCTGGGGAGTGGGACTGGATGTAAGGAAATAAGGACTTTTATTTTGTACCCTTATGTTCTTTTTGCACTTTTGAAATCAATTCTTGACCAGGCATGGTGACTCATGCTTGGGATTACAGAATCCCAGCACTTTGGGAGACCGAGACCAGCCTGGGCAACATAGTGAGATGCCGTCTTTACAAAAAAATTAAAAAATTAGCTGGGCGTGGTGAAGCATGCCTATAGTCCTAGCTACTCAGGAGGCTAAGGCAAGAGGATAGCCCCAGCCTGGGAGTTCAAGGTTGCAACGGAGCTCTGATGATGGCACCGCACTCTAGCCTGGGCAAAATAGCAAAACCCTGTCTCTAACATACATACATACGTGTATACATAATTAAATAAAATCAATGCTTGTAAATATCAATGCACACACACAAACACACGAGTATATATATATTGCTCAATATAGCGAGAGAAAGAAGATAAAAGAACCAACATGATAGGGAACTCTTTGGAGGAGGGGGAGAGAAAGAAAATCCCCTGTCTACAGCGTGGCCAAGGAGGAAATTGTGGGAAGACGTCTGAACAGGTTTCGTTGTTTGTGGTGGGGTGTGCCACTTGAGTCATCCTTCCCCACTCCCACATGGTCTTCATTGCTCCATGGAGGATCAGAGGTCCTCCAGAGCTATTGAATCTGGCACCCAAGTGGGATCAGGATGGACACTGATGGCACATGTGGGTTCTTGAGCTGTAGGACAAGTAGACAGCCAGCACCCTGGTTATACAAAGGTGGATGCAATGCTGTTTCTTCACAGTCTGTAGGAGGAGCCAGATGTGGAAACAGACCTTTGCTTGGAGCTGTATGCAGGTGGAAACAAACTGTCAGGTGAGCATGGAAAAGAAAACTGCTGGAAGAGTCAGGGAGGTCACCGTGGAGAGGGTGACCTCTGAGTTGCACGATGAAGGTGGGTGCTTGCCAAGAGAAAGGAGTAAGGACCTTCCTGGCAGAGGAAGAAGAGAGGGACTGGATAGAACAAGGCTTGCTCATGAGGTGGTGGGTGGTTGTGTGGCTGGACCAGAGGCTGTGTGGGACGGGGAGATTGGCAGGAAGTAAAGCTGGAAAAAGGCTGGGGCAGATCTCAAAGAGGCTTGTATACAAGCAAAGAGCTTGTGCACTAGTTCATAAGCATCAGCAAAGGCTTACAGCAGGGAAGTTCATGATTAATTTTGTGTTTTAGAAAGACCACTCTGGCTGGAGGCTGGGAGATCAGCTAAGATTGTGATCACTAGGTAAGAAACAATGAGAAAACCAAGTCTGTGACTAGGGAGTTGTGAATCTCCCTATTACAGTCATTTGTTGCTTAACAATAGGGATATATTTTGAGAAATGCATCCTTAGGCAATTTTTGTTGTGTGAACATCATAGAGTATAGCTACTTGGGAGGCTGAGGCAGGAAGATCATTTGAGCTCAAGAGTTCAAGGTTAGTGAGCTATGATAGTGCTTTGGTGTGCTAGCCTGGGCAACAGAGGGAGACCCTATCTCTAGAAAATAAAATAAAATAAAATCACTGAAAAGATAAAATGTGGTGCACCTGTACAGGGCGCTTGCCACGAATGGAGTTTGCGGGACTGGAAGAAGCTCTGAGTGAATCAGTGAGTGAGTGGTGAGTTAACGTGAAGGCCTAGGACATTATTGTACACTACTATTGCAGACCTTATAAACACTGTACACTAAGGCCACACTAAATTTATTAAAGCATTTTTTCTTTCTTTAATAATAAATTAACCTTAGATTACTGTAACTTTTTACTTTATATAAAGTTTTTAATTTTGTAAACTTTCTGACTCTTGTAATAAAACACTTAGCTTAAAACACAAACACATTGTACCCCTGTGCAGAAATATTTTCTTTTGTATATTCTTATTCTACAAGCTTTTTTCTATTAAATTTTTTTTTTTGCTTATTAAACTTTTTGTCAAAAACTAAGACACAAACACACACATTGGCCTAGGCCTACACAGGGTCAGGTTCATCAATATCACTGTCTTCTGTCTCTACATCTTATCTCACTGGCAGGTCTTCAGGGGCAATAACAGGCATGGCGCTGTCATCTCCTGTGGTAACAATGCCTTCTTCTGGAATACCTCCTGAGAACCTTCCTGAGGCTGTTTTACAGTTAATTAAAATTTTTTTTAATAAGTAAAAGTACACTCGAAAATAATGATATAAAGTATAGTATAGTAAAAACACAAACTGGTCATATAGTTGTTTATTATCATTTTCAAGTATTATGTGCTATACACAATTACACATGCTATGCTTTTATGTGACTGGCACAGTAGGTTTGTTTACACCAGCACCACCACAAACACATGAGCAATGCCTCGCACTAGGACATTATGGTGGCTCCAGTGTCACTAGGCAATAGGAATTTTTTAGCTCCATTGTAATCTTAGGGGACTATCGTTGTATACACGGTCAATCTTTAACCAAAACGTCTTTATGTAGGGCATGACTGTCATTCCCTGGCCACTCCAAGGAAGAGCCCCCTTGGTAGAGTCACTGGCACCCTCATGACAGGCAGGAGCAGAAGGGAAGCTTTGGGGTGAAGGGCAGCCGACCAGGACAGGAGGAAGGGAGCCCTGCTGCATGGTGCCCACAGCTGAGAGACTGCACTGGGGCACCCCTCTGAGAGCGCTCTGAAATAACCAAGGGACACTTGGAAGGGTGCTGTTTATCAACAATCCAGCTGCTGGTGTTAATGCCATCATGATTTGGGTACTAAAAGGAAGTGTGACCTTCTTTTGTGGTTACAGGTTTTTAGGG
>CM052438.1:145827537-145847389 GCA_028533085.1 Varecia variegata | reverse complement strand
GTGGCTTCAGTTTGATTTTGTCTGATGTTTTTTCATAGTCAAACTGAAGTTGTGGGATTTGGGTGGGAATACCATGGCGGTGCATTGCCCTTCTCATGCCATCACATCACAGAGTACATGATATCAATATGAGTTATCACTAGCGATGTTAACCTTTGTCTTAGCCCATTTGGGCTGGACTAGGTGGCTTATAAGCAACAGATGTTTATATCTCATCCAGTTCTGGATGCTGGGAAGTTCAAGATCAAGGTGCTGGTATATTTAGTGTCTGATGAGGGCTTGTTTCCTGGCTCATAGATGGTGCCTTTTAGACATGTTCTCACATGGTGGAAGGGACTAGCTGGCTCTTTGGGTCTCTTTTACAAGGGCACTAATCCCAATCATGAGAACTCCACTCTCCCAATACCATCACCTAGGAGGTTACGATTTCAACACTTGAACTTTGAGGGGACACAAACGTTCAGATCACAGCAACCTTGACTGCTTGCTTAAGGTGGTATCCACCAGGTCTCCCCACTGTAAAGTTATTTTTTACTACCTTTCTATAGTCCATTGTTTGGAAGTTCTTTGAGAAGCCTATATTAAAGGGAAGAAAAAATAAGTTCTACCTCCTAGAAGGGGTAATGTCTATATATATCATTTGGATTCTTCTATAAGAAATTTTATCCCTCTCCCCTATTATTTATTTATTCATTCACTTATTTACATCAGTATGAACCTATGGATATTTGTTTAATTCTTTAGTTTTTAATATAATATTATTTTTATTTATTTTATTGCTCAAATCTCAAATTATTCCAGTTTTGGCCATTGGGAGCTCTTTCAGGTTGGATCCTCAATTCTTTTGATATGCTCCCATCCTTCCTTGGTTTTGTCTCGTCTATCTGTCTTTCTTTCTTTCCTTCTTTTTGCACTTCCTTACTTTCTGACACTATAAGATGCTGCTCCAAGCTCACCTTATGTTTTCTATGTCCCAGCACTAGAGTTAGCTATTTCTTCATGGATCCTTGTTGCTTCCTTGTTTTGGAGAATGGTATTTAGAAACCAAGTTCTGGACAATGAGTATGCTATTTGCTAGTGGGTGTCACTGCTTTGAGGCATGAGGGGTATTTTTTTTATTTCCCTTGGAAGTTGCTATGTATTTCATAAGGAGATTGAGCAATTTACAATTAGCCAATCACATAAGAGAGTGATAACTTACAATTAGTCAGGCATGAAAGAAAGTGCCACTGAAAGTGTGATCCATGAACCATCAGCCTCGACATTATTTATAAGTTTGCTAGAAATGCAAATCTCAAGCCTCACCCAGACCTCCTGAATTGGAAGCTGGGTGTTGGACAGAAGATTATGTGTTTTAGTAAGTAATAAACAGGTGATTCTTTTGCACATTACAATTTGAGAACCACCAATGTAGGAAGTACTTTGCAGAAATCTGAGTTAAATGTTACTGTATTTTGTATTTATTCCAGTACCTCCCATAGGCAGTGTTCCTGACAATTGCTAAATCTCCTGGCTTCTTAATCCAGCTATCATTTCAGTCCTTGGATTCTTATTGTTCTGATGGGGACACGTAAAACAAGGAAGAACACACAGACCAGACAGAAGAAGTAAAAACAAGAACAACAGAGCCAATCCTCAACAAAATACTAGCAAACCAAATCTAGCAATATATAAAAATAGACACCATGAGCAAATGGGATTTATCCCAGGAATGCAAGATTGGTTTAACATCTCAAAATCAATTAATGTCATACAATATCAATAGAATAAAGGACAAAACCACATGATCATCTCAATAGATGCAGAAAAAGCATTTGACAAATTCAGCCCCTCTCCATAATAAAAACACTCAACAAATTAGGAATAGAAGGGAACTTCCTCACCTAATAAACAACATCCATGAAAAACTCACAGTTAGCATCAGACTTATAGTAAAAAACTGAATGCTTTCCCCTAAAATCAGGAGGAAGCTCAGGAACAGTGCTCTCATCACTTCTATACAACATTGTTTTTAGCTGAGACATTAGGCAAGAAAATGAAATAATTAAACCCCTACCTCACATGGTATACATTAATACAACAGGTCCTGTGGTGGGAAGTAGTGTGGCAGGTTTAGGAAATCAAAGGCCAATGTGGCTAGAATGCAGAGATTAGGGGGAAGATGATTTAAGATAGAGCCAAAATAATAGGCATGGTCTAGAATAAGCAATACAATGCATGTCAAGACTAGGAAAATGTAGAATACTGCTTAAGGGCCCCAGGAAACATGTTTTACTGCCGGGGTTCAAATCCTGGTTCCATTACTAATTAGCTATTTGTCTCCTTGGCATCCACTTAACCTCTCTGTGGCTTTTCTTCATCTGAAAAACGGGAATGATAATGGTATTTAGTTTACAGGCTTATTTGTGAAGATTGAATGAGTAATAATGTGTGTAAAGCACCCCCAAAAGAACTAGTCACATGCTGAGCAAGTTATAATTACAGAAATATTTAGTGTAGTTTCTTGGTATAGTTTCAACTAACGATAGTTCTGACACTTATTAAGCGCATGACTGATGTTGGCTGTTATTACTAACATCATTTCAAGGGAGTCTTATTATCTTTGGGTGAGGGAGTTTGGGTACAGAAGTTTCTACATGTGAAAAGAAGCCTGGAGGGACATGGCAGGGACTACCCAGCTTTAGAATTCTGTTTGGAATTTTGGTGTAAAAGTCGTGCGGATCATTAGCCAAAGTCCTGCTGCAGAGAAGCACACGATGGCCTGTGTGTCCTGAGGTCTGCCTGCTGGCACTGCTAAGCTGGATGGGCACGACAAAAGCAGGAATCCCATAACCCTACAGCCAGGAGAAGCTGACTTCATGGAGTGAGGCGTTAGCTACCCCCCAAACCAGCTGTAAGGTCTGATGCCCTGAGCCTGATCCCAGCTCTGACTTTAAATCGTGTTTTCCCAACACAGCTGGCAGCAGCTGCCTTCGTACTTGTGGCACTTCCTCTCCAGTGTGGCCACTCCCCGCCACAGGACCACGCTCAGCTGAGAGTCACCATCTGGGACAGGCTTGTTCAATATGCTTTATAACAGATCAGAGGCCAGGTTTTGTTTTGCTTTGTTAATTGCGTATCAAGCTGTCACCTAGAGCTTAATGAAGGGTATAAACATACTCATAAATTATCCAGTATTCAAAAGCAATTTTAATATTTCTATTGGGAGCCTCTTTATGCTCAAATGAGCGTGCGGTATTTTGCAAAGGTAAGCATTCCAGGGAACTGTGAATTATTTGAACCTAGGGTGTTTGGGTGACTGCAAATAGCGACTGATAGAGCCCAGGAGTGATACGACATGGGACACACATTCACAGTTGCTTGTTGGAGGACCACTAGGGAACCATTTTAAAAAGCAAGAGTGACCCATTAGATTGCTCCATAATTCATAAGAGGCTCGCTGTGACGACAGTGGGGTTGGATGGGAAATCTAGGGTTTTTTGTGTCCCTGATGGGACTCCGAGTTGCCCCTGGCAGCATTGTTGCTACTGAGGGGTTAGGGTGGTGGTGGGAGGGAAACACTGAGTCACAACCACTGAGAGGACGAAACCCATGACAAAATGCTTCTGGCGAGTGGGAGAAGGGGACGTTTAATTTCAGGTCCGCCTCCTTGTTCTGTTTTCCCTACCATTTGCAACTTGTTCTGCCGATGGATCTAGCCACAAGGTCAAGCCTTGTCCCAAATTCTGAGCCAATCTCAACTGGCAAAACCGGGGACTTTTTATCCTTTCATTTGTAATAGCTGCACACAAAGATGACAGGCACTGCTCAAGGCACGAGGGGATAAGAGAATATATTGTAGAAGGCACAGTCCCACCCTCAAAGTAACTCACTGTCTGGGGCTGGAAATGGACACAGAAATAAGCCTGGTCTTCAGTTTGTTCTTCCAGGCACTGGCCTGCCCCAAAGTTAGTCTCCACCTGACTCCGGCTTGCTTAAAAATTCAGCCCCATATGCGCTCCACGCTGGCCCTAGGCTCCCAGGAAGTGACCGTGCTTAGTACCCAGCTCCCAAGTTATGGCCCACCTATGGAAGAACTCCTCTTCCCCCACCCCTTAGCCTCACAAACACACCTTGGCATGACTTTCTTAAAATTTTCTAAGTGCTTCTCTGGTGCTTGGAACGAGGCAGAGCCAGCAGTGCTAGCCAGGTGGGGTGCTCTGATCCCAGATGGGACCTGCATGGGCCCTGTCCTGGCTTCTCCCCTTGGGGACACTCTCTGACCAGCTACCCCATGCATGGGATCTTCCAGATGCCCCCTTTCCCCTCTCCAGGAGAATGGCCTGGCAATCTGATTGCTCCTGCTGGCTGGCATGCTATTTCTTGTGTGTGACATTAAGCTGCCAGAACAAGACTGACATGCTGAGTTTTAGTAACTCTCACTCCTGTACCACAAAGGGCGGGTTAGAGGCTCTGGGCTACTGATGGGCTACTGCTGGCCCTCGGGCTTAATTGTATGTGTGTCTGTACTTAGGCTCTTGCCCACTAACTTTCTGACCACAGAGCTGCCTCCAGGCTACAGACCTGAGCGTGGTGGTTGGTGGGAGCCTTCCCGTACCCCCTGCATCCTCCTCAGGCTTTTGCACCCTGTGACTCGGCAGTCCTCCAGGAGTGGCTATGCTTATCTCCTGTGGGGACTTTTGAGACCAACTGTTGCTCTACAAGGCTGACGAACCTCTGACCAATGTCCTCTCCTGTCTCCAACCAATGTGGTGACTTCTGCTCCCCTGGGTTGGGCTAGCACTGTGCTATATCATGGCACACATTCCTGTACGGACGGGGACACTCTTTTTGCTCTGCCCATGGGCCCCCCACCCCCGATCTTGGGAAGGACTCATGGTTTTTTGTTTCTTCTTCAGAATTGGACCAGAGGGTTTAGGAAAAAGAGAGAGAGAGAAAGAGAATAAAATAACCTCAGGGAATTAAGTTTTCAGGGAGCGAGAATGGATTTGATAAGAAAACAGGAAATCAAATTTGTTTTCTTTGGAGAAGAGAAGGCAAATGCCTGTTTAATTCTTGCCTTCAGGTATAAGAAATGATTTTATGCAGGGGATATAGACAAATTATTCTTTATATCCAAAAAGACTAACAGCAGAGCAGCACTTCCAGATCGTGTGTGTGTGTCCTCTTTCCTGACTTGCTTTTTACTGTTTCATGTTGAGGGAAAGTAACTGAGGTTTATATACACACACACAAAAATCCTTCTGTTTCTGCCCACATTAGCCCAATTTCTGTGGACCATGCTCTAGGCACACCAAATATTCCCACCATTTCCCAAACATGCCTCGTTCCTTTATCCATGGCACCTTCCTTGCTTAAAATGGGCTTCTCCACCCCTGCCCCCCTCTATTCTGGTTAATTCCTACTCATCTTTTAAGGCCCATCTGAAATGGCATCACTTCTGTGAAATGTTCCCCTCAAGCAGAGTCCAACGGAGTCCTGTTTCTGCATTGCTGAACTGCCTTCCCACACTACTGTCTCTCCTCTGGGCTGAGCTTACCAGGATAGGAGTCATGTTTCAGTCTGCCAGCCAGTCAGTTAACAAATGATTGTTGGGCACCTACTGCCTCCCGGCACTGGGCTGGGCACTGCAGATACACACATGAGCAAGAAAGACGGGATGACTCCCCTCTGGGAGATGGGGTCTGGGGTGGGATAGGAACAGATAAAGAGGCAATCACAATGCAATGTGACAAGTAGGAGCCCTGCACGTGAAGAAGGTAGGGAAATGTGCTCCAGACAGAGAGAATGGCATGTGAGAATGACGGTGGCAAGACAGAACATTCCTTACACGTTGGTGTGTTTAAGGAAGAGAAGGAAGCTCAGTATTACTGGAGAATAATGCTGGCAAGAGATGAGGGCAGAGAGGAGACCAGGGGCTGCATTTATTATGTGTTTTTTGAGCCCTTTAGGAAGACTGAACTTCCTCTAAGAGCAACGAGGAGCCTCTGAAGCGTTTTTTTTTTTTTTTTTTTTTTTGACAGAGTCTTACTCTGTTGCCCAGGCTAGAGTGGTGGTGACTTCTGCTCCCCTGGGTTGCAGAGTGCTGTGGCATCAACCTAGCTCACAGCAACCTCAAACTCCTGGGCTCAAGCAATTCTCCTGCCTCAGCCTCCCGAATAGCTGGGACTACAGGCATGCGCCACCGTGCCTGGCTAATTTTTTCTATATATATTTTTAGTTGTCCAGCTAATTTCTTACTATTTTTAGTAGAGATGGGGTCTCGCTCTTATTCAGGCTGGTCTTGAAGTCCTGAGCTCAAACGATCCACCCGCCTCGGCCTCCCAGAGTGCTAGGATTGCAGGCGTGAGCCACCGCGCCCAGCCATCTCTGAAGGGTTTTAAGCAGGGAAGCGGCATTCAGATTTGCACTTTGAAAAATGATTCTGGCTGTGATTGGAAGAACAGATGGGCTGGAGGTGTGACTGGAGGCAAGGACAACAGTTAGAAAGGGTGCTGGTGAGAAGTGATAGTCGTCTGCTCCAAGGTGCGACAGTGGGAATGAAGACAAGTGGGTACTGGCAGAGGTGTCTTGCAGGTGGAATGGGTGGGTTTGGTGGTCTATTGGCTGTGGCTGCAGCCACAGGAGGGGAAAATTGGTGGTGGAAGGGAGGAGGCTCCAGGCTCCCTTCTTGGACAATGTTAGTTTCCTAGGGCTGCCATAACAAAGTGCCACAAATGGGGTGGCTTAGAACAACAGCATTCACTGTCTCGCTGTTCTGGAGGTGGGAAGTCAAGGTGTCAGCAGGTCCATGCATCTTCTGAAGGCACAAGGGAAGATCTGTTTCAGGCCTCTCTCCTCGCTTTCAATTCAACCCACAAGAAGGGGAAAAAGTAGTGTCACATACTAAGACAAAGAACTCATGCCATGGAACAGGTTTGGAACAGGTTTGGTGATAGCTGAAGGCTTGAGCTTGGGGGATGTTGAGCTTGGGGGACCCGTGGAAAATCCATGAGGAGATATCTAGAAAACTATTTGATACATTGGGTTGGTGCTTTGGAGAAGGGAGGTATGGGATGGGCTAGGAATATAGATTTGAGAGTTTATGGCTTATATAGGGTGGATATAAGATGGTGAACTTTGGGGTAGGCCAGACTGCTTGGGAAAAAGGAGCAATTCATCTTCCTGACCCCAGCACCTAGCCCAGCCCCTGCCATTGCTGTAAATGTTCGATGAATAACTGCCTGATGGAATAAAAGAATTTCTTCAGCTGTCCATTAGTTTGAGATTAGAAGGCTTTTCACAGGTGATTACTCACCCTCCTCTGGCTCTGTGACATGGAGGGAGTGTGCTTTGTAGGAATGAGAAACAAGCATCCTTAGGTTCCACCTTGCATTCTTCTCAGGGTGTAATTTAGTAAATTTGCCCAAAGCTCCCCACTCAGCATCCCCCAGGGAAAGCCAGGAAGTCAGGGGCACGGGGTCCTGGGGTTGTGCCCATCTCTTGACTTGCATTAATAAGAACAGGAACAGAGGAAAGACATATGAGTCATGCTACAGTTTGCAGCAACATTTCCTTTTTACTTGCAAATCTTCACCTTTGCGCTCAGCCTGGCCTTTCAATAAATTGTAATAATGTAATTTCCAAATAAACCCTTTTCTAAACCACCTCCTTTCCCCCTACATCCCGAGACTGATGGTCATTTGATCTCGGGGGTATCTGGAGCTGGGGGATCCTCTCACCTGGCTGTGCTGGAGTAGGAGCTCCTGGGTTTCAGGGGGAGTGTCGTGGGGTGGTGTCATCATCTGCTGGGCAGTTGATCCAGCTGCCTTTGTGCCTGTTGCCTGGTGACACCCAGAGGCGCCTCTCTCAGAACCACACTGTGGCTTGCTATTGGTCTGGTGGTGGCATTTGTTGACAATAGACACTTCCCTCCCTCTGCATTCTGAAAGAGACCTGGGAAGCTTGGGTTTCAAGCTACACTGCTCGTCCAAATGCATTTCCTTAACTCTTTATGTCCCCTGCCAGAAATGCAAGTGAGAGCGTCACACTAGCTCCATAGCAAGGCTCTTCCCTGTCCACGGCGTGCAGCGGGCTGAGTGCTTTCTTTCCTGCGGTGCAGCTGTGGCAGGACAGAGTTCTCTTCTCACTTCTCCCTGAGTTTTCTTAGGACAGCTTAAACAAACAGACTTTGTTAGCACAACAAGTCATCCGAGCTGAGCTAGGAAAGGCAGTCCATATTAGCAAGAGAAAGGTTTGCTTTGTTGATCATATGTTCTGAAGAATATAAAAGGCCAAAACTTCTTCTTGGGGTGCCCAGGAGCTGTAGATGTGACCTGTGCCTTCCTGTAATGGAGCTGGGGCCAGGCAGGAGAAGAGAAGGAAGAGAAGAGGAATGGGGTGACTCTGGGGAGGGGATGAGGGTGGGAACAAGACAGAGAAGGGGTTCTGCATGTCCCAAGGTGGACCCTGCTGGATCAATGAGTGCATCCACGGCCCCAAGGGGTGGTGCCATTTATGGAGGCCAGTTCTCCATGTGGTAAGCTCCAGGCAGCTCCCCAGACCCTCCCACATTTTGCCTCCTCCCAGTTTTCTGCTTCGGGAACCCATTAGAGAATGGGTCAGCATAGGTTAAGGCTGCAGACAAGCTGAGCCAGGGCACCCGCAGTGAGGACTAGAAGTTGCCCAGTTCTGGCTGGTTTTGCGAAGGGCCCACCTATGATCTAACCCTAGCACCCAGATTCTTGGCAAAGCCCTCACCCCACACCCCACACCTTTGTGCCCTCTCTTTCCTCCCACCTGTAACCAAACCATTTACCTTTAGGCAGGGAAAGCAGAGGATCTTGCAAAGACCAAGCAAGCCCGTGTGTCAGGGATGAAGGAATGCTGGCAAACATCTTCCCTCCCTTCTGGTCACCCTGCAGCCAACTGCCCACGCCCTAGCCGATGCTGCCAGAGAAGGCCCCAAGAGAATCTCGAGACAGGAGAAGACATACCAGGGGCTTTCCAGTTGTGTCCTCAGCATTAACCAACATGTGTCTACTACAGCAGCCAGCACTCCAGAGCAGGGAAGCTCAGAGCTGGGGCAGAAGTGCCAGGATCCCATGACCAGACAGGTCCCAGGGACATGTGGGTTACACAGATGTCTGCTAGGGCCTGCTGGAGCGGATGCCCCAGTTGTTTATGTCTGAAGTGCAATACCGTGTTGGCTGCATCCAAAGGGACCTCTCTCCAACATGGCCGTGGGTCCTATTTACATATGTGATACCTTCTTTCATTTTCTTAGGTCATCTTTCTGCCAGCAACAGGTGTCCTGTGGTGTCCCTAGTGTGACTCTCCCTCTTCCACTCTCTGAGGTCTGAGGACAGGGAGCCATCCACGCCCAATTTAGGTGTAACAGCTTCACTGAGAACAGGGTAGTGTTTTGCCACCACCAGCTTCCTCACCCATTGGAACTAAGAACCGGTTGGAGATGTTGGGTACAGCTAAGTTTTAGTTCTGTGTTTTGTTTTTGTTTTTGTTTTCAGGAAGAGCAATATAGGAATTATTAGGAACAGAAAAATGTTGGGGAAATAAATATGGTAAGATCCATTCCAGTATTAAAAGTGAAAAGGAGGTGGATTTCACACAGCCTGGACTGGTGACCTTGCAATCAAGTCTGGGAAAGATTCTGAAACAAAATTTTTACGGCAGTGCATTCGTTTCCTAGGCCGCCCTGACAAAGTACCACAAACTGGGTGGCTTAAATGACAGAAGTTTATTGTGTGACATTTCTGGAGTTGAGAATTCTGGGATCAAAGTGTCCGCAGCGTTGGTTCCTTCTGAGGGCTGGAAGGAGGCATCTGTGCCATGCCCGCTCCCAGAGTCTGCTGGTTTGCTGGCAACCTGTGACATTCTTCGGCTTGTGAAAGCGTCACCCTGCTCTCTGCCTTCGCCTCCACATACTGTTATCCCTGTGCCTGTGTTTGTGTCCACATTTCCCCCCTTTATGAGAACACCAGTCATACCGAATTAGGGGCCCACCCTACCCCAGTATGACCTCCTCTTAACCAGTATCTTCAATGACCCTATTTCCAAATAAGGTCACATTCTAAGGCACTGAGGGTTAGGACTTCAACATAGCAGAGAGCTTTCGAGCCTTTGCTAAAACGATCAGTCACTTCTAGAAACCAATGTGAGCTCACTAAGAACCAACTGTGTCCGTCTGACCAGATTTGGGGTATGGTGTGATACCCCAAAGTACGGTGCCTTTGGGTCTTCATTTTGGAAGGCTCCCTTGTCATGTAAAACTTTGATTAAATAAATCTGTTATGCTTTTCTCCTGTTAACCTTCTTTTGTTATAGGAGTGTCGGCCACGGCTCTTACAGTAGGGAGGAAAGGGGTCATGTCTTTTCCGCCCCTACAAGGCTGTCGCAGGGTTGAAGATGAGTAACCAGGTTTACCTGAGAGAGAGGCAGGAGCCACAGCCCAGCTGCCTTTGCGGCCACACCACAGGGTGATAAACATTCGCCTACTCTACCGAGCGGCCTGATTTCTCATTTGTTCCAGGGTCTCTACAGTTCAGACGTGAAATAGTTTGGCGAGGAAATTAACCCCCAAGTGGCTTCACCATTCGGCCTGGTGGTCAAGGAACCATCACAGTTACTAGGATGGCAACCAGGGAGCCTGTTCCAGAATCTTTCATAACTACATCTCTAAAGCTGGGAAAACAATCTCCTATCACTTCCCTTGTCATCATACCACTTCCTTTTAATTTCCAAGTCTTGTTTGCACCTCTTCCCACAGTCTGTCTGAACGACAGCGAGCCTCTATGTGGGCCAGGAATAACAGTGCCGAGGAGTGTGGGTGGCAGGCCCCAACACCCAAGCCTGGGCCTCCGCTTCCCGCCATTGTTCCCTGTCAGGTTGGGGCTGTCCTGGGGGGAGTTTTTCCAGATAAAAATGTCCTGGTTGGCTGCCAGCGATTCAGGCAGGTTCACAGCCCCAAACCTCCTGCTAGGTGAGCGGTGATTCAGACTCGGATCCTGCCCCATCTCTCAGGCTTATCGCTTGTCGTCAGCTGCCAGGGACACACAATGGGGGCAGAGAGGCATTTGGGCTGAGCCAGGCCTTGGGCAGCCGCGAGGGGTTTGAGAGGCCTCCAAACAAACAGATGCGGGCAGTCTCACCAGGTCACTCTAGATAGTTCTTTCCACGTTAAAAAAAAGCATGAATTCTATGAGTTCTCTTGGGAATATAGCATTTCCTGAGACCCGTAACAGCCAAAATGGATATTTCTGTGTCTGTTCGGTTCAACACTTCTGCAGACCTGCTATTTCAAGAAACCCAGGACTTCGGGTGAGAATTAAAATGTTCAGGGGAGACAGGGCTCCGAAGGACCTGTCAGAAAGTTGGTTCCTGCCCCCTGCCAACTTCATTTGACTATAAAAGTAACCTTGATCAGTAAAATCTGAACAAACCCTGGATTATAACTTACCTCAATTCCCCAGTTTTGATGTTGTGCTATAGTTATGCAATAGGTTACCACTGGGGAAATTGGGTGAAGTCTATAGTTTTTTGCAACTTCCTATGAATCTGTAATTATTTTAAAGTAAAAAGTTTTTAAAAAGTAATCTTGGTAATTCCCCAAAACTCAGGCAATATGCCTTGTCTTTGAAAAGCCTCACGGCAGAATAGCTGAGAGCACAGGCTTTAGGCCAGACAGACCTCAGTGCAAATGGAGGCCTCACCACCTACAAGCTGTGTGAGCTTGGGCAGGTTACTTAATCCCTCTGAGCTGCCGTTTCCTTATCGAGGGTGGATCTCACTGCTTCCCTGACAGGGTGAGTATGAGGACGAATGAGGTAACTCTCGGAAAGCACCTAACAGGGTGGATGGTAAGCACTTAAGAAATACCCCTTTAAAACTTTAATCTAAAGGCCAGGCATGGCGGCTCACACCCGTAATCCCAGCACTTTTGCTTGAGGCCAGGAGTTTGAAACCAGCCTGGGCAACACAGTGACACCCTGTCCCTACAAAAAATAAAAAAATTTTCTGGGGATGATGGCACACCTGTAGTCCCAGCTACTCGGGAGGCTGAGGCAGGAGGATCGCTTGAGCCCAGGAGTTAGAGGTTGCTGTGAGCTATAATGATGCCACTGTACTCCAGCCCAGGTGACAGATCTATTTCTCAAAAAAATAGATCCTAACGCCAGCCTCTAGTCATGCCCTTTCTAGCCCACTTCCCTGCCCAAGCCCTGTATTCCAGACATCCTGGTTACTCATCATTTCACAGATACCACCTGGCTTTCTCCAACCAGGTTGTCCTTCCACCTGGAAAGCCCCTCCACCCACTCCTTCAGGGCCATCCCACTCTGCCTGTTCCATCCTACCCAGCTTTCAAATCTTCCATCAAATGCTTTATCTTCCTTGAAGCCTTTGATGAATCACCATTCAGAAGGTTCAACTCCTTCTTTGACCTTTCCCAGGCACTGGTTTGCCTCCTCCCCACGGCCTTCACCACATGAATTCAATAGAGATCTACTGTGTTCTACAGACCACGCTCTGTGCTGGGCTCCAGGGATGCAAAGATGGACAACAGAGTTGGGGGAACATGTGTGCACGTGTTGGGGTGGGAATGGGGTGATAGACGCTAGACAAGCAGTTGCACAAAGCAACATACACGTGCACAGGGTGATAAGTGCCATCGAGGAACAGGGGACCGAAGAATTGTGATGTGTGCTTTAAAGGGGGATCTCATTTAGAAAGAAAGACGGGGAGGGGCCTTCCAGAGGAACGAACATTTAAACTGAGACTTGACGGGTCAGTTGGAGTTGTCAGTTACTTAAGCGAACGATCGGGCAAGAGCCTCCCATGAAAATCAGGAGATACGAAGCCCACGAGGCCAGAGCGGGACGGGGTGTCTGAAGAACTTTGAGGGGAAGACACAGACAGTGGAGTGACAGGAAGTGAGAGGGTAGTGGGGAGTCCTGTCCCGTGGGGCCAGCAGGCCATGGTGGGCATGTTGAATTTTTCCCCAAGCATAATGGAAATCATTAAGGGCTTTTAAATAAATAAGTAATATCATCTGATACATAGTTTTAAATGCTTTTCTGGCTACTATCTAAAAAGAGAAGCAAGAGTAAAAGTGAGGCTACCAAAAGGAGATTAAACTGTCTCCACGTGAGAGACAGTGGTGGCAGCGGGGGTGAGAAGAAGAGGGAATGACCCACATGTACTTTGGAAGCCTGGGATTTTACTGCCCGTGGACACTGAGGGACAGGTAGGTGTTAAAGGTGACTCCCAGATTAATGCTTGAACATCTGAGTGGATGACGATGTCACCCAATGAGAAAAGCCATGCTGGGCAAATAGCAGGTCTAGGTGGAAATGTCAGAGGACGTGCAATTTTAGACATTAAATTGCAAGCAGGTATGTCAAGTTGGCAGTTGGGTATATATTATATATAGATCTAGAGTTCAGAGAGAGATCAGGGCTGGAGACACACAGTTGGAAAGACATCAACATATAGCTTTTAAGTCTTGTGAATGAATGACATCCTCAAGAGGGAGGGGAGGAGCGGGGAGGGGAGGGGGGGAGAACTACAGGACAGTGCCTTAGAGAACCAGATTGTATGGGAATTTGCTCTGCCCCTTGAGGGCAGGAATCATGTTTTAGTCAAATTTGTTTTCTGGTTTTGTTGTCTCCGGGTTAGGCAGCTAATCTGAAATTCAAGAATTTTACGGGGCTCTGAAGTAACATTGCAAGTGATAATATGCATCATATTATTGTGATAAAGCATCTCCTTATGTGCCAGTTTTCACCACTAGACTGAGTTTCTTGGGGACAACCAAGGTGACTTCTTCATCTCCATATCACCAGCATCTATCACAGTGTCCGGAAAATAATAATCACTCAGTAAGTACTTGTGAAATAAATGAATGAGCATGTGAATGATTAATTAGAAAATACTAGGCTGTATTAAGTGCCAAATGAGTTGTACGCACAATAAGTGTAAGAGAAAGGAGGAAGTGGCCACTTCCAGTTGGGGGAGCCGCGGAAAGCTTCCCAGATAAGAAGGAATTTATGCCAGGCCATGCAGGATGAGATAACGCCTGTGAAAGTGCTGGCCTGGTGCCGACCTGAAGCTGGCGCTGAATCGGGGCGAGGTGACTCTGATTTGGCTTCATGGAAAGAACTGGGGAGGACACTCCACAGGGGCAAGTGTGGGGACAAAGGCTTTGAGGTGGAAAAACACAAGGCGAGTTCAGGGAACAATCGAGAGGCCAGACTGAGTGGAGCAAGGGATTAAGAGTGGGGGAGACAAGCAGGTAGGAAGACAAGGTAGGGGCAAGCAGTGGACGATGCAGAGATGTGCGCCTGGTGTGGTCTTTTGCACAGAGCGGTCAATATCCAAGAACCACAATGCTGCCTGCACCTGTCGAGGAGGTGTAACTTTGTACTTCATTAAGAGAACCTCTGGACAAAACACTCAAATAATGCCTTCCAGGGTCGTGGGATAGGGGCAGAGTGGGTGAGGTACAGGATTAGGTAATATCTACTGTCCTCGTAGTGCAAACAACAGGCCCAACTAACCCCGACCAGATTTCATGTTTCTATGCATCTCTAGTTTTGCCTGAATTAGAGAGCAGCTGAGTTGGCCTAGGAAAAAAGTTACTTTGAGCAGGAAATGCTGCAGGGAGGAGAATGGGAAATCCTAAAATCATGCCAGGGGAGGAAATGGTTAGTGCTGCTCAGGCTGGGAAGCAGGGGGCCCCTTGCTCCATGTGGCTCCTGGTCTGCTCTTGGGAACAGCCTAACTGCAAGGTGCTTGACAGTACAGGTTAGGGACAGAGGAACAGGTGTCGTGCTGGCCACCACTGGCTGTGTGGAGCCCGCACTGGTATGACACCATGTCTGGAGAAGGAAAGCAGGCAAGGGAGCTGGGCAGCACACAGGAGGGCTCTGTCCCCTCCACCTGCATCCTGTGTCCATCGCAAAGGAGACAGCACGCTGCAGCGACAGAGACTGGGAGGGAAGGGGAGTTCAGAGCCTGGGGCTTCAGTCTGCATCTCGGCTGTTCACCGGCTCCCGGCCTTGACAAGCCACTGACACTCTCAAAGACATGGTCTTCTTCCTCTTCTACCATTGTAATGAGGGATGTGGGTTAAGGGTCAGATCTCAAGTTCTGTGACTCTCCCTTGATGTGGCTCTAACCTGGCATCCAGCCTTAGATTCCTACACTGGGTCTCACTTGTCCTTGGCTCCAGCCACAATAGGACGTTCCCCACACCTGCCCTGTTTTTCCCTTTTCCTACTCCTCTGCTCATATGGTCCCTTCCCCCTCCATATCTCAGTTCCATTTATTGACATCCTATATTTCCTTCACAAGTAACTCAGTTATCCTGTTGGGAGGAAAACTTCCCCTTAAATTCCCATGCATGTGGGAGCATCGATCCTGAACAGTTAGGGATAAAGGCTTCTATGCCAACTTAAAGGGGAAAAGGAGTGGGGAGAAAGGGCTTCTATGAGAAAACAAATATTCTTCTAGGGAGAACAAATGGAAGGTATGAAAGTTTGAGATAATGTTTATTTATGCAATTTCTCATCCCATGCTAATGGTCAGTCTCCCTCTTGGCTGTAAGCTTTCTCAGAGAGAGGATTAATGGCAGCTTCATTCTCAGGAAACTCTTCCTCTAGTCAAATAAGGGAGGCTCAGAAATGGCATCTTTCTACATCTTCTGTACCTCAAATGTCTTCAGTTGAAAGTAGTCTTTATGTCATTTTGGTGGGATGTTAGTCCCACCCTGACACTGTCTCACTGAGTGTCCTAGTAAGAAACCTCAGATAATTTGCCCAAGCTCTGGATGCCTCAGTTTACTCTTCTCTGAAATAGGGACGATGGTTTCTATCGCAGTAAAGATTGCGTGGGCTAATGTACATAAGGCAGTTAGGAAAGTGCCTGGCTGCCATGAGTGCTGGCTGCTGTTATCATCTCTGCCCATCCCCCATTTTCCACCAGAGATGTGTGAAGAATAAGAATAACTATGGCTGGAGATTTTCCAGTCATCTTAAAGGCAAAGTGCTTAAACCTCCAATGGCTGTAAGGATTACTGTCCAGGCTTGTAAAGACACAATAGTGTCTTCTCCATTTGCAGACATTAAATGATGTTGAAGGACAATATTGACCATATGTGATTTTTGTCTTCTGCACTGACTCTATTTAAAACCTAAACATTGACTCTACTTTGTGGGTTTGGTTTTAACTACACAAGCCATTCTCCCTGGGATGATGCCCTGAGTGAGAGCAGCAAAAGGTTGGGTTCCTCTTAGTTTCTTGCAAACTGCCTTTACTTTCAAGGGTGGTCCACAGTGCCAGTGCCCAGTGCCCAAGTGTTTAGAGCTCTCAGAAATGCTTCAAGTCCAAATCTTAAGGCACTGTAATTCTGGCTGAATTATTCACTGGTCAGCAACTGTATTTCAACAGGGTATAAACCATTCACTATTGTGGGGAAATGTAAATGAGGAACCCTGAGTCCACATGGGGCAAATGCCTAATAGAGAGGGTGCCAGGAAAGAAGGCCACAGAGAGGCAAATGGCCAACCCAAAACAAAGGGAAACCAATTATTGTGCCAGAATGGCACTCCAAAGCTGGGCAACAGGGCCACAATGGGAAAAAACAGCCCAGGGAACCCTTTATATAGATAGAGTCAGATGGGAAGTGGGAAGGTAACCCCATCCTTGGAAATAAAAGTGGAAGTTAAAAGCCCACAGGCTTTCATTTACTACATTTTAGGAGATGTCAGAAAGTCTGGCCCAGTGGTAATATCATAAAAAGCTTTCTAAGAGTCTAGTATCTGTGTTATTTTCCCATATTGGAAAATTTTTCTCTCTACCTGTGCTTCTTCTTTTTTTTTTTTTTTTTTCTGTTTTTTGAGACAGGATCTCACTCTGCTGCCCAGGCTGGAGTGCAGTGGCACGATCATAGCTCACTGCAGCCTTGAGCTCCTGGGCTCAAGGGATATTCCTGCCTCAGCCTTCCAAGTAGCTGGAACTAAAGGCATGCGCCACCATGCTCAGCTAATTTTTTAAATTTTTATCATTTTAGAGAACAGGTCTTGCTATGTTGCCTAGCTTGATCTCATACTCCTAGGCTGAAGCAATCCTCTCGCCTTAACCTCCCAAGCAGCTGGGATTACAGGCACAAGCCACTGCATCCAGCTGCCTGTACTTCTTTTGGGAGCAGCAGTTGGACCTGTGAGTGTGTCTTTAAGGGGAGCCAGGAGGGATTACTGGAGTGGCCCCCTCCCTCCTCTTCAGCCTCAAGCGGGGAAGAAAAGGGCCTTAAGGTATCCAGTAGGTGAAAGCAACCACTGAAAAGTCTGAATCCCTGGACCTGCTGTGAGCCAGCAGAGAGAGCTTAGCTAGCAGGCCTGGGCAAGGAGGTATGAAGTCCTGTGTGAGGCTCCTCAACTACTACTGCAATGCAAAACTTAAACTAACCCTAACCCTCACCTTGGGCTCCAATGTTCCATGCCAAAGTTATTTTTGTACACGTGTGTGATGTCTCCCTTGAGAGTTAGCTCCCATTGAGGACAGGAAGCATTCTTGGTTTTGTTTATCATAGGGTTTTGCACATAGAAGGCACAATTTAATTATTCATTGCTATGTAAAAAACTGCTCCAAAACGTAGTGGCTTGAAACAATAATAACTTACTGTTTTTCATGGTTCTGCCTTTTGGGCTGTGTTTGGCTGAGCAGTCTGTCTGCTCCACATGGCATCTGCTGGGGTCGCTCATTAGGCTGTGTTGCTGGGCACTTTGGCTGTGCTGGAAGGTCCTAGAAGGCCTCACTCAAATGTCTGGCACTTAGGTGTCCCCCTACATGGCCTCTTTCTTTCTCTCCATTCATTAGTCTAGCCAAAGCATCTCTACAGCATGATGATTGGTGTCCAAGAGCAAAAGTAGGAGCTGCCAGATCTTAGAAACAACACCCAAAGCTGCCACAGCATCACTTCCATCCCATTCTATTGGTCGCAGCAGGTTGCATGGCCAGGACAGATTGAAGGGAGGGGAAAATAGGCTCCGCTTCTTGATGGAAAGAGGGACACTCTTATATAGGGAGGGGAAGAAGTATGGCGACCATCTTTGGAGACTAGCACAATGTATTAATACTTGGCCAATTTTTATTGAATTTATTGTCCAGTGTGAGGACTGGTGGTGAGTTGAGTATAACTTCATCAAGGGAAGTTTTCACATTTCTTCCTTTCATGTGTCATTATTTTTTGTCTCATAAAACAACAGGCTAGACCACTCTGTCCAAAAGAAACTTAATGTAAGTCACAAATGTGAGCCACATATGCAATTTTTAATTTTCTGGTAGCTACATTCAATAAGTAAAAAGAAACAGGTAAAATTAACTTTATACTATATTTTATTCAACACACTATATCCATATATATCATTTTAACATGCTATCAATTAAAAATTATTAGTCAGAGTTTTTTAAATTTTTGTACTATATTTCAAAATTTGGCATGTATTTTACACTTACAGCACATCTCAATTTGGACTAGCCACATTTTAAATGCTTAGTAGCCACATGTGACTAGTGGCTACCATATTGGACAGGTTAGGATGAGACAGTCCATTACTTTCCTTACCTCTCCAGTAAAGGTAATAAAGTAGAACAGGCAGGCACTATAATGTGCATTTTTTAGTGCTATTGTGGATGTAAATGAGAAAGAATACACAAAGCACTCAGCAAGTGCCTTGCATGCAATAAGAGCTCATTGAATGTTGGCCCCATTGTTTGTGGGTATTTCATTGCTAGGAATTAGAGACCCTCTTAAGCTCACTCAAGTGAGGCTCCATGATCTTTGGGCTGGAGAGCATTTACAATCTGCTTTTTCTTGGTACTCATAACCAGATTTCTCATTTTTCTAATTTCTCAAAATTTCTCAGCTTTCTATGTCTCTCTGTGCACCTGCTCTGCTTTCTTCTCCCCACAGACTTGCATCCTCGCCTTGCTCATGGTTCATGTGGCTTCCCAGCCTCTTTTTTTTTTTTTTTGAGACAGAGTCTCACTCTGTTGCCCAGGCTACAGTGCCGTGGCGTCAGCCTCACTCACAGCAACCTCAAACTCCTGGGCTCAAGCAATCCTCCTGCCTCAGCCTCCCGAGTAGCTGGGACTACAGGCATGCACCACCATGCCCAGCCAATTTTTTCTATATATATTTTTTAGTTGGCCAGATAATTTCTTTCTATTTTTAGTAGAGACGGGGTCTCGCTCTTGCTCAGGCTGGTCTTGAACTCCTGAGCTCAAACAATCCGCCAGCCTAGGCCTCCCAGAGTGCTAGGATTATTCCCAGCCTCTTTTACTATGACATGACCTCTTGATAAACTGTGACCTACTTATAACTGGCTTGGTTCTCCATGTTTCCCAATTCAAATTCCCAACAGAAGCAATCTGGCCTAGTTCAAATCTTTTCATGCTAGTTCATGTCTTATATCACCTGAGAATTGGCTGCCTAGGGTTCAGCCCATCCTTGGTCTAAGCAGCTACAGCTAGGGAAGCACCTTCTTACCTACTCAATCTGGTCATCTGGAAATGAGGGGCGGTGGCTGGGGGGTAGTTTCCCTTAGAGGGGGTGTGGCCAGAAACCCTGATTTTATTTTATTTTATTTTATTTATTTATTTTTTTTTTTTGAGACAGAGTCTCGCTTTCTTGCCCAGGCTAGAGTGAGTGCCGTGGCGTCAGCCTAGCTCACAGCAACCTCAAACTCCTGGGCTTGAGCGATCCTTCTGCCTCAGCCTCCCGAGTAGCTGGGACTACAGGCATGCGCCACCATGCCCG
The DNA here is from genome assembly GCA_028533085.1 of Varecia variegata. Taxonomy (NCBI): domain Eukaryota; kingdom Metazoa; phylum Chordata; class Mammalia; order Primates; family Lemuridae; genus Varecia; species Varecia variegata. Next base: position 145,827,576 of record CM052438.1, on the reverse strand, counting down.
GCTAATTTTTTCTCTATATATTTTAGTTGGCCAGATAAT
>CM052438.1:145788294-145827437 GCA_028533085.1 Varecia variegata | reverse complement strand
CTTTTACCGGATACCGTCCTTGACCTTCAGGATAGCATCAACTGACTTGACAGGAATGCATCTGATTGAAGGCTGTGGCAACCCAGCTGCTGAGGAAGTCTGGTTAGGCACAAGGCTGTGCTCAACCAGGGGAAGGAGGATGCTTATAATCATCCTTCTAGTTCCTGAGTAGCCCATTCTTGGCCCAGGTACGGATCAGAACAGAGTAATCTAAGTGCTGACTTTCCCAACACTCCCATAAAGCAGTGTTTTTCTAAATGGAATTTGTTATGTGCCCTTCTTGCATTGGAATCAGTTTGGCTTGTTAAAAAAAAATACAGATTACTAGTCCCAACTCAAGATCTATAGATCTGAATCCCAGGGAATGTGGCTCAGGAATCTGCACATTTGTAAGCTCCAAAGATAAGCCTAATGTACAGTTAGCTTGAGAAGTGTTGTATTATACTAAGCCACCCTGTGAATGTCATTTATTTCAGACTATACTGCCCCATTTCCTGGACTTTATGTGATCCCCTTAGGACACTTGATTTATAGAATCTAGAATTTTTCTAGAACTTTCCAGGCAGTCTGAGATTCATCCAAGTATCTTTAGAGGCAGATTTAAATAAGAATGAAAGTTCTGGCCACCATCCATTCTGACCCAAACCCCTGGATCCAAACACGGAGCACCAAAACTTTGCCCCTGATTTGACATTTCCCATGGGATGGCAGAGGGATTTACCTGGCAGCTCTTGTGTAATAAATCAGCACAAATCCCCAGGCACCACCCTGGATAGAGGCCCTTCTGGCTGACTGCCTGAGTCACAGCTCAATGGGATAAGCGCAGAAGCCCCAGGCGGGTAGAAAGCAGTGCATATGGGGCTGTGGCCCCGTGGAATCACAATGGAGCCAGTGTTTGCATTAGAGCCAGACAATGACTCTGATTCAAGGGACGGGATGCCAAGGCTGAAGGGTGCTCTGGGTAAGGGGGAGGACCTGGGCCCCTTTCTTGGCTCAGTGTCTGCCTGGAAATCATTCCATTTTTGTTTTCAATCCTATTTGTCTTTTTTTCATATCTCTAGGAGCATGAATAAAGGGCCATAGATTGCTTCCAGGGTAATCACATCTTTTTCACATTTGACCCGAGAATTTAGGCACTATACTATTCCAGCCTATCCTCGCTGTGTATGAGCAAGACACGTGCAGTCTCTAGATTCTGGAGAAAATGAAGTAATCTCCTTAACAATGGATCAGAACTGCCAACCAGCCTCTTGGGGACAAGCAGTCTACACTAAGCTCTTGCGAGATGCCTCACTGCAGTGTATTACGGCTTTTCAGCTCCAGCCACTTGAGATACTGTAATTCTACTCCAGGACAGAAACCACCATTTGATTTGTGGGCATTTAATAGACTATGTGCTTCATAGAAAGACTTTCTTCTAACCATCCATCTTTAACAGTGTCCAAAAGTCTTCAAAGTAGGTCGAATGTACAAATACAGTTTTTATATGGTGCCTGCATAGTCATTGAATAGAAAACCTACTATTGCCTCTCTTTCCAGACTGGAACTGGGTGAATTACATTTATGTCTCCAGCCCAAGCCTGATTATACTTCACTCAAAGAGGATGACCAAAGAGAAAAGAATTAACAGAGGCCTGTGAAAATAAACATTAACTCAAGAGAAGGAGAAACATGGGAGAACATTCTAGAATAAACTGTAAATTTCTCTCCCTCTGAAGTAGGTTTTTTGGTTTGAAATCAAAATGTTTTCAGGAACTATTAGCCTTGTATTTTAGGTAAGCTATTATTATTATTTTTTGATTTCAGCATATTATGGGGGTACAAATGTTTAGCTTACATATATTTCCCTTGCCCACCCTGAGTCAGAGCTTCAAGCATGTCCTTCCCCCAGACGGTGCACATCGCACTAATTATGTATGTATATACCCATCCCTTCCTCCCCCCTCCCATCTGCCCGACACCCGATGAATGTTATTCCTAAATGTGCACTTAGGTGTTGATCAGTTAAAACCAATTTGACGGTGAATACATGTGGTGCTCATTTTTCCATATAGGTAAGCTATTATTGAAATTACCTTACTAAATAGGAACAAGTCATTAAAAATACAGCTAGTTAAATTAGAAGTGACTTCATGGAATTTAAAATGCAGTACACATTGGCATCCATTTTGGGTGTAGAAAAACAATAAACATAATACAGTAGAAAAGGTATATTAATGAAAGGATAAACTGGAGAAATTATAATAGAAAACAACAAATAAAGATATATAAATGAGAGATAAAAATTGCTAATATGGAAAAGAGAGCCAAGAATCTGTCTTATTAGTACTACTGAGGAAGGAAAGCTAAAACAATAATAAATGAAAATAGTCTTGACCTCACAAACAAAATCAATTTAACTGAGTATGTATTCAATGTCTTTGATCCAAAATAATCAGTAGCTACAAAAGTCCTGGCAATTAAAAATAAATTTTGACGTAAAGAATTATCTAATCTTAAAAAAATAAAGAGGTGATTGAGAAAACAAAACAAGATTGGCGTTTCTTAGGCCTTTCTTTCACAATAATGAACGCTAAAAGGTGATAAGAAATGTCTACAGAGATCTGTAGAGATGAGGTCATTACCTATAAGTTCAGGAAAACTACTAATTTATGTGACATAGAAATGGAAGGGTATTCTCAGAAATGCAAGAGCTAAAAGAATATATGTCTCATTTATTCCTCCTGAAGCTTCCTTGAGAATGTCTACCAGAACACTGTAAAATGAGCCCAAAGTAAGACCTTAGGACAAGTAGAAGGAAAGAACTGGAAATAAATACTGAAATACACACACAATTATTATAAATGTGGTTACAGGGACTCAATATAAAAATAAACTGAAAGGGATAATTGTATTTTAAGTTGTTCAGTTAAAATTACTGGAAATGAGGATCGTTGAGGAAGCAAGAACATTTGACTCCTCATTTCATACAGAGTGGAGTAAAAAGTTAATGTATATTTTTAAATAAAATGATAAGTACGCTCTTCTAGTCTGCAATCAACTTGCTAGCATGCCGCATTGCTGCAGAGAAGCTCAGAACTACTGTTCCTAGAACCACCTTCCTCACTTGGTTCTGGGTTAGCTTTTGCCCAGGAGAGACACTCTTGCGAAGTCTGGAAGGGGAAGTCATTGTTCTCCTGACATAGCTGTGGCCAGAAAAGTGGGCAATCTGCGATTTCACAATGATTTCCCAGTGAGTCCCAAGCATCAGCTGCTTCAGGCATTCTGGCCCAGATCTTGATGGTGGACTTGCTGGCCTTAGCATCCTTGATTTTTCAAAGTTTGTGCCAACCCCTAGGTCTTGCACTAAACCTTCCATTCCTGGAATACCTGAACCACCATTTTCCTCACTGAATTCTAGCAGATACGTTTGAATTTAAGAATTAGTTCATACTATAGTCACCATTCATAGAATTTAACGCAGGAAGTCTAGTTTACAAATCACTGTAGAAGATAAAAAGCAAACAAAATAGCACCCATATAGCAAAAGACAAAATAGAAAGCAAACAAAGACAACTTAAGGCATAAAGTAAGATGACAGAAGTGATACCAGGCATAAAAGTTATGTCAACAAATGTCAACACTTTTGTAAACCCCCTTTCATAACAAGCAGACTCTTGGTTGGAGTAAAAACAACAAAGTAATCCAATGACTGTTCACCCAAGGTGACTTAAAATGAAGGTGAAATGTTGAAAACCAACGGACGGGGTATATATCAGGCAAATACAAACAAAAAGGAAGCAAGGAAGGATTTAAGGTCATAAGGATTAAATAGAGTAATTTGAATTTTTAAAAATGTTTACACAACTAGTTAATGAATACATTCTCATTGTAAAAAGTTCAAACAATATAGAATTAAATCGTGGTCAAGATAAACACTGCTAACATTTTGGTGTTTATCTTTTGAGGCTTTTATCATCTATCTGTTAGCAGGTGCAGACTTCATAGCAAATCCAGAGGAACAAAAAAGGACTGTATTTTCCTCTATTTCTTTCTTAAAACCAGGAAGATCTTTTCAAAAAGCTCTAACATGCTTCTCATGTCTTGGCCCAATTACTTCCTAGGGAAATGTGATTATCATGATTGCTTTAGATTAATCCTTTGGGGTGAACGGATGTTGGCGGGAAGAAGGGAAGGTCAAACACAATGATCACCACAAATACTTTGCTAAGTTTTGAATGTGTAACTATTTACCTGCAATGTATTTACATATGATGGTAGGTAAGAATCTAACTTTATTTGATGAATATCTGACTATTTGAATACCATTTATTGACAAGCCATTGTTTTGCTATTGATTTGAAAAGCCACCTCTAATACTCACGCACACACATGTACATATACACACAGATATACACGTATGGGTCTCTCAGCCCTCTTCTAGGTCACTCTATGTCTACTTCTGCACTAAAGTCTATTGTGTTTTGCTGTGAGGGAAGATAGCCCAACAATATTTATTGTTTTTGTTTTCAAAAAAATGTTATTCTCACATGATTTGTCTCAAGAAATTATTGAAGCAGCTTGTCAAGATAGAAGAATAATCTTTTGTAATTTTGAATAGGATTCCATTAAATAGCTATTACTTTATGAGAGGATCACCATCTTCACAATATCCTTCCTCCCAATCCAGGGTTACTTGGGTCATTTTTTTATCTCTCTCAGAAAGATTCAACATTTTCTTCATGTTAGGTGACACATGTTTGTTATTAGGTATATTCATCTGCTTGGGCTGCCATCACAAAATATCACAGACTGAGTGGCTTACATCATCGAAATTTATTTCTCACAGTTATGGAGGCTGGAAAGTCCAAAATCAAGGCTCCCGCAGATTTGGTGTTTGGTGAGGGCCCACTTCCTGGGTCGGAGATGGCTGTCTTCTCACTGTGTCCTCAAACAGTGAAAGGGACAAAAAATTTCTGTGGGCCTCTTTTATAAGAGCACTAATGTCATTTATGAGAACTCTAACTCTCCAAGGCCCCACCTCCAAAGACCATCCCATTGGGTATTAGGCTTCAGCATATGAATTTGGGGGGATACAATTCAGCCCATGACATTAGGTTTATTATTGGTATTTCACAGTGTTTGAAGCTACTGTGAGCAGAGAAAGAACTTTTGGCAAAGCAGGTTCAACAGGAGCCATGAGGAAGAATAAAAGTTCATCTCTGCTTGCACCCTATTAAGTCCAGTTTATTCAATAAAAGTCCCATTACAGATTTAGTCTCCAAAATGGCTATACCAGTGCACATGTCCGCCAGCAGAGTTCTGTTTTCACACTCCTTGACCTCTCTTTCCTTTCTAAACTCTTCACCATGCAAATGGATGAAAACTTGTGGCTTATTTGTACTTGCATTGCCCCGATTGACTAGTGAGAGTCAGCACTTTTCTTATATCAATGCTCTGCTCAGTTTTTCTCTCTTTGTGCATTCCTTGGTTATATCTCTTCCCATTTCTCCACTGGGTACTTGCTGTCTTTTCCTTATTAATTTGTAGATCTATTTATATATCCAAGATACAGATACTTTGTAAGTTATATATGTCCAAATAGTCTCTCATCCTGTGGCTTATCTTTTCACGTTCTAAAAAATAAAGTCTCTTGGTATGCCAAAGCTTTTTATTTTAATGCAGCCTTATTTAGAACTCTTTACCTCATGGTGTGACTTCTCAAGAAATTCTTCCCTACTTCAAGGACATAAAGATATTGTTATATATTTTCTTTTAATGGGTTTAAAGGTTTATGTTTTACATTTGGATCTTTAATCCTTCTAGAAATTACTTTGGATAAAGGGTGAAATAGGAATTTCATTTCATTTTTTTTTCCACTTAGAAATCCAATAGTCCTGGCCGGGCGCGGTGGCTCACGCCTGTAATCCTAGCACTCTGGGAGGCCGAGGCGGGTGGATCGCTCAAGGTCAGGAGTTCGAGACCAGCCTGAGCAAGAGCGAGACCCCCGTCTCTACTAAAAATAGAAAGAAGTGATCTGGCCAACTAAAAATATATATAGAAAAAAAATTAGCTGGGCATGGTGGCGCATGCCTGTAGTCCCAGCTACTCGGGAGGCTGAGGCAGAAGGATTGCTTGAGCCCAGGAGTTTGAGGTTGCTGTGAGCTAGGCTGATGCCACGGCACTCACTCTAGCCCAGGCAACAAAAGCGAGACTCTGTCTCAAAAAAAAAAAAAAAGAAAAGAAATCCAATAGTCCCAACATCATCTGTTGACTATTCTGTCCTTTCTGCACTTATTGGTCATGTCACCTCTCTTGTATGCCAAGCTTTCTTCTATCTGTGTTTCAGCTCCCAGCCTCCCTACTCTGTTCCACCAGTGTATTGGTCTCTTCATGCATCTAGAGGCAACCTTCCCCACAACAGTGTGGATTGTGTGTCCACAAAGAGAAACGTGTGTGTGTGTGTGTGCGCGCGCGCGCGTGTGTGTGTGTGTGTGTGTGTGTGTGTGTGTGTGGCAGACAGGGCTGGGAATTGATTCTGAAATAGAGTTTCAGGTATGAAAGATTTTCTTGGCTATCAAAAGCCTGGTCCTTTTAAAGAAGATCTATGAGAAGGGTCACATGGACCAAGAATTGGGAAGCAAAACAGTCATACCCAGCAAATTCCAGGAAGTATTCAGTGGCTCTAAAATTTCAGGAGTGCTGTTGCTCCAATACTATAGCACCCTTGGTTTGCAAATGGTGGCTTACACAAAGTAGGATTTATTTGTCCCAAGAACAAGAAGTCACTGGGTAGAGAGCCCAGGGCTGAGCCAGTGCTATAATACTGTCAGGGACCCACACTTTCTCTCTTGCTGCTCTGCTACCCTTAGATGTAGACCTTCATTCTCATCCTTGGAACCTCATTGTCACAAGAGGGCTGCTGCTCCTCCAGGCCTCATGCTCATATTATAGGAAGGAAGAAAAAGGAAAAGGAAGAAGGAAGTGGTGACACATTTGTTAGGAAAGCAGAAGTTTTTCCAGAAATCCATCTCAGTAATCTGTTAATGTCTCAACAGCCATGACCACCCCTAGGTGCAAAGGAGTCTGGGAAGGTGAGAATTTCTATTAGGGTACATTGTTGCATGGAACATTCTAAAGCAAGATTTGGCAAAGAATGGCCAAATCTGGCCTGCTGCCTGTTTTTTGTAAATAAAGTTTTATCAGAACACAGTCATACACATTCATTCACACATTCTCTATGGCTGCTTTTGTTACAATTGCAAAATTGGGTAGGTGCTGCAGAGACTATATGGCCACAAAGCCAAAAATATTTACGATCTGGCCCTTTACAGAAAAAGTTTGCAAAACCCTAATCTAAGGGAGAAGGGGAAAAGGATAGAAAAAAGGCAATTAGTAAGTAAGGAAAAGAAAAATCTGACATTATGTAGGCAGCCAGTAACCCTGAAGAATGACTCCCACATTGAAGAAAGCAAGTCTCCTTAAAGTACATATCCCACAAAGAAAACGACAAGTATTAAACAAAAAGCAAAATCCTAATTAGAAAGGAACTTACTGAAATAAATACATTTTTTATACAGTTTCCAGGCTTACTGGGAACCAGCCCTAATATCTGAAGGGCAATGGTTTAATCTTCCAACCTGATTATTTTCTCATCATTTTCTGCTCATTGGGACAGACCAGAGATCTCAGGTTTTGTAGGTCCCTCCTTGGGTTCTTTAGGAGGAAAGCGGTAAGGTGAGAAGGTTGTGTGAAGTAATCTCTGTCCTCTGTCCTCACCCAGCAATGAAAGGGAAAGTTAACACTGCCTTACAAGTTACACCAAGAGGAAATAGTTCTCATCGTATCTGAGAGAATGTGTGGTAGTGGCTGAAAAAGAGACCACAGGGTCCTGGGGAATGTGCCCTTTCAGCTTTTGTACAAGTCCTAGTGGCTGCTGGTATTTTTGACAAGGAACCCTATAACAATCTCACTATATCATACTTTTGACTTACCTTGACTATGAAAGCTCAGCTCAAGTAACCTAGCAAATGAAGGGTGGTGATCTTCCTTGATCCTGAATAAGAAAAACAAACCCACATCTGGGACAAGGGTAGCACAAGATTCTCATGATAGTCTCTGGTTGATCTTGACCCAGTGAGCAGGCATAGCAGGAGAATGGGGCAATTCACCCTGGGCCACCACGGCTCAGGATTATTCTGCAGTGACTATCTGCAATGACTAAGGTGGCAGCTCTTTATAACTCACATTGCAGATGTCTAAGGTCATGTTTGAAGACTGAGGCCAGCCACAGGTCCGAGGCCTACAGGGAATCCTCCTTCCTTGTGGCTGCCAAAGGAATCCACTTTTAAACGCAAATCTGACAAGGGATATGTGTGGGTTTCATCTAGTGAGTGAATTGTGATCAATGTCACTGTCTGGAGCACCCTATGAAGATGAGTAGTGAGTCTGCATTTGGGTTCATGTCACTGATTGGAGAGAGATGCATGTGCAGGGCAGGAGAAGTGTTGCCCAAGTACCAGGCATTCAGCATGATTGGCTATAGCATAGAGTCTCAACTCTTCTAACATGTGGCTCCTGCCAACCTCTCCAGTGTCCTTGTAATCTAAATTTACCTAAGCGTCCTTCAAAGTGAGTTCAACCCTAATCTTCCCTATCATACTTTTTCTGACTTATCCAGGCTTCCACTTCTGTAACCCAATAGCACCATATATTTGTCACAACAACCCCAAATTGACGTAATTGTCTGTTTTGTCTTTCTGGTTTACCTACCAAACTGTAAGTTTTAAGAGAAGCTATGTAAACTCCGTGTCCCCAGCACAACTCTTGGCACATAGTAGACACTGAGTAAGGTTTTGCTTTTTGGCCCAAATTCTCTTCCCAGGCAAATGGTGAGCTTTGCCTAGGGCAGGGATCAAAACAAGGCAAGGCAAAGAAAGCTTCACAGGAAAGGTGCTACTCTAGCTCAATTTTGAAGGACAAGAGATAATCAGGTAGATAAAAGAGGAGGATGAGCTTGCTGGGAAGAGAAAGTAGCATTTGCAAATGAATCAAGGCATGAAACAGCGAGCTATGTCCACGAAACTACAAGGAGCCCCATTAAGGAGGAACAAAGGCCGAGAAGCAGGAAGCGGCAGGAGAGGCTGGTCTGGGCAGTTCATCATCACCTGAGCTAACTGAAGACTCCAAACTTCCATCTTAAAGCCGAAGAGAACCACTGACACTCTAAGCAGGGGAGCAGCATGGCGACATTTGAATTTAAGAAAGGTCACCCTGGCTGCAGAGTAAATGAGGGCTTGCTTGGTAGAAAGGACCTTCTAGCATCCATTACTGCTGATGAGAAAGAAGCCTTACGCTGGTCTGATTTTTACTCCTTTGTCTAAGACTGTTTCATTTCTTCAGAAGTTTTTAATAATGTCTCTAGGTGTAGGTTTTGGGGTTTTGTCTTGTTTAGAGCTCACAGAGTCTTCACATTCTAAGCCTCATATCTTCCTTCTTCTGTGGAAAATATTGTTATACTATTTCTTTAGTAATTCCCTCCCCCTTGGTTTTTTCTGTTCTCTCCTTCTGGGACTCCTACCGGCTGGGCATTGGGCCATTTGGATCAATTCCCTATGTTCCTTCTGTTTTCATTTATATTTGCTACAATTTTAATATTTATTACATTTTAAGAGATTTTATGGACTTTACCAGCTAACCTTCCTTTAACATTTTTTTATTTTAGCAATCAATTCTTTTTTCATTTCTAAAATCTCATTCTCTCGGGTTGTTCTTTTCATGTTTGTTGCTGTTAAGATAGCTATTTTATGGCTACAATATTGTCTTAAATTTTTCCTGAAGATACTAATTAGAGTTTTCTTTTCAAAATAAGTTTTGTTCTGTTCTTAAGCATGTGTTTCCTTTGAAGTAAGTTTATTGGTGAGTCTTGGCCTTTCCTTTTTCATGTCAGGTTCTTTAATGTCTGGCTGTATCATTCTCAGTCCTCACAGGAAACTGATGACAAACTCAAACTGAGTATTCAAGGAGGGTTTAACAAAGAGATTATTTCTAAAGATGTGAGGAGGGTTTAGGGAAACCAGTGAGGGGTAAGGCAACATCTTAGGGCTAGCAATTGCTGGAAGCCACTACCTTTCTTAGGCCAGAAAGGGCAGGAGGAGAGAGGCATTCCAGGAAGCCACAAAAGGTGGCTGTGTGACAGGGGCTGTGGCCGCTCTTAGGGAGACATAGCCAACCCACTACAACTCAGGAGGGATGGACCCAGGGAAACAAATACGCTGATCTCACTCTTCCCGCTTCCTCCCGTCTCCCACCGGTACTTTCCATTGCCATTATTCAACAGGAAGCTGGAGGCAGGGAAGGCCACTGGTGCTGTCCACACATGCCAGCTTCCAGGGCACGGAGCAGGGAGGAGAAGGGCAGAGAGTGGATCTGGAAAGACAGGCAGAAGGTGCCAGGCACGCAGTGATCCTTAGTTACCTGTTTACATTGAAAGTTGAAACAATAGAAAACTAGAAGCTCTGGGGTACAAGAGCGGGACTTTTTAGTGATGCTCACTGTTGACAGAGGTATCTGCTGATGCAACCTTTTTGGAAAGCAATTTGGCAGCATTAACAGCTTTAAAACTATACAACTTTGATAGCCTTGATATCATCAGTTCCATCCCAAGGTACATCCTAATGAAATCATCAGAGATGCACAGAAAGATTTATGCACAAAATCTTCATTACATTATTACTTATAATGGCAAAATTTTGAAAATAATGGTAACTACTAGCATGGGGGGGGGTTGGTTAAATAAATTATGGCACATCTACAGGACATTGAAAAACATGTTCTAGATTTGTGATGTCCAGTATGGTAGACACTAGCCATAAGTGGCTATTGAGCACTTTACGTGTGGGTAGTCTGAATTGAGATGTGCTGTAAGTATAAAATACGCACTGGAGTTTTGAAGACTTAGAACAAAATAAAGAATGGGAAATATCCTATGAACATTTTTTTATATTGATCACATGCTGAAATGATAACATTCCGGATATGTGGGTTAAATAAAATACATTGTTAAAATTCATTTGTCCTGATTTTTCTTATTTTGTAAATGCAGTTAATGGAAAAGTTAAAATGTGGTTTGTAATATGTATCTATTGGACAATAGTGTTTGTGATAAAAATTACAAAATAGGAGAAAGTATGTTTCCAAACAATATGTTGTGGCAGGATGTTTTGATGGTTTAATGTTACAGTGAACCAGCATGCAAATTGATAATGGGGCAAACTGACACCAGGCAGGAAGTATTCCCACCCGAAATATATGACCTGAATCTAATCAGGAGGAAACATCAGACACACCCAAACTGAGGGACATTCTACAAAACACTAGCCTGTACTCTCCAAATATGTCAACATCATAAAAGACAAAGAAAGATGACAAATGGTTGTAGATTAAAGGAGTTTAAGGAGACATAACAAGAAAATGCCACATTTTAAAATTGTTGTAAAGGACATTCTTAGGATAATTGGCAAAATCTGAATATGGGCTGTATAGATAATCATATTCTCTTAATGTTACATTTCCTGATTTTAATCATTGTGCCGTGGTTGAGTAAGAGAGTTCTGTTCATAGAAAATATACACTGAAGAATTTAAAGGGAAAAGATCACAATGTCTGCAACTTACTCTCAAATGGTTTGGCAAAAGTTATTGTAGGTCTATATGTGTATGTGCACACAGGTAGAATATCCCTTATCCAAAATGCTTGAGACCAGATGTGTTTCAGATTTGGGATTTTTTTCTGATTTTAGAATGTTTGCATATACACCAGTAGAGCATCTCTGATCTGAACATCTGAAGTCTGAAATACTCCAATGAGCATTTCCTTTGAGTGTTCAGATTTTGCAGCAATTTAGGATTTGAGATTTTTAATATTAGGGATGCTCAACCTGTATATGTAAAGAAAGAAAGCAAGTAGGAACTCATTGAACTCTTTTTGCATCTTTTCTATAAATTTGAAAATTTTTGAGAGTAAAATGTTAAAAAAAATTCAAAGTATAAATTTTCTGAAAGCATATGAGAGGCATTACTGTAGAAAATGCTAGAAAGGCCTCATTCTTAAATAGTAGCACATTTAGATCCAAGCAAAAGGAGCCCTTGCTCTGGGCCTTGCACTTTAGAGGGTTCCATTCTACCCTTCTCCAGCTGTGTCCCCTTACCCCACCCCTGGCCTGTCACACAGTGTGAGAAATCTACAGGACTAAAGGGCTGTGCCCACCCAGAGCCTACCTGCTCTAGAGCATGCTTCAGTACCCAGAACCTTGGAATGCCCTGCCATATGACCCTGGGCCCACTTCCTGGTTTGTGTGTGTCCGTTGCCTAGGCCGACTCTCCTGAGAGTGGAACACACTGATGCTGTGCACACAGCTAGGCCCGAGGGATAGCCGTTTGGAGACGGGGGATTGCACAAAGCTTGGACATGCAGGCCAGGGTGTCCACGTGCATTCAGAGGACACCCCTTCCAGTGCAGGATGGTGCTTGGAGTGAAAAGAGAAGGGAGCAGGCTGCAGGCTGGGAGCCAGAGGCCGGCTCTGCCAACCACCTGTTATTGGCATGGAACTCCAAGGAGCCTGGGAAGTCTAAATCCAAGCCAGGCCTTGTAGGTTGTTGTGAAGGTGTACTTAACTCAGAGGTTAAAACACATTTGCTATTGTTTGCCAGCTTGATATGTTAATATAACTTTGACGTACTTAGACATATGGAACGTGGGCCTTCATTTGTGTTCTCTCTCTCCAAGCCCCTGCTTAGGGGTGTTAGCAGGAGCAGGAATCCTAGAGAAGCTTCCCACACAGGCCTGGCACTGCCATCCCCTCCTCCTTCTCATTCCCATTGTTTCCCCAAACAATGGAAAAACCAGAGCCCTGTGATGATCTGGGGAGATTGGTGGGAACCTGAACTGGACTCACCGGGAGGCTGAGATAACCCAGTCGGCCCCCGGGGAAAATAAACACTTTCCAAGAAAACCTCTCCCAGGTGAGGACAGGTCACAGGGAGAACACAGCACTTTCTGTCTGGCAGGGTTCTAATCTCCAGACCCACAACAGTGAAGATTATCTGGAAAACTCTTTTGAGGTGGACCTCCAGTCCTTCCAGCCTTACCTAACAGCCCCAGATGGGACTGGGGTGGGACCAGTAAGTAGCCCGGGTCCCCAGGGTGGGACCAGGCAGCCTCCTGGAAGGATCTCCAGTGCTAAGTACGGGCTCACCCACAACCCCAGTAAAGGCCTCAAAGGGGCCCCCTGGGGTCCTGGAAAGACCCCCCTGGGGGGTCGTGCTGGATCAGTCCCTGGCGCTGGCACATGCCAGCAGCTCTGCCCTCGGGAAGGCTCACAAACTCTGCAGAGCTGACACTTCTCACTCTCCGCATGGCTGGTTCCTTTTTACTGCTCAGGTCTCAGCTCAGATGCCACCTGCCCAGAAGCCTCCCTGACCACCCCAGCAAACCCCAAAACCTGCAACCCCAGCCCCACCCCAGTCATGTCTTCACTCTTTTTTATCACCTACATAGCTTTTAATACTCCTGAAATTACCTCGTTTATTTATTGCCTTACTTATGGCTAGTTTCCCCTGGTGTAGAATATACCTCTTATTAGAGAACTGTACCTGAATTATTTATTGCCGTAGCCCTCCGTCCAATGGCTGAAAGATACCAGACGTTCATTAAATATTTGTTGAGTGAATAAAATGTGCACCATAATCCAGCCTTTCTCAAGCTTTCTTCCTGAATTTTCTCTCTCTAGGAGGCGTAACCAGCAAACAACCCCACAGGGTCATGGAACATGCACCCAAATAGCCTATAGCAAGCCAGAAATTAAAGTATTTTTTATTCTAAGAAGTCAGTGTTTTATTTTTCTGTCTCTGTATAACAAGTTACCAGAAACTTAATGGCTTAAAACAACACAGATGTACGTCTCACGGTTTCCATGGGTCAGGAGGTCAGAATGCTGTATCTGAGTCTTCCGCTCAGGGTCCCACAAAGGCGAAATGACGGTGTCAGCTGGCTGTGTCCTCACCCAGAGGCTGGACTAGGAAAGATACGTTTCTAAGCTCTCTTTGGTTGTTGACAGAATTCAGTTTCTTACGGTTTTAGGACTGAGATTCTGCTGTCTTGCTAGCTGTTGACTGGGGACTGCCCACTTCCTGCCCAGAGGTGACTCTTGGGGCCTTGTCACATGTCCCTCTCACGCTCCACAATGGAGAAACTTCTGCGCAGAAACCCTCTCACACTTTGAATCTCTCTCACTTCGCTTTCTGCAACCAGCTGCACTTTCAAAGGGCTCAGGTAAATATATCAGGCCACCCAGAGAATCTCCCTATCTTAAGGTCAACTGTGCCCTATACTGTAACCTAAACCCAGGAGTAAAATCCCATCCTAGTCCCAGTTCCAGGGATCATTCAGGGCACATATATCAGGGCCGGGAAATCTCAGGGGACATCTTAGAATTCCATTTACCACACTCCAATTCATGTTTCTGTCTATTTCATGGTACATTTATCTGTTTAGATAAAGATGTACAGTGGTATTTATATGTAAACACAAATATATACTATATTATTTATTTGTACATATAATGAAATACAGGCAACCCCTGGGTTATGGATGAGACATGTTCCTGAGAACGACTTTAGCTAGGATTTGTATGTAACCCAGATCCCTGATGAAGAGCTCATATACCGTAATAATAATAATAACAATACTATAATGGCTCATATGTGGTAATAATAATCTTATAATAAGTAACAGAAACTATTGTGCTCTTTTAATTCAAACAAACAGAACATAAAAGCAAAGTCATACAAAAAGTTTAGATAGGAGATGTTAAAAAAAGAATGTTATAAGTTAACACTCACCTAATACCGTATCAATGTCTTGCTCGCTGGCAGGGGCATGTTTAAGGCAAGAAGGCAGTTGACATTAACTGGAAGATGATGATGGAGATGTCATTGGAGAGGATGGCGCAGGTGCCGGAGCATCAGGATTTGATTCTGTGGCTGGAGGAGGGGAGCTGACCACTGAAGTGGGTTTCTTGAAACTGACTCTAGGATCGTTTGCACAACCTTTTTCTTTTTCTCATCATAAATGGCCTTGCAGCAGCTGCTGTTCTCACTAACGGCACAGTAAATCTTTGTAAACTGCTCAATGTTAGGATCTTGCTCCTCAAGCTTAGCAAATCCTGCTTCAGTGGGACAAAAGGCTTCAGCTAATTCTTTTGCCGTAAACTTTCTTGGCTCTGTGTCTTCTGATTTTTCACGTTCTTGTATTTCTATCAGCTGCTCCCCTATCTGTCTATGAGACTGGCCGCTAGCGCGGAGATGCTGCGCCTAGGAACCGCTTCTGCCACGCGGGTTTGTTTACAGGCACGGAAGGAACAAGTTCCCAAATTATTAATTTAATTATTTAATTTAAAATATGGGGAGCCTTGGGAGCACGTTTGTAAGTAATTAAATATTAAATATAATTAAATAATTGTTTTTATACAAATATATTTGTATAAATATGGTTGTATATAAGTTATATAAAACAATAGTTAAATAAAATTGACAGGCTAGGAAAATTGTAGGATGGCTCCCCTGTGACATATTTATATATATAAAAGTATAATTGTGACCTAAAGTGATCCACATGTCCAGAGGTACATGTGCAAAGTGCTTTTGTGGCTGCAAGAAAGGAGGCTCAGCCTGGGGCAGGAGGTAAGAGGGCAGGGCAGGTGTTGTCTGGAAGGATCGTTCCTGAGGGCCGTGTGGGCCTGGGTAGCTGCAGAAACCGGAGGGCTTTCTAGCAGGAGGGAATGTGGGCTGTCTGCCAATGTCCTGGCTGGCCTTCCGGGCACACGGCATGCCTGCATTTCTCCCCGATTGCTTTAGAACTAGGCGTAGGGAGAGAGAAAGACGGAGTGAGGGAGACAGAAGAGAAAAATATTTAGAATGTTTTTTCTCAGTCCCTTTACAGACTGTAAAGAAAACATATTTGTATCTCTGTGATGAGTGTGGTGCTGATGATGTGAGGAGGTAGTTGTGTGCACATGTGTGTGTGTGTGAGAGAGAGAGAGAGAGAGAGCGCGCACAGTCAGGGAGCCTTTAACACATTAACTGCCATGTGAGTTGTATTTAACTCACGCTGGTTTTGAGCCCAGGGCCTCATGAAGCATATGTAACTCATGCATCTCTTTACCTGTTGTCAATTTATTAATAATTTTAAAGATGTGGATTAAATGAATAGAAGTCAATAAATTTCATTTTGTTTTATTTTTCTATTTATGTTTACCTTTAAATTACACTTAAGCCTGACAAGTCAAGAAAAACACTTTACCCTTATGAACTATTTTCCAAGCTTTCACATGACTTTTTACATTCCTAATTTTTTTATACCCATTCCCAAGTTTTTATATTACCTTTTTATAGATAATGTAACAAATTTTTCATTAAGTTAGAAAGGATCATTTTGTTTTTGAAGTTTTTATTTTATTTTTGTAATAAAACACCATGGCCCCATGAAAATTTTTTTTTCTTAGTGTGACAGTCAATGTGTTAAAGTGAGTCAGGCAAGGAACCAGGCTGACAGGGAGGCAGGCAGGAGTCTCTTCTCCGCTGAGATAAAATCAAGGTGTCTGTCCAGCCCAGGCCATTGAGACCAACCAGACATCGTTTCCCAAGTTGTTCTTTACCTACATCCTGCTTGGTGACAGTCCCTCACTACCCACGGCAGAGGCAATCTTGCTAAGGTTAAGGCTTGTCCAGGTGTGGAGCCAGTAGGGTTAAGACTTCCCAGAGTCTCAGAATGTGGTAAGCCTTCTTCTAAGCTCTCTGGATCCCATCAATGACACCAACGCTTCTGTGGTTGGAAAATGATTCAGAAAGAGAAAGGGATGACCCCACCTCCACCTGCCCAAGACCGTGCAGGGAGTCTGTAGCCCAACAGAATCCTATGTAACTAACCCTAGGATTGTTTGGAATCAGGAACAGGTCTCGGAGCAATTGCCCCAACACCTTGATTACCTGCATGTGTTCTGACCTGAATAGCATAGTCTGTAATTAACCTCATTGATGGTATTGGAATTAGCAAATCAGCTGCTCAAGTTAGATGACAATTAGTTGTAAGACAAAACAAAACAAAAATCCTAGGCTTGCAAATTCTTCAGCTCCTTATTGTAGCTTTCACGCCCACAGTCGTCTGCCCTGTGTTTGACTTGCCCTTCCCACCACCCAACCTAAAGAGAAGACCAGGAAACCAGGAGGAGGAAGAGGAAAGGCAAGTGGAAGAGGAGAAGGGAGGGAGGAAAAGGTGAAGCCAGAAGTTATGTTTCTCAACAGATAATCTGGATATTCTGTAAATTGTGAGGAATCGTGAGATGGGGAACTGAGTCTTCAATGAACATAAAAGAATGAAAGAAGAGAAGGAAAGAGGATCCTGAAAGATCTGGCACTAGGACACTTGGAGGGTCTTTCAGCTTTCTCTGATACTCAACACCCTGCATGAGCTTGAAGCATCTGGGTCCCTGAACGACAGGGAGAGGTCGAGGCAGGGGACAGGGGGGTAAGTCTAGACTGCCTGGCAGAGAGTGTAGAGAGAACAACCAAAGAGGCCACCTGCCCTCTGGAGCAGCCCAGAGGAGCGCAGCTGGGCAATGCAGGTGTGGCCTGCACAGTCTTGGATGGAAAGGTGGTGAACAGGGAGGGGCTCGGCTGTCAGCTCTGGGGGTTGAGGAACTGTCTAGTACCTGCACGGAAAGTGTTGGGGGACAGGTTCCGAACAGCGGGAGAA
Source organism: Varecia variegata (assembly GCA_028533085.1). Taxonomy (NCBI): domain Eukaryota; kingdom Metazoa; phylum Chordata; class Mammalia; order Primates; family Lemuridae; genus Varecia; species Varecia variegata. Next base: position 145,809,647 of record CM052438.1, on the reverse strand, counting down.
GCCATTTTCAGCCCCGCTTCAAAAAGGAAGTGACTCTCCCCAATTAAGCAGGAGGGTCACTTCCTTTTTGACCCATTGCCATTATGTGTCCCACAACACAGTCCCCAATCCACAGTCCACAGAGAGAACAAAGACCCGGAGCCAGCAGGGAGCCAGCAAGAGGCAGCATGGCACAGCAGTCAACACTCTCAGCAGGACTAAGTGTTTGAAGCAAGGATTGTCCATGCCACACCCTTCAAATCAAGTGAGTCAAGAGCAGTGAGGGGCACACAAGAGAGGGTGACCCCCTCTTTCTCTCATCAGCCTCAGGATACCCCAGCACAGGCAGCTGGTCCAGGCCACATAGTGATCCTAACCCAGATAAGACTTGGGGGTTTGTCTTTGTCCTCCTGGTCCATGATCCCATGGCTCGGTAACAATTGGACCCCATCCTGAGTGCCACTCTTCTCTTCCAAACGTTGTGCCTGTCTGCCTCAAAGCACTCCTCTCCCCCGTGGGCTGCCGTGTTGCAGCAGTGCACGAGACTGAGCTTTATCTGCCCCTCCTGTGGTCCTGGATCAATCACAGTGCCTGGTCGTCCAGCCCCCACAGTATACCCCAGCCCCTGCACATGCTCACCCAACCTTTTCTCAGGGCTGCGTCCTAGTTTCCACCTCTCTAGGGCCCAGCCACTACCTGGATCCCCATGGACTTCTGGGTGATGACCAGTTCTAAAATGCTATGTCTGTGCGGACGGAGAATTTCACATCTAGAGAGAGAAAGGCTCCTTCAGGCCTAAGTTTATCCAGGGGGCTGTTCCCCTGATTTACCTATTCTGGAACCAGAATTTTGTTTCTAAAGCTCTGGTAGGGCCTTCTGGTTTAAGCATTTGCATTTAACAATACAGAATAATGAAGACAAGACTTGAAACGTCATGAAGATAACATCGACCTTTTTGAGAATGACCAGTACCTGTTCTCTAAGGAGAATCATATCCAAGAAACATAAAGGGCATAGAGTGGCCGAGGTTCCTCATTTCATTTGCAGGTGACAGGCATGTGGCCTTTGACTTCATCTGGGACATTCTAGTGAATTCCGATGCGACTAGGGGGCTCAACATTCAGGTTTCATTTTGACTGAATTGCTCCCTGGACCTGCCTGGCCTCAGAGTCTGCATGATGCTCTTTGGGAGAGGATTTTAGCCTTCGATGCACTCATGTGTTTATTCAATGTCTAATGTCAGTGACGACTACGTAGGAGCCCCTGGCCCAGGGCTTGCAGCTCCTGCAGAGTGGAAGCATTGCACGGTGGTTATGAGTATAGACTTACGCCTGAGTTCAAATGCTGGGATGAGCTGTATGGTCTTGACCTAATCACCAACTTCTGAAGTTTCATTTTCCTCCCCAGTAAAAACTGTAATAGTATAATATTAATACCTAATTCATGGGGGTTTGTTATGCTTGGCGTAACCATTCCATATCTATAATATTAGCTATTATTTTGTTTTATGCTGGTCCCACTTGGATTACCAGTCATTCTGCACCATGAAATAAGAAACTCTCGGCCAATAAAGCAATAAGAATAAAAAACCTTAGACTTCTCTATGTCTACTGAGATGGCCTGGGCTGTGTTTAAGATGTATCCCATCTTGCTTTCTATTCCACCAGAAACAGAGGGGCTTCATCACTTAGGTAGGGATGAGATAGACTTCCAGAGGAGCTTTCTTTTGGGATCCTAGCACTCAAATGCTTCTTCATTGCTCCATACCTTGCCCTTCCCAGCTTCTCAAGCTGGGCATCTCCATGCTACCCCAGAACACGAGCTTGTCCACAATAAAGCAGGACATCTGCTAGTGGCTGCCAGCTTGAAGGGCTTAGGATGGAGTCCCTAACCCACCTTCGGGTCTGGCGTTCAGCTCCATGTGGTGGAGTTTCCTGTGCCCCCTGCTCCAGCTCTCCCTTCATGCCAATTAGACCAGGAACTACTGGACTTGAGACAGTTCTCGGCACCCATGTATCCGCCATATCCTAGTGCAGGACACTTCACCAACCCCTTTTCCCGTGTTGGCCACTCCAAAGATAGGGGCTCTGTACAGGTTTCTCTCCATCTGAGCTGGGGCCAGGATTCCTGACCTAGATTCTAAATCCTCCTCCTCAAGGCTAAAGTCTCTTTCCCATCTCTCTGCACGCTGGTCTATTTGTATAACCTTGATCTGGATACATAGCTAGATCTGCCCCTGCCCACTTCCTGCCCAGGAAGAATTTGGGAGTTGTTCGTGGGCTCTCATATTCCTGGGCGGTCACCCTGGGGGCTGACTGCCAGCTGAGCACTTGGGTTTGGATTCCCTTGTTTTTTTTTTTTTTTTTTTTTGAGACAGAGTCTTGCTCTGTTGCCTGTGCTAGAGTGCCGTGGTGTCAGCCTAACTCACAGCAACCTCAGACTCCTGGGCTTAAGCGATCCTCCTGCCTCAGCCTACAGAGTAGCTGGGACTATAGGCATGTGCTACCATGCCCAGCTAATTTTTCTATTTTTAGTAGAGACAGGGTCTTGCTCTTGCTCAGGCTGGTCTCGAACTCCTGAGCTCAAGTGATCCTTCTGCCTGACCCTCCAGAATGCTAGGATTACTGGCGTGAGCCCCAGTGCCCGGCCTGGATTCCTGAGTCTTTGCATCAGGACAGCTTCTCCAATCCCCAGCCCACCCAGTCCATACAGATGGGCTTTAGAGAAGCCAGCACCTTCTAGTGGTGTGACCTTGGGAAAGTTGCTTAAAATTTCTAGGCTCCTGTCTTCTCAAATGTAAAATGGGAAAATTATACCTACCTCCTGGGCCTATTGTGAGGATTCAGTGAGGTAATGCATGTAAACAAGCACAATACCCGGCATATAGTAAGCTGTCAGTAAAAGGCAACTGTAATATTAAAGCAATGGAACAAAAGGATATTTGCTCTTTTTCGGGCACCTTGGTTTTGTGCTCATGTATTTCTCATTGCTCCCTTGAAAACTATAATGATGCCCCCTTTCCAGATCTCATTGTCCCCACCTAGCACAGAGCCCAAGCAGGGGTCTGAAGGACTCTGGGGTGAGGGGTTCCAAGTCTGTGCTCCCAGGGACCAGGCAGAGTGGCCTGAGGCTCCAGCCCCCTCTTGGTCACCCAAGGTGCAGAAGCTGCTCAGGACTCCAGCCTAAAGGCTGTAGGCGTGAGCACGACCCCTGCAGAGAAAGTAGGGGCAGGATGGGAGTGGAGGGAGGGCCCTGGAAATAAGGATGGAAACACCCAGCAAATGAGCAGAGAAGCAAACAGGAGGCTCCTCTGTGGCCAGGTGCTCTCCACCCTCCGTTCCACCCTTTCAGGCCTCACGGGCAGGGCTGAGCTGGGCGACACCTGCTGCTCTCCATCGATGCTGCCCGCGCAGCACTCAGCCCAGCCTTCGTCAGCCGCCCAGGACATCACAAGGCATCTACTTACGCTTCCTGCCGGAAACACACCTCTGGCCCTTTCACAGAGGGAGGTGGTGGCAAGAACAATTAGCCTTGGCCAGGGGGTCAGAGTTGCCCCGTGACCCTGGCCTCTGTGACATAGCACTCTCACCCCCGCTATCCTGAGGAAAACAAGTCATCAAGCCTGGGGCAAACAAAGACACAAAGCAAATTCTCTCAAGAAGGTCAGCCTCTGTAGAATTAATCTGGGCATTTTTCCAACTATTGCTGTAATTAGAGGCAGCAGAGGACCCTGCTTGGATGAGAAATTGGAAGACTTGAGTTCAAGGCTAGACTCTGCCTCTGACTCCTGTTATGAAAAATGTGGAGACACTAATCATTACCAATGTCATCCCCATCATCATCCCACAACTCTGGGGTCATCCCAGTGTACGTGGCTGTTAGTATCTGCTCCACCCATGTTTTCTCATGCTGCACTGGTTCAATAAACCTCTGTGGACGGAAGCTGGGAGAGGTCATACCATGGTTGAATGCCACACCACAGACTCCCTAACACTCAGGCCCTTGGGACCCTATCAGCCTGAGTGCAAGATGCTCACCTATCAGCTGGGAACGTGCTTTACAAAAACAAGCACCTGTTCACGCTCTGATGTGTGCTCCCCGGACGTCACTTGCCTGAGAGCTGGGAGACGGGATTCCTCAGGCCTCACCTGTGTTTCCCAATCAGAATGCCCTCTCTTTCCTACCAGGATGTAAGCTCGACGAGGGCATGGAGTTCTGTCTGCTTTGCTCATTGCTGTATCCACAATGCAGAGCACATAGCAGACGGTCGGTAAATACCTGGTAAGTGAATACAGCGTGTGTACACGTGTGTGTGAATGAATGAATTTCTGCCCTTCACATGGCCAGGCCCAGAAGTGGCAGCCTGGAACCGTGCCCCACAGAACTTACCTCCCCTGTCTACTGTAATCAGACACAGTCAGCCTCTGCCCGCCAGGCTCCTCAATCTTTTAGACCTAAACTACACATAAAAATCACCAGAGGAGCTTCTAAAAAAATACTAATGCCCAGACCCCACTTCCAGAGACTCAAATGGAGGTAAGACCTTGGCATTGGTATGTTTTTGAAATACCAACTTAAAAAGTACCAATTCCCCAGGTGATGCTAATATGCAGCTGAGACTGAGAACTGCCACTGTAGTCAGAGGGACAGTTTCACAGTGACAAAATGGGAATGGGACAGGGAGACTGGATGAGGAAGGGACTGGATGGGGGGCAAGTTCACCCTCTGGGAGTCCTAGGTGTTCAAAGGCTGGCTCCACTGTGGGTTCTCTGATGTGGGGTACACTTTCTGGTCAACATCTTGGAACCCCTTCAGCACCTTCCCCCAACAACACCCGCTACAGCCTTTCCCTGCCACCCTGATTCCATGTTCTGAGTCTAGTTATCTTCACCAGTGTATAAACGTTTACCCCAAAGGAAGATTGTACTTGCTTTTCACACAAGCACTCACTGGTCTGTCTCTGTTCACTCTCTTTACCCTGCCTTTGTGAATGACTTCAGCCACCTTCTCACCTTCCAAATTTATCAGGGGGTGAGGATAGGAGGAGACACCTGTTTTTATGTTCAATTATTCCTCCAAACTCCAGGGAACAAATGTCACTCTCTACGAACAACTCTTTCAAGATGGACCCACAATTTCTGCAGCTCCTCAGGACTAGGCAATACAGCCCTCTTTTTTTTCAATCTCAGTTTCTGGCAGAGTCCTCACTGGGTTTGGAGGTGATAGGAAATACAGGGGAGACATCACAGCACTCCCTGCTACACTGACCACTCTTCACCTCAATGACTCTCCTCAACAGCCCCCTTCAAACTTCTTGTCTTGTAGATACGCCTGGATGGATTAATAGTTACTGGACCTATTATTGCTAACCTCTGGGAAGTCCTGCATGGGTATGTTTAGCACCTCTCTTCGGAGTGTGTGGGGACTTCTCACCTATATCTTCAACTTTAAGGCTTCTTTGCCAAAATTTTGGGTCAAACGACAGAAGAGTTCCACTTCATATTATTTTATGCTACCAAATCCAATGCCCCATGGCCCCCAATAAAGAAGAGCTGGTGGTAATAATGGTGCTGACCTGCCCGGACCCTCTTCCTTGGTTGACTCGCTGGTTGTGCCATGTCTGGAGAGACATATCTGGGCCCCACGGTGACCAGAGTCCTTGGCAGCCATTGCTGGTCTACATCACCCTGGGCCGTGGGCCAAAATGCTGCTGCCGAGATTTCTCAACCACATAGACTGTTGTGATTCTGTTGCTCTAATGATTTCTATTTGTAATTGCTAATTGGCTCATCACAGATATGTTGGAGGTGTAGCTCTCTCTTTATAACAGACCTTAATACACCTTCTTGGATTTAGCCCAGAAGAAGAAAGAGAAATGTCTGGACTGAATGCCGCCAAGAATCCTTTGGCCAACTACTTGGAAATCTGTCTTTCCGGAGTTGTTTCTTGTTTTGCTTATTTATTTCCAGAATGTCCACCAGCTGCAGCACCTGTGTGACCCACTTCCTGTCTCATCGGAGTGTTGCTGATGGGTATTTCCCGCTTACTTTTCTGTGGGTTACATACTTTTTGCCTTTCTTTCTGTCTTTGTGCTCCCCATTCTCTTCTAATTTGATCATCTCTTCCTGTTTTTTCTCCCTTCCTTTTTCCCACCGGCACCTCAGTTATACTGGAGACCCTGAAGCCTGAAGATACTTCTGGGCCCTGACTGTAAGTTCAGAACAGCTGCATATTTGAGTCCAAAGTGCTCCGTGGTCTTGCTTCTTCTGGCTAGACTAGGCACTCTACACCCAGCTTCAGGCCACTTTAAATGCCGTAGTTACTATGGCAAAGGCTGTTGACGTCCCCCCCCAGAACTCTGCCCTTTCCAACTCCCTGCATGCCAGCCTGGGGCCTACGTCTGGGCTTTCTCCACCTCTGGAGCACACCTGGAGCAGGCGGGGGCTGGGAATCAACACCCGCCCTTTCCCCTGGAGAGCTCACAACAGCAACTAACAGGAGCTGGCGGCTAAGGAGCCTGTGCCCGGCTCCTGGGGCAGGACACTGCAGAGTGTGTGGCCCACACTGGCTCCCAGAGCTGCTCACAGCGGGTGGCTCCAGTTGCCTTAGCGGCTGCCTTCCCTCCCCAGTTCACTTTCCCACGCCCCCAGCACACGGTATGCTGTCTCAGGATACTCTTCCAGGCGAACTCGAATTAAGAAAGTTTAAAAGCCAGAAATGAAACTATCGTGGACAAACTGACAGGATCAACAAACTCTGACCCAGGACTGAGCAGCCTTCCCGGGCGACATGCCACGCCTGCATCACATCTCTTGATGTAGGGCTGTGTAGTGACAGGAAATCTTCAAGACAGCGAACCTTGAAGCAGACCCCTAGGAAAGGGTGAGGGAAATTTCTTCCTCTGTCTGCTCCTCCTCCTCCTCCTTTCTTTCCCATTCTCTCACCTGCTTCCCCTCTTCTCCACTGTCCCTACCTTAGAGTGCAGCCTCAGGTCCTGTAACTTGGCCATCCGTCCTCATCCTCCCTTCACAGCTCCACCCCAAGCGCAGGTGTCTGCCTCCCTCCTCCAGCCCTACGATGGCCCTCAGGAGCAGCCAGTGTGCCACCATCTGTGGGCACACCCCAAGGTGCCACCTGTTGTGTGAAGTCTTAGGAAGACAGCAAAATGATTCACTGATGAAAGAATCTGGTCCTAGGACATAAATCCAAGGTCAAACCTAGGCATTCTTTTCTCTCCTATTGGATGACAGGAAACCCCTTATCTCTCTGTCATCTGTGTCAGGAAAGTGACTAACTCATTATTTAACATTGGCAAATGTGGTTTAAGGACTTCAGAGGAGGCCAGTGAGTGTGCACACTGCGGCAGTAATGGGGAGAGAGAGGTATTGCCCCATCCCTCCCTCCAAACATGTCTGAATCACCCAGGGTTACTCTTTTATTCTACACCCGTGATGTTACACAGAAACCTCACAAGGCTCCTTAATATGTCCTCTGGGGGTGCAGGTGGCCTGAAGGGCCTTGTCCCTATAGCAAAATCACAGCCATCAAGAGCCACCGTTACTGACAGCATGGCATCACAGCCCTTGGGGGCACAGGGATAAGAGAGTAGGGGGTAAAGGAAGGGTTGAGGTGTTGCTGTGACAGCCCCACCCGGTGCGACTCCCCACCAAGGACGTCAAGGAGGTCATGTCCACCCACTGAGCAAGTGCTTTCCTGGGAGTTGCGGAGCGACTCCCATTTCTGCTCCAAGAATGAGGTTGGGGCCCGGGGGGCCGGGTGGTTCAAGGCATGAGTGTCGTCAGAGCTCTGCAGCTGGAGGGAAACTTTGCTTTGCCTGCATGTTTTGCAAACACACTCGAATTTTCTCTGCCAAGCAGAATGATTTATTTGTATGTCTTCATCGAGGGCAATTATTTTTTAGCGCCTTGCTGAGCATGCGGGGTGATCTCATCACAGGGAAGAGCCCATGACTGCCTGTGTCACCTGGAACAAAGGTGAGGACAGCGGCCTCGCTCCTCCTGCCTCACCCCTCCTGCCTCACCCAGAAACTCTCTTCTCTCTCGGCACTTCACAGCGAGATGCGGGGCCTGTTTTCTTTTGAGAGTCACTAGTTCACCCATAAAACTCACCAAAAATGATATGTAAAACACCTTCCTTTTGGAGAGAGACAGTTTTTGAGTGAGAAAGAAAGAGCATTTCCGATCTCCTGCTTTTTAAGTAAAAACAAGTAGCATAAAACTTTATTCAGTAAGTAACCCTAACACTGAAACTGTCTTCAATTTTCAGATGTAGATAGTTGGGGACAGGGGAAGGAAGAGAAAAAGCAGAGGAGGGAAAAGAGGCAGGACCCAGGAAGGGCCCTGGCAACAGAGCAGAACCCATGGGAACAGGGCAGAGGCAGAAACAGAGGTGGAGGAGGGGAGAGGGCAGAGGGCACGACCCCGCCCACGGCCCCTGGGCTCTCCTTTCTTCACTCACCACTTTCTCTAAGAAGGTGCCTCCGGCTTCTCCCACCTCCTCACCCCCTCGCCTCCCACCCTCTCCTGCTGACCCTCAGTCCCGCTGACCCTGCCAGCCATGTGACCTTTCCTCGGGAGCATCCCGCTTCCATCAAGGCCAGGTCTGACGCCGGACACCCCAGCCGCACCCTGGGACACGAGGCTCGCACACCAGTTCTGTTGCTTCTTGGTGGCTGCACCGGGGGCAGTCCCTTGCCCTCTGGGAGCTTTCCCACCGTACGCTGGTGTTAATGGATAGTCCTCAGCCAGCTCCCAGCACTGGGTTCTGGGCTTGCTGGAGGTCTGCGTTTGCGTGTGAGAAGAGGTAAGGAACACGAGTGTGCGCTGTGAATGTCACGATGATGCACACGAATGGGAGTTTTGACTCCTGCTCTGCTCCTGCTGTCTTTTTCTCTCCCGCCTCCTCCCCTTCTTTATCTCATTCCCCATGAACCGGCCTTCCCCAGGCCTGCCTTGCACTCTCCTCAGTTCCTAACCCCTCGTTTACTTGTCCTCTCCTCTCCTGCCAACTCTGGTGACTCCTCCGGCTCCACCTGCAGCCTGGTGCTCTCTGGAGCTGCGAGCCAGGCCCAGCTGCTTGCACACTGCGGTGGCACTTTAGATGGGATGGGTAGACGGCCTGCTTGCCCTCCATCCAGATCTCCTCCCAGAGGAGCGGAAGAGGATCCGTGGATAGACTCGACTTCGAATCCCAGCGACGCTATGGACTGCCCTGCAGCCGTCTGCCTGAGCTTCAGTCTGCTCTGACTGGGAAGTAGTATGAGGACTCCCAGTGATGAAATACAATAATAGCACTTGCGAGGCAAGTCCAGGAGCGCAGATCTGGGGCTCTCTAGCCCCACGCTGCAGAATCTCTATTCTGCAGACACACCTCAAGCTCTAGTCAGTGTGGGGTCTCAGGGGGACACTCCCTTTGGCTGGGTGGCAGGCCTGATTCTAGGAAACTGGCAACATAGCGTAGAAATCAAGAGCACAGATGCAGGAGACAAATCTTGGCTTTACTTCTTACTAGCTGTGTTGCTTTAGGCAAGTTACTTAACCTCTCTGTGCCTCAGTTTTCCTCTCTGTAAAATGGGAATCATAATAGTAACCTTTCCCATACAGTTGTCATGAGGATTAAATCATATAAATTCACTGCTGCTAACAACAGTGCCTGGCTTGAAGAAAGTACCCTATAAGTATTTTATTAACAAGTGTTACGTTTGCTATTAGTGACATTATTTACCAAAGGTTGCACATCCATTTCTTAAGAGTTTTTGGAGGCCTTGTAACATCTAGAGAATAAGAGGCCTGAGGACGAACCCCCGTGCCTCGCACTGTGCTGTCTTGCTTTGCCTCTGTTGTGCCATAAGCATCTCTCTGAAGTGAGACCAGGCAGACGTCCACCCCCTCCCCCTCCTCCTCCCCTACCGCCATGGAGCCCTGCTATGAGCCAGTGTCTTTGGCTGCACATGCACCCAGACCAGTGACATCACCAGGCAAGAGGGACATGCTGGTGCAGGCACGGGGATGACGTGAAGGGAGGGATGGAAAGTGCCCCTGGGTCTCTGCTTTCCCTGCCCTTTGATGTGCGCATGGCATCTCCCTGTGACTCAGGCATGTGGCATCATGGGTCGCTCTGGGCACTGTGGCCAGGCAGGGGGTGTGGGGATTGGAGCATGGCGAGAGAAAGAGAGGTGGAACCAGGAACTGGGGTCCAGGGAGACAAGGATTGGATTGCAGAGGGGCTCGTTCCCTGTGCACACAGCCAGAATTGCTCCTAAGGGCAGAGGGGAGAGTCCCGGGCAGGTTTCTATTTGGAAAGAGCTCTCCGGCTGCTGGGTGGACACTGAGGCTTATTGCCAGGCAGGATGGGAAGTGAGGAGAAACGTCACGGAGCTGTTGTGGAAGGAAGATGCAGAGACCTGGACTGAGAGGGTGGCAGTGGGGAAGCAGCAGAAGGACCAGATGAGTCTAACTCTAAGCTGGACTTGGTGGCCACTTAGATGTTGGCAACAGGGAGGAGTGGAGTCTATGGTGGCACAGAGCAGTCATAGTGTATGAACTACCAGAGCAGCCTAGGATGGGAACGTGCTTTGTCAGCTGTGACAAGCTCTGCCTGTGTCAAGGTGTCTACCTTGGGGAGACCCTACAAGGAAAAGGGCAGTGTTGTAGGGTTCATCACTTGCATTGACAAGGGGTTGGGCCCATGCTAGGAGCTGGGCTGGCAGATCTGGAGAGCAGGTAGATGTCGGGTGCTTGGAGGTGCTCACATCTGGGCTGGGGAGGCAGGCCCTCTGGCTGAGGGGGCCTGTACTTCCTGCTTCAACCAGACTCTGTCAAGAACCAGAGAGGACCCAAACGTCCCCCAGGGGAGGGATCTCCAGGACAGGCCAGCCCAAGGTGCCATCTCTTTACTCCTCACACCCTTTCCCAGAGCACTGGAGAGACATGTGGTTTCAAATCTCAGTTACTGGCTTATCAAGAAATTTGTCAGCTGGTTGCTTCATCTGTAAAATGGACATGATGATAAGAGAGGAATAAGTTAAGCAACATATGCAAAGCTCCTAGCACAGTGTCTGGCACATAGTAAGTCTTCAATTAAATGAGGCATTATGATTATCGCTGTCACTATTATTATATTTATTATTGCATCCCCACCTGGCTCTTTTCTCTTCTTTTGTCTTTAATACTTCCAACACTTCCTAGTCCTCCTTCTCTCTTTAAGACTAATCCAAGCACAGTTAATCCTCCCCCATATACACCTGAGAACTTAGTGCAGGTCTGAACAAACCATCTTAGGTTCATAGTGCTTGAAGTCTGCTTCCTTCTTTGAGTGGATCTACTCTACCATCAAGACAGGAGTCAGAACAAAAACAGACAAGTGGGATTACATCAAACTAAAAAGCTCCTGCACAGCAAAGAAAACAATCAACAGAGTGAAGAGACAACTTACAGAATGGGAGAAAATATTTGCAAAGCATACACGTCTGATAAGAGGGTTTATATCCAAAATATATAAGCAACTCAAACAACTCAATAGCCAAAAAACAAAAAAAAAACCCAAAAAAACAAATAACCCAATTAAAAAGTGGGCAAAGGACCTGAATAGACATTTCTTGAAAGAAGACAAACAAATGGTCAACAAGTATATGAAAAGGTGCTCACCATCACTAATCATCAGAGAAATGCAAATTAAAACCACAATGAGATATCATCTCACACCTGGCAGGATGGCTATTACCAGAAAGATGAAAGATAAGTGTTGATGAGAATATGGAAAAAAGGTAACCCTTGTGCACTATTGGCGGGAATGTAAACTGTTATAGCCATTATGGGAAACAGTTTGGAGGTTCCTCAAAAAATTAAAACTAGAACTACCATGTGATCTAGCAATCCCACTTCTGGGTATATATCCAAAAGAAATGAAATCAATATCTCAAAAGACATTATCTGCAATTCCATGTTCATTGCAGCATTTTTCACAATATCCAAGACATGGAATCAATCTAAGTATTCATCAATGGATAAATGGATAAAGAAAATGTGATATAGATAATCCCCCCCTCTCTATATATATATATGTATATAGTGAACTATCATTTAGCCTTTAAAAAGAAAGAAATCCTGCTTTTGCAACAACATGGATAGACCTGAAGGACATTATGCAAAGTGAAACAAGCCAGGCACAGAAAGACAAATACTCCACGATCTCACTTACACAGGCATAGCTCAGAGATACCCCAGGTTTGATTCCAGACCACCATGATAAAGCAAGTGTTGCCATAAAGCAAGTCACATTAATTTTTTGGTTTTCCAGTGCATATAAAAGTTATGCTTACACTATATACTATAGTCTATTAATATGCAACAACACTATACCTTTAAAAAACCATGTACATACCTTAATTAAAAAATACTTAACTGCTAAAAAATGCTAACAATCATTTGAACCCTCCGTTAGTGGTAATCTTTTTGCTGGTGGAAGATCTTGCCTCAATGTTGATGGCTGCTAACCGATCAGGGTGGTGGTCACTAAGGGTTGGCAATTTCTTAAAATAAGACAAAAATGAGGTTTGCTGCATTGTTTGATTCCTCTTTCATGAAAGATTTCTCTGTAGCATGCAAGGGTATTTGATAGCATTTTACCCACAGTAGAACTTCTTTCAAAACTGGAGTCAATTCTCCCAAACCCTGGTGCTGCTTTATCAATTAAGTTTATGCAATATTCTAAATCCTTTGTTGTCACGTCGGCATGGTTGACTGCGTCTTCACCAGGAGTTGGTTCCATCTCAAGAAACCACTTTCTCTGCTAATCCATAAGCAGCAACTCTTCATGTGTTCAAGTTTTATCATGAGATTGCCACAATTCAATCACATCTTCAGGCTCCACTTCTAATTCTAGTTCTCTTGCTATTTCTGCCACCTTTGCAGTTGCTTCCTCCACTGAAGTCTTGAACCCCTCAAAGTCACGCATGAAGGCTAGAATCAACTTCTGCCAAACTCTTGTTAATGTTGATATTTTGACCTCCTCCCATGAATCACGTATGTTCTTAATAGGACCTGGAATGGTGAATCCTTTCCAGAAGGTTTTCAATTTATTTTGCCTGGACCCATCAGAGGACTCACTGTCTGTGGCAGCTATAGCCTTACAAAATGTATTTCTTAAATAATAAGACTTAAAAGTTGTAATTGCTCTTTGATCCATGGGCTGCAGAATGAGTGTTATGTTAGCAGGCATGCAAACAACATTATTGTCCTTGTATGTTTCCATTAGAGCTCTTGAGTGACCATGCACATTGTCAATGAGCACTAATATTTTAAAAAGAATATTTTTTTCTGAGCAATAGATCTCAACAGTGGGCTTAAAATATTCAGTAAACCATGCTCTAAATAGACATGCTGTCATCCAGGCTTTGTTGTTCCATTTCTAAAGCACAGGCAGAGTAGATTTAGCATAATTCTTAAGGGCCCCTCAGATTTTTGAAATGGTGAATGAGCATTGACTTCAACTTAAAGCACCTAACAGGAATCAGCCTGTCCTTTGAAGCTCTAAAGCCAAACATTGACCTTTGCTTTTACTGTCAAAGTCCTAGATGGCATCTTCTTCTAATAGCAAGCTGTCTGTCTACACTGAAAATTTATTGTTTAGTGTAGCCACCTTCATCAATGATCTTATCTAGATCTTCTGGATAACTTGCTGCAGCTTCTCCATCAGTACTTGCTGCTTCACCTTGCACTTTTATGTTATGGAGACGGCTTCTTTCCTTAAACCTCATAAAGCAACCTCTGCAATCTCCAGACTTTTCTTCTGCAGCTGCCTCACCTCTCTCAGCCTTCTTAGAATTGAAGAGAGTTAGAGGCTTGCTCTGGATTAGGTTTTGGCTTAAGGGAATGTTCTGGCTGGTTTGATCTTCTCTCCAGGCCACTCAGACTTTCTCCATATCAGCAATAAGGCTGTTATGCTTTCTTATCATTTGTGTGTTCACTGGAGTAGCACTTTTCATTTCCTTCAATAACCGTTTTTTTTTTTTTTTTTTTTTTGCATTTACTACTTGGCTAACTGTTTGGCTCAAGAGGCCTAGCTTTCATCCTATCTCGGTTTTCAACATGCCTTCCTCAGTAAGCTTAATCATTTCTAGCTTTTGATTTAAAGTGAGATTTGTGTGACTCTTTCATTCAAACACTCAGAGGCCATTGTAAGGTTATGAATTGGCCTAATTTCAATATTGTTGTGTCAGGAAATAGGGAGGCCCAAGGAGAGGGAGAGAGATGGGGGAATGGCTGGTGGGTGGAGCAGTCAGAACACACACAGCATTTATGGATTAAGTTTGCCGTCTTATAGGGGTGCAGTTTTCGATGCCCCAAAACAATTACACCAGCAACATCAAAGATAACTGATCACAGATCACAACAACAGATATAATGATGAAAAAGTTTGAAACATTACGAGAATTACCAAAATATGACACAGAGACTTGAAGCGAGCACATGCTGTTGGAAAAATGGCACCAATGGACTTACTCAACACAGTCTTGCCACAAACTTTCAATTTGTAAAAAATGGAGTATCTGTGAAGTGCAATAAAGCAAAGCAAAATAAAACAAGGAAATGGGGAGATGTTGATCAAAGGGTATGAATTTCAGTTATACAGTAAGTTTTGGAGACCTAGTGTATAGCATGGTGACTATCGTTAATGTATGCTTGAAAATTGCTAAGAGAGTAGACCTCATGTGCTCTTATCTCACACGCACACACGCACACACACACGCACACATGCACACATGAAAGGCAAATAATTATGTGAGGTGTTAGATATGTTATTTAGCTCGATCATGGTAACTATTTCATGATGTATATGTATATCAAAATATCACATCGCACACCTTAAACTTACATATTTTTTATTTGTCAATTATACCTCAATAAGCGGGAGTGGGGAGAGAAGGGAGTCAGAATCAGAAGGAGAAAGGGACTTACAGTTCTTGAGGATTGCTCAGCACCAGGCACATCGCCACACTGCCTGGTGGGATCCTCACAGCCCTAGAAAGAGGAGGTATCACTGCCCTCCCTTTACAGAAAATGCAAAATGAAACAGAGAGAGATTAAGTTGCATGGCTGAAGGTCACACAAACACAGTCAGGGAGGCCAGGATGAAGTGGGGAGGCTGTCCTCTTCGGAAGTTGGGCCCTTGCCTCTAAGCCCCACAATCTCATAAAGCATCCTGTCCCTGGGTGAGCAGGACTGGCCAGCCTTTTGGCTAACAGCCCAGAGAAGAAAAATGAATCATTCCGTTCCATGTGGCCTTCCAAACAGAATTGCCAAAGGAACAAAGTATGTTTTAGACCTAAATAATCCAGAGTGACCATGTTGGGAGGAAAGCGTCATTGTTTGCTTTCCATCCCTTGTTGGGGTGGCTGTAACATGGAAGGGCTGCAGAAGGAGCTGGGCCCGGGATGTGCTTGGGCAGCACGCTCCTCGGACTGGAACCTCATCTGAGCAGCATCTCCACTGCACCCAGAGCCCTAGTCTGGCCTCTCCGTGGAAGTGGGAGACATAAACCTCATCTGTCCCCCTTCCTGGCCTCCGCCTGGGCAGGAGGTACCCATGGATATCACAGCGAGCACGTTTGCATGCAGTTTACACATCTCTTTCCAATCATGTTCTTATGGAGGTGGAGTCAGGAGTCCTGGGTTCAAACCCCAGCTCCGCCATTTCCTGGCAGTGGGCCTTGCTAAGCTGCTTCTCTCAGTACAGCCCTGTGAGGTTTCCATTTGATACATGAGGAACCCGGGCTCCGAGAGGCACCAGGGTACAAGGCAGAAACGGGTTTTGTATTTGGGTCTGTGTGATTCCAAATCCAAGGCTCTTTCACAAAGAACATTTGGCTCCTCGACTTTTGGCCTATGGAGCGAGGCAAACCTCAGCAAACAGCATGTTTACTTCTTCTCCCACTGTCTTCTCAAACACAACACATCAGACTCACCCATCAGCCAACCCAACATGGTGGGCCGAAGGGCAGAGCCCTGCGTGAGGCCAGAAAACAACATCTCTGCGCCCTTCAGGTTCCATCAGGAAAGACACTTGTGGCTGGTGAGGCGATATTTTCTTCGTAGAATTCCATGACAACTTCTTGACAGTGCCTGTGTCAGCACACGCTGGCTGTGGGAGGCCTCAGCTTAGGGGGCTGCAGCTTCTCTCTGGTGTGCAAATGCTGACGAAGTCTTCAAGACGGTGGGAGCTTGCGGGGAGGGCTGAGATGATCCGTGTGCCCCTGAGTTAGATCCTGGCGGGGCCCTGGGTGGCTGAGGCCAATGCACAAGGCCCCAAGAAACGGGAAGCTTCTGTTCTGAGATATTCCTGGCTTGTTCTCTTTACCTGTAGAGGGATCAGGTCAGTGTGACTCCTGGAGCCTGGGCTGCCAGCCAGCAGCCGCCGTGTCGCACTCCCGGGCTGCGCCTTCTCTCCAACTTGTGCTTCTCTCACTCCTTTTCTAGGAGGAGCTGGAGCCCTCTCTGCATTACCTGGTTGCAGAGTTCAAAGCATGACAGTGTGGTACTCACTCTTCCATTCATTCATCCTGCCAGGCACCGAGGACACCACTGTAACAAGACAGAACATGGCCTCTGCCCTCTCAGGCTTAGTGCAGTGTCACGAGATTCGGAGGCAGCACAACCAGGGCTCTACTCCCAGCCCAGCATTGCAATTGATGATCTCACTCGTCTCTAAACTCCTTGAGCCTCAGTTCCCTTCCCTCAGGTGTAAGATGTGTGTAACGACACCACGGGGGAGGCATCACAGACTGCAGTGAGGGGAAGGATTTAATCAAGCAAATGCAAAAGTGTTTGCTAACCGGAAAGATCATATCGATCTTAGTTATTGCTATTAGCAATGTGACTATTATTATTTGCTACACTTTCTCATTCAGGAAGTTTTCTCTGCCTGACCCACTTATTGTGCCAAGAATCTGGTAAAATTGACTTTGCATGGCAGACTCGGACAGTATTCATTATGCAGTCTGGATCCTTAGCCTGCTTTTTTTCCCTAACGGCTTTATTAAGATATAATTCATATACTATACAATTCAACCATCTAAAGTATACAATTTGATGTGTTTTAGAATATTCACAGGGTTGTATAAACATTGCCACAATCTAATTTTGAAACATTTTTATCTTCCTTAAAAGAAACCCTATACCCATTAATAGTCACTCCCCACTCTCCCCACTGTAAGCATCCACTAAGCTTTTTGCCTCTACAGATTTGCCTGTTCTGGACATTTCACATAAATTGTTATATATATAATAATATATAGCAACATACATAATCATATAATAATATAATATAATAATGTGGTCTTTTGTGACTGGCTTCTTTCACTTAGCATGTTTTCAAAGTTCATCCATGTTGTAGCATGTATGAGCACTTCATTTTTTATTTCTGAATAATAATCCATTTTATGGATAAAACACATTTTATTATCCAATTATCTGTTGATAGACATTGGGTTATTCCCACTTTTTGGCTATTATGAAAAATGATACTATGAACATTTATATATAAGCTTCTATGTAGACATATGTTTTCATTTCTTTTAGGTATACTGTATACCTAGGAGTGAAATTGCTAGATCACATGGTTGCTCTATGTTTAACATTTTGAGGAAATGTAAGACTGTTTATCACAGCAGCTACACTATTCTACATCCACATCAACAGTGTATGAGGGTTTCCATGTCTCCACACTCCCACCAACACTTGTTATTACCTGTTTTTTTGATTATAGTTTTCCGAGTGGGTGTGCGGTGGCATCTCATTACGGTGTTGATTTGCAGTTCCCTGGTGACTAATGATATTGAACATCTTTTCACGTGCCTCTTGGCCATTTATAGATCTTCTTTGGAAAAATGTTTATTCAAATCCTTTGCCCATTTTTATTTGAGTCATTTATCTTACTATGAATTGTAAAAGTTCTTTAGAGATTTTAGACACAAGTCCCTTATCAGGTATATGATTTGCAAATATTTTCTCGCATTCTGAGAGTTGTCTTTTTACTTTGATGGTAGTATGGTTTCCAGCACAGAAGTTTTAACTTCTGATGAAGTCAACTTATCTATTTTTTCTTTTGTTGCTGATGCTTTTAGTGAGATATGTATGGTCTGCTTCTTAAATGGGCTCTGCTTTGAAAGCCTGTGTCTGTTATTTACACAAAACTTCAGTATTAAATATCTGGCTTAAATCCAAATCAGGAAAAAAAATCAGCGAATCATTGCTACAACTTTAAACAAGGTAGATGTAATTGAATAAACCTAATTGAAGCCTTCTTGCTGCAAAAGGAATGGGAATGGATGGGGTTTTCAAGCTGGGCAGGATAGCAGTTGAGGCAGCCCGGGTAACACCCTCACTCCCCTCACTGTCTCAACATAAAATCCTGGCAGGTGGCTTGCTGCAAGGGGGAAAGAGGGAAAAGAGTAACCGGGCTGAGAGGCTGCGGAAGGAAGCAAGGCTGTTACTTGTCCTGCACTCGCTTCCAAGGCCAAGGAGGGCTGAGACTGGGTTCCTGGGGCCCTTTTTCCCACTCTCCCCTCTCCACTTACCCCCTGGGAGGGCCTGTGGAGATGGAGTCTTCCAGAGGTTGGGCAGGACACCAAGGCCTTTAAACATGCTGTCCCCCAACCCCAGTCCTCCACCCAGCCAACCCCCACACGTCATACCTCATTTATCACTTCCCCAGGAACATCTTCCCTGACCTGCACACCCCCACTAGATTAGGTAGCCCCGAATACATTTTCACAGCTACCTGCACTTTTCCTTCATGATACTTTTCACAATTTCTGATTGTATATTCATGTAACTATTTCATCATGTCTTTTTCAATAGTCTGAAAGCTCCATGAGCACAGGGTTTGCATCTGCTCTCCTCAAAATTCTATGCTTAGTGCAAAGCCTGGCACAAGGTAGTTGCTCAATAAATACTTGTGGAGTGAATGAATGATTGAAGCATCACAGGGACTAGAAAGTCTCTCCAGAGTGGCCCATTTGTTTCTGGAGAAGTTTGTTTTCAGGGTCTCTATGGAACCAGAGTAATAACGTTAAAAAAAAAAAAAGGCCACTCCTCAGTAGCCAGAAGAGGGGGAAAGCATCCTCTCTGCAAGGTGGTTTTAGCAGCATAGGACCTGCTCTGCCGTGGGAAGAGCCAGGATCTCCAGGCCAGACAGGGAGCAAGTGGAGGCAGCCTGAGGTCAGCACTTCAGGAGAAGAAGGGGGCAGGCGGAGAGACGCTGGCCGCTAAGTGGTTCTCTTGGGACAGCTGTCCTTCCAGGGTGGAGAGGTGAAAAGGAAGCGTTGTCATCACCCCAGTGCCATCTCATCCATGCCTCTATGCCACAGGGAAGCAATTCACCTGCAAGGGAACTTGATTGAGAAAAGAACTTTGCTTTCTGGAAATTCTCAGCAACATCAGCCCAAGTCCCATTCTGACGCATATGCCTCCTAAGGTTGGAAAATTTTTCTTTACCAGTCTATGTGGCTCAGTGTTATGTTATAAAACGTGAGGGATTTTTTTAGCTCAAACATTCCATTTACTTCCACAAACAACTTTCGAGCATGTGCGATGAGTCAGGCATGGCGCTGGGTGAAAGGACACATGGGTAAACATGCCATGGTCTCTGTTTTCAAGACGCACACAACCCAGGGGCGAGACATATGGCCAAGACCTCAGTGTGATGCAGCCAGGAGTGCCCTGGCAGAGCCCCGAGGAGCTACTGAGAAGAAAGAGATTCCTTTGGTCTTGGGGGTGACCGGGGAAGGCTTCCTAGAAGAGGATCTTGAAGTATGAATCAGCATAGTCCAGGGGACATGGCAGGGTCGAGAGGTAAAGATGTTTCATGCAGTAAGAACTGAATTGTGTTGAAATGGCAGTAATAATATTCACACTGGGAACTTCCTAAACTAGAGGAAGAAGGCCCAGTGCTCTTGAGAGTGAATTCTCCATCCTGCTCACAACTACATCTGAGAGGGCACCAAGACCTGATGATTCTATCTCCTGAACAGGCCTTGAGTTCTTCCTCTTCCCGCCAGCCCTGCTGCCTTTGCCCCGAGCCAGACTCTCATTGGCTCCCCCAGTTCCACTGCACTAGTCTCCCGACTCTCTGGCCTCCCTGTCTGGACCCTCTAACACATCCTACACCAGCCAGCAGAGTCACAGTCTTCCACAACGTAACCATGTTTCAGGCAATGACACAACACATAAGATTATAATACCATAATTTTACTGTATTTTTTCTATGTTTAGATCTGTTTAGATATACAAATACTTACCACTCTGTCACAGTTTCCTATAGTGTTCAGTACAGTAACATGCTGTACAGGTTTGTAGCCTAGGAGCAATAGGCTAGACCATGTAGCCTGGATGTGTAGTAGCCTGTACCACCTAGGTTTGTGTAAGGACACCCTATGATGTTCACACAACGATGAAATCACCTAGCAATGCATTTCTCAGAATGTATCCCCATCATTAAGTAACACATGACTGTATATTGGTTAGATCAGAAACCTAACTAATGCTAAATCAGGCCAAAAAGGATATGCCATGGCTGAAAGTTCCAGGGTAGATCTCACTTCAGGCAGAGGTGGATTTACGGGCTCTAACAATGGCATCACGGCTTGATCTCTCTGTGTCTTGACTCTGCTTTCCTTTGCATTGGCTTCACTCTTGAGCTGGTCATCTTCCTCCCATAGCTACAGATTAGTAGTCTGCCTGTTCCAAGACTAGCAGAAAGAGGACTTCTTCCCAGCAGAGTCAATAACTGGTCCAAGAACTGGGTCTCTTTGGACCACCAGGGGTACATGCCCATTTCTGAACCAATCCCAATGGCCAGGGAAATAAAGTACTGACATACGCTGATTGGCCAGCCCTGAATCACAGGCCCACCCAGGGACCAGAAGGAGGGATGCTTCCCCAGAGAGAAACAGGTGTTACAACCAGCCGAAGGATGAGTGAAGGCAGAGGGGCAAGAGGAAGAGTTGTTCACCGCAACGACTGTCTGAAGCACGAATCTGATCCTGTTGCTCTGTGGCCTTCTGGAAATGGTCAACAAGGCCTTCACGGTATGGCCCCAGCCTACGTCCCTGGAAGGACTGCCCCAAGGTATGGCCTCAGCCTACGTCCCTGGAAGGACTGCCCCAAGGTATGGCCCCAGCCTACGTCCCTGGAAGGACTGCCTGTCCCTACCCCAACGCCCTCCCATTTCCTGCTGTTCACCATCCATGGCTTGGCCACCACCACTCCATTCCTCTGACCTTTCTGCTTTGTCCTCAATTAGTCGGTCATTCATATTTATTTTCTAGGCACTAATTTAAGGTTTGGAGGATTCAGC
>CM052438.1:145732222-145787794 GCA_028533085.1 Varecia variegata | reverse complement strand
CTATTAAGTGTTTACTAAGTACTTAAAATAGGCCTGAGCCTTTCTTTTTTTTAAAACTATTTTTACTTGACACATAATAGTTGGACATATTTATGGGGTACAGTGTGATATTTCAATACATGTGTGCAATGTGTAATGGTCAAATCAGGGTAATTAGCAAATCCGTCACATCAGACGTTTATCATTTCCTTGTGTTGGGAGATTCCAAATCCTCTCTTTTAGCTATTTGAGAACAGGCAATATATTGTTAACTGTAGTTACCCTACACTGCTATAGACCACTAGAGCTTGTAATTTTGTATCCATTAACCAACAGTGAGACTTTCTTATACATTCCCTTGATTTAGTCTTCACAACCACCTTGGGAATTACAGGCTACAGCATAATTTCGGCTTTACAGAAAACACTGAATCGGAGAGGTTAAGTGGCTTGTCCAATCACTCGGCTAGAAGGTGGCGATGATGGTATTAGAAGTGGTGCTCTGCTTTGGAGGGCAGTGCTATTTTCCACGTGACAGCTGATTTTTTAGTGGTAGTCCTTTCCTTAAAGGAGAGCAGTCCCAAAATCCTTGTACACTGTTGGTGGGAATTTAAGTTGGTATATCCATTATGAAAGAGTATGGAGGTGCCTAAAAAAATTAAAAATAGAACTACCATATGATCAAGCAATTCTACTGCTGAGCATGTATCCAGTAGAAATGAAATCAGTATGTCAAAGAGAGACCCGCACTCCCATGTTCATTGCAGCATTCCTCACCGTAGCTAAGGCGTGGAAATAACCCTGTGTCCAGCAAGACATAAATGGATAAAGACAATGTGGTGTATACACACAAGGGAATACCATCCAGCCTTTAAAAGGTGGAAAATCCTTTTGTTTGTGACAACATGGATGAACTTAGAGAATATTATCAGTGAAATAAACCAGGCACAGAAAGACAAATACTGCATGATCTCACTTATATGTGGGATCTAAAAAAGTCTAACTCTAGGCAATGGCTCCATAGCTCAGGGGTTAGAGCACTGGTCTTGTAAAAAAGTCTAACTCATAGAAGTAGAGATCAGAATGGTGGTTCCCAGGGGCTGGGGTGGAGGAAGGGGGATGCAGGGAAGTTGGGGAGATGCTGGTCAAAGGATACAAAATTTCAGTTAGACATGAGGAATAAGTTTAAGAAATCTATTGAACAACATGGTAACCATAGACAATAATATTCTGAAAATCATGAAGAGAGTAGATTTTAAAGGCTCTTACCACCAAAAAAACGGGATGTGAAGTAATGCATATGTAAATTTAGCCATTTCACAATGTACACATATTTCAAAACAATGTACAAGATAAATATATACAATCTTTGTCCATTTTAAAAATAAACACATTAATAAATATTAATAAATAGGAGTCCTGAGGCCAGCAGACTTGCCCAATCCACAGGAAGTCCTTGATACGGAGAGGTAGGAACCCCAGCCTCATGGTGCTGGGCCCGGACACTCCAGCCCATGACAGGCACCAGCCCAGCAGGTTTCCAGGTCTCTGGCAGTGTTAGAGAAGAGGCCACCAAAGTAGTTTCTGATACATGTGGAAGGGTGATCTGGGCCCATCTTGCCATTCCTACAGGGATGGGAGAGAGGGGGTGAGGGCTAGCTGGTTAGGGCCCTTTCTCCTGCAGCCCAGGCCAGTGGCTTCAGGATTAGCCCTTTACATTAAGAGGGTAATATGGCATCCAGTCTTCCCAACATAAGAAGTTTGTGGTGGGAGCACATAGACACTCCCACACCCTGTCCTTGGTCACAATCATGCAAAGCTGAGGCACTGTCCCTTGAGCAAGCAATGGGGCCATCTGTGTTATAGAATGAGGCCTGAGAGCACCTGACAGGGCCAGAGGCAGCTGGGACTCAGGTAGGCCGATCCTCCCCCTCACTAGCATAGAAGCTTCCTGAGAGCTGAGATACAGAATCTCTTGTTCACTGCTGTGTCCCCACTGCCTGGAACCATGCCTGACACTTAGTGGGCACCCAATAGGTATATGCTGAAGGGCTGATTGCGTGGATGAGCAAAAGACCCCAGAGGTATGGTGCATCTTGTGTGCACAAAATCCCTCCTGCAAGGGACCTACACACAGGCCTTCTTTTGTTTTTAAGGCTTCCCCTTACATCTTACAGCCCCACACCCATCTCTATCACAGACTATTTCCTGGAAAAAAAAAAAAAAATCTCTGCATGATCTCTAAGCATTGCCCTTATGCTGGCACCTTCTTTTCCAAAGGCAAGAAAAACTCGTCTATCAAGTTCCTCTTTATTTGAGCAGAGGCAACTGTCTACAGCATTGGAACTATAGCTCTCTCTCCAGCAGCTGAGCACTTTGATCTTCACTCCACTTCCCTGAACTAAAAAGGCAGAAGCCAGCCACCACTTGGTCCCAGGTCTCCTGGCCGCAAGCTGCTGAGGCACAGCCAGCCGGGGGCCAGGTGCTGGTGGACACCTGGGAGAGTGGACACGACCCCGTCTGGCCTCCAGTGACTCTGGTCTGTGCTCCCTCAAGGTCCTTGCCCCCAGGGAGTCTGTAGCACCCATGGCCAAGAATTTTACAGGCTCTTGACCATAAACAAGTTTCTTAACTTGGCTAAGCCTAAGTTCTTTTATCTATGAGAATAACAATAGTGTCTACTTCATAAGATCATTATGAGAAATAAATAAGGAAATATATTTAAAGTGCTTGGCACACAGTAAGAGCTAAATAAGTGATAGCTATTATTATTCCTGCTTGGTATGGTTTGTTCATGTGCTTTTGTTGTTTTAAAAAAAAAAAAACAGACAAACACAGCCCACTATCTGAAATAAATGGAAAAATCTCACTTATCATTATTAATTCATTCAAAAAAGACTGAATCAGACTCTACCCTGGGTCCCAGATGGGACAGGGAACGTTTGCAGAATACGAGAGCTGTTATTCTAAGTTCTCTGGGTCTTCACTGAAGTTGATCGCTGGAATGAATCACGCAAACTCTCTGTTTGCCCACCTCATTTTCAGCTTCTGCAATGCAGCTGAACGTAACCGCACTTTCCCTGGCAGGACACATGCCAGGCTGGATCGCCTGGGAGACAAATTCCAAGCTGAGCGTGTGGGAAATTGATAAGAGAGTGCTGTGGGGTTGCTACCTGTGGAAGGGAGGAGACAAAGCAAACTGGGCAGGGAGAGGGGTTCAATGCAATGCAGTCCCAACAGAGGCCTCGACAACCCCACAGACGTGTCCCACGGTGGAGTGACTGGGCCAGGCCTCTATGCTCCCAGGTTGGATGACTCGCTGGTTGCAGGCTGCCTCTAGAAGGTGTGACTTTGGGTGGGACAGTTTTCTTCAGGCAAAACAATCCTCAGAGAAAGCTGTCAGCTGAGGGGTATCTTGTGGAAGCACTCCCTGCAGCGGGGGAATGATTCCTTCACTCCCTAACTGGGATTTGGGGGCTGCAACAGAACACTCGCCACATGCTCCAGCTAAAGAAATGTTGCTCTCCATCTGCTTGACTGCTTGACTCCTGTGCTTGTCTCTGAATTGATATATTACATGGGTGAGAAAGGGGGAAAGGAATTGAACAGGCCCCTGATCATCCAGCCCCATCAAAATCGCTGTTATCCAAATTGGGAGGCTCACCTCTCCTATTCCACAGCCCTGAGTCCTTCCCTCATTACCAAGCATCCCTGGCATCCAAGCTAGAAGTTCACCAATGCAGGGGGGTGTACAATAAACAAAATGAATACAAAATGTAAACTAGGAATCATGGAATAATCGTGGGGTGGGGCTGGGGGGGGCAGGATAGAGTTTACCTCCAGATTGGTCTGGACAGAGTTTAAGACCATTTTTGATGTTTCTGCTGCTTCTTTTGGAGAAGAAGGCAGGCAGAGATCAGTCTCACTGAGAGAAAGGGGAGTTGTTTCCTTGGACGATCAGGTAGACCCACTCCTGTGCTCAGTTTGGCGAGGTCTATCTTCATGAGATGTGGCTGGTGATTCTGCAGTCTGCTGGCATGCTCCAAAAAGACCAGACTCAAGACATATTGAACATAAATGCCTATTTGAATGAGTTCTGAGATCACACAGTGGATCTCTAAACACGTCTTCTATTAAAAGCTGTTCTCAGGAAACTATAGCTGCCTTTCCACCCTAGAAAGAAAATATCCAAAGATCCAACCCCCAACTGAGACTTAAAGTTCTATTTCAGGCTTATAACCAATTTTAGTCAAGGGTTTCTGAGTCCCCAGGATGTTTTTCAGATTTCTCACTATTAGGCACTAAAACTTTTATGAATTATGAACAAATCCTAAACTCATTTTAGTAAGTTTGTTTATTGTGATAGTACAGTGAAACGATTCTGAAACTACTGTATGTGTATTACAGAATTGAGAAATGCATGAGCATGCTGATGTAGTTGGATCCAAGCTTTCACTGTGGAAGAAGGGACATGCAAATACAAACTGGGAAAAGGCAAGAAAGAATCCCATGGGGGTGAACATGGAGATATCAGTGTACACTCAAAAACACGGGTATATGCGTGAATATGCATAGGTTCTGTGCACAGATGTATGTATCTATGTTTATATACATGTGTACATTTCCTAGCCCTGTCTACTGGAAGGGTAAAGAAGACAAAACAATCCGGTAACAATAAGCACACTTAGCACCCAGATCTTGGTCTCTAATACCGCTCCCCATTATAGGGAACCAGGCTTCTTAGAAATGGCTGATTCCAGGCTTGAAGTGAAATAGGGACAAGATGAACCTAGACTATTTTACTATGCCTGAAAGTCAGAATAGAGAGACAGAGAGAGAGAGAGAGATTGGGACATATCACAAGGACAAGGGAAGCCACAGTAAACGGACTCCCACCAGCCAAATCAATTAAGTATAGTAATAAATTAGAAATCATTGGAAAAGCCAAGAAATCACAAGTCCTCCCCAATAATGAATAAATAAACAAATGAAGGAGAAGAGAGAGCTCTTGCTTACAGTAAAATGCCAAGGACCATTTGGTAAATGTGGAGGGAGAGCTTCAGTTGGAAAATGCACATTTTGCAAACATCACAGTAAAGATAGAATTAGGCAAGAACCAGCAATGACAGCTAAATCTAGAGAGATATTTTGATTAAGAGCAGAATATTTTGAACCATCTTTATATGTTGCCCTACAAACTGTTTATTATTTGAAAGGAGAGAAAAAAGTAGTCGTATAAAGTGGAGAAATTAAAAAACACTTCAACTGGGTGAGCAAAATTAACATCCCCCAAAAGGAAAGATGGATGTCATGTGCCTTGAGATGTGACACCCTGAGAAGGACATGTCATCTATGCAGTGTGCTGGCCAGGAAGGTGCAACCTGGATGCAATCACGAGGAAATATCAGATAAATCTAAAATGAAGATCATTCTATTAACACAAAGGGGAGAGGGGTTGTATTCTTCAAAGATGTCAATTTCACAAACGACAAAGGAAAGCTGTGGATTAACACCAAGGACCAAAACCAGACAATAACGAGTGTGAGGGAGGATGTGCAGAAATTGAGATCCTCACACACTGCTGGTGTCATGGAAAATTTGCACCATTGTGCAAAACAGTCTGGCAGTTCCTCAAATTTTAAACATAGAGTTACCATGTGGCTCAGCAATTCCATTCCTACATATGGACCCATGAGAAATGGAAAAGTACTTCTACACAAAAACTTGTACATGAATATTAATAGCAGCATTATTCATAATAGCCAAAAAGTGGCTAATAGGAAAATGTTATTTGACCAATGACTAGACAAACAAGACATGGTGTATCCATACAGTGGGTATGGGTTATCTGGCCACGGAAGAAAATGAGGTACTGATACCTGCTACAACAGGTTGTGCTTCCATGACCCTTGAAAACATTATGCTAAGCGAATGAAGCCAGTCACCAATGACCAAAAGTTACATGATTCCATTTATATGAAATGTCCAGAAGAGGAAAATCTGCAGGGACAGGAAGTAGATTAATGCTTGTGTAGGGCTAGGGGAGAAGGGGAGTGATTGTTAATGGCTAAAGGGTCTATTTGGGAGTGATAAAAATGTTTTAAACTTAGATCATGGTGATGTTTGCACAATTCTGTGAATACACTAAAAACCATTGAATTGTACATTTTAAATGGGTAAAATGGGTGAATTTTATGGTTTGTAAAATATATCTCAATAAAGGTGGTATTGTATTGTATTGTATTGTATTTTGACAGGATCCAGCTGACTTTTTAATTTTTTGTAAAGATGTAATCTCACTAAGTTGCCCAGGCTGGACTTGAACTGCTGGCCTCAAGTGGTCTTTCCACCTTGACCTCCCAAAATGCTCGGAGTACAGGTATGAGCCATCACACCCAGCCAAAGAAGGTTTTAAAAGTCTATCATTCTTTATTTAAAGTATTTGGGCAGCAAACAATATTCAACGGTACAATTTATCTTTATAAAGAGCAACTTTTAAGACTAAAGATATAAAACACACACACACAGGAAGATGGATTGGGAAGCATGAGGGACATTTGTAACCTGGGCAGTAGCAGTTTTATCAGAGAAGTACAGTCTGAAAGCCAACTGAACTGGCTCAGAGGCACAGGGAGTGAGGAAGCAGTTGGATTTATCTGCAGTGTGGGCAACTCTTTCAAGGAGCTTCTGCGTGGAAGGAGATAGAATGAGAGCTAGAGAGATATGTAGGGGCTGGAGGAGGTTTTTCTAATGCAGGAGCCGGAGTGCTGACTGCTGATGGGAAGGATTCCGTGGGAAAGACCTCACTGAAGATGCAGGACTTGGGAGAAGAATCCATGCAGCAAGGCCTAAGAGAAGTTGTAGGCCCCGAATCCACGTGATACTAAGACACACAGTTCTTCTATCTTATCAGAGAGATAGCAACAGGACAGAAGCTCCAATGGACAGATCTGTGATTTGGCTGTGGTGAGATGAGGAAGTTCCTGTCTGCTGGCTTCACACGGCAGGGGAGGGAGAGCGAGCACGGGAGGTTAGGTCTACCACACGCTATGTGACCTTGGCAGATGCAGGGAGCTTCTCTGAGCCTTTTTCCTCCTCTGTGAAGTGAATAATACCTTGGCGTATTCTTGTGAGGACGAAATGAGCTAACAGGTAACACAGCGCAGAATGCCTGTCACACGTCAGGGTCTCAACAAATGCTAGTTTATTTCTACACTCTCATTCGTTCTGCTACCACCTCCAAGGACATGCAAAAATAAGAGTTCCTTAAAGGCAATAACCTTATTTTGTTAATTGTCATGCTCCTACTGCATATAACAATGCCTGGCACACAGTAAATGCTCAATAAATATTTGTTTTCCAAATTCAGATCCAATTATTCTTCTCTGAGTAGCCGTAAGTATCCAGCCCTGTGCTGGGGGTTTTCATTCATGTCACCTCATGGACGCCTCACAGCTGCACTGGAGGGGGTGGTGTCATCTCAGCTTGGCAGGGGAAGGAACTAAAGCAGAGGGAGGTTAAGTCACCCAGCCCTTGACAGAACTCACTGGGATGACGAAATTAAAGAGTGAACTGTCCTGGCCTCACCCCGTGAATGGCTATACTTGGCAAAACTAGAATTTTTATAGGGCTCTGCAGGTTCACAGCCCTATAAACACCTGTGAACCACAGGCCAGGACCAGGCGGCACTAACAGTGTCTCCAAAGATATTGTCATGCTTGGACTCTCGGAAGGGACTCCTTGAGAGCTTTCCTGCTCTCCCTATGGGGGCTGGGAGTGTTCTCAAACAAAAACCACAAAGTGCCCAGGTTGAGTCCTCTTTAATTCCTGAAAAGTTTGACTTCATAATTCAAAGCCAATTGGATTTTTTACTTTGTGTGTTAGATTTTAAAAAGTAGAAACTCTCAGGTCCCAAGGAGTGAAAGAGTCTTGAATGGGTTTCCTTTAAAATGTCTATTTAAATTAAAAAAATAAATAAAATAAAATAAATAAAATTAATTAGGAGACACCAGGAAAAAAATTAAAAGTAAAAAAAATAAAATATCTGTGTGCTGAGTACCATGCAGCTACGTGGGAATGGGGAGACTTAAATCTATACTTGGCAAAACTAGAATTTTAGAATTGGGTCAGCTCGGCTTTTGTGTGCTGTCCAATTGCCTAGCCTTTGCACGGCTCTCTGTCTGCTCCAAGCCCTTAGCAAGACTTCTGTGCTTGAATTCAAGAGTATTTTGTATTCAGCTATTGTGTGGGGATAAACAAAAACGTGGTTATAACTCGCTGCTAGTGGCAGCACCTCAGAGAACGCATGTCAAGTGTATTCCTAGGCTCTGTATTCCTTAAAAGAGGCTCTCCTAGTCACCTGGAACCAGGTACCCTTCCTGGAGTTGAAGAGGGTTGGCTGCAACTGGGGGCTTTGTGGCCCCAGTGGGGCAGACACTTGGGGCCTGCTTTTCTCAAGAGCATTTGTATTAGGGACACGCTGCATACACCTTTACGGAGTGATGAAGGCACTCTTTATGGCAAGAACTCCCTCTGCATTTCTAGCAACGTTTCCTAGCCAGCTCTAGAGCTGGAACACATTCTTTCCTCCACCGCCCCTCCCTCCCCAAGTCTCCTCCTGAATTTCGTGCCAGCCCTGGAGACTGAAACAACAAATGACATGTCCCCTCCCTTCGCTTGTTGACAGAGGAGGCTGCGGCGGCCCCTCCTCCGCTGCCCCACCCACCACCGCGGGCACCTCCTCCTTGGAGAGTTCACCCCGGTCCTCACCAGGGGTCAGGGCCTTCCCCACAGGTTGGGTTGATGGGAAGGTCATTCCCTTGACAACTGCCCTGGAGCCTGCAGGAAACAAAGGTGGGCATTTTGCCTTCCTCCTGATCTGCGTGGGAGCCCGACCTGGCACCGAAGGC
Source organism: Varecia variegata (assembly GCA_028533085.1). Classification (NCBI taxonomy): domain Eukaryota; kingdom Metazoa; phylum Chordata; class Mammalia; order Primates; family Lemuridae; genus Varecia; species Varecia variegata. Next base: position 145,778,907 of record CM052438.1, on the reverse strand, counting down.
CGGCAGCTCCCACCCCGGTTGCGTCACACCCAGTCACCTAGTTTCACGCAGTCCCTTTCTCCTTGTTGTCGTAACCTTACATAACTTTGGCTCATGCGCCAAATAACTCACTGGGACGACTCCAGACTTAAATGTTTGGGATTTGTGAGAAAACTCTGAAGAATATCCTAAGTAGAGAAATGAACATCCTCTTTGCAGGTGGGAGCAGGGTCGTTTTGCATATGCTTGTACATCTCAGTCCGTCTACCTGAACACGCCACGTTCACTTCCAGTGGCATCGAGGTAACAGACAAAGCTAAGTACTGCTGGGGTGGGGAAATCCTCAGGTCACAGAAGGTCTTCTCTGCCAGCTGGTCTCTTCTTTTATTACCTTTCATCATAAGATACTTAGATTTATTTTCGGGTTCTTACATTTGGGTCATAAATTAATACTTTCCTTATTTAAACAAATTTACAATCTCTAAGAGCCATGCTCCCACTGAAACAGATGCATATCCTTTGCATTAGGAAGAGGGGGCAAGAGAGGGAGAAGACCTAGAAAAGCTAAAGCATTACTGAGGAACTTTTACATGCTCAATCCTCTTCTCGGGCACGGTGATCTACCTCTTTCCACAGCATCCGGGTTCAGAGTGTAAGCAAACCACTCACTGTCTGTCCTCCGGCAGGTGAGCCCTTGCAGGCTCTGCCTCCTCGTATATAAATCACGGAAGATAACATTGCATTCATGCATGTGTTGAGATACTTAAATAAGAGAGCATGTGTACATTATTGGCCCCTAGTGGGTGATCAGTATTGATTTTTCCTACCACAATGAAAACTTGGAAGCCTTTTCAGAATTCATTAAATCAGTACAGTAACTTTGGAATATGGGCTTCAAAATTCTATTCCTTGGGCTTAAAACCTTCTTCTCTCTTTTATAAGCCCTATAACCGTAACATGTTCATTAGCTTTGCTATGCCCCAGTTCCCTTATCTGAAAAGTAGAGATAGTGGCAATACCTATCTCAAAGGGTTGTTATGCCACCTAATTGCCTTAACAGTCCCTGACACATGCTAAGTGCTCAATAAATATGACTATTACATTCCTGAAGCTGAGCAGCATGAGAGTGGGAGCAATACTGAACTTTCTACTTGACTTTGTCATCGTGACAAACTCCTTTTTCAACTAAAAAAAAAAAAATTCTACCGCTTTTCTCTAAGAGGAGAAAAACTTATCCATTAAGGAGCTACTTGAGTTGAAATATGCTATCAGGCCGCCTTATTTTGATGGATTGTGGAAAGTTTCCTGCAGCATGCAACCTGTGAAATGAAATAAGTTACCTTTTTGTAAACTCTTCTCGTACTAAGAAGGTTAGTGTCACTGCGGGTTCTCCAGGGACAATGCATGCTTTTCTTGGAGACTGACATTTAAAAGTATTTGATTGTTCAGTACATATTGTTTGAAGAGTTGCTTTACCATAATTTAATGGCAAATTCCACTCTGGATTTCCTGCCAACAAATCTATAAAGCTTTGTTTGAGTCTGAAAGCATTCAGAAGTTTTTCTTTAAACCTGGAAAGGTGCTGGGCGTACATTAAAAAGAAAAAGAAAAAAAGGAGGAGGAGGAAAAGAAGAAGAAAAGTCTTGTAGATGGAGAGTGAGTGTTTGATGTAGGAACTGGCTGGTCAGCTCCAGTGTCGAGCAATTAAGAGAAGTGTAAAAGGGACCAGATTAAGAGTAGAGCAATGTCAGCCAATAGCTCCCTCAGTGCCCATCCCAGAAGAAACAGCCCAGGCCCTAGTCTGTGCCTCTCATTCAACAGCTTTGTTCCTGCTCTGAGCTGATGTGATGACAAAGCAGCTTCTAGAGCATTCTTACCAGAATGCAACATTACACAACACCTGTTTGCACGTGGCAGCTGCTGCGGGTGTCTCTGGTTTATACCCAAGACTGGCATTCCAGTGCCAGGCTCAGGAAATAAACATGCAGTTTTCATGCTAACGTTCATGGATGGCACATGGTTAAAGAGCAGTTTCAGGCTTATGTCCCCAAAGTTGCATCTGTGTTAAACCACCCTATATTGATTTTGGAACAATGCAGATTAAAAATAGAATGAAAGTGTCCATCAATAGAGGACTTATTTTTTTAAAAGAGGGAGAAACATCATAAATATAATGTTGAGTGAAAAGAACAGGTTACAAAGGGATACGTAACTGTACGAAGCAATGTATGTGAATTTTAAAATAAAACTATATTACTTATTCTTTACAGAAACAAACACATATTGGAAAGTATGAAGCCATGCCCAGAAATCATGCACACCAACTTGAGCATAGTTAGCTAGCTCTGGAGAAGGATGAAGGGAAGAAGGAAAAGAGGGAGAAGGATGGGAGCAGGGACTTACCTGAATCTGAACTATTTATTTTCTTTTTTCTTTTTCTTTTTTTTTGAGACAGAGTCTCGCTTTGTTGCCCGGGCTAGAGTGAGTGCCGTGGCGTCAGCCTAGCTCACACAGCAACCTCAAACGCCTGGGCTTAAGCAATCCTACTGCCTCAGCCTCCCGAGTAGCTGGGACTACAGGCATGCGCCACCATGCCCGGCTAATTTTTTCTATATATATTTTTAGTTGCCCAGATCATTTCTTTCTATTTTTTTTTTTAAGTAGAGACGAGGTCTCGCTCTTGCTCAGGCTGGTCTCGAACTCCTGAGCTCAAATAATCCGCCCGCCTCGGCCTCCCAAGTACTGGGATTACAGGCGTGAGCCACCGCGCCCGGCCTATTTATTTTCTTTAAATCCAAAATAAAGAGATCTGAGACTAATACATCAAATGTTAATACCTATTAAACCTGAGACTAATATGTCAAAATATTAATATCTATTAAATATTAGGTGTATGGATATCTGTTATACATTCTGTACTTTTCTGTTTTTCAAATATTTCATAATTTAAAATTTTTAATAAAAATGGTATATCTGTTAGGCACCTAGCCTCTGCCAGACCCCTAGGGAGATAAAGGAATGGAATGCAAGAGGGGAACTTGCATTCCTTAAGGGTGATGCTTATCAGGGGTCCCAAGAACTAGCTGTTTGATAAGAATTTATTACAGTGGCTGTTCTGGCCCAGTTACTCTACACCCCACCCCCCCAGAAAAACCCCTATATAACTCAAAGCTTTCCCTCCCTCAGGGTGGATGCTCTTTTCGGCCTCCACCTATCTGCACCCAGATGCTCAAATAAACAGCATTTTGCTACACCTGAGGCTTTGTATGTCTCCCTCTTGGCTCCAGACCCAACAATATCCATATAATGGAACACCATGCAGCCATTAACAAGAATGAGGGAATTCTATACATATTATCAGAGAAATACGTACAAGAAATATTTTAGACCAAAGAACAGGTTGCAATATAGTAGAATATTATGATCTATTTTTGTCATGTCAACAGAAAAGAACCCAAACTCTGTAAAATAATTTAAAGAGTTTTATTCTGAGCCGAGTATGAGTGACCATGGCCTAGAGTAACGCCAAAGAAGCTTTGAGCAAGTGGTCTCGCTGTGGTTGGGTGACAGTTTGGTTTTATACATTTCAGGGAGACAGGAATTACACGTAAAGTCATAAATCAATACATGGAAGGTGTGCATTGGTTTGGCCCAAAAAGGTGGGACATCTCTAAGTGGGGAGGAAATGACAGGTTATAGGTGGGTTTAAAGATTCTTTGATTTGTAATTGGTTAAAGAAATGAAGCTTTGTCTGAAGGCTTGCAGGGTTTTAAGTTAAGATAAGGAAATCTGTCAATCAGAGACAAGCCACAGCCACATACCAGACATATACCCAGACTCAAGTGATCTGTTAAGTAAATAGAAGACCTGCAGGTGGGGTTTAAGCTTTGTTTTGCATAGCCTTAGGTCTGTTAATGAGTTAAAAAGGGCATCTCCAAGAAGGTAAGGGGGCGTGATGAGGCATGTCTGACCTCCCTTCTCATGGCCAGAAACTCAGCTTTAGGGTATTTCTGGGTTCCCTTTGGCAAAGAGGGGGTCCATTCAGTTGGATGGGGCGGCATAAGATTTTATTTTAGTTCACGCTTTATATGACACATACACACACACACGGTCTCTTTTGAATTTGTATCTCTAAACCATTCCCATGGGCTCCATACTCCCATATTTAATGCCTAAAATCTCCACTTGGATGTCACTGAAGCAATCAAAAACACACTAGGTCCAAAACCAACCTCTCCATCTTTCCCTCCAGATGTTCTCACCTTGCGCTCTTCCCCATCTCAGTATGTGCCACCCCCACACCCCCACCAGTGGCTGGAGCGAAAATCCCAGGGGTCAAGGACGCCCCTCTCTCTCCCTCAAGCCTTGCCAGTCCTACTTGCCCAATCTCTAATCCATCCTGTCTGCCCACCTTCCCTGCCGCCCCCGAGTCCACCACCTCTTCCTGTGAGGCCTGCGGGAGTGTTCCAGCTTGCTGTCCAGCATCCACTGCTGCTCCCTGGGATCCATTCCCCACACAGCAGCCAGAATGGTCCTGTGAAGACACAAATCATCCCTACCTGAAACCTATCAATATTCCCACGTTCTCAGCTCCCCAGTCTCACACCTCCCCTGCCTTATCTGTCGGGACCATCTCCCCCACTCCTGCTCCCCACTCCTGCTCCCCACTCTGCACTACTTGCATCTCCCCAGGGACCTTGCCTCTCCACCTCCCCAGGGCCACTGCCCATGCGGTGCCTCTGGCTTCAAATGCTTGGGGGTTTTTTTTTTCTCTTTTGTAATAAGAAATAACCCATACATTTAATTAAAATGTCCACAACTGAGGGAAAATCGAATACATTTATTTATTTGTTTTGATAGTTTTATTTACTTATTACTTGATATTTAATTTATTTAACTCAGCAGACACTCGTTGAATCCCAACCATGTTCCTAGGTCTATGCTAGATGTTATGTTTCGCTTGTTCAGCTTTCAAACCTAAGCCGATTGCAACAAGCTTCATAAGGACTTTCATTATGATTATAGCCTTTGTACAGGAATGTCTGTAGCTGAGCCTGTATCTCTGCTATGTGATGGGAAAGATTCAGAGGAAATGCAAACACACCTTCATTTCTCACAGGACAGAAAATCTCTTCTAACTAAGCCACCCCCTTAGGGAGACAAAGCTAAACAGTCCCCACTGCAATCATTTTTCCCCTTACTATATACAACTACCAGTCCAAACACCAAGTGAATTTCACCATGTTCCCACTGACCACTCATTCTGAGATTTCGGCATCAGTACTATTTTAAACTTCTCCCTATTGCTAACTTCTTGTGCCTAGGGTTTACCAGGTACTCCCTGAGAAGCTTCAGGGTTGGAGCCCATGGTGAACAGTTTCCGGGGTAAACAGCGAAGTCCCCAGTGCACCGTGCACCCTGCCTGTCAGAGCTGCTCTTGAGCACAGTGCAGATAAATGACTCATTTCAAAATCCTTGAGGCAAAAATCTACAAGGAGAATATGTGTTGGTAAGACCTGAACTCTCTGGGTTGATTACTGATACTAACCCAAGTCAGTTTCCTTTTTTACCTTTTTGTCTCCCTAAAAGATCTGAGTGTACACAAGAATACTCAGTGAACCTCTCTGACTAATTGTGATATGAATGGAGGTGGTTTAGCACAGTGTTTAAAGCATGGGCTTTAGAGCCACAGAAACTTGCTCAATATGCTCTTTTGTTCGTGACCCGCCCTTTGCTTCTGGACAAACTCCTACTCATCCATCAACACCCACCTTAAACATCACTTCTGGAAAAATTTCCCCAACACAATCAATCTAAGTAGGTAGTTATTTTTTTTTCTCAGTTCCCAGAGCATGTCTATTATATCTGGCTTAGCACTTGCCACATTGTCTCACAATTATTTGTTTATTTGCATGTCTTCCCCACTGAATAACTAAGTCCTCTAAGGCCAGAGCCACACCTTACTCTGTTTAGCATGAGGTCTATCATATATAGTAATAGTCAAATATGAATGCTCAGTAGCCAGTTAGACCTGGGTTCAAATCCTGATTTCACCTTTGATTACCTGTTTGGCTATATGAAGTTCCTTAATCTGTCTATGCCTTAGTTTCCTTATCTAAAAGATATCTACCTCTCAGGCTTGTTGAGAAAATTAAATTAGTCATTGCACATAAATGCAGTAGTAACTGGTTCATGCTAGAGAATTTTTAACTTTCATTTTTATTATTAGCCAAATATATGTTTGTTTGCCAAACTAATAAGTGAATGACCCACACCTCTGATCTCCACCCCTTCATGCCGATTGAAGACAGCACGATGAATGAAATGTAGTAGGAAATGTCATTGACATCATGCCCACTTTTTTAATAAAAATACAGCTAAAAATAAACAGTCACTTATGGATGATGCCTGTTAGAGGAAAATAAGCTAAGTTTTCTAAACTGCTTCTTGAGTTATGATAAACAAATAAAGCTCAGTTTAATGCTGCAGGTCTTATAATGTGCATTTTTATAGTCTACCTGTTTGGGCAAGTGATTTTTCTCTAGAAGCTTGCATGAGACAGCTTAATTGGTGGTCATGAGAATAGATGCAGCTGATTACACATCACTTAAAAGCATTTCAGGTCTATTTTTTTCACTTTGTAATCTTTTACCCTTATCCTTCCCTGGCAACTTTTCTGCTTACTCCTGATGGAAGTTTAAGAGATAGACACATTTTCATAAAAATTTGCAGCTTGTCATGCTGCCTCAGGCTCTTGGTTCTTTCCTTAATTACAACAATAGTAGCACCAGTTCTGGGAGTGCCTACTGTGTGCTAGCTGTGTGCCAGGCACGCCTGATCTCTCCTTTCCCCAGTGCTCTCACATACCCTTCTAACACAGCAGATACTTCCATCTATTATTTCATTGTTTATCATCGACCTCTCCTTCCCTCCCATCCTCACCTCCTTGGAAGGTAAGAGCCCAAGGGCAAGTATCTCAATTTTGTTTCCCAATATAGCTCAAGAGATTAGGACAAAGCTTGGCATATAGTAGGCGCTCAATAAACATTTGTTGACTAAATGCATCTTCATACAATCCTAAAATAAATAATATTGTCTTCATTTTGAGGTTGGGGAAACTGAGGCCCAGAGCTATAAAATAAATAGCCCAGCATCACACAGCTATCATGTAGCAGCTGTGACCCTTGGATTCAGGTTTGTCTGATTCTAAATTCTATACTTTCTCCATCAGGGCATACCCTGTTGCAATTGAGTCCTCTTCTAGAACATATGCAGTGCCTAGGCCTGGGCTGGTTTGAGAGGGGATTTGAGATTGAGAACTTGGCAACACCAGGACTGCACATAATTGTGTTGTCAGATCTAGGCAAGAACGGGGGTCAGACTGCTGGCCACAAGGAGGGGGCTTGGAAGGAGGATTGTTTGGTCATACCACTCTCTGCTCTGTGCTCAAAGAGAATTTCTGGTCTTTTGAGAACCCCATTTTTGCTGTGTGCCACAAATTAGTATAATCTCCCTTGCCTCTTACAGACCTTCTAAACTTCCTGTGAAGATTCATGGTGTCTGGGCAGAGGGTCCAGTTTTTTGGAGAAAGGATGCTCCATAAGTGCCAGGTGTTAACAAGTACATTAAGTTCTTAAGTGTACTATAGTGATCATTTATTGCTACACGTTCCCTTTAATATCAGGTACTGGACAGCTTGGTTCCTGGACGTCTCATATTCAAAACCCAAACCTATTTCATCCCCTTTGTATACTGAAAGTAAAGAAAATATTGCTGAGTTCCACATTTCCAAATTCAGAAACCAAGACCTGTGTGGGAGGTTTGCTGTGGTCTCCTCCTCTCATGGTACACACTTGCCGGGCAAGCTCCCAACTGCACAGCTTCAGCCTCCACTTACACATGACGGTTCCCCAATCGGCATCACGCTCCCATGTTGCTTTCCGGACTCCAGACTCAGTTTTGCAGCTGCTTCCTGCACACATCTACCAAGATGGATGTCCAAAAAGCAACTCACGTCCAGCATATTCAAAGCTCAATTTAAGTCTAACCGCTTGTAGGCCTTTTGCCTAAGATCAAGTGTAAGTCTAAATACCCTCTCCCCAACCCTGAACTCTTTGTCTAAATGAATGGTATTTGTCATCTTTTACTCCTCCTCAGTTCTCATTTCCTCACCTCCCACAGCCAAGTATCAAATCCTGTCCATTCCAAATCAGGACTGCGGCTCACATCTGTTTCCTACTCTCCATGTTTTACAAACACTGCCCTAGATCTGGGCCCCATCTGCTGCTTACCTCCTCCTGGGTCTTTCTGCACATGGTTTCTTCCCTCCACACATGCTCGCCACAGTTATCTTTTGACAGGACAGATCTGGTGATGCTACACGCTCCTTCGACTCTAGGCTTTCGGCTTTGGTCCCAGTCGATCACACTTACATCACCACCTCTTCCAGGCAAACCCAATGCTTCCAACTCCTCACCCTCACCTCCCATGCAGTGGCCTTCATTTCTTCATGCCTTTGCACACTCTGTTCCCCTTGTCGGGAGTGCCTTTCCTCCTCTTTGTCACCTGACAGGCTCCCATGCATCTTTTAGGTCCCATCTCCTCTCTTTTTCCAAATCCCTCCAGGGAGAGCAAGTAGCACCCTTCTCTGCAGTTCTGTAGTCCTGCATAAATGCTGTCTCAAACACTCAATAATAGCAGTCACATGGCACACGTTATGTGACAGGCACTTTTCAGATCACTTTACATATTCATCTAATCCTTGCAACAACCCAATGACTAGTTATCACCTTTATCCTCATTTTATGAATCAAGAGGCTGAAACCAGAGTTGAATCACTTGTCCGGGGTCACTCAGCTATGAAATAAAATGCCCAGTCAAATCAAGTCACTCTGTACCAGAATCTGTGCACTTGCCCGCTACCCTTTTGTCTCCCACTGTGGAATGTGTCCATCTGTCTAACCCGTAAGTTTCTTTGGTTTCTCCAACTCTAAAACCTGGATAACTCTTATTAATGGCTATTTCTCAGGCTTTGGGGGAGCAGTAACAATACTATCAGAAAGCAGATGTATTAATAGATATAGATAGTGAAATGCTGATCGAGCATTAAGCTCTTCAGCCTGGACTATTGCACCAGCCGGTCTCTTGACTGCAATCCTTCCCGTCCATCCTCCACTTTGCCACTGGTTAGGATTCTAGAACACAGATGAGGTGGTATAACTCTTGGTACCTAAAATCAATGACTCTGTATCGTCTCAAGGACACCACCCAACTCTCCAGCTGTTAAGAGAAATGTGGGCCTTTCATAACCTGGGCCTGCTGTCCCCTGCAGTGTTTGCTCTACTGTTCCCCTGAAGGCAACTTACACTCAGCCATAAAAAAACACTAGTCGTTTCTGAACACACCCATGACCTACTTACCCCCCAGCCCGCATGTCTTTGCCTGGTCTGTTCCCGCAGCCTTCCTTCTTTCATTACCTGCTCGGTGAACATCCACTCATCCACTAAGACTCTACTCCATGGCACCCCCTCTGTGAAGCCCACCCTGATATCCTCAGGCAGAATTAGGCCCACTAACTTTATGCTACCATTGCTCTGGGACAGCCACTAAAAAAGGAAGCTTCACCAACTGAATGGAATTGAATTGAATTTTATAACGAGGTGTCATCTGGGCCTACCCACTTCTTGGATATGTTAGTTCCCTAGGGCTGCCATAACAAAACACCCGCAAACTGGGTGGATTAAAACAACAGAAATGCATTGTCTCACAGTTCTGGAGGCTAGAAGTCTGAAATCAAGGTGTCCGCCAGGTCATGCTCTGACAGCTCCAGGGGAGGAAACTTCCTGGCCTCTCTGAGCTTTTGGTGTTTGCTGGCAGTCACTGATGTTCCTTAGCTGGCAGAAACATCACTGCAGTCACATAGCTGCCTTCTCCCTGTGTATCCTCACAACATCTCTCCTCAGTGCCTGTCACTGTGTCCAAATTTCCTCTTTTGTAAGGACACCAGTCATATTGGGTTAAGGTCTACCCTAATGACCTTCCTTTAATTTGATTACCTCTGTAAGGACTCTATTTCCAAATAAGGTCATATTCTGAGGTACTGAGGATTAGGACTTCAACACATTTTGGGGGGCAGGGGATACAATTCAAGCCATAACCATGGGCAATTGTGTCCATAACTTTCATTTGAGACCCTCAAACAATCAGCATCACAGACTCTCTGTGATTGCCATGGCTTACTTCACCCTGTTTCTATCTGTCTTCTCTGCTGTGTTCACACAAGCTGTTCCAGTTCCAACACATGGCCCCCATAACTGGATGTCGTCAATATTTTCAAAACTTAATCCAACAAGATCGGGAATTTCATGCACTTAGCAACTTCACAAGATGGGGAGGTGGATACAGGGAAGGATGTCATTAAGCATCTGCCATCTTTCTCACTCCATCTCTTCCAGAAGCTTGGCCAGTTTCCAACCCAGGATCTTCCTAAGAGAACCTCATTATTTCCTGGGGAACATATTCCAGTTCTCACCTCCCACCCCCAACTGTACTGCTTCCCTCCCAGAGACCACCCCTGTCAGACCACTCTGGCTTCCCCAGCCACCCCCCTCCTACCCAGGCTTCAGTAAGTAAAAATTTTCTCAAACAAAAAGTGTTTGTTGCATTTTTATTGATCACTTATGTGCTGGCCTGAAGCTAGATGCTGATGATACAACGAGAGCAAGAGAGAAGTATTCCCTGTCTGTATGAAGTGTAGAGTCGGCTGGGAAGGCAGATGTTAAACGTGTGGTTGCCAGCATTATCGGTATTATGGCATGAGGCTTACAGAAGAAAGGTGCTGGGCGTGTATAACAATAACAAGTGCTGCAACTTTTTAATGAAGTTATACTGCATGCCAGGCACCATTCTAGGCCGTGAGAAATCACTATCCTCATGGAGTTTACATTCTAATGGGGGACACAGGCCAATAAAAATGTTAACTAGTGGTAAGTGCTATGAAAGAAAATCAATCAGGATAAGCTGGGGGTGGGGGTTAAACAGTCTGTGTGTTATATTGGTTAGGATTAGGTTCCATTGCACAAGACAGGCAATAGCAATTAAGGGTGGCTTAATGTAAGGTTTGTTTGTTTCTCTGACTCCAGGAAATCCAGATGTAGGCAGCCCAGGACTCCTAAAGTAGTTTCAAGGTCATCAGGCTCCCTCTCTCTTTTTTCTCTGCCATTCTTAATACATCATCAAGATTGTCTCATGATTCAAAGTGGCTGTGAGAGCTCCAGCCATCATATCTGAGGTCCAGAAATTAAAAGGGAGAAAATTAGTGAGGGTAAATAGAGAGAACCTCTCAGCTGAGTCATCTCCTTCCAAGGCACTTTAACAAAAACTTCAATTGACTTCTTCTTCTTACATTTCAATGGCCACCCCTAAATGCAAAGAAGATTGAGAGATTAAATACATCAGCTATATACCACGCTACCCAGAATATACCATATAACCAGAGTTTACTCATAAGGAAGAAGGAAAAGATGGTGTTGAAAAGACAACATGCCATATTTGCTGGGGCCCATGTCTGGGCTTTCCAGAGAAAGGGAGGCTTCGGCTGGCACTGGAAGATGAGTGGGAATAGCAAATCCAAGAGGAGGGCAAGGAAAGGAGCATCGATGAAGGTCGAACAGCAGTGCTGATGTTCATGAGGGCTGGGGCCAAGGTCATCTTTGCACTCCAGCGCCTAGCTCATAACCTGGCACAGTGCTCATCTCAAGAAATATTTGTTTATTAAATACTTGCCTCTAATTGGGTGCTTATGCCACATAAATACATAATCTCTACCCCAGGAGGAATGTCCCCAAAGAGATTCTCTCAGTTATTCCATTCTGCTTACAGCAAAGCAAATGACTCTTGGTGAAAAATCATCTCATGTCCAGATACAGATAGGGCCATTCACTCAGGTACCCAGAAGTCAAAATATGAACCACGTGCTGCAGTAAAAGCTGATCACAGCGTCCCAGTGACTCGAGAACACTGCTTCGCAGACCAGTGAAGCTCACACACGAGATGTCCTTTGTTGTTTATAGCTGCAGGAGCTGCTGAGGTTGGGGTTAAGGCGAGGAAATGAGAAGAAACCTGCCCAGCCCTTCCTGTTGATGGAATTCCAGTGGAGCCTCGTTCTCACGTTTGGTGATTATTGAGCCAAGTCTGGGAACCCTGGCACTGAGCCAGCCTCAGCTCTGCTGGCAGGCCTGGGAGGTGTGGATGGGATAGCACAGAGGAGGGACAAGGGGAATGTGTGCCTTGCTCAGAGCCTGGCATGTAGTAGGTGTTCAATAAATATTGGCTGGCTACATGGCTGGGGCTCTGGAAAAAGGGTTAATAGAAGAGTGATATGTGAAGTAATTCATAAAAGATGAACAGGGGTTCTTGCAAGGGTAGGAAGAAGGGTCACACATTGCAGATGGAGGAACAACGTGTGCAAAGGGAGAGAGGTGTGGACCACGTAGCATGTGCAGGAGGCCTCGAGCAGTTCGGTGAGGCCGGGGGAGAGTGGAGGTGGACACGAGGCTGTTCAGAGGTGTTGTGCAGGGCAGTGCTGAGATGTCTGCACCTTCTCCAGTGGGCAATAGGGAGCTTTTGATGAATGCTGAGCAGAGGACAGATGTGACCACAGTCACAAGGTCCTCTGTCCCTCTCCTCCTCAGCCACTGCCCCAGTGCAGATCACCCCCAGAGTCACAATCCCGCTTCCATTGGCTGATCTCCCTCTGTTGCCTCACCCCTAGACCCTTTCCTTTCTCCATCCCATTCCTGTTGTCACCACAGGGGCCTTCAATATCCGTGGAGATGTATCTCCCAACACCTTTGGCTTCCCAGCTTTGGTGACCTTCACCTTCAGCAGCCCTCTGCAGCCATCCCCACCATGGACCATCTCCACCTTGAGAAACTCAAAGCCTAGCTATTCCCTTCCTCTGTCATCTGAGCAGCCAGAGAGACCCAATCATGTCATACCCCTGCTTAAGGCTCTTCCATGATTATCAGGGCTTTGCATATAAAATCCGAACTCCTTCCTGTGGCTTTCTGGGCTCCACATACCCTGGCCCCTGCCTACCTCTGCAGCCTCACCCTGGGCCACCCTCCCCGCACCCTCCACTCTGCCTCCGTCCCTCATCCTTTCACGGCTACAGTCAAATCTCCACCCCCTGACACCGAACTTCTCAGATGAGTTCTCATTACTTGCTGTCTCCACCTTTCCATGTCCCACTCACTCCTCAAGCTACTGAATGTGGCTTCAGCTCCCACCACCCACTGACATGCCTCTCTCCAAGGTCATATTTACAAATTGCCAAACTCGATGAGTCCAGGTGGCCACCTTGTCCTGAAACTCATGCCCCCAACACGGTTTCCATGATGTTACCTTTTCTTACTTTTTTGTTATTTTGCTCTTTCTTCATCATTGTGAATCCCCCTGTTCTACTGTTTAAATATGTCTTCTGCAGAGCTCGTCTCCATCCTCTTATCTTCAACTCCTCATTCTTCTTTGAGCAACCAAACCCCTGGCTGCCAGGTCCCCTCATCAGGTAACACCCCGACACGCACCTCCACTCCACACATTCCAAATCGATTTCACCACCTCTCACCCCCACGGCTGCCACGGCCTATTCCACACCGAGCAAGGCAAGCACCCACCCACATCCTTCCATATGCCCGGGCTGGAAAACTAGGAGTCATTCTAGGCTCCTCCTTCTCCCTCATCTTCCACCAAAGATGAATCACACATGCGAATGAGGCTAGATGTCTAGATGGTCACCTCAGTGTCTCGGATCTGCCTGCTTCTCCCCATCCTAATCCAGCCCTTCCTCAGCTCTCTTCCAGACTACTGGACCACCTGGTTACTGGGTTCTCTGCTTCTGTTTTTTATCTCTTGTCCTCCCTGGATTCTGAAGGACCACGTCTTTTAATGTCCTCTGAACATGCCAGAGTGTCTGGTGCACGGTAGTTGCTTTTATTAGGTGTTTGTGACCATATGAATGAAAGAATGGACAAATGGGAAAAGGCATTTGCCATTGCCCAGTTCAAAACAATATGTTCACGACACTAAAATTCACAAATCACTTGCACATACGTTGTCTCATTTGTCACAAAAACCCTGTTAGGCACTTATTATTATGCCTAACCCTGGTTAAATAAATTGACCAAGAACATAGAATTAGTAAGTGGAAAAGCCTGAATTTGAACCTATAGGGTCAAGCATTAAACTTTCCACCAAATCACAGAGCCTTTCTCAGCAGGTGCATTATTTTTAGGTGTTAGCCGGTGTTAGCCAAATTGATCATCTACTCTACTGAGCAGTATTGTCTCTAAATGACACTTTTTTTCCCTTAGAAAATGAAATGTATTTATTTCCTCCTGTGCCACCTCAGGTGGGGATTTCTGTCCTGATGTGTATGCCCCCAAATTGTCCCCCAGCAACCAAAGGCAGGAAGATTTATATGCTTCTCTGTAGCTTGAGACACTTCCTTGGTGACTTGGGCAGCTACTCATCTCTTAGAAAGGCTAAAATAGATAAAATATCACCCAACTAGAGTTTGCGTTCCTGTGCTGTCTTCCGCTAAACCTGCTCCTCCTCCCGTATTCCCTTTCTCAGTGAAGAGCCGCCCATTTCTCAGGCCAGAAACAGTCCTCGTGTCTGAGTCTTCCCTCCGCTGACCTCTGCACATCCAACCCAAGGCCAAGCCAGGTCTCCTCCCGTCCTCGGCATCCCACGGGGTGCTCTCCTCTCTCCATCCCAACAACCTCTGCCCTCACTCAGGCTTCCAGCTGCTCTTACCTGCACCGGGAGTCAGCCTCCTGACACCTGTCTCCACTTCCATTTTGCGTACACCAAGCCGTCATGCACACTCTAGCCCAGGTCACACACACAGGCAAATCAGCTCATATCAGGGTTTCTGCCTTTAAGTTTCCAATGTTTTCTCATTTGTCTCAAGATAAAGCCCCACGTCTTAATCATGGCAAGGGGACCCATCGGTCCAGCCCCCACCTAGCACTCAGCCTCCTCTCTCCCCACTGTCTACTCTCGGCTCAGCTTGTGGGGTCTCTCCCCCTGCACTTTGCACTTTCTGGCCCCCTCCATAGATTTCCAGCCCCTCCCTCATTTCATTGATGAACTCTCACTGGTCCTTCAAATCTCAATTTAGCCGTCAGCTGCCCCTAGCCTCGCTGGTTTCCACAGTGTGGGTTAGAGGCCTGGCTGGTTTTCCCAGGGAAGCCCTGGCACCTACCCACGCTGTGTTGTGAGCATCTATGTGCTCACCTGCCCTTCACCTCCACACCCGTTACACAGTGAGCTCTGGGAGGGCCTGGGTGTGTCTTGTTCACCTCTCTGCCTCTAGCTCCTCGGCCAGTGGATCATGAGTTTGTTGAATAAATGAATCCCTGTCCTCCCCTCTTCCAACTCCCCAGTCCCCCACAGTGGGGGAGGCACAAGTGAAGAGCCATCCTACATCTGTGTTATAAAAACCATAATGGAGTTGCGTACAAGGTGCCTTGAGAGCAAGGGGAAGCTCCCGATGTCTCCATTGACCTCACAGCAGAAACATGCCTAGGATGTTCACTTCTTGGAAAAGCAGCAGACGGAAAGGGCACCCAAACTTCCAACCCTGAAGGTCAGCTTAATAGTAATTCATAATTCCAGACCAGTGGCCCCCATTCTCTTACCATATGAGCACCCCTTCAAATATCAAATAGCTTAGAGGCCCCCACATAATAGTAGCTGATGCAGAAAATCCTAAACTCCCCCAACTTCAGTAAGGATTTCAACTTGTCACAATGCCATCTACAAAAATTCACAAACTAGCAGTACATGAAAGGGAAACGTGATTTATTATGCTCAGACTGCACCTGGTATGGGTATAGATTTAGGGACCCCCTGTAAAATCTCCACACACACTCCTTCCCCAGGAGCCAGTGGTTTAGACTGACTGATGCTGAAGGCATCCAAGCCCTTAATGCCCCTTACTTGCCCTTTCCCCCCGGGCCTGGACCAACTAGTGGAAGACGAGATTGAAAAATGAATAACTGGTAATACTTTCATAACTAAGCATTCTATTTAGGCATTAAGAGATTAGTTCAAAAATGTTATAAGCCTGAGCAAGAGTGAGACCCTGTCTCTACAAAAAATAGAAAAATTAGCCAGGTATGGTGGCTGGCACCTGTAATCCTGGCACTTTGGGAGGCCGATGCAGGAGGATTGCTTGAGGTCAGGAGTTCGAGACCAGTACGAGCAAAAGCGAGACCCTGTCTCTACAAAAAGTAGAAAAATTAGCCAGGTGTCATGGTATTCACCTGTAGTCCCAGCTACTCAGGAGACTGAGGCAGAAGGATCACTTGAGCCCAGCACTTTGAGGTTGCAGTGAACTATGATGATGCCACTGCACTCGAGCCCAGGCAACAGAGTGAGACCCTGTCTCAAAAACAATCTTTTTCAATTTTAAATCTTTAAATAAAAGATTAGTTCAAAATGATACAAATTTGTATTTTAACACAGAGGGAATATATTTAATACTGTCCTTTAGGCAACTCATTATGGACTCACTCTCCCGCAAAGCCTGATGAGATGAGAAGACTGCTCCCAGGTAGCATGGATCACTTTGCCGAGCCCCCTTCACCGCATGGCAGGCGGCTGGTGGGGGGTCCTGCTGAAGTTACTCCCGCGAGTTCCAGTGCACCTTTCACTCTCACAACCTCAGGTCCTGTGTTCAGCTGCCACATTCAACCAGGACACAGCAAACAACCCCCCACGGTACTTTGCTCATATCTTAATTATGACATCTCATTTATTCTTTCTCTTAATTACTTAAGTTATATGTACTTATTTTAAAAATTCAAATAAAACCAAAGTGTTAAAAATAAAAAATAAACGTTTCCTCCTTCATTCCTCAGTCCCATTTCCCAAAGATAACCACAGGAAATAGAATATCAGTGTTCTGTTCTGTTTATTAGAAACAGAAAAAAATTAAACCACACCATACCCATTGTTCTATAACTTGATTTTCCTTTTCTTTTTCTCTCTTACTGTTTTTTACTTTTTATTATGGAAATCTTCAAACCAATAAATAAACACAGAGAACAGAATAATGAATCCCATGTACCCATCACCCAGCTTCAACAAATAGCAATCATTTTCCAATTTTGTTTTATTTACCTCCTCCCCTACAGCCTCCAATTTTTCTTTTCTGAAATACCCCAGCAAATCCCAGCCATCATATTATTTCACCATAGTATTTGACCATGTATTTCTATCAGGTAAAAATCTTTTGAAAGCATGAAGATTTTTAGCATTATCATATCTAAAAGTAACACTCTCTGCTCATGACAAAGCTTGGGAAAAAAACACTCTCTTATAATATTCTGTTTTCTTTTTTCCCTGATTGTTCTTAAGATGTGCTTTTTTTTCTTACCTTTGGTTTGTTTGAATTAATATCCAAATGAAGTCCATAACTGGTTGATATGTCTGTCTCTTAAGTCTCTTTTAATCTATAGTATGAATAGGAATAGTTATATCTCCCTTCCTTCTTTTGGGCTATTTATTATTAAGGAAACCAGGTTTTTGTCCTGTAGAATTTCCCACAATGTGGATTTGGCTGATTATATACTCAGAATATCATTCCACATGTTCTCTACTCTGCCGGTTTCCCGTAACCTCCTCAATAGAACTAGACTCCTGATTAAATTCAGATTCAGTTATTTTGGGTGCCATATTTTATAGGTAGGACTGAGTACTTCCTATTTTATCATACCAGGAGGTAAGCATGACTAGATGATCCCTGGATTTCAATCTTGTCAGCTGATACACCCACTATAAGGTTTCCTTGGCATCTACGCATTTTGGCATCCATCAGTAATCGTTAGAGCCATTAATTCATTAGGGGTTGCATAACGGTGATTTTCTAATTCAGTCATTCCTGCATTTGCTAGCTAAAATTCTTTCGTAAAGAACTTCCCCCATCAACTGTTTGATGACTTAGAAACACAGTGTGTACAGGAAAGACAGAATAAATGTTCTCTTTATTACTGATTTCTAGAAAAACAACTTGGTATCCTAGCAACCTCCAAAGTCAATTAATGAGTTAATTTCTTTTTTTGCAGTATCATTGTGAATCTCTAGATTTTTATATTTTTGACAAATCCATTGCAGTTTTTATTCTCACTGAAACTCAGATTTTCCCATTGTTAGCCACTGGGACCCCTTAGGTTGGTCCTGTGTTCTTTAGACATAATCACAAAGTTTTTAACAGTTTAATTGCTTTTTAGTACATAAGCTATAGTAAATCCATTTCACTCATTTCCTACCCTGGATTTGAAATCAGCCATTACTTTAAGAAGCCCTTACTCTTTTAATGGAAAATGATATTTAGATGCCACAATATAGATGCTAGGGTGCCCATTACTACTGGGTGGTCATTGATTCTGGAACTTTTCAGTGAGCAAAGCTAAGAAATGTATAATGCTTAGCACTATAAAAATAAATAATGAATTTATACTACTTCCACTTACTTACTTTTTTAAACAATATATCATTGATGCTTTTCCATGCCAGCAATGTAGATCACATTATTTTAATAGCCATATAATATAAAATAATGTGATTATAACATAGTTTATATAACTGGTTTCCTATTCAGATGATTTCTAATTTTTCATTATTACAAACGTTGCTGCAGTGAAGAACATGGACATACATCCTTGCTCACTTGCACAAATATTCTGTAGATTCTTAAAATTAGAATTTTTGCCTTAAAAGTATAAATCCAATGGATTGAATTAAATTAAAATCCCAATACCAGTGTCTTAGAGAGTATTTTTAATGATATAATGCTACCTGTTTTATTTACCCCTGCTTTTGCAGGCCTAAACCTTAGGCCTGGTGCATAGTAGTCAGACAGTATTTATATATTGACCTGGCTTGGGAAAGCCAAGGCCCATAGAAGTAGATGTAGAAAAGAAAATTTTAGGCTGACCCCTCTGTAACAATGCAAAGGAAACTCGGAAAGCTCTACGCCTCTGGTACAAGGAGGATAAGAGCACATGAAGCAGGTCTAAGCCTAACCCACAGATTGTAGGCAAGTTCAGCTGAACCTAGCCTGGATTAGCTAACCCCCAGCTGACTCACACAGATGCATGGGCAAGAATAAATAATTATGACTTTAAGGCACACTGAATTTTGGGGTGATTTGTTATATTGTATTATTTATCATCTTATTCTTAGATAGAATGACTCATCATCATAAAGATACCAGTTCTGCTCAAGATAATGTGTATGTTTAATATAATACCAATAGAATAAGCTGAGAAAAGTTATTATTAGCTAAATAAGATTTTCTAGAACTGAAATTGTAAATGATACCAAAATGAAAAGGGAAAGACCAGAGAAGTGAGGAGAGCAGTGTGGTAAGATTCCTGTCTTGCTTAGAAGCAAACACAGATTTTCCTGCTTAGGGCTAAAGCAGAGTTGTAAACTGAGTCCCTTAATAGTGAAGACAAATCCCAACTCTCACACACATGAAGCCTCTCAGTAAAGGCTGGGAAATTTATTGGTTCCAGGCATTTAGGAAAATCTCTGTCTAATCCTTAATGACTAACTGAGCAGACTTTACTACAGAACTCACTCAAGAAAGTCACTAAAAAAATAAACAGAAATAACAAAAAGAAAAAAGAACAACAAGGACAAACAGCAACAAAACAAACCCTAGGGAAGAGAATAATATTATTTCCAGAGTTGCAATGTTTGTATTATTTCGAATGTCCAGTTTTCAACAAAAAATTATGAGATATGCAAAAAATAAGAAAGTATGACTTATACACAGGGAAAAAATGCAACCAAGAGAAACTACCCATGAAGAAGCTCAGATGTAGAACTTATTAGACAAAGACTAAATCGGCTATTTTAGGTATGTTGAAGGAACAAAGTAAACCATTCCTAAGAAACTAAAGGAAAGAATGAAAGTGTTGTTGCAACAAACAGAAAATACAGAGACTCATTTTAGATATAAAGATATAAGTAAGTTAAAAGTGAAAAGATGGAAAAAGATATTCCATGCAAATAGTAATCAAAAGAGAGCTGGGGTAGCTATACTAATATTAGACAAAATATACTTTAATTAAAAAACTGCTACAAGAAACAAAGAAAATTATATATTGATAAAGGGGTCAATTCACCAAGAAGATAACAGCTATAAGCATATATGCACCAAGTATCAGAGCCCCCAAATATATGAAGCAAACATTGATAGAATTGAAGGAAGAAATAGTTCCATAATAATACTTGAAGACTTCAATATGCCACTTTCAATAATGGATAGAACAATCAGACAGAATAGAAATAAGGAAATAGGGGACTTGAACAATGCCATAAACCAACTACACCTAACAGACATATGTGGAACACTACACCCAACAATAATCCAATATATATTTTTCTTTCTTTTTTTTTTTTTTTTTGAGACAGAGTCTCACTCTGTTGCCCGGGCTACAGTGAGTGCCGTGGCATTAGCCTAACTCACAGCAACCTCAAACTCCTGGGCTCAAGTGATCCTTCTGCCTCAGCCTCCCAAGTAGCTGGGACTACAGGCATGTGCCACCATGCCCGGCTAATTTTTCTATATATACATTTTTAGCTGTCCATATAATTTCTTTCTATTTTTAGTAGAGATGGGGTCTCGCTCTTGCTCAGGCTGGTCTCGAACTCCTGAGCTCAAACAATCCGCCCGCCTCGGCCTCCCAGAGTGCTAGGATTACAGGCGTGAGCCACCGGGCCCGGCCCATATTTTTCTGAAGTACATCTAGAACATTCTCCAGGATGAATCATATGTTTGGCCACAAAACAATAAATTTAAAAAGATCGAAATCATACAGACTATTTTTTCTGATCACAATGGAATGAACTAAAAATCAATAATAGAAGAAAAACTGGAAAATTCATAAATATGTGAAAATTAAACAAAATACCCTTAAACAACCAATGAATCAAAGAAGAAATCATAAAAGAAATTATAAAATCTTGAGACAGATAAAAAAAATACCAAAACTAATGGGATGCAGTGAAAGTAGTGCTAAGAGAGAAATTTATAGCTTTAAATGCATACATTAAATAAGAAAACGATCTCAAATCAGTAATCTAACTTTATACTATAAAGATTTTTTGAAAAAGCAAATTAAACTCATAGCTAGCACAGGGAAAGACATTATAAAGATTAGAGATAAATAAAATAGAGAATAGAAAAACAAAAGAGAAAATCAATAAAACCAAAAATGATTCTTCGAAAAGATCAACAAAATTGACAAATCTATAGCTAGATTGACTAAGAAAAAAGAGAGAGGACTCAAATTATTAAAATCAGAAATAAAAGTTGGGGACATTAATACTGATTTTACAGAAACAAAAAGGATTATAAGAGAATACTATGAACAACCGAACACCAACATATTGGATAACCTAGATGAAACACACAAATTCCTAGAAACACACAATCTACCAAAATTAAATGAAGAAATAGAAAATTTGATAGACCTTATGTAACTAGTAAGAAAGCTGAATCAATAATCAAAAACCTGACAGGTACAGTGGCTCACACTTACCCCAAAGATCAGGAACAAGACAAGGATGTCCACTTTTACCACTTCTATTCAACATAGTATTAAGGGTTTTAGGCAGAGAAATTAGGCAAGAAAATGAAATAAAAGGAATCCAAATTGAAAAGTAAGAAGTAAAATGATTTCTGTTTGCAAATGACATGACATAGAAAACCCTAAAGATTCCATACCAAATAAAAAACTATTAGAGCTAATAAATTTAACAAAGTTGCAGGTTACAAAATCAACACACAAAAAAATCAGTTGCATTTCTATACACCAACAATGAACAATCCAAAAAGGAAATTAAGAAAAGAATTTCATTTACTATAGCATCAAAAAGGATAAAATAAAATACTTAGGAACAAATTTAACAAGGACTCAAAAGACTTGGACACTGAAAACTACAAAATATTGCTGAAAGAAATTAAAGAAAATATAAATAAATGGAAAGACATCCCATGTTTATGGATTAGAAGATTTAGTATTGTTAAGACGACAATATTGCCCAAAGGTGTCTACAGATTCATTGCAATCTCCATCAAATCCCACTGGCATTTTTTGAAGAAATAGAAAAATCCATACTAAAAGTCATATTTTACTTCAAAAACTAGTCAAAATAATTTTTAAAAAGAAGAATAAAATATGGAGAACTCATACTTCCTGATTTCAACACTCACTACAAAGCTATAGTAATCAAACCAGTACAGTACTGGCCTAAGAACAGACATTCAGAACAATGGAATAGAATAGAGAACTCAGAAATAAATCTTTGCATGTATGGTCAATTAATTTTTGATAAGTGTGCCAAGACCATTGAATGGGGAAAGGACAATTCAAATTTTAAAATTTTTTGTGCATCAAAGACACTATCAACAATGGCAAAAAATGGAATGGGGGAAATATTTGCAAATCATATATCTGATAAAGAATTAATATCCAGAATATATAAATAACTACAACTCAACAACAATCTCTTCCCCCAAAATCCTATAGTAAATGGTCAACGGACTTGAATAGACATTTCTCTATGAAGATAATACAGATTACCAGGGGGTGGTGGGGTAGGAGGAGAAGAAAGGGACGTTATTGTTTAATGGATACAGAGTTTCTCTTTGGGATGATGGAAAAGTTCTGGAAATGGATAGTGGTGATGGTTATAAAGCATTGTGAATATACTTAATGCCAATTAACTATACACTTAAAAATTGTTAAAATGATAAATTTCATGTTATCTATATTTTGCCACAGTAAAAAATCAAAGAAAATAAAACAATATATTTCCTATATGTTTCCACTAAAAAGTTCTAAAAGCAATCACTAACCCAGTGCCAATAAGCACCCCTAGCGTCCAGACTGTGTTTTCTAAATATCATTCCCACTGAAAGGAATATGAGTTCCTTGAAGTGACAGGTGATTTCAGGACTGGGACAGAAAATGTACAGCATAAGCCTAGAATGTTTTGACCCACCTAAGTGCAAAGGAAGCTATCAAAGACTATGAAAAATATGTGAAAAGGATTCAGGAGCTGACTTGAAGAGGCTCCCACTAGCTAAAGGTGGGACAATTTTGAGCATCAGAGAGATTAATAACTACAATGGTTTAAAATACATTAAAATTTGACATTGAAAACTTCATAATGATCCTCAAAAAGATGAACAAACAAGAAAAATCTATTAGTCACCTTTGGAGAATGGTAGGGAGCAACCTCATTATTTGGAACACTGGAGAACAAAAATAAAAGGCAAGAATGTTACTTTTATCCTGTCTTTCAGGATAATCAGGATTTAAGCTGTCCTTTAGGTTAATAGTCAATGAAAGAAAGATTCTTTCTATAGAAGTATTCCACTTAATGAAGAAGGAAGGAGGGAGGGAGAGAGGGCAGGAAGAAGAGAGGGATGAAGGAACAAAGGACCAGAGAGGGACAGAGACAGAGACAAAGTATGAGGCTATTAGAAGAAAATATAGAAGCATATTTTTGTGACTTCATTTCTTAAACAAGAACCCTCAACCTCAAACCATAGAGGAGGTAGATGCTAAATTGGACTACATTAAAATTGAAGACATTTTTCAACAACAGATACCATAGACACACAGTTAAAGATGAAGGACAAATAGAAGATATGTACACTTGCTCTATGGTTAACAAGAATGCATAAGGAACATCTGCAAATCTGCCAGAAAGGTGAAGCCCAAAGCAAAAATGGTCATTATAATAACAATATAGGGTGACCTAAATAAAGGAGAATAAGCATGTGAAGCTCAGCTTTACTAAAATTTGAAAAAAATGTAAATTAAAGCAGATTAGCAAACAGTAGAAAGTTGGATAATATCAAGTGCTGGTGAGTCTGTGGGGAAAATGGGAATCTTCACTCCTAGTAAGAGCCTACCCTGGTATCACCATTTGGAAGAGGAATCTAGCAGTTCAGCATGCACAATTCGGGGTTTTAAACTTCAGACAAATTCTCACTTACGTTCACCAATTTCTGTCTGTGTTCATTGCAACCCTGTTTGAGATAGCAAGGAATTGGTGACAACCTAGATGTCCCTCACTAAGGAAAGACATAAAGTAATGGAATACCATGCAGGTCAAAAAATAATTAACTAAACTTGCATATTACAGTGGGAAATACTTGCACAAACTTAATGTTGTGTGAAAAGTGAAAGAAATATAATAAGCTTTATAGCCCAATACGGTCATGTATATTAAACACCAGCACACAGTTTCAGTCTACTTTTCAAGGATACACGTATATACACAAGCACATAGATTGTGCAGCACATTGCTCAACTTCAGGGTTACCATTCACACAGCTTTCTATGTGAATGGTGCCCTCTGGGGCACGATGCCAGAATACAACATGAATGGTGCCTCCTGGTGGTGTGCAACATGGCAGCCTTGACTATGTAAGATGGTTCGGAAGCTTGTAGATTAATACATTGGAAGAGGTACCTATGGTCAAAGCAGGAGGGAGAAGGGAGTGGGACTGGGGGAAGAAGGGGAACACAAAGTAAAATAAAATAAGAAAAAAGAGGGCCCTTGCAACAGTAGAGGATGGTAGTGTAACCTGGATGAAGAAATAGGATCAACTCAATTCTGAGGTCTTAAGTGGGGGGAGGGTGGACCTGAGGGAGGAAACTTAACCTGGATAAGCAATAACCTTATAATCCTGGAAAGAAACGTGAATTTTATCCTGAAAGCTATGGGAAATCCTAGAAGGGTCTGAAATACGAAAGATTTGCAATGGGAATGGATGAGGATGCAGAATTGGGGACAGCAGTCTTTCAAATCAACCCATACTAGGTCTCAACGTGCATAGTGGGGTCAATGTGGCCAAAGATGCCCTGAGCCAGGTGTGCATGCCTAACTCCATGGGCACAGAGGTCCTCGGAAGGGCCAGCACTCTCCCTCTCAACTCCTCCCAGATCCTCAAGTACCCAGAGGCTCAATCAGAAACAAGTGCTGGGACAGCTCAGAACAGCCATGATGGGTACGACCTTCCAGGCGTGAGTGTGAATAGCACAGAGCTGTCTGCCCTGAAGGCTGGAGATTCCAGGTTGTTGACTGACTATACAACTGTGCTCTGCAGAGCAGCTACAGCCCTTGGGACACTCTGTCAAAAACTCCATGCTGATAAATGAGGTATTAATTTTTTCTGAGAAATTTTTTCTTTATTGGCAAAGGCCTCACTTCTCCCAGACAGCTGCCCAAATATTTACAGAGGAATTTCTCTTCCTTTGTCTTTTGCTAAATCCTCACCTAGTAGATAATTACTAGCTCTGTGATTTTGAGAAAATCACTCCACCTCCTTGCTGGAAATACTTGGACAAGACTTTGATAATCTCTGAAGCCTGACCAATGCCAACACTTTTGGGCCATGAGGAATGTTTTTTCTGGGTGTGCTGAATACTTCATGTGTATAATGTGTCTGGTGTGTGGAGCGCCAACGGCACAGGTTTGGGGGTCAGGCTTGGGTTGGAATCCTGCATCTGCTACTTAGCAGCTGAGTGGACTTCATTTCTTTATCTATAAAAATTGGTGGTTAAAAAGTTTTACCTCGCAGGATTAATGCAGAGTAAATGCACGTGAAAACACCCAGCACAAGGACCCGGCACTTGGAAAGCACTCAACAAAAGTCGGTTCCTCCTCATCCTCCTTCTTTTCTGTTTAGGAAAGTATATTTCACAAACATTTTCACACTGGAAATTTCACAGATCGTTTTGATCAAATCTTCTCTTTTCAAAAATTTAAGAACAAGCTCAAGTGCAGTTTCACGTGTAGAAAGTAAGAAACAACTGGGTTTATGTGTTTGTTCTGATTTGATTTTTGATAGAGGCGGGTAGGGAGAAGCACAAAATCAAGTATGTTTTAACAGCACCACCTTCTAGGAGTAACCATTTTTGCTAGACTTAAGATGAAAAAGATAGTATTTTCTTTTTACAAATCTGATTCTATTTCTTTATCCTACTCATGTGGAGTTTTTGCCCCTTCTAATCTCAGATTACTGGTCAATTCTGATATGAAACAAAACTCCTATTACCTTAAGCAGGTGCTCAAGGAAGGGGAAAAAGTGGGAAAGAGAGAAAACAGCGCGCCCTGTGAACACTTCTGATCTGCTGACCTGCCCTTGTTGTTGTGAGGATATTTCATCAGTGATTGTTAGTCCTGGTTTTCTGAGGCCACAAAGAATTAATTAACTAATTTTGATAAAAAATATTTTCCTAACAAAATAGAGTATCTAATGAATGCTAAGCTGTGGTGAAACAGGCACTCTCAAGCATAGCTGATTGCAATTAGAACAAATCTTTTGAAAAGCAATTTGGCAATAAGTATCAAGCCTCTAAATGTTTGTACTCTTTGACCTGAGAATTCTTTCTGGGAACCTATCTTATTGGGGGCAGGGTGGGAGTCCAATTAGGGAAACAGATACATGCACAAAGAAGCTTATCATGGTGTTATAACACTAAAAGTAATTATGGGAAACAACCTGATAACAGGAACAGTTATATAAACTATGGTGTGTGTATCCACCAGACGGATGGATCTGTTTACAGGAGGCTGTCAAAACCTGAGTGTAAAAGCATCTATACAGTCTTATCAAAATTATATATTTAAAAAACAGAAGCAAAACATGAAATCTGTGCAATCCAAAATGTCTGGAAGGAAATATACCATATTGTGGAGGCTTTTGGTGATAGAGTTTTAGAGTGACTTTCCTTATTTTTCATGTATGTTGTTTTCAGGCTCACTCTAAGGTCTATAGTATATAACTTTTCTAATCAGCAAAAAATAATAATAAACACATTTTATAAGGGAGTAAACAAATATAGAGATGCCATACGGAATCTTTTGGTTTGAGAGATGGCTGAGAATGGGATAATCCAGATCAAAGATACAAGAGATTGTCTCAATTCCACAAAAAGGATGGGGGCTGGCTGGTGGGTGCCCATATTTCATTCTCTTAGGCCAAGAGAACAGCAGGAACCCTGAGGCCAGTGCAGTTACCACTATGCATTCATTCTCACTCTCAGTGCTGTGATGACTACAAATGTGAATGAAAATTTAAAATATTTAGCATTTCTTAAGTACTTTCTATGCACAGGCACTGTTTTGGTGCTTTTCATACCTGTATTTCACCTTTCTCAGGCTTGCAAAGCTCTTGGTAAAAGGAACTATTGTCTCCCCTCTCCCCACCCTGTTGCCTTTTCTCCTACCCACACAGAGAATGCCTTTTAGGAACAGAATTGATTTGGACGAAAGAAAACCTGGGCAGACTAGGCTGCCATTTGTTATAAATAAAGCCTCCCCAGCTTCCTGAAGAGTGGACTTGAGAAGCATCTTTAAGTGGTCAGGACAGGGAAGGTTCTAGAAACAGGACACCAGAAAATCCCACGGGCCTTCTCCTTGTGATGTGACTTATTTGCTTTACAGGTTTCACACCTGTTTGCTGACATGGGCAGCCCATCAAAGTTTAAAATAATAACAGTGAAAAGGAAAACAGCCCCTTTCTGCCAGGCAGTCCTGTTCTGCCAACTTCTATGTTCTTTTTGAGTTAATAAACGTCCAAGAACCACCTCCACTACCACCCTGGTGGCAAACAAACAAAAAAAAAGTGCAATAATTTTAAAACCACCAGGTCAGCCCATTGCCAGCATAAGCCATTCAGACAAGTAGCATTTGTCATACTCTAATGAGGATTTTACCTCTGCCTCAAAATGCAGGCTATCATTAGGCCTTGTGTTTATGGGATCAAATGATTGTCTGGGGACAGTGGGTTTCTTTTGGTCCCTTCCTCATTTTAATCACATTCAAGACCAAATACTTAGACATTTTCTGCATCAGATGGAACTAAAAAACCATTATTATGCCAGCTAATGTCTTTTGAAAACATCAATTAGGAAAACGGGCTTTTAATTCTCATTTTACTTGAAGATCTGCAAACATGCACACGTGTTGTAATACCAGAACAGTGGTGGTGGTGGTAGGGCTGTCTCTGAAAAGGAGACAGCACAAACAGTGGTGTGAGGAGGTCAGAGGGGCAGGCTCCCACTGGGAACAAGCAGAGAATCTCTGCATGGGAAGAAACTTTTGTATAACGTGAGATCTCTTGTTATCTTCACATGCAATGTTGAAACTGGAGCCAGCCCCTCAACAGGAGGTTGACACCAGGCTTCTGCACCAACCTGGTATTGCACACATGGCCCATTGTTAATACCTCCTCGGGACAGATTAGATCCCACATTCCTCAGACAGACTGAGCTCCAGAGGGAAATCGGCCAGCAGGCTCCTTCCATGGGGCTAACAACTGATAAGTTTTAATTGAAATAACTGGAACAATTACATTGAGTCCCCACCAGTGCTATCACCAGGTACTGAGAAGGTTTTGCACTTGCATGGCCCGGCATGTGCATGGGTGTACGCCAGACAATAGTAATTCAAGTCAAGTTGTTAGCTCACTTTTAACCATGGCTACGTGCAGTTGTTAATCAAATTGTTCACCCACGATGTACTGTACATTGTTTTATTTTTTTCTCTTCAGGCCTTATCAAGGAAACCCTTTTATTTACACTATCTCAATTTAAGTTTGAACAAGTAACTAATCTCTGACCAAAGATACTGAAGTTAGACTTGAGTCTGGGTAAAATCTGTTGAGGTCATGGCTGCTTTTAATCATACAGCTTATTTCAAAAGCTGAATATTAACAAAGATCTTTGCTTTCAAGTCTTTAACTAGAGTGCACCTTGTTACAGCAAATTTGCTTGTGCATAACATGAATTCTGTAACTTCCTGTTATTTTTTCTGAAATAGTGATTGAGTCAATGAAGTGGCAATATGAATTAAAGGACAACACACCTGCCTTTGCAGGAACAGGTCCCACGGGCCCAGATTAAATTTTAACCAGGACTATGTTTGCCAGGATTCGATATCTCAAAAGTGTTATGTTTGGCTTTTGTAATAATAAAAGGCTATTTTGGGAAAAGAATTTCCTTTTAACATATACTGTATTTACCAGGAGGAAAAACAGTTAGATTTCAAAACAGTTTAGCCTTTTAAAGAAAATAGAAGGCAAATGATTTAGCAGATGGGTAATTCCTGAATCTGCAGAAATGTAAACAGCCAGGATTTTGGTGCCTATAGGTTTTATCAAAGATGCGAGACTGAGACCAATACCAGTGAGTTCTCTTTGGCTAGTTTTAACACGTTTACAGTCACAATTAACATTTAAGGAATTTCCTTTTCATCCGAGTGTTTCTTTTAAAAGCACTTTATGCCACAAACTAAAGTTCTAGCTCCTTCCCATACAGAAGAGTGATGAAATCTCCACAATACTTTTTTTCTTTTTTTGAAAATGGGCTTGGACCACGTCAATTTCCCTGGGGTGTTCGTTTTCCAATATGGGGGGTTCTCACCTTCTCCCTCCTCCCTTCCCTTAAAAGAGCTTGGGTTGGAGACCCGGCTTCCTCGTCCCGCACCCTCTTCCACACTCACGCCAGAGGAGCACCGCTGCCGGGCAGGCGTCCCCAGCCCTCCCCCGGCCGGGTCTGAGCCCCCGGCTGAGCGGGGCTGCCCGACAGGAGCTCCGGGCTCATCCCAGCCTGGTTTCGAGTCCCTGAGCCGGCCGGGCCAGTGCATTCCGCAAGAAAGGGAGAAGGGCCCATCCCCGTCTCCCTTCCTGCTCCTCCTACACAAGGGATTCGCACACAGGCACCGAGTCCGAGTCCTGGCTGTGCATAGAGCTCAGCCCCGTATCCGAGTCCTCGTCGTTGCCAGGGCAGCTCTTGGCCAGCCCGCGGGCCTGGTCCACCCACACCTCGGCGCAGGCCTGAGGCCCGGGTTCCCGCGAGGGTCCCCCAGAGCCGGGAGCCCCATCCGGCGCCACCGTCAGCTCCAAAGTGTGCAAAGTCTGGAGAAGGCCCTGCAGCTCGCGCTCCTTGCTGTCCCACTGCTGCTGGCTGTAATCCAAGTCCGACTTGACGGCCTCCAGGTCCGTGTTGAGCCGGAGCCCTATGTAAAGGCTGGTGCTGAGCTGCGTCCTGACCCGCTCCTGCTCCAACAGCAGCTCGCCGTCGGGGCCGCCCTCGGGCTCCGGGGGCTCCTCCCCCGCCGCCAGCTCCTCCTGGCGCCGCCGCATCCACCTCTGGTTCAGCTCCTCCTGAATCTCGGCTGAGAGGCGCTCCAGCAACTCCTCCTGCTGAACCCGCTGCTCCTGCAGCCGCAGCAGGTCTTCGCAGCGCCGGGCCAGCTCCTCCAGCGCCGCCGCCTGGGCCTCCCCGTCTAGGGGCGCCGCCGCCGCCTCCTTCTCCGCCGCCGCCACCTCCTCCGGCTCCTCTCCCGGGCTGGGCCCGTCGAG
This sequence comes from Varecia variegata, assembly GCA_028533085.1. Lineage (NCBI taxonomy): Eukaryota > Metazoa > Chordata > Mammalia > Primates > Lemuridae > Varecia > Varecia variegata. Next base: position 145,748,459 of record CM052438.1, on the reverse strand, counting down.
CTCTATGCCTGCCCCCACCAAGTAAGTCTCCTGCACGTAGTTGACCCCGTGTCGCCGCATGCGGTCCAGGTGCACCTTGGCCTCGTAGCGGTCGATCTCGCGGTCCAGCTCGCGGAGCCGCTGCACCTGCTGGCGAATGGTGTGGTCCTGGGAGAGCACCAGATGCACCAGCGTCTCCATGCGCTCTACGGACGCGCTCTCGTGGGTCCGCGGCCAAGACGAGCAGGACGAAGCTGTGGACGACGAAGTGGACGAACAGGACGACGGTGGCTGCTGCTGGCGCCGCCTGTTGAGCTTGGCCAGCTTGCGGAAGGCCTTGCGCACCACCCGCCGCTGCTTCTCCTGGGTCATGGCCAGGTTGGGCCGCGCCGAGGCCCCCCGGGCCAAGCAGGGGCGTTCGCGGCTGAGCACGACGCGTGCCTCGGCGCTGCGGGGCCCCGCGTTAGGCAGAGACGCCTCGCTGCGCACTAGCACGAAGCGCACATTCTCTTGCTCGTCGCCCCAGGCGGCCCAGAGGCGCAAAATGCGCGTCTTGTTGGGCAGGATGCGCTCAAATCCGCGCCACTTCTCCACGATGCAATAGCACTGAGGGGGCCCGCACAACATGCCCTGCTGCAGCACCTCGTCGTCATCCTCGTCGTCCTCGTCGGGAGGTTCGGCTAGCTCCCCTGGGCCTGGCGGGTCGCCGGCCGCCCCGCGCTGCCCACCCCGCCGCTGTCTCCGTCGCTGCCGGCAGCCGTCCTCCAAGAGCACTCGCACAACGTCCGAGCAAGTGGTGCGGCGGGAAAGGCCAGACACCAGCTTCTCCTCCTGGCAGATCCACACCGATATCTTCTTCTCCGAAGGATCCATGGCGCAACCGGGGCGCAGGTGGCAGGTCCGGCCGGGCTCTGCTGGGGAGTCAGGGGCAGCGCGGGCAATCCAGCAGCTCCGGTACGGGAAAGGAGCCTGTGACCCCTGCCGGCGGCGCCGCTGGCCCTTCTCCCTGGCTGCGCACGGAAGGCAGGAGGCCGGTGCTGGCTGGAGCGGCTGCGGCTGCGCTCGGCCCGGACGGCGGGCGCTCCCGGGGCAGCGCGCCCGGGATCGGGCTCCCGCCGCTCTGGCTCTGCCCAAGGTGCCCGGGGCCTCCGGATTTTGCTCCTCCCCACGTGGCTCCACCCCCTCCCGCCCCCAGCGCCCAGAGCTGTGGCTGGGAGCGCGGGAGGCACAGCGACCAGACCCGCCCCTAGCTGCCTCGCCGCTCCGGTGCGCCCAGTCCGCCCCTCGCGCGCGTTGCAGGCTTCCAGAGTCTCGGCCCCTTCCGCCAACTTGCTGCTCTGTCGCGCGCCGGCGCTAGGAAAGACTGGGGAACCCTTCTGCTGCAGGGCCAGGAGCCCTCGCCTCGGCAGGGATCAGCCCTGCGTCTCCCTCGGCCTTCTGGCTCCTCTCCTGTGTCTACCGCTAGCTGGACGCACCTTGCTTGAGTTTCTCATTTTTCCCGGCGCTCCAGACGCGATTCCTAATCCCTCAAGGCAGCGCCGTCTGGGAAGTGCACTTTGCACAGGCAGGGAAACCGAGGCATCCAGCAGTCTCTAATGGAGACACCCTAGTCGCATTGCGTGACCAGCTAGCAGCTCTAAGCGCTGCCTCTTACTATGGGGAAAGTCTTCCGGTCTCCCTCGACAGGAAGCAATATTTGCATATTTAAGGAGAACAAGATGCGGCAGTTTGCTTGGTGAGCAAGTGTAGGCATGGAATGTGTAGGCTGGAGGGGGACGTTCAGAGGCAGCTACTGGTTCCGTGGTTCCCCACACTCCCTCGGCTTCCCACAGCCTTCTTGGCAGAGGGACTCTGGCAGTGGGAGTTCGGGACCCAGACCTAAGTTACAAGTATCCCCACCCCTCACAGTTAGAGGAAACCTGAAGGTTTCTGGCATTTTCTAGTATCCAGAGTGGTCCAGAAGAGTTAAGAGCCAAGTTTCATAGCACAAGAAACCCGAGGCCACAATGCAAATGAACATGTGTCGTCCTTAGCTGCTGATGAGAATGGTTCCTTGTGTGCAAGGCTTGCCCTGAGCTTGTCCTTGTGAGAAAGGACTGATAATAAGTTCATGAGGTCTTGCCTCAAGACCTTGGATGGCTCCCCATTGCTTCTTGACTAAAGCATTTTTCTTCATTCACTGATTCATTCAGTCAATATTTATTGAGTACCTACGGTGCTCCAGGTCCTGTGCTAGGGATTTAATGATGAACAAATCACTAGTTCCGGGTTGCAAGGAGCTCACAATCCAGTGGAGAGCACAGCCCAGCGAACATTTCCAACACAGTGTCCTCTGATAGGGGAGGTGCTAGGGGAACCTGGAGTGGCATCCAACCCATCTGGGAGGGGAAAAGAAGGCTTTCCCCCACCCCCGCCCCAGAAGGTGGTATCTCAGGCAAGGCCCAAAGGACGGGTTTGAGTCTGCCAAAGGGAAAATAGATGGAGAGGAGGGGCAGACAGCATTCCAGGCAGAAGGAACAGTAGTGCAGAGCCAAGGAATCAAGAGCATTGTAGTTACTGAGGCTGCAAGAGTGTAAGTGAAAGAAATGTTTAAAAATGAGGTTGGATGATTGAATAGGAGCTCGATCAGGAAGGGCCTTTAATTCCATGCTTATGTGTTTGGATTTATCCTAAGGACAATAAGAACCTATAGAGTGCAGATCTGGGGTCAAATGGCCAAGTAAAAGTCTGAGCTCACCACTTGCTAGCTCTGTGGCCTTAGGAAAATATTTAATCTTGCTGAGCCTCAGTTTCCTCATCTGTGATATGGTGGTAATGAAAATACCTGCCTAATAGAGCTGTTATAAGGATGAAATGCCTGGACCTGTTAAGTCCACAGTAGTTTTATTGGAGGGTTGGAAACCTTGAAGGTTTATTAGTTTTCTATTGCTGTGTAACAAATTATCACAAACTTAGTGACTTAAAACAGTACCTGTATATTACTTCACTGTTCTGCAGGTCAGAAGTCCAGCTTTCATGGCTGCTGGGTGCTCTGCTCAGGGTGTCCTAGGCCAAAGGCCAGGTGTTGGGCGGTTTGAGTTCTTGTCTGAAGGTTCAGAGGGAAAATGCACTTCCAGACCCATTCAGGTTGTTTGCATGATGTGGTTCCTTTCACTTGTAGGTCTGAGGTCCCTATTCTCAGGTTGTCAGCTAGGGTCACTGTCAGCTCCTAGAGGCCTTTCTCAGGTCCTTTCCATAGGATACACCTCTTCCCCTGCCCCCAATTTTAAAGCCAGCAACAGCATGTCACACCTATCCAGTCCTCCTTTGCTTCTAATCTCTCTGCCTTCCTCTTCTACCACTAGCTGGAGAAACCTGTGTGCTTTTAAAGTGCTTAGTTAGGCAAACGCACTTGCATAAGTTCTCCGTCTTAAGGTTGACCTATTAGTAAGCTTAACTACATCTGCAAAATCCCTTTTGTTGTGTATGATCAGCAGGGAAATGGAGATCATGAAACCATCTTAGAATTCTGCCTGCCACAGGGCATAACATGATCAGATTTTCACTTTTGAAAGATCACTCTGTTAGCACAGAGGACAATGGGTGATATGTGTGGGATGAGAGGCAAGAGGCCCTTTAGAAGACTGTCACATTCGTTCAAGGAAGAGATGGTGGCCTTTATTGAGCATAGTCATGGTGAGGAGACTGGACAAAACCGAGAGCTATCAAGGAGGTGGGAGAGGCAGGACTTGGTGACAGAGTAAAGGGGGATTTCCTTGTCCCTAGAATGGTGTCAGAGGTCCCTTAGGATCTGGACCAGCCCACTTCCCCAACTTCCCCTTCACATGTTTGGCTATCCCGTCCTCCTTCCCCTCCCACACGTGATGGTTAGAGATTTGTAATGAGCTGCCATCCCTAATGGATGTTAAGCTCCACTAGGGTAGGGATCGTATCTGTTTTGCTCACTTTTGAATCCTCCACATTTAGCACAATGCCTGACGTATTCTAGGTTTACTCAGTCATAAATACATGAATCAAGGAAGGAATCTACATTCTAGCAAGTCAACACCTCACTCATCTGGAACAGCTCCTGCATCTTAATCCATCCACACTTTTTGCGCATGCTTTTCCCACTAATTAGGATCCCTGTTAAACAACTGGAGAAATCCTACTCATCCTTCAGCAACTCAGGACAAAGATCACCTGCCCTGGGGTACTTTCTTTCCTTCTCCAGGAAGAACTAGTTCCTTGCTTTTCTTCTGCCTCTATTAACACAGCGGTTACATTGTAGCTGTGATGCATTTCATGTGTCTATTTACCCCACAAGACTAAGCTTTTCAAGAGAAAGGATTGTCTCTGTCTTATTTACAGTTGAGTCCTCAGTGCCTGGAATGCCTGACACATGGTAGGCTCTCTGTCTTCCCCTATGCTCGAAGAAACACTGAGATGAGTAATGTCTAAGAAATTGTGCTTCTTTCAAGGTAACTTCTTTAGAAAGGCAGACAAATACATGTATTCCCTGTTGCAGTAATGATATATATGAAATTCCTGCTGAACTAATTAAAGGATAGAATGATTGATGGGTCCTGGGAAGGAAGAAGAAGACAGGCTTCAATACATGGAGAAGAGGGGTTAAGGGTATCCTTGGTGGGAGAAATTACATGAGTTAAAATGTTAAGGTCTGCACATAGTTATAGACTGGTGTTTCAGAGTGCAGATTCTGGAGTCACCCTGCTTAAATATGAATACCAGCTATGAGCTTTCTAATCCTCAATTTTCTCATCCAGGAAAAAGAAAAGATAACAAGAGAACCCTCCTTTTAGAGTTGTCATTACATGAAATGAAATAATGCACAATATATAAAAGATTTAGCACAGTGTTTGGCACATAACAGATGCTCAATAAAACAGCTAGCATTGTCAAGAAACTTTATTATGGACCTACTCGTTGCTATGTCCTGGGTTAAGTGTTGAGAATGTATCAGTGACAGTGAAGTGGACAGACATGGTCCCTGACCTTACAGAGATAACAGTCAGGATGAGTCTGGTATAGCAATGAGTTTGTTAGATTAGGCTAGGGTGCCTAATCAAACAGAACCAAATGTGTGTGACGACTCAAATATAACAAAGGTTTATTTTTCACTTACATAGTAGTCAAAAGCAAATGTCCTGTAGGTGGCCTTACTCCAGACAAAGATACAAGGACCTTGGTTCCTTCCATCCTGTGGCTCCCAAATCCTCTATACTTCATCATCATGGACATCCAGCTGGAGGAAGAGGAGAGAGTGTGTGGAGGGGGCACACCAGAAATGGAGCTGACGTTCCACTGGCTAGAAAGAAGCCAGTCGCAGGGCCACTGGTAATGGCAAAGGAGGCTGGGAACTGCATTGAATGTCTCAGAAAATGAAAAGCGTTTTCAGAACAGCTAGCTGCCTGACATAAAAATCTTTATTAAAAAATGAGACATGAGGCAGAGAGAGAAGTTCCAAAAGTCTAGGAATGGCAAACTAGGGGCCCACAGACCAACTCGTGCTGCCTTAGACAGAGCATATCCTTTCCAGTTAGCCAGGAACCCAACACTCCTGTTTCGTATGTGATCAGTTCACACACATGCACAACTCACCTGAGCCCTGGTGTTGCTTGAGTTGTGACTCCTGCTTCCACACTTCCGCCCAGGATTATCTCGTCCGCCTGCGGAGATTTCATACTGTTGATATGCCACGGCTGCCACATCTGTGTGTCCCTTCCAGAGTTCTCTTGTTCTCCGAATATGCGTATCCAACAGCTTACTGCATAGCTCCACTAGCCAAACCTTGTCAAAAAGGTAAAGCTGAACCCGTCCTTTTTCCCCCACCTGTTCTGCCCCCTGTAACATCTATTTCAGAGAATGGTCCCACCATCCACCAAGTAGGACCAGAAACCTGAGGATCACCCTTGTTCATCCACCATTTACCTCCTTTCCCCACAATATATTGAAGGTCTATGAGGGCAGGAGTTTTTTGTCTGTTTTGTTTTCTCCAGTGCCTGGAACATCAACTAACACACAGTAGGCACTCAATAGATATTTGTGGGGTGAATGAATGAATGAATTGCCTTAGCTTAGACCCTCTTTAATTTTTACCTGGATCCTGCACTTTCCTTGCCTCTGGTCCTGCCTTTCTCCCATGCTTCCTGCTGCCATATGTCTGACGACTCTCCGTTATCTTCAGAATCGAGCCTAAGTTCTCAGCAGGGCCTGTGCGTCCCCTGAGGATCTGATGTCTGCTTTACTGTCAGCCTCTGCACTCTGGCCACACCCTCGCTCACACTGTTCCCCTTCACCTTCCGGCCAATTCCCACCTGCCTTCCGAGTTTTGGCTTAACTGTCGTCTCCTCCTAAAAGTCATCACTGGCAGCCACATCCTCTCCAGGAAATAATCCAAACAAAACTGTGCTTTAGGGAGATTAATCTACAACAGTAGGCAGGATCAATTGCAGTTACAATACACTCGTGTTAGGAAGAACAATGGGGTGGCGGAGGGTGAAGGATGGACTTAAATATTCAGACTGTGCTCACTTAATCACTTTAATATAAACTAAGAAGATGCCTCTCTTGGACGTTTGCAGTCTTTATCCTCAGGGCTGTCCAATACAGTAGCCGACATACGTGGCTATTGAACACTTGAAATGTGGTTCTCTGAATTGAGATGTGCTAGAAGTAAAAATACACACTACATATCAAAGACTTGATACAAAAAAAAAGAATGTAAAATACCTCCTTAATAATATGTAATGTTGATTACATGTTGAAATGATACTATTTTGGATATATTGGGTTAAATCATTAAAATTATTTTACTTACTTCTTTTTCCTTATGTTTTAATGTGGTTACTGAAAATTTTAATATACCTATGCAGCTTGCATTATATTTCCATTAGATGGGAAGGCCCAGAAACTTGTAGCAGATTATTTGAACTCCCTCAAGTGTGGAGTTATCTTAAATATCCTAAAATAGTAAATGTCTATTTGGGTGTTGGCCATCTCCAGAGAAAGCCATTCCATACCTTTTCTGGATTTGTGGCTTAAATGTTTATTTCTGTTTTATGATGTCCCTCAGAAAGGCTTCTTGCTACAATTTAAGCCGTTCCCTTTAGGCAGCCTAAGAAGCATAGTTCTGAGGACCACCCTGCAGTTGGATCCAACTGAAAATCAAAGTGTAAGTGGCTTCCCAGACAGTGCTTCAGTGTCCTTGCTCATGTAGCAGCCTGGAGCCCCGATGGAGGCTGCACAGATCAGGCAGTGCTCCAAGCCAGAAAAATACATGGGCTTCATAATAGGAGAAAATATAGAAAAATGTCTTTATGAACTACAGATAGGGGAGGCACTCATAGAACATAAACAATAGAAATTCATAAAAGAAAACTCAATAATATGACTACATCAAAATTTGAAACTTCTGTTTTAAAACACACACACACACACACAAACACACACACAGAGATACCGTAAATAATGTTAAAAAGTCACGTAATAACCCAGGAGAAAATAGATTGCAAAAGATTAGGATTCAGGATACATAAAGAACTTCCAAAATTTAATAAGAAAAAGTCATGCAACGCTATGGAAAATGGAGGAAAAGTAGATTATAGGACTTTATAAAAGAAGAAACATAAATAGCCTGCAAACATATGAAATATTGTCCAACCTCACCAGTAATTAGAAAAATGCAAATTTAAGTGAAACAAGACACTTTTTTTGCCAACAGATTTGCAATGTTTTTAAATGTGCCTATAATCCCAGCACTTTGGGAGGTGGAGGCAGGAGGATTACTTGAGGCCAGGAGTTCAAAACCATCCTGAGCAACACAACAAGACCCCATATCTACAAAAAATTTTAAAAATTAGCCAGGCATGGCGGTGTGTGTCTGTAGTCTCAGCTGCTAGGGAGGCTGAGCTGGGAGGATCACTTGAACCCAGGTGTTCGAGGTTACAGTGAGCACTCCACCCTGCGTGACAATGAGAACTTGTCTCAAAAAAAAAAAAAAACTGGAAATATATCAATCAATGTATCTATTTTGGAGACAATTTGGGAATTCTAAAGATAAAAATATGCATATCCTCCATACTCTGAAGCAATTCATCTTCATGTTATCTACCTTAGAGGACACACATGTGCACAAAGGTACAGTGTTGTTCACTATTCTTGTCTTATCAAAACAATGGAAACAATCAAAATGCTGACCAATAAGCGAACGACTGAATAGACTGGAGGATACCGGAAGCTTATAAGGTTTGGTAGCAATTAAATCAAGTGAAGTAGATTGATATGTATAGGCAATAACAAATCTCCAAGATGTGGCATTCAGTAAAAAGGCAAGTTTCAGAGTAATGTATATGATGGGCTTCCATTTACATTTTAAAAATATATACACAGAACACACATGCATATACATAAAACCACTGTATGTTTTCCAGGGGTACAGATATCTGTATGTGTAGGCATAGAGCAAGGTCTTAAAAATATTTTCACTGAACCTAAAGCAGTGAATCCCTCCTGGAAGAATACAGACATTTTCAGAAGGCAAGTCAAAGGGAGAATTTGACTCATCTTGTAATGATTTTACAAGAAAAATTAAGTCACGTGTTACTTTATTATGCAATCACAACATACAACTTTTAAAAGTGAAAGGGCTGGGGTGGGATCCATAAATCTTGGTGCTGCTTTAGACTTTTCGTTTACCTACCTGTGTATCCTTTCTGCAGACCAAGCCCCCAGGACAACCTCTGTGAATCTCTGTTCCCTGTCCCTTGGTGAAAGTTAAGTAACCTACTACTTTATCCCAAACGGTTGTGAAGGTTAAGGGTGCTACTGGCTGAGGAGGAGTCTAGTGGAGCACCTGGTTCAAAGTATGTGCTTTACACTGGAATGTTTCTTTCTCTTCCAGGTGGGCTTTTTAGAAGACAGCACAGTTTTCACAGCAGTGGCAAAGCCCTTTGCTAAAGCCTCACGTTGGATCTCAAAGGTGCCGTGTCATTTAACGATGTGGGTTTTTCAGTCATTTATCTTCCTAGCACCGATGAGGGGTAAGGCATAGCTCCCTTACCCATGAGAAAACCGAGGCCGAGGGGAAGGAATTGGCCAGTTTCCCAGCTCACAAAGCTCCGTGAGAGCCAATATTTTGTCTGGAACTTCTACCTGTCCAATCTGTCAGTCATGGTTCGTGGCTGCCGAGGAACACCCAAAACAGGAACTTCCGCCCTTAATTATATTGAGCCATGGAAAAGTGTGACAGAAACTTATTGTCTGAATCAGATCTTTGTAATGATTAACCCCAGAAAATAGTCCAGCGAGTTGTGCTTACAGAAACTTGTGGTTGCTCTCTGACACATTGGGGGGAATCTGGGGACTGCTACTCTTGTCCAAGGGAGCCCATCCCTGGCCAGACTGAGATCTGGGCTGGGGCAGAGATGCTGGGCTGTCGTCCTTAGGAACATGGCTTCTTAAAGTGAGGTCAAAAGGCTACCTGTCCAGAATTGCCTGTGGTGTTTATTAAAATGCAGATTCCTTGGTCCCATCCTAGACCTTAGTAAATCAGGTGTGGGCCCAGGAATCTGCATTTGAAGCAGTCTACTCTGGGGATCCGTGTGCACACTAAAGGTGTGCATATACTGGGGGGAAAGAACCAGAGATAAGAATGCTCTTAGCAAGAAAGCTCTTTAGCCATCTTGGCCCTGCAGATGGCAATGATAAATCTATCACATGTGTGCACAAGGGGACAGTGATAACATGTGACAGGCGAGAAAGAGATGTCCTGGGAAGAGGGAGAAAGGAAGAGACAGGGCAGAGTTGGAGAAGACCCGCTCATTCATTATCCTCTTTGGAATCTCGTATCCTTGGTGGAAGCCTAGGTTACAAGATGATAACATAGAAATGTTTAGGTGAGAGAGTCTAAGGTAGCAGTGACTTCAGTCATCTGAAAGACACTCTGCAAGATATTTAGCATTCTTAGTCTTTGTTTCAACAGAACCAACCTAGTCCCTGATTCACAAATCATCCTGGGAATGTATAGCACTTACAGTCAGAGAGAAGCTCTCTGGAGCAAAAAGCATCACGTATTCAATGGTATATGACATCACCATTGAAGACTATGTCAAAAGGGTTTTGTCTGATTAATTTTCATTATCTGTTGTTACCCAATTAATGAAAGGTGATACTATAAATGAGTGTGTGAACGAGACAGTGTCTTCGTTGCCACATCTGAAACATGCTCCAGCTTTTTCAGGGTAGAATAGCCCTGACCCAAAATGTGGCCTTTCTTCATTGTAGAGAGCTACACTCTTTCTCTCCAAGTGCCCAACACCAATTATGTGTGTCAGCTGCTCAGCACCCAGAATACAATATGAGGTCTGTGCTTGAGTTACTGCTATTTTATATGCACAGAATGCTAGCTTTCTTTTGTCAGCGAACTCAATTGAGTTGGAAGAAGTTTTAATACCACATTTATTGGTTTGAAAGCATGCTTGTTTTAGTAGCTGGTGTAAACTGTAAAGAACTTGACAACTCCCTTTAAGAAATACTGTTTCAAAGAAATTAAATTTGACTAAATGGAATCTTTGATTCAAATGACTTTCAAACAATGAAACTATATTCACAAGGAGATGTTCTTATTTTCTCCACTGAGGGAGAAATAGAGACATGTTTCCTATTGTCCTTATGTCCGTCCGGATAGAAAAGGAAGTCTGTGGGCTAGACAAGCAAAAATAGGTTACATCTGGGCAGCCCAGCAGTGCCTCCCGCTTGCTGAAGAAGCTTCTCTTTGTTTCATTCCTGAAGCACAGCGTTGTTTTCTCAGGACCGGTATGGACCGGTATCCAAGTTAAACCTGGGTTAGACTATGGATCCCTTACACTTGATTTTGTGATTGTGAGACTTACCCAAACGCAAGCCTAGAACACAATCGAACCCTTATTAGCTTCAATCTCCATGAAAAGGAAAGAAGCCACCTGATCTTACAGGAGTTTTGCCTGGATGCTTTCTCTTTTATACCTATTGTGAAGCTATAAAATGAAATCACTGAACTATCAGTCTGTGAGTATTTGCTACTTTAGAATATATTTTTAAGAATTTTAAAAAACAAAACTGTGTCATAAAAAGCACTTCATCCGTATGATCCTGCAATTCCACTTCTGAGTATGCACACATCCAAAAGAATTGGAGGTAAGGTCTCAAAGATATTTGCACACCCGTCTTCGTAGCAGCACTATCCACAACAGCCAAAGGAAGCAACCCAAGTGTCCATCGATGCATGGATGGATAAATAAAATGTGCTATTTACAAATAATGAATTGTTATTTGGCCTTAAAAAGGAAGGAAATTCTGACACAGGCTATAACAATGGATGAACCTCAAGGACATTATGCTAAGTGAAATAAGCCATTCACCAAAACAGACAAATACTATATAACTCTACTTATATAAGATACCTAGATCAGATTCACAGAGACAGAAAGTAGAGTGGTGGTGACGAGGGGTTGTGGGGAGGGAGGAATACGGAGCTATTGTTTAATGGTATAGAATTTCAGTTTTGCAAGATGAGGAATTCTAAAGATGGACAGCAGTGATGGTTATACAACAATGTGAACATACTTAATGCCACTGAAAATGCCACTTAAAAATGGTTAAGGCCAGGTGTGGTGGCTCACAAGGCCTGCTGAAGTGCCACAGTAGACATGAACACATGTGGTCCTTGCAGATATTTGCTTATCAAGCAGTAGCAAAGAATAGAGCTGGATGGACCCAAAAAGATCCTCTCATCCCTGTCTTCAAGAGCACTAAGTTTCTAAGCAGGTCTCTTAGCAGTGACAGAAGACAAGGGCCCTAAATCCCATTTCTATATCAGCCAGTAAAGCTGCATTTGCTTATAATTTATATACTGAGGTTCTGTTCACCCCCCAAAAGGTTGAAATCTACTGACTATGAAAATATGTTGCTTGATTCTGCACCTTTCCTTCCCTTCTTCTCAATTCCCAACTGTCCTAATCCCATGTGGGAATCCATGCAGCTATGGGAAATCCACCTTGAGCCATGGGAATGGACTTGGCCCCCCATGACCTGGGCTGACCCAATCATCACATTCCATCTCCTGACCCAGGGACTGGTTCAAAGATGAGCATGTGACCTAAGAGGGTATAAGTACATCTCAGGACTTCTGTTGATAATGCTGGCACAAAGATTTTCCTTTTTATGTTATATGAATATGCATGAGGGCATGTAGCCCCAGGGAACAGCTGGAAGCCATTCCACAAGCACAGCAGTCTGCCAAAGGCTGCCTAAGGTGAAGAAACACCAAGGAAGCAGAGCCAAGAAATGGTGAGGGGAATGTTGGTTCCTGGTCACGTTGTTGGAGCTTTTCAAGTCTTTGTGGGCTTTGCCAGTACATCAGCTAGTAAATTCCCCTTGTTACGTAAGCCAGTCTGAGCCAGCTTTGCTGTTACTTAGGACCCAAAACATCCTAACTGATACACCATTGGCCCACATCAAATGCTCTGTTCCCTAAGTTTCGTGGATGCTGCGCAGTCAGTGAAGAGGCCTTGCCTTGCCTGTCCCAGGCCTTTTTCTTTCCACTGTCCTAGCCATTGAGAGCACGTGTGTGATGGATTTGGCAACCACGAGTAAAATGTTAATTCTCCTTATCACTAACGACTGATTGAACGTGCTCTGAAATGCCGACTTTCCTCAAGTTTGACTTCTGACAATCAAGCTCATTGCTTTACAGCTGCTCTTTGTATTATGATATTAGGATAAATAGCATGAGGCATTTGTCCTTGTGATTCATTAGAAAAAAGAAAGGATTAAATAGTTAGAGAACGTATGAAGGCCTCATTTTAGATTTTTTTTTTTTTTTTGAGACAGAGTCTCACTCTGTTGCCTGGGCTAGAGTGCCAGTGTCAGCCTAGCTCACAGCAACCTCAAACTCCTGGGCTCAAATGATCCTACTGCCTCAGCCTCCCGGGTAGCTGGGACTACAGGCACGCGCCACCATGCCCGGCTAATTTTTTCTATTTTTAGTTGTTTGGCTAATTTCTTTCTCCTTTTTTCAGTAGAGACGGGGTCTCGCTCTTGCTCAGGCTGGTCTCGAACTCCTGAGCTCAAGCAATCCTTCTGCCTCGGCCTCCCAGAGTGCTTTATTTTAGAATTTTATTTAATTGGCAGCTAGTTTACCAGCAACTTAGGCTCAACCATGTATGGTGCTTTGTTGTTTTCTTCTAAACTTGTCATGCACTTTCATTTCTTGGTAATCATCCCTCATTACCAATTCTTATCTTTCAAAAGCAAAGTCTTCTTATCTATTGGGCTTCCCTCTACAACTAGAATTTCCAGATTCTGTGGGTCTTTCCTCTATAAACTCTGAAAAGGCTTCCATTTTTATCTATGCATTATATCACCCTCAGTCAAACATTGATCTTATCTCTCCCTAAGTCTAAAATTAGTTAAGACGATGCTCATCAAATCTTCAAGGAAATGTCCCTTAAGGAAGAGAAAAGAGAGGGGAACCTACATTTATTGCACTAGAAGAGGCACTAGATGCTTCACGGATATTAACTCATTTAATTCTCACAACCAGACCATGGGAAGTAGATGGTAGTATCCCAGTCTAAAAATAAGGAAACTGAGGCTGGGTGAGTTGTAGGGTTCAGTTCTAAACCTGGGTGTGTACAGTTCCAAAGACACTTCCTTCTACTGCTTGTGTTGGGCAATAGGTTTTGCCCCTTTTGTACCAGCTGCAAATGATAATGATCTAGTGTTAGAAGACCAAGACCTCATCTAAGTTGAGAGAGAAAGACAATAGGTATGTCTGCTGAGCTTGCTGAAGGGGAGAGTGACAATGCACACACCACATATTTCGAATCTCGGCATGCTTATGCTGCAGCCAGTTCTAGAGGTTTCCCAGGAAGGATGGGTGTACCAGGGAGTTTAGCTATAGTTTGTAAACTTAGAATCTGTTGGGAAGATTCTGTTGCTTAATGTAGAGTTTGCATTTGTGGTTTACATCTGAGAAAACTGGAAGTCAGGTAGTTAAACAGTGCCTACTGGGAGGTGAATCACAAGCCAGACCAGGCGAGAGGTTCAGGCTCTGAAATGACCAGTGCACTTTCGTGTGGAATGCACCAGGGCAGCATACCTGCATCATTTTGCAGACCAACATTGACACACTTAAATATATGAATATGGCCCTCTGCAATGACTCATTTAGGAAGAACCAGTTCACGTGCCACTACGTAGGCTGACTCACGGGGTCTTTCTGTCAAAGCATACAGTGTAGTACATGAACAACCAGTGTTCATGCCCTTGTATAATCCCCTTGTGATGGGATGTCACTTCTGAGATTGTTAATAGATTACAAAAGACTCCCTTCCACCTCATTCACCCTCTGTTTCTCTCTCTCTCATGCTTGCTATGACGGCAGGCTGCTTCCATAGTATAAATTGCCTTATGGAGAGACCCCCATGGCAAGGGACTGAGGGACCCCTCCAGCCAACAGCCTGAGAGGAACTGAATCCTGCCAACAACTGTGTGAGTGAGCTTGGAAGTATATCTTCCCCATATCGAGCCTTGAGATGACTGCAGGCTGCCCAAGTCCTCGAGTGCATCCCTGTTAGGGAACCTGAGCCAGAGGCACCCTGCTAAGCTGCACCCAGATTTATGACTCACAGGAACTGTGAGCTACTTACTAAACGTGTGAGTTATTTTATGCTGGTAAGTTTTGGGGTCATTTGTTACACAGCAATAGATAACTAATACACATAGACTTTGTAACTGCAAGAAGCAGATTCTACACTAGAGGTAGGGAAACAAAGAGAAGAGATGGGGATTATTCACTTGGAGGAAGAACCCTGCAGAGCTGCAACCCAGACCTCTGAGGAAGAGGCACTGTTCAGTGGCCCTGATGGCTCCAGAGCTGAGAGAACAGACACCACGGAGCTGGTACCAGGCCCGTGAGAAGAGGGTGCTCTTAGCTGCTGCTAGTATATGTGGGAGGATACAACAAGGCTGATTCAAGTAGAGTGAAAAACATCTGAAACTTGGAACCAACTACCACTTCCAGGGTGACAAACTATTGCTTAGAGGGTGCTGACAGGAGCAACAAGCCAAAATTGGAAGAAGCAAGTCCCTTCCTCCTCTTCCTCCCATCCAGCCTCCTTTCATGCTCCTTATGGACAGAACCTAACAGAGGGCAGCTGGCAAAGGAGTAATGTGGCTATAGAGTCCCAGACCTGGCATGAAAACACAGAGGATAGGAGGGTGGGTTTGGAGCTGAGAAATCACAGCTGACTATCTGGCACAGTCCACACCTTTGGCTGCTCATCATTCATATACTCCTTTCTACACACACGTCAACGTCATACAGCAATACAGTTGTGTGCCTCTGCCTAACATGCTGCCATCCTTTGTACAGATGGAGACTCTCTTACCTCTCCCAGAGAGGAAAGACACAAAATCTGAAAAGTAACAGTGTCTCTTTCTGGATGACAGTCACATCATCTGTCTCTCGGTGATGTGACTATTCCACTTGACTATTCTGTAACCTAAAGACTAAATTTCCTTTTATTTTTTTTAAGATGTTCTTACCAGTAGTATTTACCTTAGTGAAAAAGAAGAAACAAATCAAGTACAGGGGCAATGAAAATTAGCACATTGGCTCAGATAGACCTGGTTTAGATCACGTAGCACCACAGACAGTGAACATCTGTCTGATGTTGAGTATGTGACATCAACATTCTAAACCTCAGTTCTATTTATTTATTTATTTATTTATTGAGACAGAATATTTCTCTGTCACCTGGGCTAGAGTGCTGTGGCATCATCTTAGCTCACTGCAACCTCAAACTCCTGGACTCAAGCGATCCTCCTGCCTCAGTCTCCCAAGTAGCTGGGACTACCAGCGCGCACCACCATGTTCTGCTAATATTTCTATTTTTAGTAGAGACAGGGTCTTGTTCTTGTTCATGCTGGTCTTGAACTCCTGGGTTCAAGCAATCCTCCTGCCTCGGCCTCCCAGAGTGCTAGGATTACAGGCATGAGCTACCATGCCCAGCCCTTAAACCTCAGTTCTTGTATGTGCAAGTTGGAATCACAATTCCTATCTCAGATAAATTAAGAGGGTTCTGCTGACTGAGAGAATGTCTGCAAAGTACCTAAGAAAGTCCTCAGTTAATGGTGGCTTTGGTTGGCTAGTAAAGTCGCTGGTCAGAGGACATCAAAGGAGCTCCCCAGACAAGGGGGTTCTTGTGCCGTTAGG
>CM052438.1:145479464-145725786 GCA_028533085.1 Varecia variegata | reverse complement strand
GGGGGTTGCAACAGGACGTGCTTCTCTGTTATCTCTGTGAAACCTGAGAAAGTCCTTGTGCGGCTTCACCCTGGGATAAGGAGCAAGGTCTTCTCTTTCTGCCAGAGACTCCTGCAAGAGCTAATCTCTCCTCCGCCCAAGGGGAGCACAGAAAGGGCATTTGACTCATTTTTGCTGTTGTTTATGAAGTTAAAATGTATACCTATCTTCTGAAAACATCTGAAGGGCTTATATAGCGCACAACGCATGAGAAGGTATTTCAACATGAAATGAGGCAGCGTCCTTAGCAGGAGCAGAATGCTGCTTTCCCAAGACCAGAGCAGGGAGGAGGGGAGTAACAGAAGAGTGTCCCTTCGTGAGTCCTGTCAACACTTGGCATCTGCCATCCCATTCATTTTTCACAATGCTATACGGTAAATGTCACCACCATTTTACAAAGACATTGAAGCTCAAAGAACTGGGATAAATTGCCCAAAGATCCACAGCTAGAATCTGGATTTGAACCCAGGCTAGGCAGAGCCCTCCGCCTTCGCCACTGCTCAGTACCCTTCCTCTCCCGTCCCTACCCTTACTCCCCTAGTCTCCAATTCCCTGGCTACTACGGCAAAGCAAAGGACAAATGGACTAAATAAATCTCACCCCTCAGGTGGGCTAAGTAGCACAGTGTTTTGTTTTGTTTGAATTGTGAATGCCCATTAATCAGACAAGTACTGCCTCTTACATCTGATCTGCTTCTCACAGCAGTTTTGCCTGATCCTGGTGTGCACTTGAGTTTGCAATCCCTTGACTACACCATTTCCACCGAACATGAACAATTTCAGCTCCTTCTTACTTTGACATCAGTATGCTTTAGGGCTGCCTAGGAGGCTAGGAAGTCCTCTAAGTAGCTTCTAAATGTAACCCATTTATATAGAACCGTTACAAGCTGATTGGAAATGTAGGAGAGTGCTCACCAAAGACAGTTTTCATCAGGCTCGAATCAATGCTGAGCCTCTCCTTAGAACAACAGGGCCTCGGGAAAGAGCAGAGTAGGCTGTTGCATTATTCTAACAACAACTAAGATTTACATAGTCCTTTGCTTGATGAAAGACGCAATTCCGGATCACAGGCGTTCAGTGGATACAAGTTTCCCTGTTTGTAGGAGTTACCGTGCCTTGGAGAGGGCTGGGGTGCAGCCCTAGGGATCGTTGTTTCAAATAAGAATTCCACCCTGCAAAGCAAAGGCAAGACAAAATGTCGTTTTCCTTTTTAATCTTTCAAGGAGGCAAACCAGACTTGGGGAAAGAGCATGCCTTTTAGAAGCTAGATGTGCCAGGATTCAAATCCATGTTTTTCCACTTCATAGCTGTGTGACCTTGGGCAAGTTATATCAAGTTACATTTTTAGTCCAGTTTCCTCATCAGGAAAACGCAGATGAAAATACAGACCTTGCTGGGTGCTCTATGGACTAAAGACAATATGTGGAACACCCTGTGCTGGACACCCTGAAGACTCTTTGTAATAGATCTCTTATGGAGAGCAGCATGGCACATGGCACTGCACATCCTGGCCACAGGCTTGGATGGCAGGTGTTCTAATAACGTCCTTTTGTTCACCACCGTTTCATTATAACGTTGATGAGAAAAATATTGATTTCCAGCCGGAGTCACTGTCCATGTGGAGTTTGCATGTTCTGCCCATGTCCATGTGGGTTTTTTCTGGGGACTCCAGTTTCCTCCCCCATCCCAAAGCCATGCACGTTAGGTGAAGTGGCATGTCTCCATGGTCCCAGTGTGACTGTGGGTGTGCGTGTGAGTGTGCCCTGCAAGGCAGCGGCCTCCTTCCAGGGCCGGGCCCCTCCCTCCTGCGCCCTGAGCTGCTGGAATGGGCTCTGGCCATCTGCAGCTGGGAGCAGGAGTAAGCAGGGAAATAATTATCTTCCCATTCATCTTTCTTAAATGTACGTATAGCTCACACTTATTTCAGTGTTTAATAATAGAAGTGTTTTGGGTCTTTAGAAGTCTGGTGATGTTTTTGTGACCAGAAATATGCTGTGGAACTCAAGTCTTGTTTCTATCAATTAGCCTGTGGGCAAGTGGGTTCTGTTGTATGTCGTTTCCCTTAAAGTCACAGTTCCAAAGAACCTATGGACCGAGTTAAGCGCGACCGGTCGTACCGTCCAGATCAAAGAAACCGCCCTAATTCGGAAAGGATGGACAGGCGTCACAAGGGTAGCAAGTGCCACCCAGCACCTCGCTTGCGGTGGGGCTCAGGACTGTCAGATTTCTGGTTTTCAATGATGAAAAACAAGCAGATAAACAACCACCAACCCTGTCCCCCGCCACCTCTGTGCCCCGCCTTCCCACACAGAAACAGCCCGAACAGCCAGCTTCAAACCGCAGCAACTTGGGCGCGTCGCCCTCACGTGGCAGTTTGCTGCCCCCTGCTGGCCCTGTGGAGAACTCCCCGGGAGGAGGCTTTGGGCCCCGGCCGGACTAAAAAGATCCAATGAGCAGCGGTGCCCGAGGGAGGTAGCACCCGGACCAGCCACGTATACGAGGGATCCTGTGACAAATGAAAAGGTGGGGCACCTTGTTAAAAAATGTGTCAAGAATTTCAAGACAGCAAACAAAGCTGTGGGCACTGCCGAGGGCGGCGCCCTGTGCCCCACGTGCCCCACGCCCTGCAGCCGGCCTTTGCTCGTTAGCACCTGCTCCTGACATTACACGTGTGGTTCTATGCACAGCCTCGGTAGTTCCAGGACGGAATTCAAGTTTAGTAGAATGTGTCTGGGGAGTGGAGCTGGAGGCAAGTTCTCCCCTAATAAGCCAGACTGGGAGGAATACGTTTCTCGCGGCTGTGATGCAGCCGTATCACAAATCTCGTCTCTTTTCCACTTACTTACTATTGGAGTTGGGGGGATTAAAAAAAATAGTACTCCTTGTCCTGGCTTTGGGAACCACTCTCAACTCAGAAGTTAGAGATTAAAATATTACTATTTTATTTCTTTACTTTATTACTGAATAGGCTTCATTAGAGAGCAGAGCTTACCTATGACTGAAGAGTGTGCTAAAATTCACTCCCAAATCCCATCGGGAGAGATCCATCCAAATGAGAACGGGGGCCGACTGCTGTCCCCCACTAAGCAGGTAATGCAGCACATTTCCTTTGGGGGAGTGAGGAGCAGAGCGAGATCCCAGGAGGATTTAGGGAAAAATCCCAAAATCCCTTCCTGTGGAGAGTAGTGGGGAGCAAGCGTGTCCTGCCCCCCCCCACCCCCCACCACCCCTTGGTCAGGAGCTGGCTGGGAAAAGAGACTCCACCCCGGGTATTTACAACAAAGGGAATGTGATGCAGGGAACTGGTGAAGAGGCTGAGAAGTGAAGAAAGCCCAAGACTAGCAGGAATAAAAGTCACTCCCACGTTTAGGACAAAGAAGTGAAGGATTCCCAGATCCCCAGGCCAGATCACTGGTAGGAGCTGGAACCACAGAGGGTCCCTCTGCCAGGAGCTGGAGCCGTGAAGGAAACTCAGCTGCTGCTGGAGACACCTGAGATGGAGACAGAGGGGACAATGCCTCAGCTTCTCCTTTCTTCCCACCCTCAACCTCCTGCCAGAACCTTCCACTGCCCACGCTCAGCCAAAAGGCAGCTGACATAGGAGCCTGGAGAAGATAAGCAACAGGGGTCAGTTTCTCTCCATCCCAGAGGAGGGGACAGGCAAGGCGTGGATATGAGCGCAGAAGATCCAGAGCTCTCCCCTCATGGTGACACAAGCAAAGGGCTCCCACTGCTTGGTGGATAAAACGTAAACTCCTCTCCATGCCTTGCAAGGTCTTTCACAGGCCAAGACCACTTTATGAACCACACTTCCTGCCACTCCCTGTTTCTGGCATCGTCAAGTTATTTCACACTTCTCGGCCCTTAGTCTTGCTTCCTCCCTCGAACGCCCATGGCCACGTCATCCGGGTTCTCGTTTTCCTCCTGCCTTCTCTCTTCTCTCTCGTTTCTTCTCTATCCTGCAGTCTTCTCGCCGCTCCATGCTTCTCCTTTTTCTTTCCCCTTTTTTCTTCTTCTCCTTTCTTACCCGTTTTTCCTATTTTCTTTTCCATTCTCTTTCTTTCCTTCCCTCTTTCTTTCCTACCTATTAACGACTAGATTGAAGTCAAGGTCTTTATGTGAGTAAGTTGTTTTTGCTTTCCAGTAAATATTTCTTCGAAACCAACTACTAAAACATAAGGTAACCACTGACCCCTCATCCCTGCCTCTACACCTAGGAAGCCCCATATCCAGAAGTACCAATAAAACCAGTCCCAATTTTCTTTACCAAGCCACTAGATGTCATATTGATTTCACAGCAGAATTGGGAAGCCCACACAAGAGCTAAAAACTTGCAAAAAAAAAAAAAAAGAAAAGAAAAAGAAGAAGAAAAAGAAGGATCTAAATACTGCAAAAAAGAAAAACCTGAACCCTTGACCCATAAGTAACTTTTGTTTCCTTAACCTTAGGGCCCATCTTAGTTGATAAATAGGTATTTATTTTGGTTCCTTAGATCACAATATCATATCATATGGTATATATATATATCAATCCAAAAGTTTAAATGGATCATAGACCTAAATGTAAGAACTAAAACTATAAGACTTCTAGAAGAAAGCCTAGGAAAATAACCTTGTGGCACTGGATCAGGCAATTATTTCCTAAACAGGGCACAAAAAGTATAAATCACACAAGAAAAAATATAAAATAGGCTTCATCAGGATTAAAAGCTTTTGCTCCTCAAATAACAGAGTTGAGAAAACAAAAAGACAAGCTACAGATTGGGAGAAAATATTGGCAAAACATCTATGTGAGAAAAATTTTCTACCCAGATCATACAAAGAACTCTTAAAATGCAACAATAAAAGGAAATACAATAAATAATGGGCAAAAGATATGAGCAATCACTTCATAAAAGAAGATATATTACTAGCCAATAAACACATGAAAAGATGCTCAACTTCAGTAATCTTTCAACAAAGTTCAAATTAAAACCACAATAAGATACCATTACATATCCACTAGAATGGCTAAATTAAGAACATTAATTCCATGGAACTCTCATACATTGCTGGAGGCAATGGAAAGCAGTACAATCAAGCTGGAAAACAGAATGACAATGTCTTTCTTATAAAGTTAAAGATACACTTACCAATGACCAACAATCTCCCTCCTAGAGAAATGGAAACTTACATTCTCACAAAGACTTGTACATAAATGCTCATAGCAGCATTATTCATCACAGACAAAATTTGGAAATAACCCAAATGTCCATCAACTGGTGGATAGATACATTTTGGTCCATCTATACTATGGGATACTACTCAGCTGTCAAAAGGAATTAACTATTATTGCCTAACACATTATGGATAAATTTCAAACATGTTAAGTGAAAGGAGTCAAATAGAAAGGACTACATGCTGAATGAGTCTATTTATATGAAATTCTAGAAAAGGCAATATTACAGGGACAGAAAACATATCCATTCCTACCTGAGGCTGGGAGTCTGGGGAGGGGATTGGTTGTGTTGGGGCACAGAGAAAGCTTCCTCTTCCCTCTGAAAGTTTGCTGAAAATCACCAGCAAGAGTTAGAGTAATAGGAGAATAGGCATACAAATTTATTTAATGCACACATGGAGCCTTCAGAATGAAGACTTGACCCCCCAGTGGGGTGCAGAAGCTTATATACCATCCCGAGGTTACAGAAAGAATGGGGGTTTGGATCCTGACAAAACAGGTTATGGGATAGGGGGTAGGGGAAGGGTGCAGAGGAGTTCTGCTGAGAGGCAATAAATGATTACTAGGGAGCATGAATGGATCTGGGAACAGAGATTAATTTGTAAACAGTTCTCTTTGGAATTTGAATCAGTCTGAAAACAGACATTATCTTGTAAAAGGGTGTGTTCAGATGTAGTTACATTCTTGGTCACCTTTTCTATAACGGATAATGAAATAACAGGGAGGGGAAGAAAAAACAATTATTCTCCTTGGTGGGCCTGGATCTTAGGCAGATAAAGCCTCTGCTAAGGGAAAGATAGTGTGTGGGGGGGATAGCGGGGAGAAGGTCAGAGATATGCCAAGGCTTCTTCAGTTCAGTGTGTCAAAGCACCATATTTTGGGGGATCAGTTTCTGAGCCCCAGCAATTGCAAAGGGGTTTGGGAGGCTTTTGGGAGGTGATGGATATGTTATTTATCTTGATTGTGGTGATGGTTACATGACTGTACACAGTTGCTCAAATTCATCAGATTATATACTTAAAATGAATGTATTTTACTGTATTATACACTATACCTCAATAAAACTGGAGAAAAAGTAAACAACAACAACAAAATCACAGCCAATGGGCTCTTCTTCATGGCTACAAGATACTGGATCCATATTTTCAAGTGTCCTTTGTACTCATATCATGATCCATTATATAAATAAATCATAATTCTACTGTTGCTGAACATTTAGAATCTTTCTATATGCTTTCTTTTCTGATTGGAACAATGGGGGCAATAGATGTACATATTTTTGAAGTACATGTGATATTTTGATACATTCATACAATGTGTATTGATCAAATTAGGATAATTGAGATATCCATCACATTAAACATTTATCATTTATCTATTCTGGGAAAATTTGAACTATTCTAGTATGCTGTTTTGCATCCAGCAACATGCTGAATTTACTTGGAAATTCTAGCAATACACCTGTATTTTTTTTGGACTTTGCACATACACAAGTTTATCACCTAAGAATAATGATAGATTGGATTCTCATCCTTATATATTGGGGTTTTGTTTTGTTTTGTTTTTTTCCTTTTGTCTTGTTCTGTTTTGCCTTACTACACTGTCTAGAACATGTTGAGCAGGTGTGGTAAGTATAGGCATTCTTGTCTCATTCCCAACATCAAAAGACATATTTTCACTGTCAGCTTATTAATTTTTTTTTTGGTAGATACCCTTTACTGGTTCAGATCAGCTTCTTCTAGCCCTAATTTGCCAGGAAGTCTAAAAAATATCATGAGTAGACATTGCTGTTTAGGCTTAAACAATAAGCATTTATTTCTCATAGTTCTGGAGGTGGAGAGGTCCAAGATCAAGGTGCTGCCAGATTCCATGTCTGTTGGGCACATCTTCTTGGTTTACAGAAGGTCTCCTTCTTGCTGTATCCTCACATGGTGAAGAGAGAGGGAGGGCTCTGTTCTCTTCTTCTTATAAGGGTACCAATCCCATCATAGGGTCCCCATCCTCATGACCTCATTTAATCCTAATTACCTTCCAAAGGCTCTCCCTCCAAATATCATCACTTTGGGCATTAGAGCTTCAACATATGAATTTGTCAGGAAGGCCGGGGAAGGGAAGGACACGGATATTCAGTCCATAGCAGACATTAAATTTATTTAGATGCATCTATCTTCACCTATAGAGATGATCTATGATTTTTCTCCTTTCATCTGTTAATGTGAATTACATGGGTTGACTTTCTAATGTTAAATCAACCTTGCATTCCTGGGATCAATCCCATTTTGTCATCATGCATTATGCTTTATATATTATACATTGTTACACTCAAATTGATAATATTTTGTCAATTTTATGGTCATGAGATTAGCCTATAATTTTCCTTTTTCATATTGTCCTTGTTGATATGCTAGCCTTATCAAATAAATGTCTCTTTTGACTTACTCTGAAGTGGTAGTCAATACAGTAATGTATCACATCACATTGAGTTGGATTTCCCTTGCTTTATTTCCATTTTTTTCTCATTTGTACTGCCCTGAACTTAAATCTCCCAAATAAAGTATTAACATCTTAATCCTTGCCTCAGGCTCTGCTTTCTAAAAGACCTAAGTAAAGACTAGAATTGTCTCATTTGTTCTATACATTGGAGTATTTTATGCAACATTGCAGGATTTTGTTAATTTTTTTTTTTTTTTAGAGACAGGATCTCGCTCTGTTGCCCAAGCTCGAGTGTAGTGGTGTGATCATAGCTCACTGTAACCTCAAACTCCTGGGCCCAAATGATCCTCCCATCCTCTTGAGATCAGATGACCCTCCTGCCTTGGCCTCCCAGAGTGCTAGGATTACAGGTGTGAGCCACCGCACCTGGCCTTTCATCTCTATTAATGCTCCCAAATAAACTTTGCACTTGAGTCATTTTTCAGGGTCTCCTTTTGGGGAGAACCTAAATTAAGACAGACTCCCACCTGTGGTGAACTGGTATTGGGTCCATGAGAAAGGAAATGCACTGATTTATGCAATCTCTAGTGTGACAGAGAGATGGGGGTGGTGCTAATCATAAGGATTGTGGAATAGTTTGGTTGTTGCTAAGCGTAATCAGTGCAAGGAGGGAAGAAAGTGTCATACTCAACTCAGGGGAGGGTGTAAAAGAACTCCCTGGAAGCCTTTGAAGTGACTCTCAGCTCATGTAGCTGGAGGACAGACTGTGCTAAAAGTCAAGCCAGAAAGTACAAATAAAACTGAATTGACAGCCTCGAAAGTCTTCTGTTAAAGATAGGGACAAACAGGCGAAGTGTGGGCCCCTGAAACGTGGGGTGGGGACACTGGGGTGGAAATGCCGAGAACTCTGAACCTCAGATTTCTCTGAACCCTCTGGGCCAGCAGTCTACTCCCCTTCCCAGTGGATAGCAGCCTCCCCTGCCTCCAGGCCTCCACTGAAATGGACATCTCCCAAGATGAAGCGCTTGTCTCCCCAACATCTGGTCCACCTCCTCTCATTGCTTCTAGACCAGTTACAAGGGTAAAGCCTCAGCATGGTCCAATTGGGGAAGCTGGATCCTTGCTTCAGGGAAAGAGCTACAGGATTTGGCTAGTCTGTACTAGCCCAAATAGACAGAGGAATTGGCTAGTCTACTCTTCTCAGCAGGAATTGGGAGAACATGTCCAGGAATAAGTCTTGAGGACATGAAACTGGGCTACATTAGGAGAGTTTATCAGTACGTGGGATGACGCTTTTCTACAATTCGGGATTTAATCTCCTGTTGGAAACCTGGAGCTGATCCTAGTGTACTGCTGGACAGCTCCTTGAAGCCCAGAGGAAACAATGTCTAGAGCAAATGAAGTGGAAGTGCAGAGTTGCCTTGGCCGAGTACTGAGGCACGCACGGCTCACAGAGTCCAAAGAGGCAATGCTCCTGAGGAGGATTTATAATTTAAGACCAGAACACCCACCACCTATGTGCCAAAGACACTCCCTTCCCTAAAATGACAGTGAATGTACTAGTGAGCCCCAACACCGTTGAGAAAGGTGGTGGCTTGCAGGCCGAGGTTGATAGTGGGAAATACTGACATGGAATTGGTTTCCCTCGTGTGAATACAGATGATAGGATTCCGGAACAGCAGAGGCCAGGTGGCAGCACTTAAGCTGTGAGAGGCAGCTGGCGTAAGAGGCAGCAAGGAATGGCGGCCAAGGCGTGCAGCTCAGCAGGGATCCGTGGAGATGGCTAAGTAGACGTGGCAAGATAGGGACAAGAAAGATGGACAGCCATCAGAGGTGTTGCTTGTTTCAATGACAAAATAGCAAGATCATGTGAGCAGCTGGTCAGCTGCTGCAATAAAAAAATCATTATTCACCCACCCTTTCCAGACCTATGCCTACTGTCAGACTCATAGAGCCCTAGTAAGAGGGGAGGCTGGGGCACTTGAGGAAGGATATTATGATGCCATATGAGAGCATCAAAGGGACCCATAACCATTTGCCAGAATATCTACACACCTAGGAAAGGGAAACATGAACATCTTTTTAGGACTATTGGATGGAGAACCTTGCTGTTTGGCTTAAGTTTTTGTTTTTTGGTAAAGGGCCAGATAGTAATTATTTTCGGTTTTGTGGGTTATAGGGTCTTTTTACAACTAATCAACTCTGCTATTATAGTGTGAAAGCAGCCACAGACAGTAAGTAAACAAACAGTAGTAGCTATGTGCCAATAAAACTTTATTTACAAAGACAGGCCAGATTTGACCCATGGGCCATAGTTTCCTGACCTCTGGCCTTGGACATGGTCAATTCTCATAAAATTTCCTGTGTACTTGAAAATAATGTATAGTATCCAGTTGCTGGGTTCATTACTTTGTATTTTATAAATTAGAATGGCATATTATGTTGTTCAAATCTTCTATATCTGACTTTTTTTCTGCTTTATCTATAACTAAATGAGCTTAGTTGTTTAAAAACCTCTCGCTATTGTCATTTGTCAAATTTTGCTTTATACAATTTGAAGCTCTTGGCCGGGCGTGGTGGCTCACACCTGTAATCCTAGCACTCTGGGAGGCCAAGGCGGGTGGATCGCTCGAGGTCAGGAGTTCGAGACCAGCCTGAGCAAGAGCGAGACCTTGTCTCTACTAAAAATAGAAAGAAATCATCTGGCCAACTAAAAATATATATAGAAAAAATCAGCCGGGCATGGTGGCACATGCCTGTAGTCCCAGCTACTCGGGAGGCTGAGGCAGTAGGATCGCTTAAGCCCAGGAGTTTGAGGTTGCTGTGAGCTAGGCTGATGCCACGGCACTCACTCTAGCCTGGGCAACAGAGTGAGACTCTGTCTCAAAAAATAAAAAAATAAAAATAAAAATAAAAATTAAAAAAATGAAGCTCTTGGGTGCATACAAGCTTAGCATCTTTGTCCTTACTTGTTAATTATAATAAAACTTGCATTATCTTGAAGTAATACTCATTAACTCTATTAGTAATTTTTGCCTGGAGCTATACTAGTTTGAGATTAATACAGCTGCATCAGCTTTATTTTGGTTAGTGTTTTGATGGTGTACATATATATATATTTTCAATGTTTCTGTGCTTTCATATTTTAGTTGGTTCTTTACCAGTAGCACAGAGCACAAATCATTAATCTGAGCTTCCTGGAAACCAAAGCAAATGGGAGAAGATTTACTGAAAAGACACAGCCAAGTCATCGGCAGCCTACGTGCTAATTGTGATGACCTAAATAAACTTGATGCGGGGTCATCAAACAGAATAAGGGAGGCTTTGAAGGCAGTTTTACCAACTCTAAGGCTTCAGAGGCATACCCAACACTGTGTATTTTTATTGAAATTGTATCAGTTGCTCACACTGATTACCTAACCACAATGGCTAATTTGGCTTTCAATAAGTAGTAGCGATTCTTATTAGTACCCCGAAGCAGTAAGGCAAGAACTGACCAGAGGTTCTCAGCAGAGTTGCTTGTTCTCTGATCTTACCACAAACCTTTATTTACCCTCCCTTTTGCTCTTCTAATCACTTTACTCAGTGATGTTAGTTTACCCAATCTTTTGCTGGTCTCATTGTGACAGGAACCCCAGGCATTAACAAAGGATGTTTCTGATGCACTGTAGTGCTTTGTTCTGAAAGGGGGTGTAGAAAAGTGCCCTATGAGGAGTGGCAGAACCAGAACTGCCAGGGAAGTGGCTTTTCCCCCTCTAAATTCTTGCCACTTATCCACTTTTATGAACTTAACAAGGGCCTGCACCTTCTCTGGGCCTCAATTTCCTTACTGCAAAACTGTAAATGATTCTTCTTTTTTTCAAGAGTATGTGGGTTAAAGGAAATGGTGAAGATGCCTGGCACATCAAAGGAATTCAACAAAATGTTCCATAGGTCCCTTCCCTCTGCTCTGAGCAGCTCACTGGGCAACAGCATTCCTCTCAAACTGTCTCTTTCCAAAGGAGCAGGCAAGTTACGCCTTTGTTCATGCTCCACCCCAGTGCTTCTATGGTCAGGCAAGCTTTTCCTTAGAATTTCAAAGAAATAGGGACAAGCAAGACTCTGTGAGGTCTAGTTCACAAACTGAAGAATTCCCAAGGTACTTTCAGTCTTGCTGTCAGAAGTCCAAGGTCATTATTGTTGAAGAAAGTTCTTTTCCCCCAAGCCCGATTTCTCTGCTAGCCCTGAGCTGCTTCCGTAGTGCAGTGAGCTAAGATGCAGGGGCCAGGAGTCCGGGCTTAAGCGTCAGGGCAATGTTATTTAAGGCCCCACCCCTTACTAGTAAAGACTTTGGATGAGCTATCCTTTCTGAGTCTGTTTGGGGGAATAATGTCATTGGGACTACACACAGTGCCCAGTACACAGAATCCAAGCTTTTGGTTATGCACGTGTGCTGCATACACCTGAATCATGAACCCCACAGTAATACAGAGGACAGTGGTCAAGGGGTTATAGTTAGTGTGCAATCCAACTACTGAGTGCAGAAGCATCACGCAGGCAAGAACCATGCTGTATTTACCTGTGTACCCCTCCTCTGCTCTACCCTCACTCCTGGCATGTGCCTAGCCAAGTCGGGTCAATAACAAATGCTCAACGGCTGGGTCTGTGTGCTAAGGCCCTGTTATGGTACCAGTGAACATGGGACTTGGCTTCTCAGGGTAAGTCTGGGATTCGCAGACAAACTGTTCTGCAAAATTTATGTTGATTTTAATGAAGCACTACAGAGAGAGAGACAGGCAGGCAGACTGATGGACTGACTTGTGGGTGCTTTTAAGAAACCCTGTTGATATAACACCTAAAGTTCCAATTATTGAGCTTGGGGGACACTTCAAAAGGCTCAAGGCTTCCACCTTCTTTACTCTGTCCTTCATATCCTCACCCACAATATAGAAAGCACATTTCATTCTGAACAACATACACTTTTGCAGATAAAAAAGGTGACCCACACTTTCATTTTCTTTATTTTTCATTGATACCGTATGAATACAAAGTTTCTAGAAAGCTACAAAATATCTACCACTTTATCAAGAAGGCATCAAAATGTGTCACTTTGCAAAGACATGAAAACACCTGCAGGAACTGACACAAAAATAGCATTTTTAGAGTGATGAAATAATTGCACTTAACTGTCATGGATATTAAAGTTATCACACATATGTACCGCGAAAGCTAGAATACATTTTTTTTTTTTTACAAAGCACTTTATAAAAAAATTCTCTGCACACAAACCCTATAATTTTCATATAACTATCATACTAAAGATAAATTCACTTTAAAGCCAACACTTAGAACATTTTTAAACAAAAAGGTACCAGTACCTAAACACAGACATTAACAAATACAAGAATACTGTACTGCCAAGAGGTTTAACCAAATGCCTTTTGAAAGTTTCTGCAAATAGGTTAAGAAAAACATGTGAGAATTTGCACACCCCCACCCCCATCTCTCCAATCTGCCCAAGAGGAACCCAATTACCCAGAGGCAGGTTCCAAAGGCCACTCCCAGCAGCAGTACAATATCAAAGGAACCACTGACCGGATGAACGCTTACGCCACGAGCCCATTTTATACACAGGACAGGAAGACACAGACTGTGAGAATCCCATTAAGTCATTTAGAATGTGAACAAACACATATGGCAAAAACCAATTTACATAAAATGTAAGCATATTAAAGAATTAAAGGCTATTCAGGTTTCTTTTTTAAATGTTACAAAAATTTTTTTTTTGTCATTTTTCAGGCACGTACTGTTTTTGTTTTTACTTTTTTTTTTTCCCTTGTCTGCAGTCATAAGCCTACTGAAAAGGCCTACAGAAGTCAATCTTTCAAGGAGGTAACAGGGAGATGTATTTTTTTTTTTTAAATAAGTGCAGTTAATATCTAATTTACAGTGAAATTAATCACAAAAAATGACTAATGGCAACAGAAGATCAGAGACTGGTTTCCAGCTGATTTACACCGAGCTTCTGCCAGTCTCTCTTACAGACAGGGGAAGGGGAAACAGTCTCCTCATGGAAGGCCGACACAAGAGTCAACCTGAGCGTGGTGGAATCTAATGGAAGCTGACCCCAAATAATGACAAACGAGAGGGAACGGAAATACCGTCTCAAATACTAAAATGATGTAGTGTGGCTTATGAGTGCTTCAATGCAGATTCACAGAATGAAAACAAGTTACGGCTTAGGAAGTAGGACAATAAATACAAATATTTCATCTTATTTAAATGGTGCATGACTTCAGTGAAACTACCCTTTGCGATGCAATACATTTTAAACACAAAACCTTCATTCGCAACGACAGACAGAAGCAATGAGTTTGTGAGAGAGAACTGTCAAACAAAGCACAGTAACAGCTGAAAAGAGAAGCAGGAAAACAAGCATTGGACTAATTTCTTCCAAGTTGTGGTATAGCACTGGCAGGGAAGGAGCTGGGAATTCAAGCAGCTAATTGGAACTTGGGGGCTGAGACTATTTCCTTTTCGTTTGACTGTTTTTGTTTGTTTGCAGAAGTTTCTATAAATACTCACAACTTGGAGTGGATAGAAATCACTCCTGAAACTTCAGAGCCCGGAGAGGGTATTCTTAAAGACACCAGATAGAGACAGACAGACTGTATGTATTAAGAGTACAGAGGCTAACTTTCAAAGATGTCTGATATTATTTTTAAGTCTATATTAGCAAAGAAAAATCTTTTTTTTTTTTTCCTGGCTTCGTTTTGGGCTGGTGTTTTTGCCTCCTTGTCCTTTTCACTCCTCTTCCTTACCTCTATGAGTTTCCCCAATTTATACAAGGTTTTGACAAAAGCCAACATGGACTTTAAAGAGATGCCCCTTTGAGGGCTGGAACGAACATTCTTTGAAAACGCCGAATTGTGAATGGTGCTCTTTGGAGGTTTCTCGTAGCACATTCATACACAACACTCGGAGTCCGCATGTTTGCCCTAAGAAGAACACTTCAATTGTAATGACCCTAACTCACTTTTGTTCTGCACTGTCATCTCAGTTTGAGGCTTCCAACTTTCAAAATGGTATCACTGTGTAAACCAGATTAAGTGCGCACTGTCATTTGAATGGAAAAGAAAGTCTCCGCAGAGACCGGACACGAACACACGGAGAAGGAGAAGGCTGTAATATCTGTCCACCGGCCGAGATTCTGCTGTTTGTGCGGAAGCTCCCTCACGCGGATGCAGGGCGGGGTGACAAGATGAAATGACACACCAGGTCGCTGGCACACACAAACACAACAGTTTCTGGGGTCCCTCCTGCTGCAGTGTGCCACGGGTGAGTGGTGGTAGGGGGCCCCACTGGCGGGCACACCAGCAGCGGGCGGGGACCACGTCGTGCTCTTGTGAACAGAGGCCTGTGGTTGGTTACTCATCCCGGTAAACCAAAGGCATTACGGTGATCTCAAAATATTTTTGGTCTCTCTACAAATTATCGTATTATGGCAGCACTTTTCTAAGCTGGAATCTCAAACCAAAGGCACTTTCATGCTAGAGTGCAGAAGATTCACAAATAGCTAAGTATTTGGTCATGAATTTAAAAGGCAACATTAAAAGTACAATTTGCTTTTCATAGTAAACTATGAAGTTGCAACCTTCTGTTTTGGTATACACATTTCAGAGTGTGGTCAAAGAACTGACTTTGTGTTCCGTTTCAGATTTTAGACCAAGAAGTCAGTTTCCTATAGAACTGGAGAAAAAATGGGCTTAAAAAACAAAAAAATAAAACAATTTTTGCTTGTTCTGTTTCGAATAGTGGGCCAGTCCGTAAATGAACACGAGGAATTGCTGTAAGAAAAGGCTGGCGGCACGACTAAGGTATTACTAAGGCACTGCTTACTGGAACGCTTTGGCAGCTCTGAATTGAAAACTTCCTAAAAAAGTAACAGTAGTAAGAGAAATGCTTCCAGCTTACAAAAGGGCTCACAGTTCCGAGGCAGCCTTTTGCACTGCATACCCTACATGCAACATCGTGAAGATTTAAGGCTTTTCAGAAATGACATGTGCAGGGCTTTGCCACAGAAACATCAACATAAATAAGCAATGCAGACATATCCTCCTAATGTCACAGGTGTGAACACCAACAGACAGGATTAGTTCTACCCTTCGTTAGTTCAGGTATAGTGTACCAGAGCATATACAAAATTATGCAATGTGTACCTGGTTTGTAAAATTGACTGTCATCTCATATGATTTAAATAATTTATGGTTATACAAAAACAACTGCTAAAGCCACCACAGTATTGAAACCTAAAGCTGACTTGGGTTTAAAAGTCCTTTGGGGACTTTTAACACCAAGTGCTTGGAATGGGGGGCTGTTTTTTGGCTGGTGTGAGTGCAGGACTTTGCTGCTGGGATGCTTAGCAAATAGAAATTTGACTCGGAGCCTGTGGCAGGTGAACTGTCCCCAGAGTAAGTGAAAAGGCTCATCAGCTGTCCTGTGTGTGTGTGGATGCCTCAGACAGCTCCTGCAGGGACACTGCAGCGTGGGAGCAGCATCGGGGTGATGCTGTCCTTAGCACAGGGTCCTGAATGTCCCCCTTCTGAACAGACCCTGTCCACACATTCTTAGGGGTCATTTAAGCATAGAGCACCGAAGAACAGCCTCCACCAGGAGAGGCCAAGGATTAAAGTGGAACCCTAGAAAAGGCCTCACTAACCAGTGGGGTGACTGGGACAAGTCACCTCCCCTCTAGGTCCTAACTGTGTTGTCTACAAAATGAAGGAGAGTAGATTGTGCTCTCTTTTAGATCAAGAAAGGAAAGTTCTATGAGCCCTCTTCTGGAACTGACCTCCTCCACCCCTAAAGATGAAATGTTCCAGAGTTTTCAATACATTCTACAAATAGCACTGATTATAAGGCAGGAAGTAGAAGCAGCCCAGAGGAAATATACTGAAACGATTAAAGGTTTGATATGAGAAATAATGAAAATTGCTGAGATTTTATTTTTCTTGTACCCCAGCAAACTAAGGGATGAAGATCAAATCAGAAACACTCTTCAAATAGGTATGATTACAGGAATGATGGTGACCAGTTGTTCCAAACTTCCCCAGGGAAGAGCGAAAGAATACTTGTAGTAAGAGAGGTTGTTGTGAAACAGAAGTTCTGAAACAGTAAGAAACATGGACAAGGCTTGCAGGAGAGAAGCTTTCACAGGGTGAAGTAGAAAGGAAAACCATTTCAAATATGGCAATTGGGACCTGTTGGATCTAGGGCAGCGGTTCTCAGCTGGGGGTGATTTTGCACCCCATGGGATGTCTGGCAATGTCTAGAGACACTTTGGATTATCAAAACTGGAGGAAATAGGGGGCGGGTACTAGTAAACTTCCTACAGTGCCCAGGACAAGCCCTGCACAACAAAGATCTGGTCCAAAATGTCAATAGTGTCAAGGTTGAGAAATCCTGGTCTTAGGTAGCTTGGACATTAGGATTTTAGGAAATGTTCTGAGGAACTCCTGGTTTTACTTTCAGTCTCTCACTATGATGGCAATGAATGCCGACAGACCAGAGCCCAGTTCTTCAGTGCTTCCCTGTTTACGCTGTGGAAATCTGGCCTTCAAACTCTGCAGTGAGAGCATGAGATGGCCTGGAAACAAACCTGGGTCAGCGGGAGACAGAACGCCTGAAAGAGAGTAGTGAGGACAGGACTCTAGGAAGGCTTTCTTATGGTTTAAAAAGCTTGGCCAGTTGTGGTGGCTCATGCCTGTCATCCCAGAACTTTGGGAGGCTGGGGCGGGAGGATTTCTTGAGGCCAGGAGTTTGAGACCAGCCTGGGCAACATACTGAGACCCCGTATCTACAAAAAATAGAAAAATTAGCTGAGCATGGTGGCATGCACCTGTAGTCCCAGCTACTCAGGAGGCTGAGCCAGGAGGATCACTTGAGCCCAGGAGTTTGAGGTTGCAGTGAGCTGTGACACTGCACTCCAGTCAGCCTGGGCAATAGAGCAAGATCTTATATCAAAAAGAAAAAACAAAACAAAACATTTAAGACATAGGGAGAAGACTGTCATATAATAGAATGAAGGACCAAAAAGAGACTCAGATTAGGTGCTATGATGCCAATCCCACCCAAGGATCTAATTTGGGAGAGAAAAGAAAGGCTCAAGAGTTTGGGGTAACTGGACTGGTGGTTAAGATAGGAAAACTATCTGTCCTGAAGAAAGCTTTACAAGAACAAGAAATAAATTTCTCAAAATCTTAGAAATGTTTTAAGAGCAAAAAGTAATCCTCAAGGTTGATCAAGAAAACCCACAAAGCTCAACTACAAAGGCATTCAGGAGGAGGATGTGGGTGGTGAAGCATCTGAGGGCCCAGCTGACCCTGTGAGGTCAGCAGACTGGGGTGTGCCCTTCTTTGTAACCAACAGAGCTGTCCTCTAGCTGGTTTTCTAGGGTCCCAGACTTTTTGTGCTTTGAAAAGTAAATCCCAAGAGCTCTCCTGGCAGCACCAAAGAGCCCCATTCCACAGTGGGAACACGAACCAGATAATCTCTCTCCTGAAGTTTTGGGATGGCCTGGCTTTTAGCCATTTGTACCCAGTCATATAGTCCTGGTCCTTGGAGGGAATGGGGGTTCCCTTGAGGAAAGATGCAGGAAATAGGGACAAAAGAAACATCCCCAAGCGGGGTGTCCAACAGAAGTCATTATAAACATGGTGACCATGAAAGAAGCCACGAGCCCGATGCCGGGTGGACGACAAGGGCAATCCTTCCAAGGCTGGCCCGGAACCAGGAGCGAGGAGTAGTAGCACTGTTCTACTGGTTTAGGTATGGGGTGAGCATTCCAAATGGAGAAGGTTTTGCACACTCTCCTCTGGTCTTCCCAGTGACCGGTGATGCACGTGGGAGAGGTTAGGCTTAGTCCAGTGCTTTTCTGTTTGCCACAAGCTAGTCACACCTTCATCCTCATAACCACAAGATATTGACCAGGGTACAAGCCAGGTCAAAGCAGGTGGTGGGAGAGGGAAGCGGGTGTATAAGTTACTTGGATGTGGTCAAACTAAGTTTTCATTTTCTTGTCTGGTCGGTTTTACAAGTTACAAAACTTACTTCATGTTCTATTGTATTAGCATACTCCTATGACTTATAACAACATCATTTTCCTCTGGGAAGTTGGAGGGGCACCTCCTCTTCCCTCCCAGAGGAAACACTTATGGAGATAACCCAAGACCTGTGGCCACAACAAACCAACTCTGCCTGGGCAATGCTTTGGAATATTTGGATTGCAAAGTTGAATCTCTCCTAGAGAGAGAAGCTTTCAAATGAGCCTGTTTGAAAAGGTCAGAGATAGACAACTGGGCCTGTTAAAACTAAGTCAAATAAGTACTGTGACTTACTGAGAGATGTTAAGGAAATGGATGTCTTTAGAGAGGATATATCTAAGTCTATAGACACAGATTGAGATATACATACATGTCAGCACCTAAGCAAACTGAGTGACACTAAATAGATGTTCAATAAATGTGTTGAATAACTATATATGTATATGTGTATGTACATATACACAAATAGTTATAGCAGGTTAATATGCATATCAGGTCACCAGAAATAAAGAAGTTATTCACAGGCTGGTGAGGATGCTTGCAATTTTCTAAGGAGCAGAGATGCTGAAACTGATGAGCCTTTCACTTGCCTGGTCAATGAAAATTTTCTCCCAGCCACAGGATTCTGTATACTTTGCATCTCACAGTGCAGTATTCATGCCAATTTTAAAATTTCGTTATTAAATTTCAGTGGTTCAAATATTTATTCATCTTAATAAAAAATTTGGCTGCCCATAATAAAATATAACTGCACACACAAGACTATAAACATTGTAAGTTTCGATTTTTCAGTATTTATCTACTTATTGCAAAAAGAGCCATTTTTTTCATTAAATAATCAATCATCACATTAGTACAATACAATTTTATATTTTTAAATATACTATATATGTTAAGGATAAGGGGTGAAGTTTTCTTCCTTTGTAATGCCTGTTCAAGAGTTTAATGGATTAGGAGATTAGTTTTAACCTTGAGGAAAAAAGTACAAATTTGTCTCATTAGGATATTTCTACCAAGCATTTCTTAAGGCTATAGTTTAACATTTGGTTTCAAAAAGAAAGAAAGGTTTCATTTAAAAAATAATTTAGTGAATTACATTCTTTCATAACTTCCACCCTAATTAGTTACAAAGATAAGTCTAAAGATTCTTAGTTTTGTGTACTAATTTACATTTATATTTAAAGATTAATTTTACTTGTATCTTAAAACAAGAATTTTATGTTGAAAAAAAGAGAACTAAATACATTTGTATAAAGGCTGTAAATGTCCCATGGCAAATGCTCTGTCTCAATATTTTCTACCACAATTAGAAACAGGGCTCTGCAGAGAGAGACTTGGGTTGTTAAGGTTCACCTTTCCCGAGGAATTATGGGCTGCAGATCTGAAGAACACACAGAAACAACTCAATTTCTCTTTTTACAACTGTACCAGAACTTCACAGCTACAATGATAGTATGAACACATGAAAAAATGACTTCACTCAAACAGGATTTAGAAAAGTTGGGGTGACCTCGGGGGCCAGGGCACCACCCTGTGTGGTGAGGTTTACAGTCAGTCGTTCGATAATGGAGAGAGAGTGTGTGTGTGCACATATGTGTGTGTATATACAGATATCTATATATATAAATAACCATGTTCAGTCCTTTACAAGCCTGTAAATATGATGTTGTGCTCCATGTTCACTATTTGAAACTTCAAATACACAGGCCATGCAGAGGAGAGTTTCTTGTGTATCCCTGTTTGTTACCACCTGTTAAGACAAAAAAAAAGGTACATATATTTAACACCATTCAGTTGAAAACATATTCCATCTGTGCATGATGACTATAATTTAATTGGAGAGGGACAGTCTTAAGTCCACTAGAGATCTGCTCAGCCTTACTCTGTGTCTTCTCAAAACTTCTGGCCTCCAGTGATCCTCCCGCCTTGGCCTCCCAAAGTGCTAGGATTACAGGTGTGAGCCACTGCACCTGGCTGGTCTGTGTCCCCTAACACAAATTCAGAACACTACAGGTACAACCTAAATCCCTTCCAAGCTTGGTTACTATATGTAAGACAGACCTTATAGATAGAATCTCACCCACAATCTGAGCCCAAGAAGAGACCACAAAAATAAGTACAGTTTGTGTTTTTGGTCTTCTTGGGGTTTTCTTTGGATTTCTTTAAAACAAAGAGAATTTTCTATAACTCTGTCCTACAAGACAATCATTTATCCTAGGAAATTATCTTCTATCTTTTAAAATTTATTTTTAATTGACAAACAATGACACATATTTATGGAATACAATGCAATGTTATGACACATGTATACACTGTGGAACGGTTAAATTAGGTTACTCAACATATCCATCACCTCATATACTTATTTCTTTGTAATGAGAACATTTAAAATCTACTTTTTCCTATCCTAAACTTTTGCTAAATTTTGTTTCACAACAGCCCATGACAGTCATCGGCTCCACGAGTGCCCTGCTCCCCAGCAGTGCCTGCACTCAGCACAATATTGGCCAAGGAAAGGATCAGTGGCACATGTAAAACCACGCCAAGTGACAATACTCATTGATACAGGCTTTACCTTTCAAAATGTCTTCTGAAATACTCATCTGCTCCCTTCTTGAGTGGCACCTCCCAAACTCCTCCTCCTCCCTTCCTCACGCCCACCCCTCCGCCTCCTCAGCTTTCCTGCAGATCCGGACCTTTCTGGAGCTTTCTGGCCCCACCCACCGCAGCTCCCTCCCGCCAGACCCCGCCTCCTTCCTCCTCCTCACGCCGGTCTCCATTTCCCAAGACACTCTGAGGGAACTTTCTTAAAGCAAATCTAATCAAATTACTCAAAATGCTTCCATGACTCTGCTACTTATTTCTGTGCCTGATCGAGCCAGGGCAGCGTCTGAAAACATTTTGACTTTGAGAGCCTCGTTCCGTAGCCTGAAGAATAAGGTCTCCCAGGACTTCTGATTCCCGCTCAGGGCACACCCTGCGGTCGGTCTGCAAGCACATAG
Source organism: Varecia variegata (assembly GCA_028533085.1). Taxonomy (NCBI): domain Eukaryota; kingdom Metazoa; phylum Chordata; class Mammalia; order Primates; family Lemuridae; genus Varecia; species Varecia variegata. Next base: position 145,704,015 of record CM052438.1, on the reverse strand, counting down.
CGCCAGGAACCATGTTTCCCAGCAACCAGTTTAGGGCATGGCGCTCAATAGCCATTTAGTAAATATTTGCTGAGTGAATGAAATTCACATTAATACAGCCGACACACATCGAGTGTCTACGACACCTACTCGGCATGAAAGGCTTCACAGATGGTCTTGTGGCTCTGAGCGGGCGCTTTTCTTACTCCCCTTTGACAGGGAAGGAGCTGAGGGGTCGGTTGGTTCACAGCTGCCTATTCACCTGGCAGGTATCTCAACTGCTCCTTCCTCAGGAAGCCTTCTTCAGGCTTCCCCCTGGATGAGGTCAAATCCTGCTCTACGCTCTCTTGGTACCGCGTCCCTCCGCCAGACAGCCGGAGTTCCCGTTTACGTTCATTTTGTGAGGATGCGATGCAAGCCTGCCTCCCTCGAACGACCCCAGGAGGGCGGCCACCTGTCTCGTCCACCACGGCACCCAGCAGCTGGTACCTCAGCATGCAACCAGGACATGCCCCTTTTCTTGGCTGTCTGCTCACCCATCGGGGCCACAGCCCTGAGAACCCCCGCACTGTACTTCACGGTATGCTATAGCCTTCATTATCTTAGAAAGGTTTATTTACCTGTCCCTTCTGCCCTGAAGGGCCGTGAGCTACTGTGTGTCAAGCATTGTGTTTTGTTTACATTGCTTCCCAGCAGTGACTCTCCCTAGTTTAGCTGAATGAATTAAAACATTCTTGATGATAACCTTGAGGTAGAGGGTAAAGGCTTGAGCATCTTGTTTATAAAGGAGGCCAAACTGTGGTCTAAAGACTTTCAATGACCTGCCCAAGGGCTTAAAGTAGAGTTGAGTCTTAAACCTAAGTCTTCTGATTTCATGACTGCAACACATACTGCCAAGTGTCTTTTCTATCAACTCAAGTATTAATTTATGTCCATCAATGGCTCTGTCTCGGGTAGACCTAACATTCCTTATCCATAAAATGGGAATAAAAATGACCTCACAGTTTTGCTGTGAGAATTTCATAATAGAACATTTATAAAGATGTTCAGTGCCTAGAACCTCTGCAATCTATTCTACCTTCTCACAAACACAAACTTCCTATAAAGAATATAGGACTCACTATGGGAACTTCCTATAAAGAATATACCGTAGGCCCTCCAATACCCACAGGTTTTACATCTGTGAATTCAAATATTTAGGGAACACAAACCAATAAAAAAAAATACAATAAAAAATACATAGGACTCACTGCTTAAAAGCTTCCTGGATGAATATAATATGCTGGGGGGTTTTACTTTTTATGGCTTTTTTTGTTTGTTTGTTTGTTTGTTTGTTTGTTTGTTTTTACAGTGGTATATAAGAGCTGGCTCCTACTGGCTCATGAAAGTTGCCGTTAAATATTAAGAACCACCATGGGTAGCTTGAAATTGCCCATGGAGGGCATATTTACACCATGGAAACAGTCAAAAGGTTTTAGGGAATTGGGAAAGAAGCTTTTTAAAAAAAAAAAAACCAGCACACCACTGATTGAGAACCACTGTCCCAATGGAACCAAAAAAAAACACGAGGTAAAGAATTCCTGCTCTAAGTATTCTAGTTCTTAATCCTACTGCAAAGATTAATAAAGTAGACTTTCAGAGGGCTGGGTATTTGGCCACAATATAGCCTTGCTGCCCCTTTTAGCAAGATTGTTTCCACAAAGTTTTTTTTTTTTTTTTTTGGCTTTTTTTTTTCAGTTTAATCAAGGAATGTTATTTTTAAAAAATAAGGCTTACAAAACCCATGACTGCATATTTTATATTTTGAGGATGACACTGTTCCTAATAACCTTCCCAAGTCCCCAAATGAAGCTCCCAGGAGAAATTTATTTTAACGTTAAATATCAGGGAAACACACACACAGCATTGTCCAGGGGCACTGGTGCGTTTTCCTACTGCAGACCTTGAACACCATTGTTTCTCTTTTCCTTTAGCTGCTCATTAAGTTTTAACCAGATTTTTCAGCCTATGAGGAACATTTCCTTCCCTAGGTTCTGGTCACTGCACTCTCTTCTAATTTATAGTTTTCCTGGTACTAAGAGCTTATATTTTCCTATCTTAATGTGTGTCACTTCTTATAAGGCCTTGCAAATTCTTCATGAAATAAGTCAAGGTACGTTTGAAGTATGAATCCACTGACTCAGCTTTTGCCTCATTTATGATTTGTATGCCACGTTGCTCCTGAGACTCAAACGTGGCTAACATTGCAATTATCCGGGGAACTTAAAAAAACACATGTACCTAGGTCCTATGCACAGAGACCCTCATTTAATGGATCTAGGATGCAGTCTGGGTGTCAGGATTTTTTAGAACGTTCTCCAGGTCTTTCTACTCTGCAGCCAGAGCTGAGACCTTCCGTGCTTTAAGGATGCTGTAAAGTCAATGCCGACTGACCACCGGGGCTGACTGACCACCAACAGCCTGGTCAGTTCCCTCAGCCCAGGCGCTGGTTCCTCCCAGGCCCACTAGGAAAGAGATGAAACAATTACCAACAAAATTGTGAAGTTTTCCAAAACACTGTTCATCATATATTTCTCTGGTAAGTGTTTGAGCTTGTGGATGAAGTTGATCATATATTCACACATCGGGGAGCGGTTTATTCGGTATACAAATCGTCCATTCTCAAACCTTGCATACTCCGTCTGTGAGGAAAAAAAGGCTTTCAGCATTTTTACACTTTTGACTTCAAAGTACATGAGACTGATACTAGTGCCTATGAAAGCATTTTCCTTTTTCAACATGAATCATCCTCTATATGCTATACTGTGTATGTAGTTTACTTAGTTAAAAAAAAATCCTATTCTCCAAACTTACATGGAATCCATTATTTTTCTGGAAATAAAAATAGTTAGAAAGATGATAGCTTTAAAGAACAGTTTGATAGATCCTTTCAGCAAAGGTCAGAAAAAAATATAACAGCCTTAGTGATTCTTTACCTGGAGGAGATCTGTGAGAGCAGGCCCCAGCAATTTACGATTCTTCAAAGAGCCCAAAGAAAATCCCTCTTTACTGCGACAAAGCCACACAGGCTAAAAACCAATACAGCTAATTTCTCTACTTTAGAAAAAAATTGGTTATTTCACACTGATCGTTAGCCCCTGAATGAGGGAGGGAGGGAAAGGAATGAGGGTGGGAAGAAAGGAAGGGAGGGAGGAAATACTATTAATACTATATATGCAGTTTGAAGAGCCCACTGAAATACTCAGAAATAAGAAACACACTCCTAGGTAACTTTGGATCAAAAAGAATTAGGAAGGAAATTACAAACTATCTAAAAGCACAATGAAAAAAGAATACATCAAAACTTAGGGGACACAATGAAGCTATACTTGAAGGAAACTTAATGAAGCTGCCTCATGGCTTTATCATTAAAGATGAAAAATTACAGAATTAAATACACATCTTTAAAAATTAAAAAGAAACCACAAAATAAGCCAAAACCACCAAGAAACCAAAGGAAACCAGGAATAGGATATTAATAAAGATAAAAGCTCAAATCAATGAAATAAAAATTTAAAATGCAGACATAAGTTTAAAACTGGTTCTTTAGAAAGACAAAATAAAATAAACCTCTCACACTTAAAAGAAGAAGGAAAAGAGGCTAAGCCACAATTATAGGAGATTAGAAGATATATTACAGATTACTTTATATAACTCTAAAGCAAAAAAAACAAAACAAACAAACAAACAAAAACAGGCAAAGAAAACCTAGTGGATAGGGACACTCTCCCAGAAAAATACAAATTGTTAATCCTGAACCAAAAAGAAGTGGAAAATGTCAATAGACCAATTACTGTGGAAATGACCAGAACTAGAAAGTTGTTTAGAGACCTACCATCAGAAAAGGTAGAGACCACAAAGGCTCCTCAATTTCAGTTAGACAGGAGGAATAAGTTCAAGAGATCTACTATACAACATAGTGACTAGAGTTAATAACAACGTATTGTATTCTTGAAAATTGCTAAGAGAACACGGAGGTAGTGAATAGAATGGTGGCTACTAGAGGTTGGTAAGGGTGGTGGGAAGGGGTAATGAAGAGGTGCTGGTTAATGGGTAATATTGTTAAATACAAGGAAAATGTTCTAGTGTTCAATAATGCAATAGGGCAACTATAGTTAACAATAATTTATTATATTTCAAAATAGCTAGAAGTTTTCAAATGTTCCCCTACATAAAGCAATGATAAATGTTTCAGGTGAATCATGTCCCAATTACCCTGATTTGATCATTATACGTTACATGCTTGTATCAAAATATACCATTTCCTCCATGAATATGAACAATTATGTATCAATAAAAAAATTTTTTTTTAAAAAAGAAAATTGCTAAGAGAAGATTTAAGTGTTCTCACCACAAGGAAGTATGTGAGGTAATGCATATGTTAATTAGCTCAATTTGGCCATTCCAAAATGTATATATTTCAAAGCATTTTATGTTGTATACAATATATAAAATTTTTATTTGCCCATTAAAAACAAATAAATAATAGATGCTGAAAAAAGGTATAAAAACCAGATAGTTTAGAGATAAGTTTTATGTTAACTTTTAAAGAATGGTTACTTCCAATGTTATTTATACTATGCTAGGCCACAGCAAAAGTAAATATCCCAATTCTCTTCATGAAATGAATGCACATTTAATACTGAAATTTGACAAAGAGATTATAAAAATGTATAGATTAGCATCAATTACGAAATGTGCAAATTCTAAGTAAAATATCAGCAAATAGAACCCAGCAATGTATCGGACGTAGAACTTTTCCAGGGAGGCGGTCGTGGTTCATACACAGGAAATGTATGAACTTAGCTTGTTATGTCAACAAATTGGAGAAAAATCATATAGCAAGAGTTGTTGAAAAGGCATCTGATAAAATACTGTGGCTATTACTATTAAAAATCCCAAAATACGAATAGAAAGCACTTAAATTAGTAATAAAGACCATTTATAAAAACCAACAATATAATCCTAAATGGCAAAACTCCAAAAGTATTTCTCCTACCATCAGTAACTACACAGGATAGCTACCACTGCTATCTCTTTATACAACTGTGTTGAACATTTTAGCAAATGAAAAGAGAGTGAGGAAAAAAACTGGCATAAACAGTAGAAAAGAAGAGATAAAATAAGGCTTTTTTTCTTTTCTTTTTTTTGCTGCCAGTAAGATTATATACTTAGAAGACCCAAGAATCTAGGGAAAAAATTTGTTAAGATGGCCATATTGAAGATAGATATGCAAAATCCAAGAGCTTTTTTCTGTTCTAGTATTTAGAGTCTAGAAATGGGAAATTACAAATTATATAATATTTACAAATATATTTAACAAGAAATGGCAAATCTATATGATGAAAACTATAAAATCTCATTAAAATAACAAATTGAAATGGAAATGCAAATAGGTTCTTGCTTGGAAAGATTTAATATCAATAACACATCAATTTTTTCCAAAAAATAACATATAAATCTAATGCAATTACAATTAGATTGCTCAAACAAGGTTTTTGCTTTTTCTTTACATTTTTAAATGACTGAATTATTTGGAAGAATAAATGCTGGTTAGGAGCTAAGAAAATATATGAAAAAGAATAACAGTGAGATCGACTTATCCCACCAAATATCAGAACACACTATAAACACATTGTAATCAAATCAACACGGTATTGGGCTATGTAGAGAAAATTGAGAGTGGAATAGAATAGAGAGACTCCAGAAATAGCTCCTGGAATATACGGTAACTTAAAGGGGACAAATCTGTTCAAGTGGAAAAAGATGAATCATTTAGTAAATGGCTTTGACACAAATGCCTACCTATCTGGAAGAAAATATGAGCAGGCTATCATTTCACACCAAATGCAGACATACATTCTAAAGAGATGAAAGGCTTAAATGTAAACTTCACCTGCCACACACACCAGCTGCTCCATGAAAATTCCTGGGATTTTATGGGTCAAAAGCAGCCTCTCCCTGCTCCCTGAACTTGGAGAGAGCTTTGAGTATATCATCTGAGGACATGAAGAATGATTCGAAATCTGGGAAACTGGGTAAACTGTTTGGTTCATCTTTTCTCACACATGCCTGTTCAGGCAGGGAATTCCATCTACAGGAAACATCCCTGACATCACTGCCTAACACGCACCTTCCACGCTCCCACAACCCACAGGTAACTTTGTTGCCTCCTGCTCGGAGGGAGATAGTGGTCCATCTGCTTCCAGGTCTCCCAGCCCTGGAATCCTCTCCTCGGGCCTCCCAGACACTGTGTTGAGCCACCTCCCCTCCTCCCTAGTCTGTTTGTGTCTCCCTTCTGCTCACCCCAGGGCTGGCTGCTGCTCCCCAAATTTAATCCATATTCCTGCGCTCTTGCCATTCCTCTGCAGCTAGTCCTCCTTCCCACAGCTTTAATTACCCTTAATGCTTAGGGTTCCCAATTGGCATTTCCAGTCTTTACCTATCGCCCAAATTTTAGACTTGCATCTATAATCATCCCCTGGTGATTTCCTCTAGAACGTCTTATTTCCTCATCTCTGCCAGTGGCAGTACTATCCTTCCAAGCATAAAATATGAATGTGACCCGTGGCTCTCCCTCCTCTTTAATCTTTAATATCCAGTTGGTTTCTAAGTTCCACTCAAAATGTTGTACTAGATTCCCATGGCCACCATTTTGGTAAAGCTCCCGACTGCTGAGCTCAAACTGCCCATCTAAGTCAACTCCCCCATATCCTCGTCTGCCAGCACAACCCTCCTTAGCAACACCCTCACAGAGCCCATGCTTTGTGCTCAGAAAGTGAAGACAGCCTGCAGCACATCAAATCCTCATTGCTCAGCCCAAGGCCTGCTCCCTCTCCCCCCCAGTGCATCCTCTCTCTCACCCCTCAATGCAAAGTCTTTGTGCAGTCAGACTGGGCTCCTGGACCTAAGAGGACTGCTGCGAATAAAAACTCCTCACTGAACATACCCCGACTGGGTGATGGGTGAAAGACACTGGAAATTACCAGCTTAAAGGGAATGCCAGCTGTAAACATTCACACAAAGCAGCTCACCCTGCTCAAACAAACATACGTTTTTTAAAAGGGAGGGAGGCATGAAATATAAAAGGCATAAATAGATATTTGATCCTGATATATGAAATACATTTATAATAATTATAATGAAGGGAGTAGAAATTGCAAAAGCAACAATATCAAACCCGAGGTGTTAGGGTTTTAGGAGGCAAGTGCCCATCAGTTGAATACCATCTTGACTGTTATCCATGATGCCTGGGAGTGCCCTTGGACCTGGGGTGGGGTGGGATGGGCACTATTCTGACAGCTGCCAGGGCACCCCACAAGGTCTCACACAGAGGTGCACAGCACTGGCTGGGCAGGGCAGAGCTGACTTCAGACTCAGAGAAGGCTGGCACGGGACTTCCTACTTGCTGTTTTTCATGTACTTCCAAATCATTTTGCCTTTTTTCGAAGTAATAAGGAAAAAGAAGTGGGAGGAAGGGTGAGGAGGAAGGAGGAAACATCCGAAAAGTACAACTCTCTGCCCCAATGAAGGTTTAAAGGAAGACAACGGTCTGCCCTGGAATGAAGATTCTGGTATACAGAAGCCAACTTACCTCTACTTTTTCTACTACTTGCTTCCCAAAAGAGCAAACTTTGGTGGAACAGGTGACTGTCATATTTTCGGAACTCTCATACTGACTGGTTACACCATAGAAAGCCCCAGCATCATCTTGAATATTGCAGTTTAAATCAGCCTGTTGGAAAGGAAATGGAGGTGGGAGTTATTCTCTCATCCCAGGGCACCAAGCAGGGTAGACCTCTATGTGGGGGAGAGGAGAGGAGGGTTGGCTTGGGGAGGTGGCTCGGTGAACAAGTTCAATGCCCATCGGTCATTTTTTGAAGAGGGTGCTAATTTAGGCAGTCTTCCCTTGAACTGACATGCTGCATGTATTGACTTCCTTTTACTTTCCTGCATTCAGTATCAGAATAATTCTGTGCCCTTGCAATAAAAGACCCACAAAGTCTATGAAATATGTGCAGAAAACAGGATATGAATTAGATTCATATTCACTAACCTTTAGAGATATTTAAAATAACAGGAGACTTTATAAGTAAAAACAGAAACTTTACTGTTCCTGTTACAAAATTACAGCATCCGGAGGGGAAATAGTTCCTATTAAAGATCGGCTTACAATGATGCTGAATAATTAACACAAATTGCCCCTCATTTAACACATGTTTATTAAGTACCTACAATGGGAGGCTCGTGCTAGATACTACACAGGACTTGGTTACAACCTAATATGGGAGATAGAGACATAAAATAATTATCATTCAGATAGGAAATAAGCACCACGTCAAAGGTACTCAGTTCCGACAATGGCAGGCATTACTTTCAACCCAGGGTCCTAGTTAGGGAGAGTTAAGGTTGGCAAATGAGAGAAGGCTGGGCTGGGGTAACAGTGCAGGCCTGGGAGAAGTGAGTTTGGAGTGTAACTTGAGCCCAGGTCCAGGAGGACTAAATAAGGGGCGTGGATTGCATCCTCTAAGAAATGGGGACTCCTTGCAAGTTTTGGAGCCAGGAAGTGATGGGATTAGCGCTGTGCTTCAGAGAGAAATGTCTCGGCAGGATACACTGCCCATTGCAGAAGGTGGCTGCTGCAGTGTGTGGGTCACTGCTATGGTCTGAACACGTCCCCCAAAGTTCACGTGTTGGAAACTGCATCTGCAATGCAACAGTGTTGGAAAGTGGGGGCTTTGGGGAGGTGTTCCGGTGTCGAGGGCTCTGCCCTCAAGAATGGGCTCATGCAGCTATAAAAAGGGTTTTTGGGAGTCAGCTGGCTTTCCCTCCCCCGGCCCCTTCTGCCTTCTGTCATGTGAGCACGCCCAGCAAGGCCTCACCATATGCTGGTGCCTGGATCTTTGACTTCCCAGCCTCTAGGAAGATTGTGAGAAATAGATTCTGTTCTTTATAAATTACCTAGTCTGTGGTATTCTGTTATAGCAACACAAAACGGACTAAGATACTCACTGATTAACGGTTCCCCCTTCCCTCAAGTGTCTACAGATCCCCTACTTGAGATCAGGTGTCGTGCTCAGAGGTGGGAATGAAAATGTGAGCAAAAGCTGAGCCAGTCCCTGGTCTTGTGGGGCTTAAGATTTAGTAATGAAGATATCACAGCAGAGATAAGCCCCACCATGAGAGGTACAGGGGGACATGAGAACAAGCCACAGTGCGGAGTGGGCCCCCAGGGGTCTGGGGATGCTTCTGATGATGATGCAGCTGGGATACAAAGAAAGAAGACATGGGGTATTCCTTAAGAGAGAATAAGGGTGTTCAAAGGGTGCACTAAAGACAGAGACAGCAAGGGAGAGAGGATGGCAAGAGAGCTGGGGAGGTGGGAGGGTTTGGTCTCATATCCTAAGGCTGAAGGACACAGGAGTGACAAGCAGATAGGACTGGCACAGTGACAGGGCACGATCAGATCCGCAATTCCAAAAAGGCACCTCTGACCACAGCTCAGAGAAGACTCCGGAAGGGAGCAGAGTGCAGACGGCTATCAGGAGGCAACACAGCATCCAAACGGGAGATGACAGTATGTGGGCTGGTGTGGTGGCTGCTCAGACAGAGGTGGGTGTCAAATGAGACTTTGTATGTTGTGAGATTTAGCACATTTTGCCTAATTTTAATCCCTCAACAGGTACTAACCCCACCATGAAGACCTGAGTTATCCTATATATTTTTCAGTAAGGACCTGCATTTGCATTTCCTTCTTGAATTGAGTATCAGGAAAATATCGATCTCCTTAGCCAAAACTTCCTATTTTCTGCCTTCAACTAAAGAAAACCCATATTCTCTATATTCCCCCTTTCACCTTATGTGCCAAGAAATCCCAAGCTAAATTCAGTGCTCAGCTCCAGTAATTGACTTGTCCCAGGTGCTTCTAATAGCGACTAACAGCCAGGGTCCAGCTCCTTTTACTGGTTTCCAATCTGCTTTAACTTGTACTTGTCCGGTTTTATATTATTCATAAATCTAGTAAGCTTTCTCACATTTTGCTGTTTGGATTTTATGGGGTACAAATCATAAATAAATAAAAATACCCAGGTGTGCATTTTTCTCACATTCAAGGGTTTAACATTTGGCTCCACAAAAGAGCAGCTTAGCAGGAAATGATGCATGTCTTTCCCTAGCTGAGATCTGCATCTGAGCTACCCAAGGCTGAAGAGGCCCCTGGGTCTAACTGAGCTGCAGCCTCCCTGGGAGAAAGGCTCCCAATCCCTCCTCGCACTCGGGAGCTCTGAACACTGAATTACCATCACGCTTTCCACAGGGCAGTTGTTACCTTCAAGAACTGCTGCTGTCTTGTTTTGCTTCCACCTCGAAACACATGGCTTTGGAAAGTGGCTCAGGTGTTTCATGGTGGTGGGATTAATGCTCTTACTGTTATGATGTAGCTTGTGCCAAAAAGTTTCAGTATTTTTGTAAAAAGTAAAGGGGAAAAAAATCAAACTGTAAAACTGTAAAAAGGGCATGAACCCACGAACTTGTCAACCTCCCCAGAGGTGGCATCATTTTTAAACTGCTCCCCCTCCTTTATTTGACAAAATTATTTTCAGGAATAATCATAGGGAACCAGTGTTACCCATTTCTCAAACATCCTTTTAGGATATTTAGCATTTAGATATTTAAGCATACACATTTCCTCCTTTTTTGCACAAAGACTAGCATACAACATTCACTCTTCTAAACCTTACTTTTAAAAAATATATACATCTATACATCTTAGAACTCACAGGACCGATATAGAATATTAGCATAATAAAGAACAACCATTTAAAATAATGAACAGCCACACTTTCTAGTGGCTGCATACTATTCCATTGCACAGATGTGCCATAATTTAATACATGCTCTGCTGGTGAATATTTAGGATGTTTCCCAATAAATTGCAATAAGAAGTTTATGTTGAGCAGAAAAGGTATAGTAGAAATTTTTAACTTTAAAAAATTTCCAGCTTTGAAAGAGTAGTCACGTTATGATTAAACTGTGAGCTAATATTGTAACTCAAACTAGTTATTTGTATTACTAGTTAGTTATTATTACTAATAACTAGTTACTAGTATGTAATCAAGTTGTTTTAAAAGAATAATCAAAAGCAGTCTGAAAAGTCAAGCACGGTGGCGCATGCCTGTAGTCCCAGCTACTTAGGAGGCTGAGACTGGAGGATAGCTTGAGCCCAGGAGTTCGAGAGCAGCCTGGGCAACATAGCAAGACCCCATCTCTAAAAGAAAAAAAGCAGTCTGGTGTTTTTGGTGTACAGAGTGGAGTGTGGGATGGAACACAGGGAAATTAGCAGTTGGGGGGGGGGAGGCTGTCAGTGGGAGAGTAAATAGAATTAGGTTGTTTTAAAAAAACTGTCAATCTCAACTAACTTAAATTTTACAAAATAATGTCAATATATACAATTTTAAAACACTAACCAAGCTAAGTGTGGTATTCCCCATGATTTGATGTGAGCAAAATTGCTGAAAATGTTCACAACTGTCATGTTTCCATCTACATGAGGTTCTATGTTTAAGCCACACTAGTGAAAGCAGAGGCACACCTAGCAGATTTGACGACTAGAGTGGATCATTTTTAAGACTCTCTTCCTTTAGTTGACAAAATTATTTTCAGGAATAATCAGCATTCTATTTCAGCTGTTTAAAATTTTACACACAAAAACTCCAAAAGCAGAAATGGAGAATGACAGAATCGAAGTAACTTAAGTTCTGTTTCCTCTTTTTCACAATCACTATGCTACTGTTGCTCATTTACAAACCTGTTTAGCCACTGGAAGAAGGAGCACATTCAACCAGCACCTGAACCAAGTTCAAACAATTCCAAACTATATTAAGAACTTACCCTGGAAATGAATACTAGGCTGAGTCCACATGTGTTATTGAAGAAGTAATGGATAATTAGTATGTGTGCTAATTAGAAGCATATATACGTTGTAAACATGTATATATGAAATAAAAATTCAACACTAACTCCACCAATTATTTAAGACTTAGGCCAAAAGATTTTTTTTATTTTCTCAATGATCTTTTGTTTAGAACTGTGGGCACAGGGTGATAATAAAAAGGAAACTGATTTTTATGGCTTTGCCATTGTTTCTAAATTCTAAACTCCCTATTGCCTGCACCTAGGGCAGACCAGGCCCATCACCTCACCTTAGCTTTACCTCTGCCTCTTAGAACTCCCCAGATAATTTTAATATAGTTTTAATTTGGAATAGATGATAATAATATGAACTATCAAAAAGGAAGTTATTAAAGACTGTCCAACGTACTCTTAGGAAGCATCTCAACAAATAAGTTTTAATGTTTTTGCAAAAAAATTAAAATATACATTCAGAGAAGTGCACAAATTGGAAGTTTACCGCTTGATTAATTTTCATCAAGTAAACCCAACAGCCAGATGAAGAAACAGAATAGAACCGAACCCCCCCAACAGCCTCCCTTCCAGTCACAATCACCCCCACACCTCACCAGGGTAGCCATGATCCTAAAACATCACACGTTACCTTTGTCTGGTGTTTTTGAATTTTAAACAAGTATAATCACACAGCATTTAAATCTCTTTTTAGTTTTGTTTGCTCAGGATTTTGTTTGTAAGATTCAACCATGTTGTTATGTGTGGTTCATTCATCCTTATCACTGTAGAATATTCTATTGAATGGAAAATCCCACAATCTATCCGTGCCATTAGTATTACTCATAGACATTTACAATGTTTCTACATTGGACCTATTATGAAGAGTGCTACTATGAACATTCTTGGATGTGCTTTTGATGAACACATGCAAGTGTTTCTGCTGGGTGTTCCTAGGAGTGGAATTGCTGGGCCATAGGATCTATGTGCATTTTAGCATTCATGTCAATAGAGGCACAGTTTCTGAATTATCTTGCTTTTTTAACAGTTTGAGAAAATTTTATATTTAACTATTAGTGTAAATTTAATAGGTTAGATTTTAAAAGGCTTCTCAACTAACAGTAAAGAACTATTTTGCTACTATAACTGCAAATTGAACATGGAAAATAATCATAGAGCCACCCAACCACATCACAGCTGCTCTTCAGGAATTTTCTAGGAGGAGGTATTGATGTGAAAGATAATTATCTGTCAGTTGATGGTATTACAATTATTCTAGAAAAAAATACAGTCACCGAACTCCTGTGAAGCAAAGGTAATGTCAAAGAAAGGACGCTCGCACTAAATCAATAACAAAAGAGGCAAAGTCTATGATGAGTCTGGGATTCGCCACTGAGTTCATTACCCACCCTACTGACACACCCTCCCCACCCAACTAGAAACTCTGGGTGGAAAGCAAAGCAATTTCATGTAGTTCTGAAAGCAAGAAAATGAGTAAAAAATGTATTGCTATCAGAGATTCAAACTATTTCTGCCTGATCAGCTTTTATCTGACCACAGGATATTTTCTAAAAGCAAGTAAATACAAAAATCCAAGAAACAGCTAAAATCCAGCAAACTTATCTTTCCAGTAAATTCCAAAGTCAAACCATATCCTATCCTTTGGGCACAAGCTAGCCAAAAAAAAAAGTTGGTCATGGTTCTGCTGTGTTAAAAAACAAAACTTGGAAACGGGGCTGGGGAGGCCTAGTCTAGGGAACCAGGCCCTTCTAAGTCTCCCAGTTTGCTCTAGAAACAGAGACCCTAAGTACGAACTGAGTTCAGAGGCCTCCTCGCTCTCCCACCTCCTTTCCACAGCATCCTGACCTGCACTGCCTTATGGCCACGTATTTTCAGACACAGGAAAATCATTACTTCAGTAATGCTGCTGGACAGTCTTAACTGTTAGGTAGCTCTTTTTCCTGTTGTATTTGTTTTCTCTGCTGCTGTAACAACTTACCACAAATTTAGTGGCTTAAAACAATACAAATGTATTATCGTACACTCCTGTAGGTCAGAAATCCAACTTGGGTCTCTGCAGGCTAAGCCGGAGGTATTGGCAGGGCTGTACTCCTTCCTGGAGGCCCTGGGGAGGGATCTGTTTCCTTGCTTTTTCCGGCTTCTGAGACCATCCACCACCCCTGTCCCGGAGCCCCTTCCTCCATCTTCCGAGTCAGCAACACCAGCCGACTCCTTCTCACACTTCCAGCTGTTTTCTCTCTGGATGTCTTCTTGTGCCTCCCTCTTCCACTTTTAAGGAAGCCTGGGACTACACTGGGCCCACTCGGATAATCCAAGACATTCTCCCTACCTGCTGGTTCCAACTTTAATTCCCCTTTGCCACGTAATGTGACATAGTCACAGATACGAATATACGTGTGGGCATCTTTGGGGAGCCATGATTCTGCCTATCACACCTGTGAAGTCGAAATCAGCTCCCCTGTAACTTCCACCCACAACTTCTGGTGTCACAGACCTAAGAACACTTCTCTAAGAAAATCCTCTTTCATCTCCCCCTTAATCTTACCTTTCTCCTTCTCCTCTTCCTCCTCTTCCCCCACAAGGTTCCTCAGGTTCTGCTTGCTTCCCAGGACTCAAGCTCTACGCTTACTTTTATTAAACTTCATCCCAGTCTCAGACCTCCGTTCCCCCAGTCCAGCTACTTGTGAATGCTGCCTCTTCTCTGTTCCTACCTCCTCTCAGATGCTGACTGAGCCCAAGTGAGGGATTTGGAATCACCTCTTTGGGTCTCACTTTTCTCATCTTTAAGCACAGAGAAAACGACTCGTTTCCAAAGGCGACTGTGGAGATGTGAGAAGATAATGCGTATGAAATTAACCTGCAAACTATGTATGTAATACAAATAACAGCTGTTAGCAGCCCCCATAATCAGTCCTATTAACTTGATTTGAAATACTGACCAGGACAGAGATGAAGACAGAGCCTCAAGTCACATCTACAGAGACCTTCCCCCAAGGTAGACAATGGGTTGTAATCAATAAACCTGATAGAGATGGTCACCGAGGAGCCAGTTTTGGCCCCAACCCACATTTGTCAGGTGTGTGGCACAGATGCGACATTGGCTTTTCCAAACAGAAAAATCAGGATATTTTCTGATTTGTGAGTTTATGACAAGTCTTAGGTACTAGGTATAACAGCTCAAACAGATACAAAATTACCGTCTTTACCATAAAGGTATGATTAGAGATGTTATAGAATTCTTTCTGGAAATAAAAAAGACCATCATTACTAAATATGTATTGAATTAATTAAAGGCTTTAAGGTCTCTTTGTAGGCAAGTCCTGCAAAACAATGTAAGGTTGAAGCAAAAGCAGGTTTTAGCAGAAAAGGAGGTGGACTGCATCAGAAAGCAAAGAAACAAAAACATGCACGGTCAAAATGCGCCGAATTCTTCCCTAAATCATCCTTCTCTTACACTCAGTCCCATAACTGAAACATTTAAACCGCCAGACAAGAGTTCAAATTGGTCTTTCCTCTATTACCTCTCACTAAGCCCATTTATTCATGGATGTGTTCTGTTTAATTTCATGTTTTTGTCCTCTTTAGGTAAATATTAAAAATGCAACATGCTTCAAATTATGATCCCAATTCATGGGTCAGGAAAAATGAGTCCTCACCGAGGACTCAGTATATGGGATCCCTCACTCAGTATATGGGATCCAAATTACTCCGAGGGAAGGGCTGGGCCAGGAGAGAGAGTGGATCATCCCTGCAAGACCTCAGGCCTCCTGAGACCGGCTGCAGGGGCAGATGATCAGGAAGTGAAGGCCACCACTGTCCAGAGAAGGATGGGAGTGGGTAGCACCTGGCTGAAGACAACTACTGGGTCCCAGGCTTCACTGGGGAAAAGCTTGCAGGAACAAGGGAAGCAGGTAAGCCCCTAAGCAGGGGGAGGGAAGGGGCCTGGGGTCCGGGGTTGGCTGTGGACACTCTCTTCCTCCCCAGAGGGCTTAGGGGCAGAATAACTTGGTGGCAAAAATGAAAACCTCAAGAAGACTGTCCCTGACCAGCGACAGGCTAATAGGCACTGATGGCCGCAAGGAGATGCTGGCGCTTTAAAACACCACTTTGAACCTCTCCTCTCCATCCTCTCTAAGCAATGATCAAAGGACCAAGATTTCAAATTGTGAAGCAATTTTTTCCAATGGTAGCATCTGGCTCCTTGGCAGGCGGCACTGGGAGCTGGGCCCTGTTGTGGGCGGCCGTCCAGGCTTGCCACATGGTGAGGCTCGGCCAGGCAGGGCACTGCATGGCCTCGCAGCTGCTCCTGCAGGCGCCAAAGGACAATCGTCCTGCAGAAGTGCCCCTAGAGGCAGTGCCCAGCTGGGGGGTCTGGAGAAAGCTGGCTGCTCCCAAATCCTCCTTGCCCATCTAATTTGCATGCATCTGCATCCTGGGCAACACCCCAGAAGCCAGCCCCGCTGGCATTCAGAGGCCCGGGGTGGGGAAGCTGGGGTGACCAAAGACAGCTCCCCAGCCAGGCAGCCTGCGTTTGGAGAGAGTGAAGGAGCTGCCTGCCCTCAGGGAAGGGGGTCTTAGAGTGTGTGCACTCAGGGCCCTTGTGCCCCTGCCCAACCCAAGGGCAACAGCAGCTGTAGCGAGCCAGCCACAGCTGTTTTAAATAATAATAGGAATAAACTCAGCCGCTGCTCTTCAAGTTACTTCTCACTAATTATGGCATATATTTACATCTACAAAATAGAAGATTTTTAAAAACACCACCAAGAGCCCCTTTATTGTGCAGATTGGCACCCCTATTTGAATTTCATAAACATTTAGTACTTCAAAGAGTCTTAAGAGCTTGCTCTAATTACAATATGCACTGGTTGAAAGGCTGCTTGTTTGCATTGCAAATTCCTACAAATACCAGCATTCATTAAAAAAAAATTCAATTAATATCACCCACACAACTTCAGGTAATCGCCACTGGCAACTTCACACTGTGGCTGGGATGAAAGAGTCAGGGTCTCAACCCCGAGGACGACGCAGCTGCACAAGCCGGTTCTTTCCAGGGAGGCAGTTAATGAGTACCAGGCGCCCAGCTGAGCGGGCCCAAGGCTCACGCCCGTCAGGTGTGTGAACTCTGGCCCAGCCAGAGCCCACTCCCAGGGAACAGGGCCAGTTTTTTTTTTCGGTTTGGAGTTTCTGTCCATGAAAAGTCTTTCATAGAACAACCCCAAAGCAACAAATATATGCAGTCAGCTAGCAAGTGTAGGGTTGCCAGACAAAATACACAGCACTCATTTAAATTTGCATATGAAATAAGCAAGAAATAACTTTGTGTGTATGTATATATTTCCCAAATATTGCATAGGACATATGTACACACACTTTCAAGATTCAGTTCACATGCCATGTCTTTGTGGGGCCTTCCAGAATGTTCTCTGGCAGAAAGGGTCCACCTCTGTGCTGCCATAGCAAGCTCTGTCCACAGTCCCAGCACAACCTCTACCCCAGTTACCTGCCTGTGTGTCTGCCACCGTCTGCCGTCCTTCACCAGACCCTGAGCCCTCAAGGCAGAACCTCTTCCTCACGTCTGTGTCCCCAGTTCTCTAGAAGCAACGCTGAGTTCAGTGAATGTTTGCTGAATGAGTTTCTAGTGACGGGATGGCCGGGAAAAGCTTCTGCGGGAGTCTCTTGAGGTGTCTTTCTCCTTCCAGACATTCCTTGAGGATGATTCCTCAAACAAACTATCAGGTGTTAATATGAGCTGGCTAAATGGCAGAGTGCCCAATGTGTAGCAATTTCTTTAGGACTATTTACCAAATTAAATAACTTTCCAGCCTACTAACTAAAAAAAAAAAAAAGAACTTGAAAGTCTATTATATACATTGTACTGCTGAACAAACAAAGGCTACAGAGAGAGAATCCCTGCTCCCTCAGGGAGGCCCACGAAGAAGTTAGGACACAGGCTGGGGAAGCAGGAAGGAAGCAGGACTAGGCAGCTGCCTACTCAGAAAGCATTAACAAGCTCCAGATATTTTTCTTGAGAAATTACGCAAATTTACTGATTCCCTATTCCTGGGGAATCAAACAGGGCCTGCCTATCAAGAGATGATTTTTTAAAAAACACACTGTGGGTGAAGATAATCATACAACCATAGTCTACCTGAAGAAATTTTAACATCTATTAGCCCCACAAGCATCTCTGAATATGGTGATATTTCTTGCTAATCTTTCTTCTACTGAAATCATTCCATCAGTTAATATTCTTCAATTAACTTCAAAACATAAACACTTTTTTTCTTTTTGAGACAGAGTCTCACTCTGACACACTGCTAGAGTGTGGTGGGGTCATCATAGCTCACAGCAACCTCAAACTCCTGGGCTCAAGTGACCCTTCTGCCTCAGCTTCCTGAGTAGCTGGGATTATAGGCGCACGCCATGATGACTGACTAATCTCTGTTTTTAGTAGAAACGGAGTCTCGCTCTTGCTCAGGCTGGTCTCTCAAACTCCTGAGCTGAAGCGATCCTCCTGCTTTGGCCTCCCAGAGCGCTAGGCGTGAGCCACCGTGCCTGGCCAAAACTTAACACGTTTTGAGATGAGACAGAAATAGAGAGAAATGGAAAATTTACTGAGCTGAAAGGCTCCTTCTTACTGATAGCAGCTCAAAACATGTGGGGAGCAAATGATTCCATATTGCTAACTCCCTCTTCCATGAATAGCAACAGGAACATTTGGTTCCAAATGATAGACTCAAGTCTACAATTCCAACCTAAATCATGCAGAATCCAATTAGAAACAGGCTGAAACTCCAAAGGGGGGTCCATTCTGCCAGTTTACATGTGCAACTGGTTTCATCTCCTTAAATAAAGCCCAGTTGTTTTATTTACAGCGGCTGTCATTTTAGTGGAACAAATGTGATTTCATTTCTACCAAGATAAAAGCATCTTCTAAAGGCTGCTCTCTTCCCAGATAACTTGCGTCCCCTTGCTATGTTTTATAAAATCTTCTCACATCTGTGTGGTTAGTAAAACTAACCTCGTTTTTTCTCCTTTAAAATTAAGAAAGTAAATTACATGACTGTGAATATACTGTTAATTGTTTATGCTGAATGATCATAATTGTAAAAATTTTAAGAAGCAAAACATTATTAATGACTATAGGATAACATCATATAGCCTGGTTTCTAAGCTATGACTAATTTAATAATGTTTTGGGGGAGAAAACAAATACTAAATAAATGTTTAAAAATATGTTATAACCTGACAATGGGATACAAAATCCATACAATTTCATTTTCATTACTTTATTATTCCAAGCAAAGTATAAAGACTACTATGAATATAATTTTTGGCTGTAAGGTTCATGAATAGCATGTTAAAAGCACATAGCTTTCTTTAGATCAGTGTTCCCAATCTTGACATTCTTGAGCACTATTAGGACAGAGAGTGGAATTTTGAGGCTCCTCCAAAGATATTAGTTTCAACTGCATTTCTTATTTGGTTAAATCCGTAATTTTGTTTCCTTAAGTAAAGCTCACATGGCTGGAAATTAACTCCTTTTGACAGTCATCTGCAAGCTATACTTGGGTTTTGTCCTTCAGAATGCACAACTGAATCACATCCACCTCTCCTGGCTCTGGATTCTATGATCAATTCCCAAGACTGTTGACTTTTTTCTTATCTTAAATTAACTGCACTGTCCACCATATCACAGGAACCCATCTACCTGAATCTCAATGCTGCAATGCAGCATGGCTCGGTCCACTCATGGGTGGACATCCCATGAGGTGGACATCCTCCTTCTTGGGGCCTATACAGCACCCGATTGGCATTTTGTAAGGAAAAAAGCAGTATGGTCATCTGCCAGTGACAAATGTTTGCCTCACAACAAATCTGCTTCCTAAATTCCTCTTCAATCATAACAACAATTTCAGCGCTGTATCAACGTGTAATTTTCTGAGACATTTTAATTAGGGATCCAAATTTAAACTAAAATTCAGCTGCTTGTGGTACTATCAGTGCAAATGACTCAATGAAGGGGATAAGGGAATGGCAAGATGTTGTCTACACTGGCCAGGGTCAGGCAGTAATAACCACATAACAACTTACTCCTCTGCCTAGGGGTGGGCAAGGTGCTTATGACGTCAACTGTGAGCAGCACCCAATTTTAGGACTGTCAAAATGGGAACAAATGTATATCTTAGAATTGAGGGAATATGGTATGTGTAACCTTAATAGTTGTTTCTACAGAGAATGAGGAAGAATTAAAGACTATTGACTCACGCTACCAAATGGATGCGCCTCAAAAACATTATGATAAGTGAAAGAAGCCAGATCCAAAAGACAATGATTCCGTTAACGTGAAATGTCCAGAAAGGCGAATCTATGCAGACAGAAAGTAGATTAGATGTTGTCTGGGACATGGGAATTGACTACAAATAGGCACAGGGGATCTTTTGGGACTGATAGAAACATTCTAAAATTTGATTGTAGTATGGCTATACAATTCTGTAAATTTTTCTAAAAATCATTACATTGTATATTTAGCATGAGTGAACTTTATGGAATGTAAGTTGTACCTCAATAAGGCTCCTAAAAAAAGATTTTGCTGGGCAAGGTGGCACATGCCTGTGGTCCCAGCTACTCAGGAAGCTGAGGCAGGAGGATCTCTTGAGCCTGGGAGTTTGAGATTGCAGTGAGCTATGATTGCATCACTGCACTCCAGCTTGGGTGACAAAAAGAGCTCAGTGGCTTTTGGGTATCCCCACCATCAAGGCATGAGAGATTGTAAGGCTTACATGGTAGAAGGGGCACCCGTGCATCCTTGATGCTGCCATTCATTTGTGTTTGGGGCCTGAGTCCTGAGATGCCAGTCAGTCTTCCACCCTGAAACTGGGGAGCAAATGCTACTTGGTTCACTGCCATCCCACTCACCTCAAAGTGTCAACTGGCAAAGAGCTGAGATGCCCACATTTTGGGCTTAAGTACAGGTACTTTAGATGGTACACAGCATTTCTTCCACAGCAAACCCCTCACCTGATATAGCCCGGCAGAGTCCAGGCCGGGGCTGGCAGACATTTTTACAGCCTAGAGACTTCGAATACTTTAAAAAAAGGGAGAAGAAGAAAGGGACTAGGTCTAGGGTCTCTGTTGTCATTTACTTAATTCACACGAAAATAAGAAAACCTGCTCAGCAAATTGCTAACACAAAAAGTATTTCAAAGAAAGTGTTAAATCTACTTATAAATGTTTACTGGAAACACCCAGTGAAATCCTAGGATAGATAGTCTACATGTAACCCATTCATACTAAGTCATTAGAGGAAGCCAGTGAAATTTCAAATTGTAAACCCAATTTAAATTGCCTTCCCTCTTTTAACATAGTTACAACTGAATTTCTTTCTAAAGATTACATTCCTGACAATGATTTGAAGGAGTGATGTTTTTCTATCACATTCATAGACGTGCTCGATCTTAATTCTGCAAATCTTAATAAACAAGTATCTGATTTCAGAATAACTGTTCCTAAATTCGCGCATCTCACACCAGCCACCATACTCCAAACATCTGCAGTCTAGACCTCAGTATTTGGGGATTCATAACTGAAGGGCCCCATCACTGAAAGCATTTATTAAAATCATCTACTGAGTAAAACAGTGGCAATTTGGGAAGCAAAACCAAAAAAAAACTTTCTAAGCACTCTCTATACCACTTTATATTCAAACAATATGCTAATTATCAGAAATCTTATTAAAATCACTGTTCAATTTGAAAGCACTGAAAATGATTTCTTTATATCGTATCCTATAATTTCTAATTAGCTTTTAATTAACATGGATAAAAACCTCTTTTATAGCCTTTAAATAGTGGCTTTCACATTTTTTGATCAAAGGACCCCTTTTTAAACTCTTTTATTTATTTTTTTATTTTTAGTAGAGACGGGGTGTCGCTCTTACTCAGGCTGGTCTCGAACTCCTGATCTTAAGTGATCCTCCTGCCTCGGCCTCCCAGAGTGCTAAGATTACAGGCGTGAGCCACCGTGCCCGGCCCCCTCCTTAAACTCTTAAAAAAAAAATTATTGCTGTACCAGGCAGCCTGACCCTGACCTAAAGTAAATTCCCAGAAGTCTTTCCTGGGTTTTGAATTTGCAATAACAGGCGTGAGCAGCAGTTTGATGATCATGTATGATACTGCAAACAGGATAAAAAAACAAAACAAAAACTACTGAGGACCTCAAAGAGCTTTTGTTTATCATAGGTTCTACCTACCTATATTTTCTGCAGTAGAAATTAAAACTGAAAAAAATTTTAAATGTTGATTACCTCATTTTAAAAAATAATAAGCTCATTAATATATATCTTTTAAAAAAATGAAACATGCTTGTGTTTTTAAAAATTTGGTAAGAAGGGTAGTGCTGTTTTACATTTTGAAGCAGGCTCTTCAGATATTTGCAGTTGTTTTTCTTTGATACTACAGCAAAACTTAAAGAATTTTACTACTCAAGTAGTAGTTTCTTGAAGGTTAGCTGGAACATGGAATCTAAAACCATATCAATAAACTTTTCCAACTCTGCTATATTAAAATCCATTGGCCTATCTAACACAATATGAAATCACGTTTGTTAGTGGATCTCATCAGAAAAGTCTTTAAATATTGATAAGTTGTCAAGTTCACTGAGGTGGATACAAATTTCCCAAAATCTTAATTGTCATTTGAAAGCTCGAATTTTATCTTTGGCAACAAACAATGTCTTTGTTTTCCTTGATGTGACAGGCTCACTGTGTTCATTTTCAATGTGCACTCTAGATTCAAGATGTAATAACACTTATAAAGGACATTCTTGGCCTTTACTGATTCTTTTTTTAAAAACTGTGTGTGCATTTTAGTAGCAGAACTACTGCTTTGCATGCTAAGGCATCAGCAGTTTTACCCCATTGCTCTCACATCATCAATGTGAATATAAGTACAGTGCAAAAGGTAAATCATGTCTCAGTAATGCAATGAAAATAATTTTGACCCTGTCAACCCATTAAAAGGATACCAAGGAACCCCTAGGGGTTCACAGGCCACATTTTGAAAATTGTTGTGTTACCATAACTGATGCCCCAATTGCCATTCAAATTGCTAAAAGGCAGACATCAATTTAGAAAAACAAAGTGACTGCTCCTGCTTTTTCAGGTGTTCATGTGTATTACTGATCAATCATCAACCATTCATATAAGTAGAAGGCTACTACTTCTAGCCAGATTTCAACATGGAAACACAAAAAAGGAAATCTAGGAACCAAGGAAGGATAAAAGAAACTAAATAAACTAAACTTAATATGCAAATTTCCCCTCCAAGGAATCTAAAACATGAATTTTCTTTAATTTATCCACTCACTCCCGTATTTGCTGTGCCTTTATGTGTAGGTGCTTGCTTGATACAGAGATACGGAGAGTCTAAGGTTGACAGATCCTGTGGCCGGGGTTCTCGGGGTGTTACGCAGCCAGAAAAAGAGCAGAGGCATTCAAGTCAGGCAGATCTCACTTCAAGTTTCAGGTACCCAATCTACACATCGTTTGTCCTCTGTGATCTCTGAGCCTGCTTTCTTAGTTGGATATGGGGCAAATTCCACTTAAAACTGAGAGGACTAGTTGAAATGCACGTAAAACATTTAGTTCGGCTCCCAGCACACAGCAAACATTCAATAAATGGAAGCCACCATATGCATAAGGTCTCCTAGAGGCAGTCAGAGTCCAGAGGGGAGGGGATACACATCCAAATAACCATGATACAGCATGGGAGCTGATTAACCACAAAATACAATGGGAGTAAAAGAAAAATCAAGGGTCTGCTTAAATGAGGAAGGTGCTGTAACAGAGGAGCCACTGTCTCAAGGAAGAGAAGTGGGTGCAGTGGTACAGGAAGAAAGAAAAAGAAAGAGCATCCAGATATGCAAGGTGGGTGAAGACTGGACCGGTGGAGCCAAGGGGGATTGGCAGAACCCAAGAGAAAAACACCTTTAATGTCATGCTAAGGAACACAAACATTTAAAGCAATTTTTACATTGTTATTGTAGAGACCGAGGAATTATAAACCCTCAGTGCTAGCAGGTTATCTGGTCTTCTGCCATCCCTCTAGCCCCCTAATACACACACATTATACTTATCCCTTGCTCTGACCTGTTAGCCATCCAGCCCAAGCTTACTAGTGGAAAAGGAAGGAGCTCCTCTCAGAGGCTGTGGAACATCAGCAAAGCTCCAACAACCAGGAGGAATTTGCCCATGTTGTTTTAAACCATGAATTAAGTATGTACAGGTTGAGTATACCTTATCTGAAATGCTTGAGACCAGAAGTGTTCCGGATTTCAGATTTTTTTCAGATTTTGGGATATTAGTTTCATGTCATTTACCAATGGGACACTTCCTGAGAAATGCATTGTTAGGCAACTTTGTGATTGTGCGAATGTCATAGCGTGTACTTACACAAACCTAGATGGTATAGCTTACTACACA
Organism: Varecia variegata; assembly: GCA_028533085.1. Taxonomy (NCBI): domain Eukaryota; kingdom Metazoa; phylum Chordata; class Mammalia; order Primates; family Lemuridae; genus Varecia; species Varecia variegata. The sequence goes on along the minus strand of CM052438.1, from coordinate 145,679,594 downwards.
CCTAGGCTATATGGTATAGCCTACTGCTCCTAGGCTACAAACCTATATACAGCACATTATAGTACTGAATACTGTAGACAATTGTAACAATGGTAAGTATTTGTGTATTTAAACATAGAAAAGTTATAGTAAAAATATGTTATTAACATCTTATGGGAACACTATCCTATATGCAGTCTGTTGACTGAAATGGGATTATGTGACATATGACCGTATTTGCATTGTACCTACTGGCTCAGTAGGTATAATCTGAAAATCCAAAGTCCAAAATGTTCCAATGAGCATTTCCTTTGAGTATCATGTCAGTGCTCAAAAAGTTTCAGGGCATTTCGAATTTCAGATTTTCAGATTAGGGATACAGTCTGTACTGGGCAAAGCCATGTTATATCCTCTCACAATCTTGAGGCATGTAACTTTATCTTCACGCCAGCTCCAGGTCCTATGCTGCAATGGAATTTATAGGTTGCTTTGTTTAACGGGGTGAGGAGAAACAGTAAAGGGGTATCAGTCCCCCTCTGTTTTCCACTGTGACACTAGTCATCTCTAGTCATGAGTCACTGCATGAGTGAGCCCCGAAGCCCAAAGAGGCCCCCCATCTCTCTTGCCCTTTGGCAGGGGCAGTGAATGCCAGCTGGGTACACCATGTTCACGTATGAGGCCAGCATGAGGCCAGCGATCCTGTGATCCCTTGGTAATTCTGCAGAAGCACACACAGGCGCAGTCTGTGTAAATCCACGGCCAGCTGTGCTGCACCGCACTCACGTAAGAGACGTGACCGTTAGACAATAACCATGGAAATCACAACAAGGTCTTACTCACCCAGAATTTTACGAGGAAGAAGGCATTTTGAGGGCCCTTTCCAAACAGTTCCTTTAAGCCACCTTTCTTTTCAGGAAATTTGTCATAAATCTGACGAATGTCCACTGATTCGAGCAATGGGTCACTGTAAGAATGGTTGGCATGCCCAATGTGCACGAAGAGGTGTTTGTTGTACTGCAAGAAGAAATCAACAGAAACATTTCCATTACAAACCCTTTGATCAGTCTGGACTCATCCATCTTGAACTGAATAAAGAGCAGTAAGTCTCGAAATTCTGGAATTAGGCCTTGAACAGCTTAGGGTCTATGCCTTTGAAAAAATGCATACGTTAAGAAAAGCCATTATAGCTCAAGGTTAAAATGATCATGGTCTTTTATTGACAAGGGCATATGTTTTCCCAAATGGCTAAAAAAGGTTTTTTGTACACATAGTAACAACAGCTCAGGTTGCCCAACTACCAAACCGAGAAATAACTGTTACCCAATTTCACTTGACTCAACTGAAAATGACAGCAACACTCTTTGGAGCCATTACGTACAGTGTAAGCCCAGTAAGATACATGTGTGTAGTTAGCTAACATCATCCCCCATAAGGCATTCCTCGCCCCAGCTCCCCTAGCAGCAGTGTGGATGCAGCAGTCTGAGCAATGGTACCCATTTCATTCTTCCAGCAGGAGTAGAGTGCTGAGCCTCTTTGTCACCAGTCACCTTAGTAACCAAACCAAAACTTCTGCGTAAGAGCTGGTCAACATGTGGTTGCCAGTATAAAACTAGGATCAGGGTATAGATCATGGAGAAGATCAATAAGGACCTATGTGGCCAGTGAAAAAGAAGACAGGTCACTTTTCACAAAAAAAAAAAAAAAAAAAAAAAAAAATATCCCAAACCACATTAAGTCATTTAACTTCCAAAGGACACCCATTCTTCCCCTTGCTTTGGTATAAGACATGGTAAAACTGTAGCACAAAGGAGCATGTCCAAACCAACAATATTCAGCTCAGTCTGTATCAGGATCATCAAGGAGCATTTAAAAATCACTATTGTGTAGGCACAAGCCAGACTAAACTGGAATCTCTGATAATGAGGCCAGCCAGCCATCAGTAATTTTTAAAACTGGAAACATAACATACCAAAACTATGGGATGATGACTAGTGACATTGACCATTTTTAACCTACGGAATGAGAGAAAATAATCGCATGCTATATAGCTGATAAAGGGCTAATAACCAGAATCTACAAAGAACTCAAGCAAACCAGCAAGAAAAAAATCAAACAACCCCATTAAAAAGTAGGCAAAAGACATGAACAGAAGCTTTCCAAAATAAGACAAATGGCCAAGAAACAGAGTGATATCTTTATCAAGTCTTCAAAAACTCAAAAAGGTATCAGGTGATGTGAAAAAGAGAAACCCATCAAGTTCTTACGTGGACCCAGCTACATGGACTAGCTGGCTGGTGGATTTCAGATAGACTGAGAACCTGTGAACTACTATAGAAGAAAAGGGTATGCTTGTGCTAGAAGAAATTAACAACAACAAAAAAAGGTAAAAAGTGAAAGCTACTATGTTAGGGAGGTGAGACTATGGGGATATGCAGGAATGTCTTTGGTCTTTAATTTTCTCAAATGTTGTCAAGTCATCTTTTCAATTATATGCAAACAAAAGCCCACGGAAATGTATGAGGCACCGTCACAGCTGCTAAGGAGCTTCTGGTCTCATTAATGGCAAAAGGAGAACAAATAACACAGGCAAAGTTGGGGGCACAGGAACTGGTATAGAGGCAATCAGTTTGAAAACATGAATGTGGGTTCATGCCTCACGTCCAGCTCCTCTGTTCAGTCTCTGGTTACCCACCATTGCAGAAGCTGAGGGCAAAAGGCAATATTCCTTCATTATCCAGACAACTGGATGTCTTTGTGTCCATCTATCCAACCCTAATTATGACCTCTGCTTGCGGCTAGCTCCCAGCCCTACCCAGTTCTGGGAGGTACCATTTCTGTAGCTCTAGTGCCTTCTGCAGGTAGTGCGTTTATGGGAAAGGATGGAATACAAGCAGAGCCCGGGGGCCGCCATGAACTCAATCTGAGTCTTCCAGCTGGGCTCCTCACCCTGCCTCGCCAGCTGCCCACGGGCCAGGCCAGAGCTAGGGAGAAGTTAAGAAGCTGGGAAACTTGAAGTCTTTTTGCTCTTGACATCGAAATGCCCCGGCACTGTATTGTTGGAAACAGGGACCACAGCCCTGACCTCTGCAGGTCTAGAGGTCAGGAAGGTGAACAGAGGGTAAAACTCACCACATGTAGATGGGGCCATGAAGGTACAGCTGAAAAGCAAGGGCTGAGGGCAAAGCACAAAAACTCTGGAGCCAGACGCAAACCTGAAATCTCAAGCTTTCTCATACGCAGAATGGGGATATATATTAACAATACGTGTTACACAGAACCATTCTGAAGATGAAAGGAAAGTGCACAGAAGGTGCTTGGCATCGGGCCTGGCATATAAAAAGTGTTCAATAAATCATAGCTGCTAAGATTACTATTGTTATGCTTTATTATCATGTGAGATTAACTAGATCCTGGGGTAGAAGCAAAAGAACGTTCCTGCTTTAGCTATCCCTCCTGCCTAGCAAAGAAAAAATAAACACAAATAGCCAAGAGCTGGAGGCAAGTCGTAGAGCCGTGTGACTGTTCAAATCCTCGATTATGGCCCACTCACCACCGGCTGCCCAGGGCGTAGGCCCCTCACTGTGCCTGGAGAACTTGGGTCCGCTGAAAGCTGTGAGCAATACGCTTTTTATGTATCTGACCTCAGGTAATCCCTGCCTCATGATGACACTGTAGGTGGATTTTATTTAAATCATTTTACAGATGAGGAAATAGAAGCTTAGAGATGACTTGCCTGAGGTCACACACCCAGGAATAGTCCTGGAGTTAAGAATAAAACTTGGATCTGTCAACACCACAGCCCTTGCGTTTGCTGCAAACATCAGCCACACTGTCTTCCAGAAGAAAATGCCTAAGCCCTCCTTTTTCTAAAAGTTGATATGGGGAAGGAGGGGGGAGAAGCTAAATAGTATTTTCAAAGGTCTATGAAACTAAATTAAAATTCAGGAAAAACATAATGATTCACAAATGCATCAGATAGAGTCCTCAAAGGTTTCTATTTTGAGGAAGTTACCTCTGTGCCCAAGTGGCTGAACAGAGAAGGGGCTGGCTGTCGTTGCCAAAGGAAATCGGCACTGCCTTGCCAAGGCTGGTGACTTGAAACCAAACCCTGACCATTGGCATCTGAGTGGCTTTACTCCTGCCAAGAGGTGGTGACTTTGTTTCTAAGAATACAAAGGACTACAGAAGGTGTCCTGGAGACCACAGCATTGAAACAAACAGACCTCCCTCTCTCCTTAATTCAACCTGAGTAGGTCAGGAATCCATCTGCCCCTAAATCCAAAAGGCTGAAAAGGAAAAAAATCTACCTGATATGTTTGGGTTCAAGTTTTAATGAAATTAAAACTCTAAAACCATTAGGTGAGGCTCTAACCACTTCCCATCTGCCAGTTCTCCTTATAAGGGAAGAAGGCTAGGGTGGATTCCTTACTTGTCTCCCTCTTTCCCAAATAAATCCCATCTTCTCTCCAGTAGTGGTGGTTTCCCTAAAACTAAAGATGGCACACAAAAACAAAAAAGGGGCAATTCTATTCCATGGGGCAGAAAACAAATACACACACACAAAAAAACAAAACCCAAGTATTTGGGGCAAAATATGAGTGGAAACAGGGCAAATGTCAGTGAGTTATGTATCCTAAGCTCAAGATTATATTTCTTCAATATTCCAAACAGAGGTTCTTTGACTCATCCAGAAAAAGTCCCCGAGATACTCAGCAGAGGCATGCACAACTGATCATCAGTATACCAAGGACACCAACAGAAAAGCTACTCACTCTGCATATTTCTTTTATGGATTTTAGTAGAACCAGCATACCTATCACGCATTATATGCCAGGCACTGTGCTAGGCACAGGGAACACATGAGCTAACAATACAAAGTGCCTGTCTTTGCAGAACCTGCAGAGTGACTGTATGGAACTAGCTTATTGCCTCTATAGCTAGAATCATATGTTGCCCAAATAAACATACGTTCCCTTAGATTCCTACAGAGAAGATTGGGATAAAGACAGTCAACACCATCTCTCCTGCACATCACGTGAATTAAATCAGCATTTACCTGCTCTGTGTAAAAGAATGACCTTATTCTCCAGCATTAAACACACAGTGTTATTCATTAGCAAGGAGAAAATATTAATATGTGGAATTCACCTAGAGAATGACAATGAAGAGTTCTGCAAGTCTAACACCAAGTCATCTATTACATGTGAGAGCAGAATACACTCTCAGATTCACAAGGTTTCAGAAAATCGACCTTTCTTGCAGCTTTTCGCAGGTAGCCATCTATAGGGGGATATGTTCTTACAAAATGAGGGAGTAAACCCAAAAAAGAGGGAGATGGGGCCTGACACAGAAGAAAGGGAAAGAAACTAGCCAGGTCTACAGCTGGCCGCTGACCTGGACAGCAACTAGTCCAGAGTGGACGTGGAGCCGAGGACTCCTGGACGGATCTCACCAGAGGAAGATGGGCCTGAGAGATCCCCTGATTTATCCGACCATCTGGGGAAGAACGTTAGAGTTCTGTTAGAAACACTGAGGATGAATTTATTTGTGTAGTTATGTAAAAAACTGAACAAATTAAAAAAAGAAGCAACCACATACCTCTTTGTAAATTTTTGTAAAAGTTTTGCAATTAAGAAAATGGTTCTAACATTCACATAACCATACTGTGTGCAAAATTTATACAGATTTATAGTATAAACACTGAATGGTAATTTAAAAGATTGTGATATTATCACATTGGGGTGATAGAAGGAAGAGTGGAGAGGGGAAAAAGGAGTATATGCTAAATTTAGAGAGCTACATCCCAGTCCTCATACTAAGAAATCAATAGATGATGCCTAAAACTGATGGAACAAGATATATAGTATGTTTTTTAGAAATGTGGAGATAAATACACAAAGAAATGGCTGAAAAGGCTGCAAGCAACTGTCCCTAAGGAGTAGGAAGTGAGGCAACACGAAGCAGCAGAATACTGCTTTTCCCATGGGCCACGTGGTTCAATTTGGCTTACATATGATGCACATGTATTACTTGATTAAATTAAATACACAGCCACTCAAAAACTATCTCAAAACACCATGGAGTTTTTTTGAGACAGAGAAAGAACTACAAAAGCAAACAAAACATATTACTTCAGGATATTTATTCTATGAGTTTTTTGGCTGCAAGTTCCCTGGTCTCTAAAGGAACTCGGGTCAGACTGCAAAGCTTTCCTACAGCTCCAATATTCAGGACAACTGGACAGGAGCTGGGACGCTTGCCCGCATGTAGGGCTCACCGAAAAGACAGATGCTGCACGAGCAAAACTCTACCTGGATCAAGAAAGCCCCACAACACCTCACACACTCTTACTTACTATGTGGACTTCTGACTGGGGGAATGCCCATTTTCTCTCTGCTGCTAGGATCTCTCCAGGTATACTTCATAGCAGTTGCAAACTGTGACAAAGGTGAACGCAATCCTAGAAACTCAACATATTTACTTGTGAAGGGTCACTGAGATGCCCTGGAGGTTTAAGAGGGGGATCCTTCTCCCCCAAAGCTACTCTACAAGGTCACTTCCTTTCCTGGTCCCTGACTGTCCCTTGCTCTTTGCTGCTTAGGGAGCCTGCACAGAGGAGGGACGAGCCCCTGGACCGTGGAGTGACACAGGCTCTCGGTTTGAACACGGCACCAGCACACTTCCCAGCCCAGTCATCCCAGAGAGGCCGTTGCAGCCCTCGCTGCGCAGTTTCCACATCCGCAGTGCAGGAATATCAACAGCACCTACTCTGCAGGACTGTCAAGAATATTAAATGACACAATGCACAGAAATTCCATGACACTGTGCCTAGCATGTCATTTGTTGTTTTGTTATTATTTCCCTGAATAATCATGTTTCTTTACCTCAGATGAGATAATTTGAAATCAACGCTATCCCTCTGATAGCAACAAACCAGGAATACTAAAATGTGGAGCAGAAAGGAAAGGAGGGAATGTCTCGGACACAGCAGGGTGAGTCCTGCTGTTCTGATACTGCCCCCAGTGCTGGAACACAGCGCAGCCTACGTAGGGGCCTCACGGGATCTGGGCCCCCATTCCCTCAGGCATGCAGTGCCTTCCCGGAACGCCCCCCTCTGAAGCACGCAAAGTCTGTCCTCAAAATGGGGCGGGGACAGCCCGGGAGGCTGCCCGTCACTGCAGATGAGACAAACTAGAACAGCACAACTTCCCAAAGTGGTCACTGGGGATTTATTTTCTTTCTTTTTCCCCTTTTTAAAGGACTGCTAATATGTTCTATTCTAGAGACATCTGGTGGGGCAGTTCAATTTTTGTGGAAAAGGCACGCAAGGCCCCCCAAGTCTGCTGGTCCCCAGCACCTGTGAAGCGCCCGGACACGCCCAGCGCTGCACTGCGCCGTCTGACCTGAAGGTGGCGGGCTTCTCCTAAACTTGCTCCAAAAATCCCAAGTATTTGAAGAACGTCGTGAAACCTTGAAAAATGACTACTGTCAAATAATACCAAGAGAAAAATTATAATCCACTTAGGAATTTAAAGAAACCAAGACAAATAACTCATGTCAAAGGATGATAATGCACAAGTTGGAACAGAACAAGGACAAATCACCTACATTTATTTCCTGTCACGTTCCTGCCGGGACTGTCTGTCCAGTCACCCGCGGGCAGCCTGGCTAGCCTGTGACAGCCCCCGGGCCCTGCAGGGACAGGGATGGCTGTGAAGTCAAGCCAGGAAAGTGAGCTGCATATTCAGCCCGGGGGCTTGCCCGCGCCCAGTGCTCCTGCCTGGGAGAAAGTGAACCTGAACTGAGCTCGCTCCTCAGCTAACTGCTCAGGGCACTAGCCCTGTCCTGGCCACCTGGCCTCTAGGTGCCCTTCATCCCTTGCCCTGTGCTCTTCCCAGAAGAACCATCATTGCAAACAAGGAGCAAGTGAGTCCTTGCTCCCAGGATCTCACACCAGGATGCACCCTCCCCACCTCCCACTTCCGCCACCATCTCCAGAGGGGCTGCTGCTGTCTTAGAAAAGAGGGTCTTCCCCGCAGAGGTGCAGCTGAGAGGCCCACCAGCTGAGAGAGCAACTGGGAAGGCAGGCGGGTAAGGGCACCGACCTGCCAAGGAAAGCAGATGGAGCCTGGCTGGGTCTCTATGAAGTGTCTATAAAACCCGGATTTCCAGATGCTTTCAATTGCCTCCTCCCCAAATGGTAACGAAGAAAGAAGATGAGTGCCTGGAGCAGCTCAGAGACACTGAGCATACACCACCCAGCACTAAGCAGACGGGCAGCTGCTGTGGGAGGGTGCGCGCTGGGGGCAGATGGCCTTGTGGCAGCTCCGCACCCACCCGCAATGGGAGACATTCCATCTCCCATGCCCTCCTAGAAGACCATGCTTGGGAAAACAGAAAAACCTGGGAGAAGCACCAAAACTGGGCACAACCATCAGACTAGCTGTAGTGTGCTTCCAAAAACTTGGAAAACTAAATGGACTTTCTGACCATTTACTCTGAGCATGTGATGGGCACATTAACGACTCATGGGTTAGAATCTAGGCTCTGCTGTTTTGGAGCTGTGTGGCCTGAGGCAAGTTGCTTAACCTTTCTGGGCCTTCCTCATCTGAACACAGGGATGACTGCTGGCCTGTCTCCACGGGTCAATGTGAAAGTTCTGTGCAGGCCACAGAGAGCTGGATAGATGCTGGTGTGCTGGTTTACTATAATGAGAGCCACATGTAAGCCCTGAACTAGGGGAGAGAAGGAGCCTCTTTCCTGAAGGACCAGAAACTAGATCTGCCCAAATAGCCATTCCCCACCCAAAGATGTAGCAACTGCCCCAGCAGCCACTGCAGGGCTCGGAAGCTTCTCCAGAGACATCCTGCCCTTCTCCACCCTGCCCAGGATACAGACAATCCAGAACTGAAACTTGCTTCCGATCTTATTTCTCCAATCTAATCCCCGTACACAACCACCCCTTCTCTTCTTTCTTCTCCAGGCTCATCAATGTCATATTTCCTTAGAGCTGCTCTGGTCACTGTTTCAAAACCAAGTCAGCATCTGTGGTCTGACAAAGGAATTCTCATTGATCTGTGAATTTAGCTTTTGAAAGAAGCCATAAAGATATGAAATTAAATCACCTTGGGCCCACATATGACCTACTGTCTTTATGGAAAAGAATCAGGTTATCTGTGCAGGATGTATTTGCAGACCTTCAGCACAGGCTGGACCAGAGGCCTGTCCCTAGCTAGGGGAGCCTCCCCCAGGCTATGAAGACTGCTGACGCCCACCCCACACTCAGGAGGCCCCAGGCTTCTGGACAGATCCAGGCACTGAGAAATAAAGACAAGGGCCAGGCAGCAAAACTCCCTGCTTCCCGGCTGAGGTGCTGCCACAGCCAAAGCTGAGGCCACTATTCACAAATCCTCTCCTCTCCTGGAGCCCAAATCAGCATCCTTACATTCCTCTTTCTCCAAATGTCCATCTGTGAACTGAGAACATTCCCTGCCCTCCTCACTCCCCCAGGTAGTGGAATCAACATCATTCTCTCACACACTGAGAGAGCCCATAGGAAAGCACTTCACAAATGATAAGATCTTCCCAACGATGGTTGTTGTGGTTACTTTTCCATAAATTGCTCAAGCTGTTGCCTTTCGATTTGGACAAAGTTCAAACAGTCAACCCTGCCATCTATTAGCCAGGTTCCAGGCTAAGTTACCTCAACTCTCTAAACCACTCTGTTTCCAAACAATACTTACTACTACTACTACTACTACTACTACTACTAGAGACAGTCTTGCTCTGTTGACCAGCCTGGAGTACAGTGGCACAATCATAGCTCCCTGTAGCCTCAAACTCCTGGGCTCAAGCCATCCTCAGCCTCCTGAGTAGCTGGGACTACAGGTGTGTGCCACCATGCCTGGCTAATTTTTTAATTTTTTTGGAGTGATGAGGTCTCGCTATGTTGCCCAGGTGGGTCTTGAACTACTGGCCTCAAGTGATCCTCCCAACTCGGCCTCCCAATGTGCTGGGATTACAGCTGTGAGCCACCACACCTAACCCCAATACCTGTTTCAATAAGTTTATTCTGAGGATGGAAAGACAAAGCATTATCACCAAGGCAGTTCTTGGCAATTCTGCTTCCTCCTTGGATCCATGACTTCGAATTGTATCAGCATCCTCAGTCTCAAAAGTTCAGTCATTTCCATCTATCCTCTTCCTCTCACAGTTAATTAACTCTCATGGCCTTTTAATTTTATCTCCACAACATCCCTTCCCTCTGCCATGCCCGACCACAAGCCCTCAGCCACTGCCCTGCCCTGGCTTGGTCCTTGTCACCCATCACCTGGACCAAGAGCATGTTTTCCTAGCTCCAGCCCATCCTCCCAGCTGCAGCCATCATCTTCTGGAAGCACACACTGGATGACATCCTCTCTTTAAAACGGGGCATGGGGTGGGAGAATATACATTCATATCGCACTGTATATGCATCAAAATGGCTACAAAAAAGTCACAAGAAAGTAGTTAACTGTGGTTATCTACTTAGGGGTGGGACAGGAATTAGAAGGAAGGGAAATCTCCCATTCTTTTTTTTTTTTTTTTTTGAGACAGAGTCTCACTCTGTTGCCTGGGCTAGAGTGCCGTGGCATCAGCCTAGCTCACAGCAACCTCAAACTCCTGGGCTCAAGCGATCCTCCTGACTCAGCCTCCTGAGTAGCTCGGACTACAGGCATGTGCCACAATGCCTGGCTAATTTTATATATATATGTACATATATATATATATTTTTAGTTGTCCTGCTCATTTCTTTCTATTTTTTAGTAGAGACGGGGGTCTTGCTCTTGCTCAGGCTGGTCTCGAACTCCTGAGCTCAAACCATCCACCTGCCTCGGCCTCCCAGAGTGCTAGGATTACAGGCATGAGCTACCGCGCCCGGCCCTCCCATTCTTTTATGCTTATAATTTTCAACCACATGAATTTATAAAATTAATTTTAAAAATTAATTTAAAAATATTCTGGCTCCTACCTGAATTTTAATAGAGTCCAGTCACACAGTGAGCACAAGCTCCCAAGCCTGGTCCCTGTCCAGCTCTGTGGCCTGATTTCCTATTACATTACTATAAGACATTCAGGTTCAAAACACATTTGTGGGGTGCTCGATATGTCCACGGACATTACTAAATGTCATTATCATAGTGAGAGAATAATTCTATTATGCCCACTTTACAGACCGAAAATTGAGGCTGAGCTGTGAAGTAATTTGCCCGTAATCTCACACAGAGGGAAAGAATTTAAATCTTAGTCCTCTCCACTGGGAGAGGATGCCACTAGAGCATGATGGAAGATGCATTCTAAAGTACAAGTGGGAACACTGTTTGCTTCTCTCGCTCCCTACCCTGAACCCTGAGAAGAGTCACAGAACCATCGGTTGCAAAAGGAACTCAGAGAAAACCCAGCCCAGCTTTCTACCCAATGTGAAGGGGCCTGCAACATTCAGCCTTGCTCGGGGAGCTCATACTTTGGAGGCAGCTGTTTTTATTTTTGAATAATGTCTTTATTCCTTCAAAAGTACAGTGAAGTGGTTAAGGAGAGTGGAGCCAAACCTTGGCACGGTCACCACTCTTGGCATCTTGGATCTTGATAATGTTACTTAACACTTCTGAGCCACAGTTCCTTGACTTCTAGACTGGACATAATAACAGTACCTGTGTCAAAATCCTTGGCATAGAGCGCTTATAATACAGCACATAAGTGCTGGTGACGATCATTATTGCTGTATTATATAAAGGAGTTTCCTATGTTCAGCTGAGATGTGCCTTCCCTATTCAGGTTTGTTCCTGTTCCATATCACAGCAATTTTCTTTTTCTTCCACAAGACAGTGCTTCTGCAAAATCTAAAGAGAATCTGAAGAGAATAATCTCCCTGCCTCTCCCTCTCCATCCCAAAGTCTCTCCTTCTCCAGTTGTGCAACTCCTGCCTAAGTAAACTGCTCCTGCACTCTCTCCCTGCTTACGGCTGCCGCTCACGGTGAGGTCTAGACCATGGCAGGCGTCAAGACACACAGCCGAGCCTGAGAAGTCTGCGCAGGGGGGACTTGCCAGCTGCGGGGAGGTATGTGGCTGTGCTGTGGGGGCTGCAGGAACCAGCTGTGGCCCGGGATTGGGGTAGGGGAACCACTCCAGACTTTATCAGGAAAACCACTCCCTGTGCACATACAGGATTCAGCTGACAGCTCAGCAAGGACAGGTTTTCATCCATGTAAAGCAGCAGCTGCCTAACTTGGCCTCCAGAAACTAAGCCCTGATTTCAGGCCTTTTTAAATAGCCCACCCTTGGTGGAGGATCTTCCACTTAACACTTGAAGTCCTTTGACATGCAACATTGAAATCATGCAGAAAAGTATACTTCCAAGCATTACTAACCACTTCTAAAATAGCCTTTGTTTTTTATACCCTTCCTTCCTTTCTTCACCCTCTGCTGTTTTTCTCTTAGCTTCTAGCAGAGCCAAAGGTAACAGAGGGACTGACTTGCTGGTTCTCCACCAACATAAACAACTACCAACTCAGGAAGCTGCTGTCTGCTTTGCACGTGATGCAGAGACAGCAGGGGGCGTGCACCCCCTGACTATTCTCCCATTAGCTCCTTACAGCCTTGGGCTACAAAAACAGACTACTCGTCAGATACAAATGGACCATACAGCCTTTTGGTCACAATCTCAGGATGTACAGTCAGCAGACCTGGATCTGAATCCCATTTCCAATGTCAGATGGCTGTGAAATACGAGGCAAGCTACTTCATAAGGACTGAATAAGATAATGCACAGTGTTGGCACATAAAAAATGTCTAATAAATGTTGACCTTCACTGGTACTGGTACCACTACTGCTAGGAGTGGCGGAGTGGTGAAGAATTCTTAAGTGGCAGCAAGAATGACATGTGGTGAGTCATGGTGAAATTTACCAAAGAGTAAATTTCGAGAACTGTTGGTTCTAAGGAAGACAACCCTAGACTGAGGAGGTGGCAAACCAGGTTCTTCTCTTGGCTTTGCTGCTACCTAAGTAAGCAATCGTGTCTCATCTCCTCTTAGGAGATGGTTCAGGCAGACAGACTGAGGTTCAAAGCTTGCTGCAACTACTGTAAGACAAGTGTCCTCTGTAGAAGGGAACAGAACTACCTACCTCATATAGCTGCTGTCTTAAGGTAAGGATTAAAGAAATCACTAATGAAAAATAGTTAGCACTGCATCTGGCTACTTAATCTTTTTGTTTATTTTTGTCAGCACTACGTATAAGTTCTCTTTTCTACTAACAGTATCTTATAACCTCACGATTCCAATGAGCCTAAGCCCTTACAAGGTAAGAGAAATGTCTGTACATATCTGTATGTAGCAAAGATTTGGAGAATCCAAATGCAAAGTTTAATTTGTTTAAGGCTCTTTAATTATTGGTCACATTGTTGGTTTCCTTAACAAATTAACATGCTTAATATTTGATGTTAAATTTTAAGGACAGCATACTCAAACTTGTTAAAATACACCAGCTGAATTTATGTTAGAAGGCTTAATTTTCCTATCATTGGAACAAAATGTAGTAAAATTACAGAAGTCTTCTGAGAAGGCTTTTTGTCTTATGAGCCAAAGAAACCATACACATGGTACAAATTTTTCAGTGTAACCTTAGCCCTGAAGTACCATTACATCTTGATTGTAACAGCATCTCGTGTTTGCTCGATAAGGCACACATTATATAATTTGAGAGGCTAGTGCTTGAGACATTGTCGAATGCTTTGAATACTTTTGTTAATTCTCACCCATTTCAATTCCTCAACCACTATTTTTTGCCTCTAGCACAAGAAGTATTCTTTAGGCCTTCACATTTCCACACTTGTAGAGGTTGAACTGTAACAGCAAATATACACCCTATTCACACGCTGCCACATGTTCATTCGTGTACATTAAACTCATTTGTGTTTAACTGCAAAGTGACTGTTCATATTAATAACATAAGAATATCAGATGTGACATCAACAATGGAGACTGAGGTTAAACAAAATAATTTCACAAAAGTGACAGAGCTCTGGTTGACAATATCTAATGGACATTATTTACTATCATATTACAAGCCAGAAACAGCAACATGTATGTTAGAGAGTGTTATTATTTTCTAAAATTATGCATTTTTAATCTAAAGAGCCAGTAACTTTTAATTGTGAGGAAGGACCATGCATGAGTTTGCATGAGCACTTGGCATCCCCTGACATAGTGCACATATAGTTCTTTGGGTGGTTCTTGTTTGTCTTCTCCAACAGGGTGGACTTTGTAAGAACTTAGTGTCACTCACCTCTGAATCCCTAACTCATGTGTTTCAGGTAACAGTGGCTGGCACGGAGTAGGTACTCAACAGGTACTTATTGAATGAACCCCCATCTCTCTCATCCCCAACTCATATCCCCTAAAATATAATTATTTTCTCAAAGAGTCCAAAAGTATTGATTGACACCAGGCCTTCCATTTATTTCAGGGTCTTTGAAGTCACAGGTTGGGGTCTAATCTATGTAGCCAAGCTTTTTAATTCAATAGTAATCAGCCAAATCCAGTTAAACCATTCAGATTACTATGTGTAATCCTAAACATACATATCTATATCTATCTATCTATCTGGCCTCTAATCTGGGGACTTGGTGGGCCCTGGCATTCCTAAAATAGTCACCAATCTCATTTACTGCTATATATACTTCAGGTCCATCACCTCTGGAATGTTCTTCTCCCTTATTCTTTCCCCATCAGTTTTCTGCCTCTCAGTGTAAGGGTTACTTCCTCAAGGAATCCTGCCCTGTTCCCTGCTCCCTCATTCACAACGTTCAGTATTGTCCTTCCCTATAGTCTCAACACTTTGCGATGACGTCTTGTGTAATTACTTGGTGATTGTGAATGTTGAAGAATGAGCTGGATGAGTCCATCAGTGATTAGCCCAGCAAATACTAAGAACAACAAAGAGAAGTAACTGGGCATTCATTAGACCCTAACAGGCCCATAACTGGAAAGCACAGTAAGAATGAGGGGGCTACCACAGTTGTCTGTATTTCATTTCACTCATTCATTCATTTATTTATTTTGAGACAAGAGTCTTGCTCTGTCACTGGAGCTAGAGTGCAGTGGCGTCATCATAGCTCGCTGCAACCTCCAACTCCTGGGCTCAAGTGATCCTCCTGCCTCAGCCTCCCAAGTAGCTGGGACTACAGGTGCATGACACCACATCCAGCTAAATTTTCTATTTTTTGTAGAGACAGGGATTCGAACTCTTGGCCTCAAGCAATCCTCCTGCCTCAGCCTCCCAGAGCGTTAGGATTACAGGTGTGAGCCAGCCACAGTCCTCTTTAATGTAAAGAAAAGTTTTTAATTGTGATAAAATATCCCTTATTGTTTCAAACAGGGAAATAAAAATCATTCTAGGGCTTTTGTCTCCTACTACCTTGGAGCTCTGTTCCTTAAAACAAAACAAAACAAAAGCAAAAAAAAGGTCACACGGAAAGAGAAAGATTTGCTCACACACGAGATATTCAGACAACAGATAATTCGAGAGACCTTCAGAACTGGGAGGTGATGTTTCGCAGCAGTGAAAAGAGTGCACTGACATAGAAGATGCGGGCTCCTGGCTCCTCTGCTTACTGACTAAATATCCTGAGTAAGTCTTTAATATGTCTGGGCCCTCAGTGTCTCCATCTGCAAGCTGGGGAAACGAAACCTATCATATGGGGCACCGTGAGGACAGAAGGAAAGAACCAACGACAAAGTACTCTGTGAAAGAGGTGTCACACAAAGACAAGTGGCAGGAAGCAGAAGCAACATTTGGGCCAAAGCCCCGCCCTCAACCAAAGAACCATGTACGTGTCCCAGGAAGAACAGGGAACACGGAACCAGGAGGTTCCTCAGCTACTCGGAACAGTCATCCCATGGGCAGCCTTCTCTTCCTTGGTCTCAGCAGCCCCATCTTCTTGTTCTGTTCTGATGGCCCCAATTTATATACTTTTCCCCCTAATTCTGAAGCAGCTCTATTTTTCTGCCAGCTTCCACAGTTCACAATTCGTGGAGAAGGACATCAGTGGGCCACCCCTGGGTTCCCCGTGTCCACCCTTGTGATGGCTGGTCAAGCCCCTCTGCCCAGGGCACCCCCCCCCCCACCCAGGCTTTCCACTGTCCACTGGGCTAAAGGTCAAACACTCCTGGGAGAGGTCACCTCCAACTGTTCGGTATCTCAGTTATTTGCCACAGACTGTGAACTCGCTGGTGACACTTTTTCCTGATAACAGAATGACAGCAAGGCAGGCCACACACAGAGAGCATGGGACCTCTGTGCTTCTAGAAGCCCCTGAGGTGGGTGGGATGGGGTGAGGTGCAGGACGTGGAAAGGAGTTTGTACGGATCCCAGAGACGAACTCAGGATTCCTTCCGCGTTGCCTTGGGCTGCTCACCCACACGCAGATGCAGCGCTCACACTCACAGCCAAGGAGTGGGTGTGAAGAAAGGGTACGGGGCTTGTGGGGTGGGAAGGAAGGGAGGATCACATATGTACGTGAAATGCCTGGCTGGGAAACAACGGGACGATGGGTACAAGATGGGGTGGGGGGAGGAGGAAAAGAAGAAAATGACAGAGTCCAGATGCCAGTGTTACTGGTATTTATGACATTATAATGCATTGCATTCTACGTCTAACTGTTAAAATACCACTTTGTTACTTCTTAAGAAGAACAACTTGCTATCTTGAGAAAACAGGGTTGGAAAGGCAGTATGAAACAATGGCTAAATGTTTACACTTTGGAGTTTTAAAGACTATCAGCTCTAATCCATCTGATATTAACTGCGTGACTTTGGGTAAGTTATTTAACCTCTGTTTCCTCATCTGTTAGATAGTTCCTAACCTCACAGGATTTTTGCAAGGATAAAAATATGACCGTATATCCAAATAACTTTGCACAGAACCAGCCACTAGCAAGATTCAATAAATGTTACTAGCCTGGCACGGTGGCGCATGCACTTTAGGAGGTCGAGGTGGGAAGACTGCCTGAGCCCAGGAGTTTGAGACCAGCCTGAGCAACATAGTGAGACCTTGTTTCCACAAAAAATGTTAAAAGTAGCCGGGTGTGGTGGTGCACTCCTGTAGTCCCAGCTACTTGGGAGGCTGAGATGGGATGATCACTTGAGTTATGATCGTACCACTGCACTCTAGCACGGACAGAGTGAGATCCTGCTTCACTTCAGAGCCAGCTCTGAAGCTCTGAAGTTCTACGTACTTGCCAATACCTTTTTGCTTGGCTATTTTTCCCAGGTCTGTTTTCACACAGGCATTTGTCAGGTACAAAGGCAGGGGAAAAAGACGTAAGACAGAGGAGTGAGAAGGTAAACAGGAATGGGAAGCAAATCCTGGATTCCAGACACACCTCTCTGGGCACACTCACCGAGTCTGGGTCTCGCTGCTGTTCGAGAAAAGCTGAAAATTCCACCAGGCGAAGCTTGGTTGTGCCAATGGATCGACCCTGCCAGGCGGGGACCGAGGGAGCTGGGGCTGACGCAGGCTCAAACCCTGAAAGACCAATCGTCACCTTAAAACCTGGCCTCTGCTTGCCTCTCCTCAGGCCTAAGGCCAAGACCAGGGCAAGGCTCTATGGTGACCCTGCAGGAAAGGCCAGGAGGTCCCTCTCCGGCATCTGGGGGCAAACTCAGGGGGGTGGTAGTGGCATTCTGGCCAAGGATCCCAGAGACAGTGACCAACCAAATAAGCACAATGCCTGGACTCCTCATAAAGCCACCTAAGCCACTAAGGTTCAGGGCTGTAGCATGAGGACATCTAATCTCGGACAAAGGGGCACAGCTGGAATCACTTCCGCCGGAAGCCAGGAAGGACTGAGGAGTCCGCAGTGTAGGCTTTCAAAGACTTCCCAAGAGCCCTTGACGCGCGTGCATGTCTTGTGTTTGTCCCCTCCTTTCTTAACACTATGGTCACCAGCACTAGAGAATATTCTTCCAGAATGCTCCATGGCTTTGGAGCAGAGGGCAATGTGAGAATGCATTTTCAGTCTACGGAATCTACAGCGAAGAGCAGAGACTTTCGTACTGTAACTTGAGCAGTGTAACTGAGTGACTGTGTGTGGGGTGGGGGTGGAGGGAGTGTCTGGTGGGGAGGGACTGGTGGGCAGGCCAGACTTGTGCTTTCTACTTGGGGTTTCCAAGTAAGCTCTCCTTTAAGGAAACGGTACTAGGAAATGAAATCTACTTAATCTAAGAAAGGTGAGTAAAACCATATCTGCCTTCAAGACGTGGACTGCCCAATTCTGCCAGTTTAAGATGAGGAAGGAGCCACAGCAAGTTCCCCTTCTAGGGATGATCGATGTCTCAAGTGAAAGTGATCAGGCCTCCTGTTTCTTTAAACAGCCGACTTAAGAGCTCCTGGGAGCTAACTGAAGGGCATCGGGACCTAGCAGGGATACCCCCGTGGCCCTCCGTGCTAACCCCTGACCTAAGTAAGGAGGGCAGGGTGGCAAGGGGATGTCCACATCCTGCAAGTCAAGGGAGCCATGTGGCTGTGACAAAGATGAGCATCTCCCACTCTGGGGACAAAGTGACAGGCCCAGGCGTCAGTTGCATAGGGCTGTGCCCCCAAGGGGGAGTCCCAGGGAGACTCACCTGGAATGGGGGCCGTGACCGCTGGTTGGATGGGGTAGGCCTGCTGCACGAAGGGCTTGACGCTGGGGACAGAGAGGTGGACAGAGTCAGAACTGCATCCCTGTGGGAGGTCCCCACCACTGCGTCCCCTTCCTGCAGGTGGTAACACGTCCCAGGTGGAGCTCTACCCCAGGCACAGGCAGTTGCTCTGTTCAATTGACAGCGACAAGGGGCACACTATGGATCAACCACCAACCACTGACAGTTCAGTGGGACAAGCTGGATAGATGTCAGCCTGACTTCCATGTGCTGTGACAACTACCTCTCTCAGTCCCTGCAGAGACTGAGATCAGCTGTCACCATTTCCAGGAAAGGGGTGGAACAGGCTTCAGGCTCTCCTTCTCCAGGCCAGTTCTTTTGACAACGTATAGGCAGGATTTCCTTTCTACTTCCATCTCCAAATTGCCCTTCTGTTCAGGTTTACTGAGCTTTCTCCCCTAGCCCACATGGCACCAGCAGCATTTTCTATCAGCCTCCCACCCCAGGGAAAGCCGGGATGGAACAGGCTATAGGATCACCTCCCCGGACCACTCTCAGGCTGGGAAGACCCCAGGCTCTGCCTCGAACCCCACGAAGGGACAGGGACCCACTTCCTCCTTCCAGCTGAATGACTGCAAACACTTAAGGTGGGAGTCAGGCGCGCACTCCCCTCTCGGATCTGAGAGGTCAGTCTCTGTCCTGCCACTGGCCTCAGTAAGAGGGGGTGACTTCCGGGATCTCCGTGGAACCCTCCTTTCTCCTCCGAGCCCCACGACAGCCTGGTGCTGGGAGAACTTGCCCCAGGGTGGGCTGTGACCAGCCCCTTGTTGTCAGCGCCAGCCCCTCCTCAGACTTACTCTTGTGAGGATCCTGGCTGCCCTGTTTGGATCATTCCCGGCCAGAACTGGAAGGCAAAACGCAAAGGCCTCAGGATTATGAGTTTATTTCAAAGCACAGTTCAGGATGTGTAGGCATTGCAACCTTGCTAAGGGACTGTAGCTTCCTGTCACCCACCAGAATCACCTTCACTTCACTCGGAGTGCAAACGGAGTCAGCACTATGCGCAAGATCACACCCCACACCCCCGGCACCCAGGGCTCCCCTGAGATATTCCGTCCTGAAAATGCCTCCGAGGGCAGGGGCAGGCAGCAGCTCTTCAGCGTTCTCGGGACACCTAACAGAGCTCTGGGTGTACTGTGGGGGGTTCACAAATATTTCGAAGGACTGCTTTATCCAAGCACCCACCCATCTTCCTCTTCCCCCTCTGTTCTGAAGCCCTCCCTGTGTAATATTCTGCCTCCACGGCACCGAAGGCCCAGCAGGACAGAGAACAAAGCTAGAACAAGACGGCCAGAAGCAGGCATGGTGGTGTCTATGGTCCCAGCCACCCGGGAGGCTAAGGCAGAAGGATCACTTGAGCACAGGAGTTCAAGTCCAGCCTGGGCAACACAGCAAGACCCTCATCGTTTAATTAAAAAAAGGTAGCCAGAAGCTCCGAGAGGCTACACAGGAGTTTCCCTGACGCTTCTGCTGCCCGCCGGAGAGGGAAAAGCAGCCTTTGGAGTCACGTAGCCCTGGGTTTGAATCCTGACATCACTATCCATTCAACTATGATCAAGTCACCTAAATTCTTGTTTTGCTACTAAATAACCTCAGCTTTCTCATCTACAAAATGGCAATAACAATAAGAAGTCTTTAAGATTACTGTGAGGATCAAATGAGATTATAAAAATGCTTCTCAGTCCCTGAGAAGGCCAAAATGTGGCTAGTTGCCTTAAAGTGACCCTAAAGACAGAGGGACAGAGACCAAGAGCCAGGAAAAAGATAAAGAGAGCGGAAGAGGCAGATCACAACCCAGAAAGGCATCAGGACTTAACTCCGTGTCTTAAGGGACTAAGGATTTCTTCCTCTTCCTCCCTTTCTGCTCTCTTCCCCCTGCTCTTCCTCTCTTCTGCTCCTCTCCTCCTCCCCTGCCCTCCCTCACTCTTCCTCTCCTTCTCTCTAATCCCAGCTCCCTCCTTTTCTTTCTTTCACCACTTTACAGGCAGCATCAGTTCACCATCAGGTGATCCTTGGCCTCTCGCACACCTGACCCAAGTGACAAGAAGTGCCAGGTGGAAGGCCGAATGCTGGCCCACGCCAACCCCAACCCCAGCGGCTGTCATTATCGCACTGGGCTCATGACTTACCCCCGGCGCCCCCGGGAAGGTCGGGCGTGGAATCCCAGGCAGCCCCAGCTTGTTGTGAATGGCAGTGGCCGAGACGATCTGGGCTGAGGACATGGCCGCCATGTGCTGCAGGGCCTTATCCTTTGCAGTCTGATCCTTGAAGGTGACAGTGACACACCGACTTAATACAGAACGCACGGCTACCAGACAGGGGAAACAGGCACAGCCACGAGCACATGGACTAAAATACAGAGCCACAAAAGAGGCCAAAAAAGCAAACATGCATGGATAAATAAACACAGCCAGAAGGCTAAAACACACTCAACCTACCGCAGCTCTGAACATTTACAGAGAATACCCAGTGGGGAAAGGTGTTTTTGCTTATTTTTTTTTAAAGAATTAAATCCCTTTTCTAACAGAATGTAAAGCCTCTGAGGGGGGTGGACAATGTCTCTGTTTATTTTTCCAGCTTCCAGAAGGAGATTTCTCCAATTATGTAACATACTTAAGGAGGAAGGGCCCTGCTATAACTGGTGGCAGGAGGGGTGAGAGAAGAGGTGTGGCTGTGGATTGGGGTAGGACAATCCTCAGAGCTTGGGAGCCCCTTCTGTGTGTGTGCTGGCCACCACGGGGCCACAGTCCCAGGAGCTGCTAGGGCGCGAGGCCTGGAAGCTCCGGCAGACGTCTGGTGGGGGAAGGTCAGAAGCAGCGGATGGGCGGGGGCAGAGGGGGTGACGGGCCAAGCAGCATGCTGGCGGGGCGCATGCTTTCTCAGGTATCCCCGCCATGGGTCTAAGGCTACATGGGTTCTTATAAAGCCGAGAACATAGGGGATGCTACAGGTAAGCGGTCTCCCCTTTTCCTAAATGGGTCTTTTCTAGAAAAGCCAAGGCTGATAACACAAAGCTAGCCAAAAAAGTCTGCCAAGCACAGCTAAAATATAGAATATACTCAGTTTGGTGAAAATACTTACCATGCTTGTTACCTGGATACAATAATAAACAATTTGTTAAAAGGATTGCGTACAAAGGCAGGGTTATTTTTCTTCTTCAGTTAAAAAATATATATGTATACAAACACATAACACTTGGATACAATAAAATGCACAGAAGTGTGGCATCTTTTTTTCACATTTTAGGAAGAATGCACAATCCAGATAGCTATCTACAAATGCAATTATCAGGAAGGGCACCCAACAACAGCAACAATCAAAAAACTACCCCAGCTCCATGGAGCTGGTCTGTGGCTTCCCCAGGACAGATGGAGACACGGTCAGACCCCTGGCGTGTGATGAGCCCAGTGGGCACAGGCAGGGCTCCAAGCTCAGTGAGCACAGAAAGGCTTCTGGTTGCTAGTAGAGGATCTATACTCCAGGCCCGGATGCCATCAAAGCAGTAACAATATGGTGACATGAAAATAAAAAGGGCGCCCTCCACAGATGCCCTTCAGGGCTTAGACAGTCAGGGAAGGCCAAAGGCAGCTCCTGGATAAGACGCTGAGCTCCAGCTGAGAAGGTGCTTCAGTGTTTACAGATTCAACCAAAGGTGATGAAGAAACATGCAGAGGTACCAAAGGAGGTTTAAAAAAAAATCCCCAACCCCCCCCCCCACAAAAAACCCAAAGCCTACAAAACTACTACTAGGGGCTTCTAGGAAAGATCTACTAGGTGCTCCCAAGGTGTAGACACTGCTTTGACCCATAACTGCCTGGAACACCACAAAAAGCTTATATTACCGCTTGAAAAAGAGCCAAAAAAAAAAAAAAAAGGAAGAAAAGGAAAAAGAGCCTAACACGTGCATAGATTTTAATGTTTTATGTAGTTCTCTGGCCCATAACTGAAAAGCCAACAAGCCTCAAGCAGCAGCAGCTTCCCAGAGATGCGCAGGTCATCAGAACACCTGCGATGGCACCTGTTGCAGCCGACTGCACTACGAGGGCCTCGGAAGCCCGTAGGGTGCTACTGGGCCCCCACAGAAGGGCCGGGCAACCCTGGTGTGACTCTTTTGCTACTCTGTCATCTCCTCATCAGATGGCATTCCTCTGAGTGGAGGCTCCATTTGCCAATCTGTCAAATGCCCTAACCCAAAGCTAGCTTCCCCAGGTAACTTTTTTTTTTTTTTTTTTTTAAAAAAGGATCTAAAACATTTCAGATACTGAGGATGTCAGAAAAAAGGCAAACGTTGAAGTAGACAGGATTTTATGATAAGCTGACTGGGAGTGTACATGTGCCCTAAAGCTGAACTGAGCCCCACACCCAGATCTCGGTGCCAGTCGGCCCACTCTGAGCTGGCCCCTGCCCAGCCTGACCCTCAGAGGGTAATCCAGGAACAGAAAACACGGCTCCAGTCCACCTACTGCATTCACTGTCAAGAACTCCCCAACTCGACACACATTCATTGGCTTCCCTTTGGGCTCCAGCCCCCACGTCACTTAACCCCTAACTGAAGGTTGTAAACGCCCTCAAGGCAATCTCTGCAACTGAGTTCACCGCACAGGTATGACCACAGGTGCCTTCCTCAGCACAGAACAAGCCTTGCGACTCCTCTGGGGCCCAGGTCAGGGGGCTTGGAAAATGGCAGCCCCGACGTCTTGCCTGCCTGGCAGATGCTTGTGGGCTTGGCTCTATTCCAAAAGATCGCCACGGGGCCTCTTCCAGACCTGAGAGTTCTGTGTTTATGAAATGCTGGTGACGGGGCGACTCTGCTTCCCCGAATGCAGAGTGTGTCTGTGCACGCTCAGGTGGGGCGACTCACGAATCCCAAGCCCAGGTCCAAACGGAGATGGGTTCCCTGCATCTCTACAACCCACTTTATTCTAGTAAGAGCTGCCTGAAATGTTTCCTTCCCTTTGCTAGGCTTATTGAAAAGTTCTTTTAAATGTTTACAAAAGGGAAATCGGTCAACACAGGAAAGGGGAATAGTAACTATCCCTGCTGCTTACGTCACACACCTTCAGCATATGCTCTCTCCTCTGTTAAATGAAGTAAGGTCTGACTCTCTCATTAACAGAACTCTACCAGGTACCTAAATGAAAACAAGAGCTCAAAAGCAGCAGAGCAAATCGATTGCATTTATGGCACCAACTTGCTCTGTGACCATAAAAGGCCGACCTGCCAGGGAGCTGGAGACGCGGTTCCAAATCTGCCTGCCTGACATTAATGAGCTGTGTTACACTGGGCAAATCATTTAACACCCTCTACTTTTCTTCATCTACAAAATAAAGAGTTGCACTGTATTCTCTAATGTATGTTCTTCTCGTTCTAAAAGTATTTGTTGCTAGGAGGGCAAGTTCCATCATAAAGAAATACATCTTGATACATAATAGCAAAAAAAAAAAAAACAACACCCTACTAGTGAGAAAATAGTAGGATGTTAAAATTTAGGTAGCTCTTGGCTGTCTGTCCTAACAGAAAAAGCCAAGTTTGGAAAGGAAGTTTTATGTCAAGTAGAGGTTCTTCTACTTGACCTATCTATTTGAGAATAGGCAATTTTCTGCAAATGGACTAAAATGTCTACACCAGTGATTTCCTATCTTTTGTAGTAGAGCTACTGACTACTCATTTAATTTTATAACATCTCCCCTTTATCTATGATACATATTTGAAAATTAAAAGGACTGAAATTTTTTGTTTAAAATCTAAAGTAACCCTGGAGATAATAAGCACCAGCAGGGCTATCTGGAAATCAGAACTGAGAGCCTGGCTGCACACCCACTTATCCTGAAATGGGAGTGCAGAAGGATGCCAAGCTAAAGAGATTTCAATGGAAGGATCTCTAAATTGTCATTTTCAGTGCAGAGATACATGCCCGGCTTTGAAAAAATTATAACTCTAAGTGTCAGACCTGAGTAAATTGCTCCTCTCTGTCACTCTGGTCTAACATCCTGGACTTTTTACACATTCCACTTTACCCTTCCCCACGCGGCCCCCACTCTAAAGAGGAGGGCAGTAATTTATCCAAACAAATGGAGCTTCAATAAATTTAAAAACACATGCTACACTTCTACATGGTATTAATTCTATTCTACGGCATTTGTACACCAACATTTCTGAAATGTGCATGAGATTTACAAAGGATGAACACATCGTTTTATCTTGAAAAAGTGTTAATAAGTCAATACTGAATTATGCTGTATGGTGTCTTAGATCACAGAAAACATTCTGAGTGTGTGCATGTGTAAATATGAGCACGAATAAGAAAGACATGTCCTAGATAAAAGCTTGGACAAGTCTACATTGACTCCTTATTACTGTTTTAAGTTCCTCTATCCCTAAGACTACAAAGAATGAGGCTATCAAAAGCTGCGTGTTTGGTGAGTGGGGGAAGAAAAGGGAAATCTCCCTTTTCCAATTGAACCTTAACACAAGCCCATGACCTGCAAGGTGGAAACCACTTACGGAGCAGGTCTCTAGACTGTTGATGGGAAGGGGACTGATGCTAAGAACAAATGGTCCAACTGACCTGAGAATGGGGCGGACGAAGCACTCTGACTCATCACCCACCCTACTTTCTTCACTATCCAGTTTCTGGAACACCACATTGTCAGTGGTCTCACTGCCTCTGCCACTGTATCACGCATAAACTCCTCAGCCTGAAGCCTTTCGAATTGTTGTGGTTACTAAGTAAACAGGCTTTCATATTTCATGAAGCAGAGCAAGGCTGCTGCTATAACCCTCTGTTCTGCTGACTGCCTCCTGTTTTTGGTTGAAATGGATGAATGTCTGGAAAATGTCTACATGTAATATACATGACAGGAAGGCAGCAAGATCATAAATGCACATGGCTGCAGTGGTATGCTCTTAAAACCTGCGGACATATCAGGGATCAGTCTGGACACTGCAGGAGTCTTGTTCCCCTGTCTTTCTCTTTCTCTTGCTTCACCAGCTTTTTTTTTGGATGCTGGTGGGTAGCAACCTGTTGATTACATCTTTTTCCCATCACACAGAGTTTATTAATCTAATATGTGAGTGATCAAACATCTAGAATAATTACTACATATACACAAATGAGTCTATACAGAATTTTATAGGTATAACACAATATCTCTCATTCTATAACTATTTTTACTCAAAAATATACACTGGAAATTATTCCATGATACAAATAATTATGAATCTAGGATATCACCTTAATAACTGCTTGCATTTTACTCTATGTCTACTCCTAATTCATGTCACTGGGTTTCTGTTAGACTTTAAAATTATTTTCAGTTTTCACATCTATAAAAATTCTACTGTTGCTCATACTTCTGTGTTTTTGAATTTTCATTAGGAAAAATTCAGGGAATAATGCAAGTTCTAAGAATATGTTCAATTTGCATTTAGATATTTGGCTTCACCAGCTTTTGATTATTCTGCAAAATCAATTATCTCATACTCTTTAGGCATTACCATGAACAAATTTTAAAGGTAATTTAAAAAGGTCAAATGCTTGCATATACTCTTTATATTCCACATATAGAATTTTAATGAACAGCATATGAAATCAATATATTCCAAACAGTTTATTCAACGGCCATCATTTCAGAATTTAAAGATAAGACTCCAATCTAATTTATTCATATAGAAGTCCACCAAGTACATCAGGAAATATACGTAAAGTCAGAATATGACCATGGATTCCAAAACTTTTCATAGTTATTAAATATTTTCCTCCAAAAATACTTTTCCCAGCAATATAAAAATATAATGCAAGGAAGGAAAAGACAGCAATTTGCTTGCAAAATCACTTTTTCAGAAAAAGACAAAACACAAAATACTTTCCTAAGAAGTAATTTTGCAGATGTTGTTTCTAATCCTGTACTATGCAGATTCACATGACCTCTGCGATTATTAGCCGTACCCATGGAAGAGATAAACATCACAAAACTATATGCTGGTTTTGGAGAAAGGATGGAGGGCACCTGAATTTTTTTCTAGCTATGATCTCTAATTTGCTTATTATTAGAGAAGGCAGGAGTAAATACAAAAGGGGGCTATTTCGGTCAGGCAACAGCTAAAGCTGAGGAGAGAAGGCACATTCATACTTCTCCTGACTTGCTGCCTAATGAGTAGCAATTAATTCATCTTATTGTATTTCCAAATGCCAAAGACTCCATTCACATCCAAGAAAAAAATGTTCAAGGCTTTTACCATTGTTCATTTTTAAATGTACTGAGCTATATTTGGCATATTATAATTGTCAATAGCATCTCCTTTAATTCTGATGTGGGGCTTAGCATCATAAAGGCTGTAGATGAGGATTATAGACAGGAGACTCATAGGTGTGCCTCATGACTCCCAGGAGGACAGAGATTTTGGACAGCTTCACGCCAGATCTAGGTGTTTGGGAGAAGGCTCCCTTCTGATCTTAGTCCCTTTTTCTCTGGGAGATGACAGCAAGGGGCGGGAGGTAGATCTCCCCTGAGGCCAGAGGACCCCAAGCAGGCACCTGGCTCACATCAAACTCCAGGGTGAGTATCAGCTCCCACTGCTCATCTTCTCTGTTTCCTTCGGACACACAGACGCAATGCAGAGGGCTCAGTGAAGGGAAATGAGGCAAAGCACCCCAACTTGGGGAAATGAACCCTCATCCTTGGTCGGCACTCTGTGGGGAGGTAGCATGACATCCTGTAGAGAACCCTGGATTAAATTCAGGCTTGTGACTCTGAGCAAGTCACTTCACCATGCTCTGCGTTCTAATTTACAAATTAGAGATAACAACACCCAAGTTCAGGACTGCTTCACGTACCCAGCTCAGTGCCCACAGCCTTGCCACTGGGTGAACCTGCAGTCTGTGGGGCCCACATGATCTCGAGAACTCAGGACCTGAAATGCTTAGGAGCCCTGGCCCTCACTACACAATCTTTGGGATCAATGTTATTCTAGAACATTATCTAAATTGGAGGCCGATTAACAATGGGATTTCTCAATGAAGGGATAAAAATGTAGAATGAGGCTGTTTCTGTTGCCCATAAAAAGAAAATCCAGACCTGGCCCAGCTCACAGAAAGGGAAACATAGTCAATGTTCTTGCTCACGTTGTGAGCTCTGCATCACTGCAGTGTTGGGGAGATTCTAATTCTATCATATTTAAGCATGAGAAATTGTCTCCAATCTTAGTTTTAATTCAGTGAAATTAAAAACAAGGTAATAAAAATATCTTTGAGGAGAAAGTGTGTACGTCACGAATGCAAAAGGACTCCCCAGAGTTTGGGAAATGCCAGGAAAGACTGTACCATTTCCCAAACCCAAGGCAAGGCCAAGTGTCTTGGTGCTAACACAGACGAAGGAGGTTGTTGCTCAGGCTTTCTTTGCCCCATGTGCTGCTCACAGCCAAGTCCTGAAGGAGCAGAGGGGCCCAGGGGACCGTGGGGAAGACCACAGGATGAAGGGAGGTATGTCCATCTTGCCTGTGGATGGACTGATTCCCGGACGGAATCAGTGAGGATACACACATGATTCAGCAGTGCGGACTTTAGCAATGCCCCAGTGAAGTTCTTGAACTTAAAAGAATTAAATCAACCATTTGAACTTTAAGCTCTCTGCTGATTGGAAGGAACAGCAGATTGGAAAGAATGGCCTGCCCAGAAACCAAATCACAGAGGCCACCAGGGCGAGAATGAAGAAAATGGCCCCAGGGGAGCACATGCAGCTCGTCAATTAGTCACCAACGACTGGACATAATCAGAGAGGCTCAGGTCTTTTTCTGCTCTACTGGGATGGTGCAGTGTCAGCAAGTGCAGGCTTTTCTTCAGTACGCGTCCAGAGCCTGCCACGAATATGTCTGCTGCCTGAGAAGCATTCCTGCTGAGCTCAGGGCAGAGCAAAGACTCCCTTTCCTCTTAGTTTTGTCTCAAGTCATGCACTCGCCCAAACTCACTCAAGAAGTGAACCAGAAGTGGCCTGGTCCATCTTCACAGGAAGATGAAGATGGTCCCCAGAGCCTGGCTGTGGCTCCCACAAGCCTCGGAAGCCAGCAAATAAAGGATTGCCTTTTTGCTGCTAATGGGGACAGAAGGACAGGGTATGGACAACCTCTCAGGATAACTGAACATTTGGAGAAAGAGACTCAGAGCACACAATTCTACATAGGACCTCTGAGTAGGAAAGAAAAGACTGTTTAATGCACAGAGAATACTTCTGCAGTCTTTCTACGTGCCGGTATAATAAATCCGTGGAGCTTAAAAAAAATAGTTAGCAACTTTTTGATAAATTAATAACGAGTGAAATAATTCAAAGTAGAGAATAATTACTAAAGCTGCAAGCTAGTCCTCAGACCCGGCTGCTGCTCCTCACTATTTGATCAGAGATGCCCATAAGGGACTAAACTAGGGGAAACAGGGAGAGGGAGGGCATAAGTGAAATTGTGCTGGTGACACTGTTGGTGACACAGGTACAAGGGAGATCTCTAACTCAGCATCCCCGAAGTGCTACATGCACATTCCATAGACCTATAAGCTACTGGCACATTGTCACTGCATGGATCCATCTGCTTTATAATAAGAATCAGGCCTAGCTACAAAGCTGTGGGTCACCTACAACATACCTACCCCCCTACCCTTTAGAGTGCTGGGTCCAAAGCACCTTGTCTGGGCAGGGGCCAACACATGGCATCCTGGTCACTGAGAAACGACTCCCTCAAAGCTGAGCTCTCTTCTACACCAGGAGTTCGTACTCTTGCTTCAACATTTTGCTTAGTTGTTTTGAAGATTAAAAAAAAAAAAAAAAACCACCCCATAATACTGGATGTATATATTTCATTTCCAAAATTCTCATGCTCTGGCCACAAATGCCTTTTATTCCCTTAGTCCAGCTTGCCAGACTCTTGACTCTCAACCACAATCTGCAGACCCCTCCGCTCTCCCAGTTTCTCTGCTCCTGGGTCATCCTCTCCTGACATCACTCTCTCTCTACTTCAACCAACCCCTATATTTTCTTGCCTTTGCAACTCTCCCTCACTGTCATGGTCTGTATCCAAGATCATCCCACACTGTTGGCCAAGTCTACCTTGGTTTAGGCTGCTGCAGATTACACAGAAAAAGTCTCACATTGGGTGCCAGCAGCTATAGTACAAATTCATGGTAGGCAATGGGTAAAAATCTAGGGGCAAAAGGAGAAGAGGGTTTTCACTGGATCTGATTTTCTCAGGGAAATAAATGGCAGGAAAGACATTCTGGGTGGCATGGCAGGGTGGGAGAGATTGACTTTGATTTTGGTTGGAGAAGGAAGATGGATAAATGAATTTAGAAAAAGTACAGAATAACATTTTACCATTTGATTTCTTTCATTTTAAAAAACTTAATGGAAATATGTCAGAATGAAAATAATCATTTCTAGATAGTAAAAACATGAGTGCTTAACATGTCATTCTCTGTACTATTTAACTTTCATATATTTAAAATTTAACAACAAAAACTTTATAGTTAATTTTGATGCACACTCCCAGCTAATTACTATTACTTTAAGTGAACTGAACCTTTAATAAGGTAATTTTTTAATGCTGCTATTGAAAATCTTTCTGAAAAGTTTTGGTATACTTTTCAGAATAAGGATAGGATTTATGAACATAACTTACTCTTTAAAAACAATGAGTTAGAGCACAGAGCAGGTAGAGTGAACAGGCGCGGGAACCAGCCAAGGAGGACAGGTGAGCAGGGTCCAGGGGTGGGTGGGCCCCTGGTCCAGTTCCGCACCTCTCACCCACTCTCATGGCAGCCTGGGGATTAGTCTTATTGCCTCCAGCTCAGCCTCCCTCTTATTAGCTATGCTCCAAAACACAGCTGGTGAGATCGATCCAAATCATAAATGTGAAGGATCCCTGCATACCCCCCAAGGCTCCCAGATGAATCCTTCCTCCTCATTGGGATGACCCAGGGCTTTCCGGCCAGGATCACCCAGTCTCGTTTCCCTTTGCATGCTTCCAACCGTGTTCTTCAAGGTTCCCCTAACACCCTCCATGTTATGGAAATTCCATGCCTCCCTCTATGCTCAGTTCTAAGGGCACCTCCTCCATGAAGCTTTCTTTAATTCTCTCATTCTCAGAATTAATCATTCCTTTCACTACCCTGTTTAATTTCTACTGCAGAGCCCCCTGGCTGCAGATGACCTATTGGAAAAATAACAGAAAAGTTTGGTGTTCCCTAAGAACACAGACCCTGCTTATTCAACTCCATATGCCCAACATCTACGAAAGAGTCTACAGTACACTGAGTTCTTGATGAAAAGTTACTGGAGTGAATTAAGGAATCATTTCTGCGCTTTTCAAGTTCAAATCTATGTGGAAATCCTAAACTTTCACTAGCACAAATTTTCTTTACTAAAATTAAAATAAAATGAAAGTCTACACACTTTTGAGGTGATCTGGTCCACAAACAAGCACTCTGAGAACCACTGCAGTTAGTAGGAGCATAAAGCCGACCTTTGGAACTTATTCCAAAAGATTTTCAAGAGACTGACTTTTGTAGCTGGGATGACTCATCTATCATGACATGAGAATGACCATTCTCTCTGAGTCTGTTTTCTTCCTAGGAACATGGAAGAACTTAGAAACTACAGAACTTAGAAATACGAGCTTTAAATGGGACACAGAGCCGTCCTGCAGAGGCAGGGAGGGACAGAGTGAAAGGTAGTCACCTCCTCTTCCTTCTGCTTAAAGCAGGTGGTTTTTCAAACTTTATTCAATGCAATAGCCAAAGAGGACATTACTAAGGATGCAAGAGAGTGGGCTTCAACTGTTTTGGGGGGTGACCTCGACTTTCTGCTGCAAGCTTATCTCATTAGCTAGTGTGGGAGGCCAAGAGGACCACGGCTATCAGCCTGAACCTACGATGACTTTGGTGAAGTTGTCTGTCCCTGCCTCCTCACAAATGTGCTAGTGGACTCCAGAGCTGCACAGGAAGAGTGTGGATGGAGCATAAGACTCACCTGTCCTACAAGACCAACAGACCTGAGCCCATACCCCAGGGTAAGGGCTGGCTAGAAAGGTTAAGGAGAGCATCAGTGGTGACAAAGCAGCTCTGTGGCCAGGACCATGTCACCCTGAGTTTCTGATGACCACCACAGTGTCGATCCCAAATTAGGTCCACATTTTGACCAAGGGCTCAAAGTTAAAATGTGAAGCTAAGTGAAGGGCTGGTAGCAAGGACTGAAAGGCCAGCTCCTAGATATGTGAGGGGTGACAAATTATGTACAGTGTGCTGACATAAAGCCTTCTGCTTGAAAACCTTCTCTCACCTCCACTTGATGAAACCCTATCTGAAAGAGCATGAATTTAGGATTCAGAAAGATCTGAATTCAAATCTTGGCTTCACCACATACTAGGTAGGCTCGATGACATTTGCTAAGTCAATTACACTCTTTGAGCCCCAGTTTCCTCAGTATTACTCCTCAGCATCAGAAGAATGGAACTCACTTTGTAGTGAGCCTAACGAGAGAACATGCCAGAGGCTCTGCATTACAGTAACTACTGTCCTCATACCCAAACTCAGAAGTACATTCTCCATGCGGCTCATCCCTGGAATTCCATTTCCCTTTGGCTCTTCCTGCTAACACTTCCCCAAGTGTCCTCTATTTCAGCTCCCATTTAAATGGCCAACTCCCGGAATAGGGGGTTGGCTGTTAACTGCCCACCACGAGGAACGCCATGCCTGGCACACTCAGTTAGCATTAGCTTATGCAAAAACACAGGATTCCATTTTTCCAAGAATAATGTGGTAGGGAAGAAGGCAGGGGCCATAAGATGAAGGTGGTTCTTGGAGCTTAAATGCTGAGCCAGTTGTTATCCTACTGCCTGTTTCCGTCTCCTCCTAGTGCCTGCCCCAGAGGAGAGTGCCCCAGGGCTGAAAGTGGAGAGGAAAGTCTTCTTCTTTTTTTTTTTTAATTTTCTAAGAACACAAATATAGCTGTGCATTTATACATAGGTATATGTGTAAAGCAATGGCAAAATTGTTTTCTATGGAAGAACATTCTTAAAATCACCAAGTTAGAAAAAGAGCGCTTCCTATATCCCACAAGGATCCCTTCTGAACAGGAGAGTTTTATTCATCCCTCAGGGCTTTCGTTCCAGGGCTGCGTGCCCTGGTGACACGCACCACACAGTGCAGAAACAGAGCAATTCATAACATTGCCGACAGAAACACAAAATTGATATCTGTAAACTTCTTTGTACATCATTAATTCGTTAGCTCAGAGAAACTAGAAACAGAGTCAGAACTTGAGCAAACACTGGGGTAGGTACATCCATATAGAGAGTATTGCACTTTCGGTTAAAAAGCAAGATCTATGAGGTTATCTTAGTCTTCCAACTGCTCAGCCAGTGCAGCTAAAAGCCAGCCACCATCAGCCACACGTGCGAGCGAGCCAGCATGCTGCCCACTACAGAGGGCACACCAAATGCTCCTTGCTAGTCACTAGTCCTATTCCACAGCCAGCCTTGTTTGCACACAAAAAAGCTGAAGGACTCTGGGAAGGGTCCCAGTATTCACCACTCAGTGTCGTGAAATTACACTGTTCTTTTTAGAACAAATTTAATTAATGGATAGAAAAATATCAGGACAGAACAAAAAAAGGTAGATGGGAAAGGCAACAATTTGGACTAAAAATTAATTTTTATTATAAACTAAGCCTCCTCCAAGCAAACTATAATCTCTTTGCATTTTTAAAATAGGAGAAAAATAAAAGTCATGTATGTTTTATGGCAAACTTTAGAAAGGGAGAAAGCAGGGAGAATTTCTATGTTAAGAAATTATCAGTGCCTCCATTTTTGCTATGAAATATATTTTAAGAGATGAAAAATGAGGCACATGTAAAAAAAATTTTAAGTAAACTCAAGTATAAATGAAATTACAAATATGGGTATGATCAAGAGTTTTCCCACCTCTAGGATACATCTTTTTATTTTTAAGGCCACTCCTCAAATTTCTCTTTTAATAAGAGAGCCATTCACTTAAAAAACAATATTAAACAACGTGGAAGAAATCTAGCCGAAAATGTTCTCTGTGGTGGGAGAGAAATACGTGAAAAAGATGTATTTTGATAATTTCTCAATATTTTTAAAGTCATTTCATGACCATTCTGGAAATAATTTTTTTTTTAATAATTTCTACACCAATTTTGTGTCTCTGGACTTTTTTCTTAAGTTCTCCTAGCCCAGGGCTGTTTGGTGGACATCTGAAGGTTAAAAACAAAATCATGTTTCTGTGCTGAAAAGTTATCAAAGACCAGCTCTCTGCTGCATTTGCATTGTTATTAGGAACACACACACACACACAAACACACACACACACACGCACACGCACACGCACACATTGAGTTTAATGTGAGGCTAGTAGAGAAACAGAGAGATTAGACACAAAGAAATGTAAACAGCTCTCACATGCAAGGAAACTAGGTTACGAGAATCCCAGCACCAGGCATTCACCAGTCACCATGGAAAACAGGAAGTGAGATGCATAGCAACCACAAGCCAAAAAGCAGAAAAGCGCATACCTTTAGCTTGGAATGAAAATCACGAGATTTCCTTCTGGCAAGAACCTGAATGTGACTAGACACCTGCAGGGTAGGGGAAGGGAGGAAAACAAAGGAAAAGCCTGTAACCATGGAGATGAAAAGCCCCCTACAACTGGGCAAGCCAGACGTACCTTAATGGCGGCTTGAATTTCTCGAACTTTCTTTCTTGCTAAGACCTGTATATGACTAGACACCTACATTGTTCGGGTTTATGAGGGGAAACAAAACAAAACAAAACAAAACAAAAAAAGGAAATCAAATATAAAATCGCTACTCCTTGGGAGGGTTTGGGGTGGGGTGGGGTGGGGGGTGGTTATTTGCATCTCAACAAAGCTCTGCAGTTAGGAATACACAGTCCCAGCCAGACACAAGCCCCCAGCGCTGCTCTAAGCTTTTCATACTGGGTCATCACTGCAGTGACCTGATTCAGGCTGAAAGTTTGGGCTCATCTTAGTTTCCCCACTCGGGAGAAATGGGCACTGGGAAAAACTCATTTGGGGAGGGATGAGAGGGGGAGAGTAGGGTTGTTTTCTTTCTAAAATTAAAAAGGTGGGGGTAGAGGTAAACGAAAATATTTATAGCTTCTCAGTATCAGGAGGGAAAATCCTTCTCAATTTAGAAGAGACTCTCCATAAATTAGCACATGCCGCAGAATCAAAAAGCCGAAGCTGTCGGTTGTATTCTGATCTCATTAAGAGCTCTGGATTCTGTAGCAAATGTTAAAATAATACTGACATGTAAATTAGATCTCAAAGAGAAATGGAAAGACCCAGTTAGCAGAGCTTTTTTTTTTTTTTCCCTTATAAATATGTTTAATCCATCCACTCTTTTGGGCATTGACTGGGCGCCAAGTGGATTTGCATATTATTACAAAGCGAAATGTGTGAATACAGCCAGCCAGCCATCCTGTTAAAAATCTGGGTTGAAAACCACACGGATTTGCTGAACAACAAATTCACATTGGAGAGGTATCACCAACTGCTGCCTAAAAACATCCCTAGGATGCCGGGGTGTGGAACCGTAGCCAAGCCCGGCTTCTGAAACACAATGATTCCACTGGGTAAACAAATTTGCATCTCTTTCAGTGGGACTTGGTTAAATTTAGAAGAGTCCCCCAGTGAAGGGGTCATCGGGCAAGTGACCAGAGCTCACAGACCAGCAGACAGCCCAGGTCCTTAGATCCGTCCGTTCCAGAAATTTAGAACCTTCCATTTAAAAGTTCAGCGACTCAGACTGCGTGGCGATTACCTCATTTCAAATTCTCTAGCGACTCTAAAAACAGGATTTATGATAATAAAAAGATCCTTTTATCTTTAACTTTGTCTCTGAGTTCCAACTATTCTTTTTCCAATTTGCTTTTGTACTTTATTTTTTTTTAAAGTACGGAGAAGCAGAAACTCCCCCATCCTCTTCACCCCTCCATCTGGCTCC
The DNA here is from genome assembly GCA_028533085.1 of Varecia variegata. Lineage (NCBI taxonomy): Eukaryota > Metazoa > Chordata > Mammalia > Primates > Lemuridae > Varecia > Varecia variegata. Next base: position 145,643,850 of record CM052438.1, on the reverse strand, counting down.
TGCTGTTGCTTGTTTTCACCCGAATTTTGTTCTTATGTGATTCTCTGACTTGATGAGGGCCACTGTCAGGGGGGAGCATCCCCCAAGCAGACAATGCCCTGCCTCTGCGCACTGGCAGGAGGCCACCTCCCTTTGTGCTGACTCAGCAGCGAGGCTCCCAGGCTGCCGCACATGTAGCATTCCTGGGGAAAAGCCTCTCCCCATTATAAACACTCATGAAAACAATTCCTCACTGGGAAGAGAACTGAAATCTGCTGCTCAGTCTTAATGAGACCACAGTTTGGCTTGCCTTTTGGTTTGACTGCAGTTTTTAAAGACCGTGCCGTATCATTCAGCACAAATCAACATTAAAAAATAATTTTTTTCTATTAACAACTCACCCATGAGGTTTTTTTTTTTTCTTTTCTTTTTTAAACACTAACTAATTTCTCATCCAATCCAGTGCTGAACTGGGTCATGTCAGAGATTTGGGCTGCTTTACATCTGAAAGAATGAGGGATAGCAGAGCCCTGACAAAGGGCAGAGGATTTCTGATAAGGCTCTGCACGGAGGTACTGAAGTTGTAACTTCATTTCAGTCACAGCAGCTACTGACAAAAAGCCATCGCTTAAGAAGCAACAGTTCCCTGGACGTACATCATTTAACATCATATTCAGGCCAATACCCAAGGCTGCTAGCATCACTTTTTCATTGAAACGATGACTAATATGTAATCGTTCCATTACGATGCACAAAAAATCTCGAAATTTCATAACTTACAAGTGTATTCGCACCTGCCATTTTTGCAATGTTTGCAGATGCACATTTTGGGAAAGAAATGTCAGCTGTGAAATACTGCACAGGAGCAGCTCATACACTGTCCTTAGCAGTGAAACTTTCCCGTATGAGTATAACAAGAACTTGGAAGACCACATAATAAAGGGTCACTGAAATGATGAACAGTGAAAACTGAGCCAATTTAAAACACCTACAACACTGACGTCCTTACAGGGAACTCAAATTGGGGGCTCCTAGGAGCCAAAGCACAGCCAGCCACTGCAGCCAAAATGCCTCCTTGGGCCATTCGGTGACATGCACGATTTCCAGGTGGTATATTTTACCTGTTTTCTGGTCCGCGTCTTCCCTGTCCTGAGTTTGATGTATCTGGCTATCAATTCATTCCTACCTGAAAGAAAGAAGAATTTACAATAAGGTGGGTAACGTAAAGAAAAAAGGGGAGGGGGGGGTTCTCTGAAAGCTGGAAATAGAATTCAGAATCAAAAAATTTTAAATTGCAGCTATGAGTTTATTAATGCTAGAAAAATAAAACAGCACAATTGTTTGCAAAAATGTTTACTAGGAAAAATTAAGATGAAGGGCATTTAATTTGGAACTTAGACCAGCAATTGAGAATAGAAATGTATCTTTTTAAAATGTGCCTTGTCATTTGCATGCCTGTACCTACATGGGTGGTCACTCATATGAGCAACAAATATTAATATAATACAAAGAAGGATTAGTCTGGGAGAAAACAAACCGAGTTCTGTTCTAGTCTTTTGTTTTTCATATTCAGTTTCCTTCTCATTCAGTTCCTACTCATATATGGTTAACTACAGTTAGAACCATTACAGCCACAAGAGAATGAACTGCTACGGCCAAGGAAGCCCTACGGTGGTAAGAAGCAGACACCCCTCCTCCCAAGGTACTATGTACCAGTGACTGACTATGCACAAATCACATCAGTGAAAAAAATGACTCAACCAACCTTCCATACCTACACCATCGGGAAACTGAGAAGTAAGTCTCAGACAACCTGACTTCAAAGAATTTTAACATAATAATAAAATATTAGCCAGGCGTGGTGGCACACACCTATAATCCTGGCACTTTGGGAGGCCGAGGCAGGAGGATTGCTTGAGGCCAGGAGTTCAGAGGAGGGGTGAGACCCTGTCTCTACAAAAACCAGAAAAATTAGCTGGGCGTGGTGACATGTCCTACAGTCCCAGCTACTCGGGAGGCTGGAGCAGGAGGATCACTTGAGCCCAGGAGTTTGAGGTTGCAGTGAACTGTGATGAGGCCACTGCACTCTAGCCCAGGCAACAGAGACCCTGTCTCAATTTAAAAAAAAAAAAAAGAGAGAGAGAGAGAGAGAGAGAAAGAAAATATATCCCCAGAAACTAAGTGATACCTAAGATACCACATAAAATAAAAACCCACTTGTACAAGACATGGATCCTTCTGGGCGGGTCATATTGATGACTTCAACTTGCTCTAACACCAAGAATTGAAAATATTTTTACATACTCTAAGAGTAAATGGAAATCCTCCATTTCATACTACTACTTTTGGCTGGCTTTCTGTCAGCTCCATCCTAAGGAGAACTCCTTTTGGTCGAGAACAAGTCTCAAGTCTGCTGCTGTGGCATTCACTCGTGTGCTTCACCAGACTGAGACTGACGGGCCAGATCCTATTTCTCCTTCAAGGCTCTACTTTAAGGTCACACCCTCAGGGCCCTCTTCTCTCACCACTCAGCTAGGTTTGGTTGCTTTGCTCCACACTCCCACAACAGCACAACCTGTACTTCTCCTTCCTAGTATGTGGCTGAACCATAATCATATTGACAGCCATAGTTAGTTGTACAATCTGTGTTCATGGTCTTACTTCTTCCCAGACATACTGTATACTTGCAGAAGTCAAGAACTCTGTGTTGTTCCCCATGTCTCCCAAGCACTTAGCACCCTGCTGAGAATGAATGAGGCACAGAGGATGAATGAATGAGGAAATAACCCAGCCCCTGGTGAAAGTCAGTGACCACATCTCCCAGACCTCCCCTGGCAGAGTAAAGAACTGGCGACACTGACGAGGACCAGTGCCAAACCATCCTTATGGAAATCTTGTCTGAGAACTCTAAAGACGCTCCCATTGCTGCCTAGAACGTTCCCTACAGTCATAGCTCTATCACCTGCCAGTGCTGGGACAGTGCAGGACACAGTCACCAACAGAAAGCAAAGGAATCACAAAATCCTGGGGCTACAAAGTACCTCTGGGTCACCCATTCCCATTCCTGAAAGTCTAACTCCTCATCAGCCTAAGCCAGCATTTCTAGAATTGAGAAAGCAGCCCATTTTATCTTAAAACATATTGAAGAATAAAAAGACCCTCTTTGGCCAGGCATAGTAGCTCACACCTGTAATCCTAGCACTTTGGGAGGCTGAGGCAGGTGAATCTCTTGAGGTCAGGAGTTCGACCAGCCTGAGCAACATAGTGAGACTCTGTCTCTACAAAAAGTAAAAAAAAGAAAATTAGTTGGGCATGGTGGTGCATGCCTGTAGTCCCAGCTACTTGGAACGCTGTAGCAGGAGGATCGTTTTGAGCCAGGAGTCTGAGGTTGCTGTAAGTTATGATGATGCCATTGCACTTTAGCCTGGGGAACAGAGTGAGACCCTGTCTCCAAAAAAAATAAAGACCCTCCTTATTTGAGGCTTCCTGTAACTTTCATCTCCAGATCCTTCTTGTTCCTCTTAAGTCAACAAGAGCAAAGCTACAGACATATCCACAGATAAACCCCTACTCCTGTTCCCAGTCTTTCGGGCATAGCTGGGATTTTCAGACCCAAATACAGAACCTTACATTTATCTCTGGTCCATTTTATCCCGTTAGATTCAGCCTATCACTTCAGCCTGTCAGGGTCTTCTCAGATCTCGATTCTGTGACCAAACTCTCTTACCACAGGAAAACGACCTCTAAATTCAGTTTTGAGGATTGCTTCTCTAAGCATTCTCTTTCAAACTTTTGAGAACTACCAATATCCCCTGTAGTGTCATCGGGTCTACTTCTCCATCTCTCAGATGGTTGTACAGATTTTGCAATTTGTCTCAAAGGCTCGCTGACAGCAGAGCCCAGCTAGGAGTACCTAATTACCAGAAGCCAGACAGAAATGACAATGTCTGCAGACGAGCTAAGCGTCCTCCAGCTCGGGGCTGTCTGAGTGGCCCAGATGAGATAGGTCTAGGGCTCCGTAATACACACAATTTCCTCTGAACCTTGTCCAGATGGCAAAAGCGTCTCCTGCCCTCAAACTTGCTTACTTTCTATGACAGAATACCTTGGTAAGTGTGACACATAACCTATGGAACTAATTTTCAATTTCTTTCGGCATTTGGTTGAATGGATAAGATCAACATCCGAGACTGCCATATCTGACTGTATACGCTGCAGTCTCTGCACAGGGCATCCCTTGGAGTTAAACACCGTCAACTCACACTTCAATTTAAGTATAGCGTAACAACATTTCAGTCAACGATGAACCACATATATGACAGTCGTTCTGTAAGATTAAAATGGGGTATTTTTACTGGATCCTTTCTATGTTTGGATACACAAATACTTACCATAGTATTACAATTGCCCACAGTCTTCAGTACAGTAACATGTTATACAGGTTTGTAGGCTAAGGGCAGTAAGTCATATCATATACCCTAGGTGTGTAGTGGGCTATTCCATCTAGGTTTGTGTAACATTCTATGACATTCACACAATGACAAAATCACCTAATGATGCATTTCTCAGAATGTATCTCCATCATTCAGCAACACATGACTGTATTTCTAAAAATGACTACTTCAACAGGCCCTTACCGAGTACTGTGGGCCAAACACTACGCTGTAGTCATCATTCCATTGAAAGCTTATCTTAACTCTCATATCCTTGTTCTTCAAATGTGCAGCATCACCTTTCAAAAGTCTGTGTTCTTCCTCTCATCCATTTTTCAAGTGACAAATAATAATTATTTAATTCTTTAGACTATTAGAATTGCCTACTTTAACTTACAAAATCTTCCCTTAAACAACTCTTTGAAACTAAATACATTCTCTTAAATGCTCTAATATTGCTTATAAACCTGGTAAGATTTCAATCCTCCCCAAAATTAAAAGTGTACATCAATTATTACTTCATTATTCATTTTAATTTGGAAATACAGGCTAATGTTACCTAAGTCAAATTATTTTAAATAATTACTTGAATATCAAATATACATCTATCTTTTAAATCAAAAATATTAATGTTATGGCTTTGATCCCATTAAAATTTTCTGTTTAATTCTAAGTCTTCCCAGAATTAAAATAAATACACATTAGAAAAAGAAGTATGCCATTTCAAACAATTTTGGAATTATCTTTTTGGCTGCTTGGGGTGTATATACTGTAGATATCCTTACTGGTGTCTTGTCAGGAAGCCTGATAAGACATCCTGAGCCCTGTTTCTACAGCCCTGCCTTCCAAATGGGGTGGGCTCATACAGTCCACAGTCCTGGATTTGAATCACATTACTATGGCACAGAATTTCCTAATGAAGGACCAGGAGATAAGTAGCACTAACCATCGCTGATATAACTGGACATGGGTTTCCAGTCTCCACAGCACAGTCCTGTTTCACAGCCACAATCCAAATCTTGGGTATTAGGAATGTTAACCTTTGTTGATCTAATTCTTCTCACATACACACACTCACAGTGGTGCTTGATCCAGTAAACCTTACGTGACAAAAATGACTTTTCAACAAGGTTAACGTTAAAGTTAATTGCTACTTTCCTGAACTAATCCTGCAGTCATTTGGGGAGCATCTTCCTTTGTGCCTTGTATCATGCCACCTGTCCGGTGTATCAGAGATAAAAAGCCTCTCTGTAGCACAAAAATTCCTTTAGAAATGTACAACGTATCACTTCTGTATATCTTGCTTTTCCCACAGGCCGTAGGCGGCAGCAAAGGGAAACACAGCCTGACCTGCCAGTTTTAACTGTGATCCTCACCAGGCGCTGTAATCTAGTTTTTGTTTTATTTTTCCTTTCTCCTGAATAACATAACACAGTTGAAAGTGAGCCCATCATCGGCTTCTCCCGCATCCTAGATTGCCATGAAATTTCCTGGTAAAGGGGCAATGTAGAGAGAGATTCCAGCAGAAAGACACCGAGTTCGCAGTTTGCACTGTGCCTGCCTTACCCAGACAGAAGACTGGTTAACGTTGTTGTGGGCTGTGTGTATAATGGGATGTGGCCTCAAGGTCATGTTTGAGGCACAGCAAATGCAGGGTCTGTGGCTAGAAATTGTAGCCCAGAGACACTCCACTTTAACAGTGTAAGAGCCACTTCGTAATTGAATGGAGCCAGGGAGCCACACAGAAAGAAGCAACAAATGGATTGCTCCTCTTCCCTGCCGCAAACTCAGAGCCAAGCAGGGCTGAACCGCTCGGGGCTTGGGGAGGGGGCTTCAGTGAGGCGACTCCGAGGAAACCTCTGCTGGCCTTCCCTTCACCAGGAGGGATACCTGGGGATTCCCCACCCCCTTTTTCTATATTAAAAGAATGAGAATCAGAAAGCAACTCAAGCTTCTCCTGATTGCTAGACCAATGCTGTATCAAACAGACACTGGTGTGACGGCTGCAGTGTTAGGGTCTTTCACATCCTCTCCCAACCCCTAACTCTGCCCAACAGCACTACTAGACTACTAGAATGTTCCCTGTTAACATGTTGGACTTTGCACCGTGTGCACAACTGCTCTCATGGCCTGTAATGTCCTTGCCCATTTCTGCATGTGTGGATAGTGCCCATCTTCCAAACGCCTCGTTCTTCATAAGCCTTCCTGCTGGAAGAGCCCTTCCCTTCCCTAAACATCCACAGCCTTCACCTGGGCTTTCTTGCCGGTACGTTTCAGCATCTGTCATGGCTGCAACCAAATTGTCCTTGATAATGAGAACCAACGACATGCATCTCTTCTCTGCCTCCCCTTCCAGAGCAGCTCAACGTTTGTGGACCGAGTCACTGTTCAGAGCAGAGAAGAGGCTCCTATATCCCCATAATCCAGTTTGAGACTGGATCATAAAGTAAAAAAAAAGGAAAGGATGACCTGGTGTGAAGAAGCAAGGAAAGATGCCTTCACGAGGTGGCACCACCACGGGGCCGGCTCTGTCCTCCCACACCAGCAGCAGCGCAGAGCACAGAGAGGGCAGTTTACAAAGGGACGTTCTCAGGGGAGACTCTGCAAGGTGGCGCTGAAATACTTTGTAGCCATCGTACCCATTTTTATCAGCTGGGGTTCATCTAAAGGAAAAAACACCTTAGGATACGAAAGCCAACAACCAAAAATTATAAACGAAGGGGACCCTGTGGGAACCAAGTGTCGCTGGCTAAGGAGGGGTCTGCAGAGGGGATGTTTGATCCCTCCATCTGTCCTCCTGAGGGTCTGGGGGGTGTAACTGTGGACACCACCAGAGGAGGCAGTAGAGAGTATTATTAACTCATCGGTGAGGAGTTAATATTCATTAACCCTTTCTTCCACATCGATGCCACAGCAACTTGTCCCAGCAATACCGGGGAAGGAAGGAGGTCTACCGAAGCTGGCCAGACACCCACTGGTCAGACTGGTCAGATTTGGACTGTGCGCTGATGGGACACAGCAACGTGCCAGAATTACAGGGGTAAAAAGATACCATCTCTGCCTTCGAGGAGCTTGCATCTCTTTGGAAGAACCCTCACCCATGAGAATGGGGCCAGACTGCCCTAAAGTATGCTCTCACGGGACCCCAAACCTCCCATTTTCGGCACGCAGCACAGCAACTGTGTTCCATTTGTACGAATGACTGCACGATGGACACCTGCCTCCCCCACTGCTACCAGACAGAAAGCTCCACAGGAACACAGAGACAGGCTGGGTTTGCTCATCACTGTGCCCCAGTGCTGAGAATACAGCAGGTCCTCAGTAAGTACACACTGACGGTGTAAATCAGGGCTCCCCGACCTATGGCAAGTTGTGTAATTCATTATATTTACAATGTAATAATAATAGAAAGAAAGTGCACAATCAATGTAATGCACTTGAATCATCCCAAAACCATCCTCCCTCCTCCCCAGTCCATGAAAATGGTCCCTGGTGCCAAAAAGGTTGGGCACCGCTGGTGTCAATGACTGAACGAGAAGGGCAGGAGTCACAAGGCTAAGCTTAGGCAAAAGGGAAGGTTCATGAAAAAGAGCACCTGAACCAGCCCCAGACTGTTGCCAATGAGGACGTTTAGACACTAGTGTCTTGGTTAATCTTCAATATAAATCATTGACCAAAAATCAGCACCAATGTGGAAAATCACCGGAATGGGCCAGGCAGCCCGTTCCGGGTTGTCAGGGGCCAGTACTGCATGTTCCCAATCTAAAGGTTCACAAGAAGAGCTGATGGCATTCAGGAGATGAACAGCGGCAACTCCCAGAGACAACCTGTGTCTGCATTCACTGAGGGGCTTATGAAAAAACAGCTTTAGAAGAAAGAATACACAGAGGAAGGCTGTGTTAACCCCTGGTGAGTCAGAATTTATACCTCGCATCCCTGCAAAACGTCTGGCAATAACTCAAGTCCCACCTTCCTGGGAGTTTCTATCAGTCAACGGCAGTTGATAACATTATCAAGTGACGGCCCCATAAAACACTGTGTTCTTCATCTTAGAGGAACAACTTACCAACTACACATTTGCATTGGATTACAGGGGTCAAGTAGAGACCAGCAAGTAAAAATGTCCAAGGCTATGTAGGGAATACAACAGCTATGTTGGATAGAAGTTCTTTTTGTTTAATTATTTCTAAAAGAAAAAGAAATATGAATGAAGTGAATTTTTCTTCAGGCTCATTCCCTATAAGGCAATAAAGATATGCCATACAATCACCTTTTTAATCCTCTAATGAATAGTGTGACTAGCCTTACTACATAACTATGCCTCTAGCTGTTATTCTTTCTAATCCATCCTATACACACCTACCTAAAACACAGTTCTGGTTAACTACTCTAATGCTCCAAGACCTTCCATGGCTCCCTACTGCCCACAGTCTAAAGGAACAAACTGGTGTTCAATGTTGTCCCACCACCTGGCCTCTATTTTTCATGACACCCCCCACCCCGCACTACCACCTTGATCCATTTTACCACCACCAAAACACACACCTGGCTCAAGTTCCCTAAACTCGTCCTGCCATGCTAAGGTTTTCTTTACAGCTACAATACCCCTTAAAACCATCAATCAAAATCTTTCAAGAGCCAGCTCAGATGTTGTCTCCTCCATGAAACCTCACCTGAAATGTCCCTAAAACATGTACTGCACATGGAATGTGTGGAGAAGGGTGAGCCAGGGAGCCAGCTGCCTGGAGCTAACCTCACAGACCAGTGACTAGGAAAGATCACAGTATTACAACGCCAAGTGAAAGAAAAGATACCATCAGTTAAAATCAAATAGCTTAGTATATGAGGGGAATGATGGCTTAACTCTGATTAGGAAAGTAGCATGAGAGTCACCATTTTTTGCTGGTCCCCATAGTTCTTTACTTTTTCATGCATCGGGACACTGCTGCCCACAGTCTGACTCTGTTCAGAGTTCCTTATGTAACAAAGGAACTGTACGTTTCTTAAAGATACAGTCCATGTCTTCTGCATCTTGGTATCCCATGTGCTCAAGGTGTGTATGGGATTGAACTTGAACTTGCTGCTCCCAACTATGACTTAAACAGGACCCTACCCACAGGCTCTCAAAGGGAGTGTTCAGTCCCGATAGTTCTGCCACTCCTCTTGTGGGCATTCACTTTTTCCTTCACATCCACATCTGATTATGTTGCCTTCCTACATCAATAGGTGCCCATCCACTGTAAGAAAACACAAACTCCTTAGCCTGGTACCTATGGCTAACAGCCCACTCCTGTATAGGGCTCCTCTATTCTAGTACATGGATCTTCACAGAGTTCCCCAAACCATTGTCATGCTTTTCCACATCTCCATCATTTTGTGCAATCATCCGTCCTTAAATATTTTATCTCTTCTCCTTTGCCTGCAAACTCCTATTCATCCCTGTAAGCCCCAACTGGAACTTTCCCCCCTGATGTCTTCTGGGAGCTATCATTTCTTCCTTCATTCCCTCAAGTACCGAGTGTGGATCCCTGCTGCTGCTGCTGCATGTCTGCTGTACTGCCTTTTCTTACATATGAGGCTATTCACTCACCTCCTAGAATAGTAACTGCTCCATGGAAAGCATCCCTCTGGTTCTCTCTGACCCTAGATCTGGCACCTTAATTAAGGAGGTGCTTCCATAATTGTTTTTAATAAACGAGTGAATGAGCTCACCTCTTCTGTTTAAAGAAAATCAGACGAAACGATCTAGAAAAAGATTATGAAAACTGAAGAACACTGCCAATATCACCTGAAATCTGTAAGCCCTTTTATAGTTACAATTATTTTAGTGAGAGGCGCCACAGTTTTCCAGACCTTCATTCTGGTCTCTTATCTTGGCCCAAGTGTGACCAATGCAGGCTTGTTCCTTCTTCATGCCCTACCCCCAGCCCGTCACCTCCAGAGCCACAGTCATAAGGATCTCATTCCCAAAAAAAGCTAATCTCAACGTTAACCCAGGAAAGTCTTGTTAATGAAAAACTGGGTTAAGAATACTCTGTTTATTTATTAATTATTTGGCCTCAGAGAAGTGTGAAATCCACACATTTGAAGTGCTAAAAACTGCTGGTCCTGAATGAAGAATCTTTAAAGGTAGCAATGCCCAGACTTTTGGTTTTCGGACTCAGACGTATGACTGCCGCCCTAGATCTTTCTGTGGATACTGTATTTATCAGCTGTGTCCATGTGGGCAGCTTGCTTAACTTCTCTAGACCTCTACTTCCTCACCTGTAAAATGGGAATAACAGCCTCTCTTCTGGAGGGTTGCTGTGTGCATCCAAGACAACAAATGTGAAGGCTCTGACCCTTGAGGTGCTCTAAAATGGTCTTTTAACTATCATGTAATGTCACTGCACTGGGTTTTATATGTCTTCATTGTTTGAACTGATATACGAGTTCTTAAAGGAGGTTAAAAAGGTTTGCTGTCCAGGATACCATATAACTTGGCTCCTAGTATAAACCTATGGTACTTCTATTTTCAGTGTTATTGAAATTGAACATCTTTTCCAGTCTTTGCATCATCCTCAATTTTCAAAATGATGTGGCTATAAAAACTGTTTCCAAGTAAAAGGAGCACTTTGTTGTGCCACCTTAACATTAAGGGGGCACCATGCAAGCTACTTGCTTGCTACGATGATCTTTTAATTTGAAATAGATTCTTCATTGAATAAAATGACAAGAATTAGGTTTTTGCCAGAGGCTACCTGTGGCCAAAATTCTTATAATTTGTGACAGATTATGAAATTCTCTCTATGAATAGGCTAGAGGCATTGCATTGAACAGCATGTCCCTCACTGGATTTGCAGAATTTAGTTCTTAGTGTAAAAACACAACTATCACCAGAAGAATTAAGGGTCAACTTTGGTAGCTACTATAACAATGGCTACACAAAGGTAGAGTTATGCAAGCATTAAATCAAAATGACATGCACATGGGACTACCTGCTGCTGAGAAAACATGCTTAAGAAAAACCTAAATGTCTAGGCACTTAGTAATCTTCTAACAATAACATGGGAAGTATGATGATAAAGAACATTTTAAAATGCACTTAAAATGAAGAAATTGAAATCGGGGGGGTAGAGATGGTGTAAGGCTATAGAAAGCTGGACAATAACATGCAAATACCTACATGTGTCAGTACTATGCAAAGCACTGTGCTGATATACTCACATATTTAACCTTCACACCCACCTAATTCCTATTTTATAAAAGCTGAAACTGAGGTTCAAAGAAGTTTAAGCACTTGCCCAAGTCCCCAAACTAGTAAGTGGTGGAGTTGGGATTTTAATCCAGCTTTGTCTTCCAAGCTCATTATTCCTTAACATTAGAGCCACTGCTAAGTGTTTAACAAGAATAAAATCTTAGACGGGGGCAGAATCTAACCATGAAATGGACTGAGTTATATGCACAACCTTAAAAATTCTCTATGCCTCACCTGTAACAAAGCCTCAATTCCTCTTTAATGCAACCAAGGCCTAAATAATCTGGGCCCAAAGGCACTCCCCTGCCCCAGTCAATAAATCACAGAATATTTTCTTCTTGTTCCTTTTTTCTCTTTTTTTTTTTTGAGATGGGTTCTTACTCTGTCACCCAGGCTGGAGTGCAGTGGTGCAATTATAGCTCACTGCAGCCTCAAACTTCTGGGCTCAAGCAATCCTCCTGCCTCAGCCTCCCAAGTAGCTGGGACCATAGGTGTACACTATTACATCTGGCTAGTTCTTTCTAATTTTTGTAAAGACGGGGCCTCACTATTGTTGCCCAGGCTGGTCTTGAACTCTTGGCCTCAAGCAATCCTTCTGCCTCAGCCTCCCAAGTTGCTGGGATTACAAGTGTGCACCACTATGCCTTGCTAGAATATTTTCTATATAAAAGAATTGTACTAGGCTCTGGAGGAGAAATGGGGTAAGAAGTCAAACAACGGCAATAAAAGACAGAATTATTAGGAGGAGAGGAAGAAATGTCCTGAAGAACAGTTGGAGACAAAGGTCCAGCAATGTTTCCTCCTACGGTTGCCATACTCTGGGTCACCTGACCCACCTGCCCTAGCCACATCTGACCTGTCTTAAAGCAAGCAGTAACCAAAGCGACACTGTCCAGGCCAGTCACCATGAAGAAAACTGTCCTGTGAAACAGGCTTTCCATCTTAGATGATGACCAAGCAAACCAAACCAATCGCCTCTTTTGACTGAGCTCTAGATTCAGGAGAGTCAACCCATTTTTATTCTCCTTGTAAATTTCTAATGACCCAGATAACATGCAAATACAGTCCGCCTGTTAAAAAAAAATCTTATATGTTACACAAACAGGTTTTTGCCTTTTCTCCTGCCACTCTCCACACACACTCCTCACTGTCCCTAGAAACCTGTATTCCTCGTGCCATGTTGGGTGCTCTTCCTTTTGTGTGAAATGACCCTCCCCCTGCCGCCCCCACCATCCCATCCAGATCCACTGAACAATGACTCCCACGCTGCCAAGAGCCTGCAGCAGGCTCCCTCCACTCCTGGCAGTGGGCTGGCTCTGTCCCTCCAGCTCACTGCACTTTGTGCACACCGCAATAGCATTAGCTGCACTCTGCCTGTGGGTGTTTCTGCGTATTTTCCAGGACAAATGTGGAGCTTTGGGAAGGCAGGGCCCATGTCCTACTCCCATTGTTTTCCATCCTCCCAACTCTGGCACTGTATGAAGAATGTGCTCCTCAGTGACAGTGCTACTGCTGATTTTAGTCCCTTCCTGAAAGAAAAAAGCATTTGAAGAAGAGACATCATGGCACACAGGAGGTAGTGACAACATCTTCTCTGAAGACGCAGGCAGAGAAGGGAAGCAGCAAGAAGAACAGAGAAAGCTTGGTGCGGGGGAAATAAAACAGGCTGCCTGTCTTCAAGGAGCTCACAGTCTGGTTGAATGCTCACGGAATGAAGAAATACTGATGAATTTTCCTCTTCTTGAGCTCCAAGAAATGGAAGAGGCACCTGCCAGCACAGCTGAGACAGGATGTCAACAAAGGAAAGGACTAGCGTTTTATTCCCTAGTAGAATGAACCTGGAAAACTGAAAAGGCTTTCCTTCTTCAAAATTAGCCCAGTCTTTCCTGCTTTTAATTCTTGCGATCTGCATCAATTTTGGATTCAGCATCCTGCCTCAACCCACCACCAATATAGAAGATGACATCTGGCATTTAATTGAGAAAAACATATTTTCTAAGAATCATCTCAACTTTTTCAAAGGCAGAATGGGTAAGAATGAACTGGGTAATAGCAACTGAATGAACTAGCTCAGGGCCGTATTCTTGGTAGGCACAGTATTTTCTAAAGACAGAAGGCATGTACACAGTCAACGTGGCTTCATCTGCAAGCTCATTTACCGCAGAGAAGTTTGATTTTTTTTTTATAGAAAGGCAGAGCCCAAACTATTCATGTGGCTCCAGCCCTGAATGTTGCTTTGTAAAGATATCTCAGAGCGAAATTATCCAGCAAACCCTTGTGTGGATAGAAGGTTCCACAAGTCAACAACCGCTTAAGCAGTTTAAACCAACAAGCAAGATGCCCTCTATTTAAATGCTATGAGTGAATCTATTTTAAGCCTTTAAAAATCCTTTGGGCAGGTGTTTAAGCTGTGTACAGACTGAGCCTGTGGAGGCTCCGGGGGGTGGGGGTAGGCGGGCTCCACTCTCCATGCAGGCAACATTTTGTTCAGACAATCTTCCTGCAGCAGGTCATGTGACAAAGGCCAAATAAACAGCATCTGGGGATTTTCAATTACAGCCCTTCGCCCAGCATGCCTGCACTGTAATCTCTACCAGATGAGGCTCAGGCCTCCCTATTTTCAATAATTCACACACTGTGTACACATAACATGACAATAAGGGCATTCATGGTGCGGCCTGATTCGCAGATCAAAGCTAGCAAAGGGCCAGCTGTAAGCATGCTCGGCTGCTGGATGATTCATGCCTTTCACAGGCTTGGAAAGACGCTCCGCAGGACCTGGCAAGCCGGCCTCTTTCCTGTGTGGTATGCTGAGCAAACCTTGAACATGAACGGGGCACAGGCCCCTGGGACAGCCAGAGAGGCAGCCAATTCCACGTGCATTTGCAAGTATTGGGAAAGATTCAAATGCCAATCTACTCAACAAGCTGCCTCTCCGACAAAGTTGCCTTGGCCTGTGCAAGACCCATGCAAAAGCCCACTGCTCATGGGGACAGGTGGTTCTCGAGACGAAACCTGTTCTAAAAAGACGGTTCAGTACCCGCACTTAATAAACCCTCAGCCAGGTGCTTGAGTTTACGAATCCACTGGCTGTGCAGTACCCATTTAGCCATCACACACACACACACACACACACACACACACACAGGCAGACTCAGACACAGACTTCTATATGGAAGTATACTGTTAATGCATGTCACAGAGATTTGGGTCTGGGTAATGGAAGAAGACATTCTGTTGTTATTACTGAAATCCTTACACGTTAACTCAATTAACTTTCCTGCTAGACTAACGCGTTTACCACCGTGTGTATGTGTGTCTGCTGGCTAGCGCACGCTCTTTGAAAGCATTCAGAATTCTCAAGCCCACAACATTCCAAACACCTCTCGCTCCGCAGCGAGAGTTGCAAGTGAAGGAAATAAGGACACCACTTTCCTCATATAAAGATTTCATACCCGTCAATCAGGGCAGGAATCAGAGAAAGCCAGCCATAATGGTGACTTCCTCGGAGCCAACACATGCTGCTCACCAGCTGTGGGCTGTGTGTCCTTACTCTCTTTTCTCTCTCATTCAGAATGGTTTCCTCTTAATCACAATAATCCCAAAAGTGCTAAAACATATCAATCGTTGGGTAAGCCCTGCCTACAAAGGGCCAGCCGGCTGGCTTTTATGGCCTTGTCCAACAGCAGCTGATACTTCATTCAGTGACAAATCCAATTTAGCAGTTACAAGAGGTTTAGCATCCCTGAAAAAATATTGGGGTTGATCTGACATTCTGAAGTCAGCAAATGCTCCACTGCCATATTGTTTTAGAAATTTCTATGCTGTCATATTTGGATGTCTATAACCAACTGTCTCCCACCTTCCCCACCCTGGCCCCCCACGAGCTCACGGTGGTGGTGGAGGCAGTGGCAGCAATTTAATCCTTGGATAAAAAATATAGGCCACGATAGCACGTGGAAACTGAATGAATAATGTGATTTTTACCATCACCCACACAAATACACAAAAAGGAGAGTAACTAGCTCTACTTTTCAAACAGGAATTTCTAACAATTGAAAGAAAAGGCTAGGAGGTAAAATTGATTTTACTCTAAACTTTGGACTCGAGGTCAGCTCTGAAGAGTAAAGAAAAACAAAAGAAGATATGCAAATGTGAAGCTTTTACCCTTGTGATTAAAATTTGTCTTATTAAAAACTATTGTAGGACTAATGTAAAAACTTTGTAATTAAATTATTTACATTCACTTTAAATATTAAAACGTTAAAACAAAGGTAAGCTTTAAGTCATGAGGGGAAACAAGAAATTGACCAAAAGGAAAATTAATTTTAGAATATTTATATACATTCTTTACAGTTAATTATAGAAATTCAAGTTAAGAGAATCTCCAAAGAAAATAACTTGGATAATTTAGCTATTAAAAAAAATTCACAACCAACAAAGTATCATTTTTAAGTAACAAGGTAATTTATGAACTAAAATAAAAGGGACATGATATAAAAGGAATATGAGCTGATTATTCCTTTAAAATTAGGCTTTGTAGTCAATAGTTGGCTATTTATCCCAACTCCAGTTTTAATGATACCAAAAAAGTGACCACAGAAACATCTGGTTTAAAAAAATAATTTGAGTTTTTAGTACCATAAATGAGACGCATGCAATTGTGGCTGGCAAGATATCAACGATGGAATATTCCATACATGGAGTTCTTATTTCATGTGGCTTTAAAACTTTATTCTTTTCTGTGGATTTTTTAAAGCATAAACTGAAAACTAAAACAAAACAAAACAACCAACCAAAGCCTGCAGACTTGAGAAGACATTTAGCTTTTGTGAATAACAATCCATTAGATTAATATTTTGTCAATGTCACTTGTCACAACAAAAGCAGCAGCATTTATAATTTACTCTAAGACTGGTTTAATTAAAATTCAAAAAACCACGACAAAGCTATATTGAATTTCATTCGCCGCATTGTAATTACTTACTTTGTAGCTGACTATAAACAGTATTTTATTACATCCACAAAAATGCATTTAAAAGCTAACAGTAATTCGTAGACACTGGGAGAACTAAGGGAACAAGTCCCGTCACTTCTGCTTTGAATAGAGAGCTACTTCCTACTTTAATGTGACATAAGAAAATGAAAACCCATGATCTTTTCCATCTAAGAGGATCTATGGATCTTCATTTAGAGCTGGGCCCGGACTCCCCAAGAACACAGATTTGGCAGAGCCAGATCTATGTACCTCCCTCCCAAGACCAATAGAAAGGGTCTGACTTGGCTCAAACCCAACAATGAGACAATGGAGGCTGCCAGGCATGATGGATGACTTAAAGGACTTAAAACCACCATTTGCATCCTCCCAGATAAACAATTAGCTGGAAAAAAAATTTTTTTTTCTTTTTTCCTGGAAGCAACTTCCAATGCTGTTAATCTGCCTGGCAGGGGAGAGTTAGTTTAGTGAAATTAGACTTACTTTAAGAACATGTCTGAGACATGTTCTTAAAGTGTCTCACTGGAGTGGGAACAAACAAATTCATTCATTTTAGATAAAAAACAAAGTTTAGAATTTTAAAAATTAGGAAAGGCTTAAAAACTTTTAACTCTCTTAAAGCTAGTATCAGAAGGTTTTCAATGTATTTGTTTAGTTCATTTTTCCATCCCCTCTCCCTTCATTTTAAATCCATATAATTCTTAAAGGCAGCATAATAAAAAGTTCACTTATTGAACAAGGCAGGCAGGCATAAACACTATTTAAGCATGAAAGAAAGGAAACGGCCTTCAGACGTGCTTGCCAGATAACAGACATGTTTGCCAGATAAAAATCAGTGGTTCTGAAATTGCACACAAGCAATTTTCTGGAGCTCATGAAGACCCAGGAGGGAATGCTTGAGAAATGACAGAGAAATATCTTAAAAGTCAACCTGCATTTCTCTAGAATGAATTTGCAGGACTGTGTAAGAGTACCTCCGGAAGTTCACCAAGCCTCCATTAATAAACGAGGCAGCAGTGTGGTTTCCGTGGCAACAGACACTCCTAACTCTCCAGCAAGCTTAGCGCATAACTGCCAAAGGTTTCTCCTCAAATCTCAACTTCCTGTTTCCAGGTGCTGACAAAACCAAACATACTTTTAAGCCTAGGGAAATAGTGTAGGGTTTTCAAAAGGAATTCTCATAATGCTGGTTTGTTCGAAAGTAATGTGGAAGTATCACAAAACTCCGCAGCTCGAGCTTGCTGCAGAGGCTTGGAGGATAATTTTAAAGGGAGTTAAGAGCCCCCTGAGGATGTTCAGTAAGTTAAATATATTTGCTGCAATACTATAATGTGTTATGACAAGCTGTACATCATCGTAATAGGCTCCCATGATTAACATCAGTCTGACTTTTTTCCTTGGCTCTGTAGAAATGATTGGGGGGTTAGGACCAGCTTGATTACCAGACTTCGGCACATGAGAAAAGCTGATACATTTCTTTAACATATGTAACCTTGACGTTCATACTTCATGAGGTCATGATACATTTTAAAAGAGACCTTCCCAGCTCCTTTATATGAATGAGGAAGCGTGGAAAAGTCCAGACTCTAGAACTCTGCCATTAACAGCCACTGACTTTAGGGAAAGTTATTAACCTTTTTGTGCCTCAGCTTCCCCAAAGGCCTAATACCCTATATAATGCTATGACACCATGATGAGCTCCGGCTACTTCTATATTCCTTCCAAACACATGCAGAGAATACCAGAAAGCTCTGGTGTCCCTCGATTCTCCACCCCTCCCATTCCCTCTAAACACTGTAGGGTGCAAACCAAAGGAAGATGGCATGCCTCCCAATAAATTCGAGTAGACGAAGGAAGGGCGGCTACCAAGACAGCAGCCCACAGGGGTGGGGGGTAGAGGTGTGTGTGAAGGGATTCTGAGAAAAGCCCAAGAAAATTCTAAAGCAACCCCTGAAGAACAACATGAAACCAACATTCCCCGCAGTTTCCCTTGGAGAAAAGTTACGGAAGAGAATAAGAACAGTCAGTATGCTAAGGCAGCGAACACCCTTCCCAACCAGCATCCATCCGCGCCCTATTGAGAGCTGTGCTGAGAAAGACTGGCCAGGGGCTGCTGAGCACCTGGTATGGGCATGACTTTAGGGGGACAGCTGAGAAGGCCAAAGGAGGGAAAAAGGCAGCTCTTCTGAACCTACTGAACTTACACCCATCTGACCCACAGTGTGTAAGAGACGCGGGTGGGAAGAAAGGCAGAGCCACAGTGGCTACATATTTTTCAGCATTTTCCTTTTTAATTCTGTTCCTTCCCCCACCCCCTTTTCACCTATGAATAATCTAGTTTTAAGGCCCTCTCTGCATCCACAAAATAATGAAACTTCCCACACGACACTCACACATACAACTGCCTTTAGTATATTTTCATGCTAAAAGGCTTTAGCAGGCAGTACCAAACTTCTGACAGTTACAACTGATAACCTGACAGGAGAAAAAGTATTCAATTTCAATTTTCAGACAGGTCTGGCTTGGGGACAAACCAGCTGAAGGACAGGGAGGGTAAATTTCCAGTACAACTCTCCCTGTAAAAACCATAAAGTTCCTAGCGACGGGAGCAATCAAATATCTACCAGAACTGCATATCTAATTCCATTCCACTCACAAGGTCACCTGCAGGCAGCCACCGCTAACACATAAACTTCCTTATGAAGTCTGTGTCTTATTATTTTTCTATCTCAAAGCAAAATGAGAGGCTTCTGATGTGAATACAGCCCCTCCACCCTTGAGAGAAGATCTGCAGAGAGCTGGGTACTCCGATTAACACAGACAGCACTTCCAAAAAGCATGACAAGCACGCAGCTAGGCACCAGGGGCCAACAGATGGCCATTTATTTCACGAAAACGAAAATAATTAAAAGACAAGCGAGAAAGACTGTTATGCAGAAACAATCATCTCCAGTGTATGCACTTTGATTGACCTTTCTCTACAATTTAATCATAAACAGTTATAAAGTATTTACCAGCACACCATTGGCTGTAGCTCCTTAATTCTATCTAGTAACTGCTTCTAAAAATTTCACCAAAGAGGAAGCAGGTTCCTAAATCAGAAAAAGAGGTCATACTGAGCATATAAAGGTCACTCACTTGCCAGTGGGTTCCTCAAGGGTGAGCCAACCAACCCACCCAAGTTAGAAACCCCACCATCCTGCATGGCTTCTCTTCTGACTCCCCATCCTTACAGTCATTCAACTGAGTAAATATCCATCTCTCAGACTCATCCACCTCCACCTTCCACCCTCCCTGCACTGGCCTCACTATTTCCTTTTTAGCTTCTTGAAGCAGCCTCATAACTGCCTTTCTTATCTTCCATCTCGTCCAGCTCTCACCCTTCCTGAAGGCCCCAACCAGAGTGATCTTTCTTAAGTTAACAAGTCTTAGCACATTATCTTCCATGCTGGCTTTCTTTCATGCAGTCTCCTATACCTAGAATGCCAACTCCCCTTGTTGCCTGCAAACTTCTACTCATCTTTCACTACCCAACCAAAATAAAGCCTTCCACAGCATACAGTGATTTCCTGATCACACTCCGGCTCTCCTAACTCCACCACGTCTGTCATCATTTGTTTCCAGGACCAGCTTCTCTACTAGTCCTTGAGGCACTGCGTGGCAGGAGCTTTTCCCTATCATTTCTGCATCTCCAGCCCCCAGGACACCGCCTAGCATGCAGACTGAATGAACAAACGGACGGGAAATGGGCAGACAGAGTGGATATTCTGAAGCTTAAGATCTTCAACACATTTTTTAAAATAAGTTGGAATCAAAATATTATTTTGAGAAAAAAATTTTTTCAGAATTTTCCCAAGTTTATGAAAAATAATGCTCAGGGTTCTTTCATAAGTTGCTTGTGTGGTAACATGTTTTGCATCCAAACAAACAAAAAAATTTATACACCTGTTTCCCCAGTTTGAGCCACACAGAGATTTTGTTGAGAAACCCTTTTATGCCATGTGTGTGATTTCTCATCTATCCAAGGCTTCCAATTACAAAGTATTATCACCCCTAAAACCAACAAGCAAACAATGAAATTATTTGTAACTGTACTGCCTGGGCTTAGAGAAACTCTCAGAGACTTTAATATTAGAGAGTCAGAAATGTTTGGCTCTAGAAGATGCTTTAGGGATAATTTCATCTAACAATTTCAACTGTGCAGATGAGAAAACTTGAAGCAAAAAGAAACCAAAAGGCCACTCATAACTCTCGTGAGTTTACTAAGGTCTCCGGACTGCGGCAGTGCTCGTTTTAGAACCAATCTATAACAAACCTTTGTTTTGCATGGGCTTTTTACTTAAAATGTTAAAATGTATCTTTAAAGTGCATCTCATCGTTAACATTTAGTAAATGTATAAAACGTGTCCTTAACGTTGCTGCCAACAGGATTTAAATCCAAAATTCTTCTTAATTAGACAAAGCTAATCCGGATATATTTGGAATTATGTCCCTGAGTCTATTCTGATCACAATTACATAATCGAAAAGGAAAGGCTGGTTTTCGCCTTAAAGCATCAAGGGCCCAGGGATTCTTGGAGGCCAGGTAGAGTAGCATTGTCTACATTCAGTATCACACAGGACAGTACAGTGCCCCAAGTGCCCCTAAACAGTGGACTGCTGTTTGCTACACATTCCTCCTGAATGTATTAGAAGTTTCACAAAAGGAAGTTCCACATTAACACAGAACCCAGAACTTATGTTTTTAGGATTCGCAGGTATGTGTTGTACATCATGAAGTGACAGTATTATTTTCAAAATCCTAAAAATCCTTCTTTATAATTTCTAGTGGCATTTACATTGAGGCACTTAGGAAAATATGGAATAAAGCTACATTTATCCTTTATGGTTTCAGGCTTCCTCTTTATCTCCCTTCAACTTTCTTCTTTCCAGACAGAAGGAGCCTCCCTAATGTCTCCAGTCTGTTCTTACCTAAAGCGATCTCCAGAATCACTTTCAGCGCTGGAAAGTGTGCTCATAGCTCTTCACATCCTTCTCCAGGAGCTGTGCAGACTGTGGACCATTCCAGGGCCCGGTACAAAATGACTGGATCAGACGCTTGTAGGAAAATAAACATACCAAGCCTTACCTTGAAGGCAAGTTCAATGGTTTAGAAGGAGGGGCCCCAGCCTGGGTATCGGGAGACCTGGTTCAAATCCCAGTCTGCATTTGTCAAAACCTCAGTTTTCCTACGTGTAAAAAGGGTCTAAAACGCCCTTAAAGAGCCGTCATGAGGATCAATAAAGAATGTTTCTATGAAACCAGCTGGCATGGTCAGTAGCTGACATGCAACAGATACACCATAAATATTAGTTGAATCCCAAATTAGGTATAAATCGATTTACTTCTTATCACGCTTAGAACTTCTCACTGACGTTATTTTAAATGTGATCTCAATGCAAGGGCTCCCTTGGTCAAACAGAAACAGGCCCACACTCCTCCGACACTCATCACTGCCGGTTAAATAAGGGAAGGAAGAACTCACCTTCCCCTGAAATGCTTGGTTTTCCTCAAAGCACCAGAGCACCAATAAAAAGACTGGCCAAAGGACATTAAAGTCTAATTCACAAAAGAAGAAACATAATGACTTGATAAAATGAGAAAAGGTTCATCCTCACATGTAGTCAACCAATGCAATATAAAACAATAAAATATTCATCGTTGCCTATAACAACAACAACAATAATAATAATCCTCTGTGTTCACAAGAGCATATATTGCCGTTGGGGCTGTCTATTGATTCAACCCTTTTGGATAGCAATTAGATTATATGTGTCAAAAGCCTCACAAATAACCTTTGCTCCTAAGGCAATTTAGAGATACAATCTGGAATCTCGGGACAAAGTTGCTCAGAGATATTTGTCACAGTTATCTTAGTGGGGGAAAAAAAAGAGAGAAACAAATTAAACAACTTAAAATAAGGAATTGTTCAATAAAGTCTGAGTAGATAGAATTAAAAGTTAAAGAGGTATTAAAAATTATATTTAACAGGAAAGGTGTAAGTGAAGAAAGCAAGATGAAATATACATATAGGATGTTCACAACTTTATAAAATAAAAATCATGTCATACGAAGGAAATACATCAAAATGCGTCTGAGTGGGAAGTATGTGGGTGGGTTTCTTTCCCTTCTTTATCCTCCTACTTTTTGTCTGGGCAAATCTGTCTCACCTCCATGCTCCCCTGCTGAACACACTGCCTGCAGAGACACACCTGTAGGTGGGGATGAGGGCAGACAAGAAACCCAAGGCCAGCGGCACAGGTGTACGGGGAGGCAGACACAGCCCTCCTATCAGAGGGCAGCCAATCCCACATCATAGGCAACCCTGACTCTCCATAGGTAAAAAACGACTACATTTCATCCCATTTTCACCTTGAACACCTCTCACAAATCCAAGGACAAGGTATGGTACCACTAAGTTCTACAGAGCTGATACAGTTCAAGACTAGGCACTATTCACGTGTACATACATTCAAGGTCAAGACCTAAAAAAAGGCAAGATATTTCTAAATCCAGTTACACTAAACTATCCACTACATTCTTTCGTATAGTCCAGGATGCTTCTCCCCTCCTTCTTTTTCTTGCCAACTCCTCCTTCTGTGTCAATTCCCATCTTAGACAGTCCTTGTCTCCAATAAGTCTGCTCTGGGCAGGACACATAGACACACAGGGGGCCAGCCCCCCTCACGGATGTCAATGGCTATTAACGTGTTAATGGCTGAATTCATATGTTGAAGCCCTAAGCCCCAAAGTGACTATATTTTGAGATAGGGCCTTTAAAGAGGTAATTAAAGTCAAATGAAGTCGTAAGGGTAGAGTCATAATCCAATATGACTAGTGTCCTTATAAGAAGATGAAGAGACACCAGGGATGCATGATCACAGAGAAAAGGCCATGTGAGGACACACTAAGAAGGTGGCCATCCACAAGCCAAGGAGAGAGGCCCCAGGAGAAATCAAACCTGCTGGCACCTTGATCTCTTGGACTTCCAGCCTCCAGAACTGTGAGAAAATAAATTTCAGTTGTTTAAGCCACCCAGTCTATAGTATTGTTAGGCAGCCCTACCAGACTCTCTTCCAAAGAGACTCTAACCTAATTGAAGGCAACAGTGAAAATTGTCCTCTCCACTACTGAGGACCCAGTGCCTAGCACAGGGTAGGGGCTCAACAAGAAAATAACAAAAAGTCTTTGTTAAGTGCTTGCAGGAGTTAATAATAATTTTAAGCACACAGCCCCCCAAGAGTATGATGGAGTGGCTACTTTTCATATTAACAGCTAAGCAGGCAGAGAGAAATGAGGGTAACCAACCATGTTGATCCCTTTTACTATAAACAGATTTTAAAATATATACCTTGCAGTGTAAACTTTTGGACATTATAAATGGTTAATTTCAAGATAATTATGGATGGAGAGTAAGTTAATTAAGTTGTTTGCCTTTATGCACTAGGGGTATACGCGAGCGTGCCAGGCTTGAGAGAAAGTCTCTGTGGGATGTGCAGCATTAACTTGTGCTTAGATGCTAAACGTTAAAAAAGCACACATTAAGGCTGAGTTAGCTGTATTTAAGGAAACTCTGCATCTCATAATAATTTTCAAAGGTAATCTTTGCCAAAGAAAAATAGATTTGCTTTTTCCTCTTATGACAAATGTACCGTTACTCTCCACCGTTTACCCCACTAAGTCCATGATGCGCTGAAGGTTTATCAAAATATCCTTTAAGGCAAAGAAAGTAGTCTGAGGAGCACCCAGCACAAGAATGGGTGATTTTCCAGGGCCTGAAGTCAGAAAGTGAAAGATGGCATAAAGATGAGTAAATTCTGGAGCTCTCATGTACAGCAAGGTGACTACTGCAAATACTTGAAATCTGCGAAGAAAGTAGATCTTAAGTGCTCTCACTACCAACACCACCAAAAAAAATTTTAAAAGGTTAACTATATGAGTGATAGATCTCTTAACTAGCTTGTTATCATTTCACGATGTGTGTGTATATATATGTGTGTATGTATGTGTGTTTGTGTGTGTATATATATATGTATATATATATATCAAAACATCAGGTTGTACAATTTAAATACGTAAAATTTCTATTTGTCAATATACCCCAATAAAGCTTGGGGAAAAAAGAAAAAAAAAGAAAAAGGTGGCATAAACTTCTCCAGAAAAAACACTGTGTAGAGTTAGATTTCCAGCTAGTCCACAAAATGTTGGTGAGCTCCTTGGTGCAAGACCAGGTCACAAAAAAATCTATCCAACCCATAAGAGCAACACCAAACAACTAACAGCGGTAGTAACGGTGATAACAACAGTGACTACCTGTGTTCTGATGCATTAAGGAGAAGAGGTGGACGTTGTTCACTTCTTCCCCAATCTATTAAGAGGCAATGATTTTCTTCTACCATCTTTCTCCTGGCTTCAATTCCTTCCCAAATCCTAGTAAGTCTTTCTCCCTGTCTCAGATACCCTCCCCCTAAAGTCTGCTAGCTTCCAAAATTACTAAGCCCCTTCTCTGCTCCAAGTTAAGCTCCCAGGCTCTCAACATAATGACTCCAGTCTGGGGTTAGGAGGACGCAATCTAATTGCACTCATTCACACTACACTCAGTGACTCCTTTATTCATCATTGCAGGAAGAGTCACATTTTAAAAGATTTTTTCCTCTTTTTTAAAAAATTGTTTGTTTCTAGTTGACAAATAATTGTATATATTTGTGAGGTACTATGTGATGTTATGATACATGTATACATTGTAGAATCATCAAATCAAGCTAATTAACATATGTCACTTCACATACCATTTTCTTTGTGGTAAGAATATTTAAAACCTACTCTTTTAGCAATTTTGACATATACAATACATTATTATTAATTATAGTCACTATGCTTGCAATAGATCACTAGAACTTATTCCTTCTAACTGAAACGTTGTACCCATTGACTAAGATCTCTCCTTTCTCCATCCATCTCACAAAAGATCATTACTGCTTTCAAATAAAACTCCAAATAGCAGCATTAAGGGCATTCAGAGTCCCTGAGTTTGCCTCTGTGAATAGAAGTTTTCCTTCTCTATTTCTCAACCTGCAAGTTACAGAAATGCAATGCATTCTTCTAGTCCAGTCATAAGTTAGAAGCCAGGGTTTTTCTGTATAAATTTCACCATTTAAAATCTCACTGCCAAACAAATTTATTCTCCCACAAATATGAAAATGCTCTGCAAGTATAAATTCTAGACCTACATTGGGTAATAAACTATCAGCACCATCAGGAATCTATCCCAAACCAGTAAAAATCAAATTCTGTTCATCACAATGGCAGACCTACAAACCAACACGGTTAGATAGTAGTGATACTCACTGCTGGTGTTGGTGCATGGGCCCTCACCCTCCCTCTGTAACTTCCTGAGCTATAAGAACAAGAAGCTCTAAGTCTCATGGAAGTAACAGGTAATGTAACAGAGACGACAGCAGCCTCGTGCAACTAGAGGCAATATAAAAATCACAAAACTCCAAAGCATTTTCTCTATATACACAGTTGTATTTACCCTCTGCCTTTCTGAACTTTCAGAATGAAAAGTCAAAACTCACCTTTAATAAATAGGAGTGCCTATTAAATACCACCAGGTACGATGCAACACACTTCTCATATATCTCTCTTCACTGTGACAAAAGGCTAAGACAGGGATTATTATTTCCATTTTACAGATGAGGAAACTGAGCCTTAGATCAGTTAAGGAACCCACTCAAAGCACACATCTAATAAATAGAACTGGGATCCTAGCCCAGGTCTGTCAGATCGCACTGCCCTACAAGGAGGTCATGTCAGATGTTCACAAGTCCAAAGCTGCCATAGACATTTGCTACAGCCACTGTCCAGCCTACGTGACAAATGATTTAAAAAGAATGAATAGTCTAAGAAAATCAAACGGTAGAAAATCTATTCTGCATAACTCATACCTCACCCTCCCCTCTCCAAATGTCAACTGAGTAATTTATCTTCCACACCTCAAATGGTTTGTTTTACACCAAATTGTAATTATTCCCCAGGGATGGTTGCCAGCCACTTATTCACACCGGCTATAACTCGTATTGCTTGACATCTAGTTTGATCCAAGGCATCTTTCTTGGATTCAAATTTTAAATTCTCATTCCTCAAGATGTAACTATTGCAACTCAATTCAATAAACGCTGATTAAGTCCTTACCTAATTACATATGGCAGGCATACAGACACAGCCCTCACCCAAGGCAAGCTCAAAGTCTAGTGGGGAAAACAGGCAACCAATGGTAAAAGCAAGGAGGGGGCAACTCATTTGGTTTGAGAAACCCAGGAGGCACCTAAGGGGTTCTTGAAGAATGAGTGGGAATTTATAAAATAACTAATGGGAGAAAGAGTATTCTAAGTACTGAAATAGGACAAAATAGATCTACAACTTGGAAATATCAAGTAATTCTGTGTGACTAAATGGGTAGGAGGAATAAACAGCAGAGGCAGGTTGTGAAAATTTTTATATATGAAAAACTTGATCCAGTAGGAAAAAGGGAGCCAATGCTTTTTTCAGTAGCACGGTGACAGGAATAAATGCAAGTTTCAGGAAGAACATTCTGGCTCTCTCTCCAAGCAGGAAGCAAGACAAATTCCTCATTTTCGGATTTTACATGTCCATTTTGTTGGGTGACTGTCAAAAAGAGCTTATAGTTCTCCCTTTTCTCATTATCTTAGTTCAGGTACATCACTGTCCTGCTTTGCTTTTATCAGATTCACGTTGAACCCTGTAATAAAACATTTCAGCACAAGAAGGCCAGGGAGAAGGGAGACCTGCATTTCAGTACAACTCTGCAGGTTATAATGCAATGTTCATAATTAAGATGATCTGAATTCCCCCCCAAATCATCTTTTTTTTTTCCAATTCATTGATAAAGTCTTGACTAAAAATTCAGACATTTTGTCATCTTACTACATTTACCTCATCTCAAAACTCTCCTGACTGGGTGAGAGCTAATGCTGCCTCCTCTGTCTGGTCAATTATTGCATGGACACAAGGGACCAATTAATGCCATCCATAAAAGCCTGAATCATTCTGTCAATTAACAAGAACTAACTATGTCATCAGAT
Source organism: Varecia variegata (assembly GCA_028533085.1). Classification (NCBI taxonomy): domain Eukaryota; kingdom Metazoa; phylum Chordata; class Mammalia; order Primates; family Lemuridae; genus Varecia; species Varecia variegata. The sequence continues at coordinate 145,616,062 of CM052438.1, read as the reverse complement.
ATATTACTGGTGAGCAAGTCTATTTGGTTGCAATATGTCTTGAAGGAGAGCAGTATCAAATGAATCACAATTGACTTGGACAACTGCTAGCATAATTTCGGAAGATGAAAAGACAGATGTGGTAGTTATTAGTGGTCCCCTGAGGAATTACAGCCAAGCAATTGTAATGTGCTAAGACTGCACTAGCAGGTGCCTGCAGTACAAATCAGACAGAGGGTTAAATCAATATTTTCAATTTCTTAGGATCAATCTGGTGTTTGAACGAGATAGAAACTTGTTAGCAATTGGCAGGATGTGTAAATGAAAAGTCAAACTTCTTATTATTTGTTAAAAAGGAATGAGTGTACTGCATCATGCCCTTGGCACAAGGTAATGCTTTCATGATCCAGTAGCTGGGGCATTCACTGAGAATCAAGCGGTTCTTAAATTTTAATAGAGTGCAAAAGGTTAGCTTTATAAAGGTTGAACATTCAAGATCTTTAAAAATGATTGAAGTGTCAATAGGAAAGTTTTGAGCTGTGACAACAGTATAGTTATTAATGATTAGTGCAAGAAGCAGAAGGAAACCTTAAACTCAATGGAAAGAGAGGAAAAATAAGGTTTTACCAAGAATGTATAGATTAAACACTGCATTGGGAACAGTATTACTATTTCTTGTTTTACTAAGAAACAGTCTGGCTTTGAGGAGAATTTACCAAAAACTTGGAATTTTTCCCCCCTGGTCTTATAGGCTGTATTTATGATCCTTGTTGAATGTCTGGATTAACTGAACAACTATCTCTGACAATGTTCCATCTCAGTTTTTGTTCATTTGCTTCCAGTGAATTCAGGGATAGATAATCCTTTATATTAATAGAACCAAAAATTATGAAGACCCAACACAAACGAGTTTAGAATTGTAAACAAAACTTGCAACCTAATGCATTTTGTGTGTACACAGTAATCAGTTTAATCACTACAGGGGTGGAGGGTAGGGTAGTGTGGTTCATTGGAAGAAGTCAGATACGTAGCATTGACTCTGGGATCGGTGATTTATTCACTACTGCACTGGGATCCGTTATCCACACTGCTAAAACTGGGGGGCAGATTTTCTACCTCTTACACCTGTTGAGAGCCGTAAATCTCCTGCCTGGCACATCAGTTAAAGTGCAAATGTTTCCATTTCACATCCTATTTAAAACAACCTGGCATATTTCAATAAGTAAAATAATAAGTGCATAATTGTGTACTATGAAACTTAAGGCCCATATGTAAGTATTTATAGGCAAATTGAGACTCTACAATATTTTCCTTTTGCTTAAAAAAAAAAACTCTCCAGAACCTATATTAAAAAAAAAAAAAAAAAGCTAATCCAAACAAGAATTTCTTGACTATACAAGAGCAAGATTTCTGAGACACAAAAGATAACGAGGCAGAGCATCCACCCTTCAAGGAGTTTGAGGGGAATATGTACCCAATTACTGGTAAACAAGCCAGACCTAAGATCAGCTCGGGGCACTGGGGGACTCAGGGAAAGGAGCAAGCCCTCAGCTGGTGGAGGGGGAGCAGGGCCGGGGCATGTTCTACGGGAAAGCACTCATGGAAGAAGTGATATTGGAGACGGGCTCTGAAAAAGGATGAGACTTAGGACTATGGAGAGGTAGGAGGAAGAGAGCCAGACAAGCAGGCTTCCTGGAGGAGGGACCATAGAGTTACTGAATGGCAGCCAAAGAAGGATGGAGGGAAGAAATCCCAGGCAGACAGCGTTTCATCTGCCAAAGAGATTTCATTTGTGGAACTGAATGGTGGGAACCACCCTTCACAACAGTGGAGGATGAGGGAGAAGGAAGGTCATCAGTTTCCTACCACTAGCCTGGGGTGGGGGTGGGCGGGTCCTGGGCCTGGGACAGATGAAGGGGAGGAGGCAGAAAGGCCTGTCCTTAAAGGCCGCTAGAGGAAGGATAGGGAAGAGGACCAGTGGATGTGGGAGAGGAGGGGTGTCTCACACACTCTCCCCATACATTTTGCTGGCTTTTTCCTTTTAAAAACTGGCCACAAATAGTAACTAAAATGTGTGTATGTAATTATAAATTTAATTAACACAAAATTAATATAATATGCATATAATTTATATATAATTAATGTGTATACATATATTTGCACGTATTACATACACGCTAACAGATTTTTTAAAAAGAATGAACACATTCTAGGCTGTGTTTATTAAGCCACATAAGCAGCAGGCAGTGAAGAACGAAAGGGCTGGGCTGTGCTGTGTGGGGCAGCTGCACTCTCCCAGGTGGGCCGAGGCCCTGACATTGGGCACCTCTGGATAGAAGGATCCCTGTGGCCACAGGTAACTGGTAACTGACGGGTAACTGAGTTCCCTTCAGCACCTTGCAGGAGAAGTCAAGTCTCAGGCTGCTTAATGGGGTGGCCGGGTTTGGGTTGAGTCCTTCTTAGGGACCAGGACTCAAGGGCTGTGATGTCAGCCCTGGAGGGCAGCAGCAAATTGCCCAGGCAGCCCAATGAACAAGGTGGGGGGGGGTGTGTGGGGGGGTATTAGGCTTCCGTGTTTCCTGCCAAGACAAATACGATGTTAAGTCGAGAAAGAACGAGGTGGGCAGTGCTGATTTCACCAAGGGGTTCAGAAATTAAAATAATAATAGAAAAAAATAATGTCTTCACAGTAGATATTTCTTTCCATTAAAGAAGTGTTTGGAATTCACTGTAAGAACCAAAGCACCTTGGAATTTGCAGAGAAATGAATGCAAGAATGAGCTGACTTCCCTAAAACACAACAGGGTCTTCCCACCTCTGGGCCCCTTGTTCATCCCCACATTATCCACTGGAATCCACCCCCTCCCCTTGCCAGCGTTTGTGGATCTCTGCAGGGCAGGCTGTCCTCTGACCTCTCCAGCCCAGTGCCCAGTGAGGTGAGGTCCTGCTCAGTCCCCAGGATGCTCTCTTCCTTTGTTTATCCAGTCTTTGTCACCCTCAATCACCTCATCCCTCTGGATTCTCTCCTCCAATTTCAGCAGGCTGAAGTGCCTCCACTTCCCAGAGGCACGGGGACTTCCCCACCTCCCTAGCTCCCTTCTCTAATGCCTCCCTGGCCTGTGTTCCTGCACCTGTCCTCCCTCAATCTCTCTACCACCAAGGCCCAGCTCAGCCAAATCCCCTCATCAAACCTCTCTGACCTTCTCAGTTAGAAATGTCCCTGCTCTCCTCTATGGACAGCTACAAACTCTCACCCAGCCCACCCCCTCCATTAAAAAGTCCTTAAATGTCCTGTGCTAGGTGTTATGAAGAAATAAAGCTGGCCTCCACAGTCTCATGGTGCCAACACACATGGTGCTGTCTCAAGAATTATATAGGAGCAAGGCACCGGGCACAGTCTCCAGGATATAGCAAGTGCTCAATACGTTTTAACTCTTGTAGCCTTTGTGATAGTTATACTACATACAACAGAGGTCACCGAGCCCACTCTCTAGAGCTGGATGGTAAGGGACTAGCAGAGGCACACCACATCTTTATGCTTTCCCACCTCCTGTGCTAACTGTGGAGCTCAATAAATACATGGATAAAGGAAGACACTGTCCAGCCAGAGGATCGGTATGAACATATCCATCAATGCTCAAAGTCAGCAAGAATAAGGAACAAATTCCAGATCCTTTCCTTTGGGTTAGATTCCACTTCTAAAGAAAAACGTAAGAGTGAGCAACATTCTATGCTCTAATCACAGTGGACCCTGATAGCTCCAAAGAAGCAAGGAGCACACTCTGGGGCCCTGGGTGACCAGAGCTACATGCCAGGGCTGGGTGGGCCAGGGGAAGTTTAAGGGGTGCTCGCATAGAGGGATGGAGAGCTTAGGTGGGTGAGCTCATTTTTTCATCCATTCTCTCATATATTTTCTGAACAGGTACCATGGAAGGCTCAGAATGCAATGGTAAACATGAGTCTCTGCAACACAGACTCTTAGGGTCTACTGGGTCAAAGGCCGCTGGATAAAAATCCTGCCTGCTGCCTTCAGTCCTGGGGGAGTCTCTCTGACACAGGCGCTTCCACTTCCACAATCACTACATCAAGCAGCAGTAACTGATGGCTCATCGGGTCACGGGCTAAAATCACAGAAAAGGAGACAGAGGAAGCAGGAAATTTTGTTTCATTTAAAAATCCTCGTAAGATTTAAAACAGTGAATCTATGCTCCATAAACATTATCACCAGGAGAAATAGTTTGTAATGTACATTATAGAATTTAACTAATTTATTTAAACTCCAACTTGTTCCCAAAAGGGTTTGAGGCAGGTTTCAAAAAGTACAGGATGAAGAAACAAATCAGGGCACAAAAGTAAAAATACGACATGAGAAGTTTACATAGAAAAAAATGCAAGTCAAGAAGAAACAAAGACTCAAAATAGGAAAGCCCAGGCTGACACCAGTTAAGGAAAAGTGACTTGAGAAACCATTTACTCGAATTTTCTGGTTAGTACATGCTGTTTAATATATATATATATATATACACACACACACACACACACACATATATATATATCATGCAGTTAAAAAAAAAAAACACACTCCCATGGGTTATGTGTATTGCTTGACTTCAATTTTGTAAAAAGAAAAGCTACACCTTTAAGAAATTCAACTCACAAACACCAGCTTTTGAAACCAAGGTTCAGCAAAGAGGAGCCAATAAAAATGCTGTAACTTGAAACCAACCCACACAGCACAAAAAGAAAGGAAAGAGGTCTGCCCCGGTCGCCCTCGACACACCCTTCTAACTCGGTTCTAGAACAGCAGTGCCCAGTGTGAAAGACAAGAAGCTAATTGACTCAAATGTCTGCTGCATAAGCTATAAAATAAGTACATAAAGAACAATATGAACATACAGCACCATCAGTTACATAAAAAGGCCTGACGGTCCAACGCCACACTGTGCACCTAACAAGCAGGGCAATTGTTTCCGCGGGCTGTGGGGAGGAAGAATGAATAATTAGCGTCCTTGTGAATCAAGTGTCCACCAGGAAGAGCTCGCCATCCTGCAGCAGCACCCAGCCCCCACCACCAGCACCCTCTGCCCTCCAGAGGCAAGCTGGGGTTTTTAAAGGTCTTTATTGACAGTCATGATGCAAGCAAACATATTCTTCAGCCAAATAAACCAACCACTCTCTCCAATGTGGCCATTTCTCATTTGCCGGAACACATGCTTCTCTTTCTAAAGTTTCACCAACTGCTACTTTCCATTACCAGGAAATGTCATTTTCTCTCCCTTATTTATTTTGTCATTGGCTAAGGATACAACGACTTCTGCTAAAGGGGGAGGGGCAGTGACAAAAGCATCCATTTGAGCTGTCCTGGCACAAAGAGGACACAAAATGACTTAAAGTACATAAACGTTTGTCCACAGAGTTTGGGCAGAGAGGAGTAAGGAGTCAATCTTTGGTTCTAGGGCTATTGTCATTCACCAACATACTCAGTATGAAAAAACTTTACTTTTCCTCCTGCAAATCTAAAAACAAGAAAGCAGGGTGTGTGGACTATTACCAGGACAAAACCCACCGAACTGAAGTGTCTCATGCATGTGACAGTCTGCAACATGAGCATCACAAAGCAAGAGAATGACCACAGGACCTAGAATTAGTAGATCTGATTCAAATCTCTGCTCTCTCACAAGAGCTATATCATTTTTACCAAGTCATTAACTTTTCTGGCCCTTACTTTCTCTATTTGTAAAATAGAAACACCCACATACCCACCCTAAACCCAGGGTTGTTGAGGGAATAAAATGAGATTATGCATATGAACTTCATGTGACACAAATATGATTCTATAACTTCATCTATTTTGAAAATGCCAGGCACAATCCCAGCATCTCATGAATGCTTATTGCCTGCTTAGCACTGAGAAAGGTGTCTAAGAGATGCAGAGAATTAAAGGTGCAGTCCCTGACTGTGAAGAACTTATAGACTAGTTACAGAGTCAGGATATGTAAGTTCAAGGCTAAAGCAAGATCAGGCACGGTTTGCTGGAGATAATTAGTCTCAATGCTTTTTCTTCACCTTGCTTAATTCTTCTGCACTCCAGAAAATCCACTGGGCTCTATCCAGAGAGCTCACAGCCCTAAAAACAATAACAACAGAATTGATGAGTGGCATCTCAGCAGCACCCAGAGGTATTCTCGGAGACAGAGAGTTGAGAGGAATTCCCTCTTGCTCTTTAGTTACTCTGTGAATTCAAACCAAGGGGAGTACATCAGTCCCAAAGGAAATCATGCTTGGAGTGACAAAAAGAACTTGCTCCCAACCTTTCAACTCAACAGTATTTTTTTTTTTAAAAAAAGATACTACTCTTGTAAGCAATGCCTAGGGAAATCTAGTTTGGGAACTTCCAGGATCTGAGCCCACAGGTCTGAAATCCAAACCGTAACAATATTAATTAATAATGGGCTCCTACATGCCAAGTACAGCACTAAATCTTTACACAGCATTTTTTCAATTGATGCTCAAAGCAACCTTAAGGGAGAAGTAGTCTTCTTATTTCTATTTTGCAGATGAAGTGAAGGACCTGATGAAGTCCCTGGTCTAAGGTTCGCATAGCAGGTAAGAGGTGAACTATGATTTGAACCCAAACAGGCTGATTTCAAACCCCACGTTAATTCTTATCACACCTGGTTATTACATTAGTCTGGCCTACGTCTGTTTCCCACTCTACTGTTCATGTCTTGAAAAGTACTCACTCATGCTGTTTTCTTTGCAGAAGGACAAAAAACACTATGGGTCCCCTACTGTGGAGGTGCCTCACACCCACAGTTGACAGGGAAAAGCGCAATCCAAAGTACAAACCCCACTTTATGTTTTTCTTCAAGGAAATATCTTCTCCTGAAAAGTTTGGAGAAGATATGATAGAGATTTAGAATAGCCCAGAATAATAATTATTATAATAATAATTTTGAAAGTAAATAAATTTTAAAAAATCAACCTTACTATGAGCAAGAGAATATAGTTAAATAATATGTTCACTTTTCGGCCATTGATGAGCAAATGTTTTTAAAAAGATAACCTTCACTGCTAGCAAACCCTCTAGAAAGCAATTTGGCATGCTGTACTTCTGGTTTCATATCTAAGCATTCTTTGCCTAACTCAAAGTTGTGGAGATTTTTTACTACGTTTTCTTCTAGAAGATTTCGTTTTTACCTTTTACATGGAAGTCTATGATCCATTTTGAGTTAATTTCTATATATGGTATGAGGTAAGGATTTAAATTTATCTTTTTTGCGTGTGGATATCCAATTGTCCTAGCACTATTTGTTGAAAAGACTATTGAATAATCGAATTGCTTTGGCATCTCTGTTGAAAAATCAACTGACGATAATGTAATGGTTTATTTGTAGACTCTTAATTCTGTACCACTGATCTATGCTTAAGCCACTCCCTATCATTACACCAGTAACACACCGTCTTGATTATTGTAGCTTTGTAGCATGTTTTGAAACTAGTAAGTGTAAGATCTCTAACCTTTTCCTTTCCTTTCTTTTTTTTTTTTTTTTTTTTTTTTTTGAAGCAGGGTCTCTCTCTGTCACCTGGGCTAGCGTGCCATGGTCTCATGATAGCTCACAGCAACCTCAAACTCCTGGGCTCAAGTGATCCTCCTGCCTCAGCCTCACAAGTAGCTGGGACTACGGGCATGCAACACCACGCCCGGCTAATTTTTTCTATTTTTAGTAGAGATGGGGTCTTGCTCTTGCTCAAGCCATCCTCCCGCCTTGGCTTCCCAGAGTGCAAGAATTACATGCATGAGCCACCACACCTGGCCTTATCTTTTTCCTTATTTTTCAAAATTGTTTTGTTTATGATGGGTCCTCTGCATTTCTGTATAAATGTTAGGAATAGCCTGTTAATTTCAACTCCCTTCCCCCCACGCCCCAAAAGAGTACACTGAGATTTTTATAATAAGGGTTGCACTGAAACTATTAATCAATTTAGGGAGAATTAACAATATTGAGCCTTCCAATCCATGAACATGGGATAGCTCTCCATTTATTTAGATCTTTAATTTTACTCAGCAATGTTTTATCGTTTTCAATATACAAGTCCTGCGCTTATTTTGTTAAATTTATTCCTAAGAATTTTATTCTTTGATGCTATTATGAATGGAATTGTTTTCTTAATGTGATTTTTGGATTGTTGCTACTATATAAAAATGCAATTGATTTTTGTATCTTGATCTTGTATCCTGTAAGCTTGCTGAACTTATCAGTAGGTTTGTATTTGTGGTGTGTATGTGTTTGTGTGCTCCCTAAGATTTCCTAATTCAGGCTCAGTTTGTCTACAAATAAAGACAGCTTTACTTCTTCCTTTACAATCTGGATGCCTTTAATTGCTGAGTCTGCAGTATGGTTTTAAATAGAAGTGTCAAGAGTGGACATCCTTGCCTGGTTCCAGATCTCAGGAGGAAGCCATCGTCATAATTTGCATGAAGAAGCAGTCTACCCACACTATTATCTTTCCTGAAGACTTTATAAAACAGACCTGAATAAATATTTTCTTAGATTTATGACCCATGATTACACACAAATGAAAAACATACTTACAAACTTAAAAAAAAATCAACGTGTTTTAAATTAAAAATAGAGAATCAAAAATGGCATCTAACAGATAATATACATAAACTCACGAATACCGAATATATGGAAAAGTAGCATCTCATGTAATGACTGGTTAAAGCAGAGAGAAGGCAGCACAAGGAAGAGCAAACCAGGGCAGCAACGGTCCGGGGAACGCTGCCATCACTGCCAGCTCCCGCACAGGCTCCAAGTCAGCACAGCTGCCCAAGACCAGCAGCCCGGCCCCACCAACTCTCTCTACCTCCACCACCCCACAGTCCAGGACTGGGAGGGACTGGTGGGAAGGGGGCTCTAGCAATCGGCCCCAACCTGCTGCCCCATCACCACTGGAGCCAGCTGGGAGTGAACCGGCAGGAGTCTGGGGGACAAGGAGCCTCCAGTGGGAGCCCTCACTCAGCAATTTTCACACAACAGTCTCTTATCTTGACAAAGCAGCCGGACGTCTTTTTAAAAACTTGGTTCCCGGATGGAAACAATCAGGCAGTATCCAACACAGTTTGAAAGAACACACTGGTTCCAAAGACCTTGTTTTCTCTCAAAGGCGAAAGTTTAGATGCCCCAGCAAGAGGCACAGCTGGGTGTTCAGAATCTGACTGTGGAGGAAACTGCCGGTTTTGATGCACCCTTGCACTCTATCCTGTATACAACTTCCAGCCTGGAGCACAGCACCTGCCTAGAATGACTACGATGTACACAATTAACAGGTCTGCGGACAATGGCTGCATACTTACTGTATGCAGAACCCAGTGCCCATAGTGCATATTTAGTTATTTTTAATTTCATCTATTCTATTGTACTATGCAATAAATCTGACAGAAAAGGATGAATGGATGAATAAATGAACTAGACATTACAAGTGGAGATTTTACAGAAAATAATTTTTTAAAAAAAAAATGACTCTCAAGGGATTTAAAATCTAGCCAGAGAGGGAAAAAAATGAAGTTGGAAATATGGACAGAACTAGAGCTCATTTCCTTAATTTTATAGAAGTTCTGATTTTCTGGTTTCTCAGAGAAGTGCATAGCCCCAATCACTTAGTCTCCCCAAGAACTAGAATACATATCTATCTGGAATGTGGTAGGTGGATCTCCGTGAATGTATCCACCACATTTTATGGACAACAACTCTTTAGTTACCATTCCCAGCTCTCATACCCTCTGTATCTCCCAACAACTGTCACTCTTGCCTCTACAGTCCCTGTGCCTGGGACATTATAGGTGCCAGAGAATGTATCCTCTGCCTTTCCTTTGCTAATAGTATTTAGGACAAGAAAATCTGATGCTGGATGTGTCCCCAACACAGCTCAAGCTTTTGTCATGTAAGACTAGTGCATGCCCCAGCCTTGCACCATTTCCCATCCGTACTTGGTTCACTATCAGAATGGTATGGAGGTGGAATAAATTATCCCCATCAAGGAAGCACCTGCTCTCCCTTTCCCCTCGCAACTAGAGAAAGCATCTCTAGTGATAGATGGAAAAACAGGTAAAGAGACACTCCTAAAAGTGAAGTTCCTTTATGGTGTGCTAGCAAGTCGCCAGCATCCCCACCTGTGCAGCAGCCTGGGAAGCCTCGTGTCTGACCTGCCCTGGAAACGCCTTCCAAATTCCTTCTGGTGGCCAGGGACTACTAGCAGAATTACCTCACTGAGGCCCCCGGACAAGCCGGTGAAGTAGGACTGCCTATAAAGTGGGAACATTTTACAGGAAAGGAAACGAGAGCTCAGAAGTCAAGTAACTTATGCAAGATCACACAGCTAGCAAGCATAGGCTACTCTGGCTTGCCATTTAGAAAAGACCCTGAGGTTCCATACACAAGTCCTACAACGTCCTATTTGTCATTAAACATTTCCTAAAGAGCTCGGAGAGCTGGCATGATTAACAAGGTGAGAGAGAGCCAGGACAGCTGCTCTCTCTTCTTCCTTGCTACTATCAAAGATGAAATGTGCTGGGGGAATGAAAACTGCAAAATAAGAAAAAAATTAACATATGTAAAAAAAATACTGGACAATTACCTACTAAAAATGTTGTCTTGAAATGTAAAAACTACAAATTAAATCGGAGCTAGGTTTGAATAGCTTTTTGAGTTCACTTGTTATGTAGTCCACACAACATATAATCAGGACACACTCTGGAGATTACCCCAATAATCTCTGAAAAGAGCACAGTCATTAAATAAAATCATGAGATAATTGCATGGTTCTCTGGGTTGGGCATTACTAATATGGATGCTAATTTTATCTGTGCAACCACACTGATATGGGAGTGAGGGCACTCCTGAAACTGAAGCAGAACTCCACAGCACACCATCCTCTAGGGCAGCACAGCTGGGGGAAGCTCTCTGGCTTCTGCTTAGCTTGTAGGGGCGAGAGGATGTGCATAAGGACACCTCCAACCCCAGCCCCTGGAAAAGGCAATGGCCCTCTCCAGCTACATGCCTTCTTTGTCCTCCCAGTTAAGACTCCACAGGCAAGGCCTCCGTCCCACCATCTTCCACTGGCCTCCTGGGCACAAGCTGAGGATGAGAAGCTTAGAATAAATGATCTGAGCCCTCGCCCCGGCAGTAGTGACAGGGTGGACACAATACATGACCTCATCTCTCCCAAAGTCTTTATATGGCAGTGAGTATGTGCATTAAGTACCTAACGATTCCTTTAAAATAATTATTTTAGTAATCGTATCTACACTTGTGAGAGAGATGATCTATATTTCAACTGACAGTATGTGGGAAATCAGACCTCTAGTTTCTCTGCAGTTGAGGCAGAGCAGTTAAGGAGAAGAGGAGAAAAAGGAGAGGAAGTATAAAGAAAGAGGGAAGAGAAAGGGGGTGGGAGAAGGTGTGAGGGGAGGCAAACAGAGAGAGGAGGAGCTGGGTACCGTGAGAGAATGTGCTCCCACATGGTGCTCTCTGAAAGGCCTTATCAATGTCCAGCCAATTAATATCTCACTATAGATTCTATACAGGTTGATCAGTAGTTTAAAAATACATGAAATGGGATCTGGGCATTTTCTATAAAGCCATTTTTCATTTTTTCCATAATCTTTGAGCATCTATGATGTTGCCCAGCACCAAGGAGTCAAAAGATAAAAGTCAGGATCCTCCAGAAAAGCTTATAGTTCAGGGTTCCAAACAATTTGCTATAATCCATAAGAATTCTGACTTAAAATCCCATGTGTTTGTGTAATGAAAAAACAAGGGGTCAGAGCCTACATATTGCATAGAATAGGAGGATGTCTCCATCTAGCTCAAGACAAAGCAGTGTGAATGGTGGTCTGCGATATCCCCAGTATGCAAAGGCACAGTCCTTGAAACCCCAGAGGTCCCCACGAATGTACCGAAACAGCCAGTCTCCCAAGGCTCCGTGTGTAACTTGGGCATTGCTCGGAAGGAGGGCTATCAAGACACTATTGACCATGGAACTCTATCTTGATGCTAAACTTCGGGCTTTGTTTCCCACTAGTCTTCTGTGAGAAGACTGGTTTCTTCTCACAGTCATATAAATTTTGCATTTGCCAACTGAATGAGGAGCCATCAAGTGGGGGATATCATAGTCAGCATATCTGGGGCTTATTAACCTTGAATGGACAGGCATAGTGGTTAAGAGAAGGAAGGAACTCCGAAGCCAGGTCATCCAGGTTCAAATCCCAGCTTTTTCATTCATTAGTTCTGGGATTTAATCTCTGTGCTCCTCAGTTTCCCCAATCTACTAAACAGGAATATGGCGGTACCTATCTCATAGGGTAGCTGTGATAATTAAAATGAGTTCATCCACACAAAGTCAGAGTAATAAAAAAGCTCTTATTATGATGACACAATTTATGGATATTGTTTCCTCAATGCACGCAGATGAAAACATTAAGATTTTTAAGCCTATCTTCTCTCTTTTCATCTTCCCATTTTATAACTAAACTTACTGAATGAAAATCCAAGCTGCAAAGAGGTGAGGCAACCTGGTCAATGTCATGCAACCTGCGTGCAGCACACCTGAAGCTAGGACTCTCGACGCTCAGTGGTCTCCCTGGCACTGTGACCTCAGCTCCCACACGCATTGGCTTTCCTGTTATGTGAGTCTAACTCGGGCTTGACTAGAGATTTACGGGGTCAGTGCTGCCCAGCTCATCTGCTAGGACTCCCACGCTGCTTACCTGTTTACTAACTTATGTCTTTAGTGACACAGTTCTGACAACCACGGAAAAATAACAAGGGCATCAGGTAATGATTCACTCATAACTACGACTCTAGCCCACATGACCAAATGGAATTCGAAAAGGTAAGCCGGAATGAGATGCAGCTTGCAAGTCCATCCAGAGGCTACCCCCTTGTAGGCAGGACACAGACCACTACTCTGAAAGCAGAACTACTCAAATGCCTAACAAAAGACAAGAAGTAACCTCCTTCCATCCCAAAGATATTCTAACTACCCCAGAGCCATGGAGATGAGGTTCTAAATTTCCGTTTGCATGCTGAGGGAACTCCCAAAGAAAGTCTTAGTTGTGCTCCCATTTTACAGATGAAAAGACTGGAAAATTGAACTCTGACAGAGGTTAACGTTCCTCTATGTCCACACAAAAATATTCTCTCATAGAACGATACAGTGGTGGCATTAACAATTTCTAAACGCTTTCACGTGTATCATTTCATGTGATCCCATTAAGTTTTTTTTTTTTTTTTTAAGATTAAGGTTTAAGAAGGGTTTAGGGACTAGACCAGGGTCACGGGGCAAGAAAGTGTTGGAACTAGGCCAGAATAAAATATCTGGACTCCTCATTTTCACACAAAAACAGCAAATCACTGATCTGAAAGAATCAAATGCTATTAAAGGATCATCTTATTTCTGCTCTTCATGCAGGGGTCCTTGAAAAGCAAGGTATGCCACGAAGGATCCAGTTTTGAATAGCAACAGAGAAGTAGACAAACTGGACAGGGGCTCTGCTTCCTGAGGGCCTGGACAGCAGCTGGATCCACCTCTCCCAGTTTAAGGACAGACAGGCTGGTGGACAGGCCAAGGAGGAGACTGAACAAAGCATGCAGAGAGGCTCAGAGCCCCCAAAGGGCTGCCAACACTTCCCTTGCCTTAAAGCCCTTCCTCTGCCATCAGCCGCAGCTCCCAAAGTTAGGGCAGGCTGAGATGTACAGTACTACTTTCCTGGGGTCCCAGCTTGGTCTTTGGACTTACACTTGTCATCTTAAAACTGTTCACATTGGCTTTCTTTACCATAACGTGCACTAATGGCACAGCAAAATCATGGTAATAGCAAAGACATTTTAATTTGGGAAAATAGCTTCACAATCCCATAGCCCTAACAAGCTAAGGGTTTTCATTTGCCTGGTTTCCCATCTAGTCCTTGTCTCCTGCAACAGCAGCCATCATCCCCGAGCAGGCACTACGCTGTATTCTACTTTTTCCATATAATCGCATTTCCTCTCTCAACCCAAGCATCTCTAATGACCCAGGCAAGTTCCCACCCCAAAGACTTCTTGTAGGCTGTTTCAATTTCATCAGTAATGTAGACAACTGATCTCAAACAGGCTCCGTGACATGTCTGATCTGTAACTCCTAAGGTCTGAGATCATGGTTTGGGTGAGAAGGAGAACGCTTTGGGGATGAGAGGAGGAGGAGGAAGGAAAAACAACTGTGCCTTTCTTCTCAGGAGACAAAGTGCTATTAGAGTCTAAAGCTGCGGATGCCCCCGAGGGTGGGTGGGGGCGGGGTGCCTATGGCTTTTAGGCTATACAGCCAAGATGTTGCCATAGGCATGAAGCCACTCTTCACTCACCCAGGGCAGCAGTGTCCTGCAGGTTGAAGAAAATTACTGTAGCACGAGAGCCCTGAGCATATTCCATTCAAACCAAATCATATCGCACCCCCATACACACTTTCCCACTTCAAACCTTTACAGTGTGGCTCTGCACTGACGGGGAGGTTTATACCCCAGGGTCTGGCACACACAGCCCATGACCCGCCACTGCCTTGCCCTTGTCTCCCACCGGCCTCTCTGCCCTGCCCCAGCGCTGGGATCCACCCGCCAAGTCTCCACCCTCCTGGCCATTTGCTCACTCAGTTCCTCCACCTCTACCCCCAGAAGTAGGAGAAACTGCCCCCACCCTCACAGCCAGGGCAGGACAACTGCCCCTGCTGACAAACAGGGTAGGACAGCAAAGGCTCTGAGTGTATGTATGTTTATCATCTGGAAATCAGTAAGCCATTTCATCGTCTATGAAACGACATGTTTTTAACCCATCATTTCCAACGGTTTAAAACTGGACCAACGTATTACAAAGTAAGACTGCTTTTAAAACTTTCTTTTGTTACTAGGAAATACAACATATACACATAAAAGTGCCTAAGACACAAATTTCCTGTTTTAATTTTACCTTCATATTTTTTTGGGACAGGGTCCTGCTCTGTCGCCCAGGCAGAGTGTCATCATAGCCCACTACAACCTCAAACTCTTGGGCTCAAGTGATCCTCCAGCCTCAGACTCTCAAGTAGCTGGGAATGCGCACCACCACACCCAGCTAATTTTTCTATTTTTGGTAGAGATGGGGTCTCACTCTTCCTCAGGCCGGTCTTAACTCCTGACTTCAAGCAATCCTCCTGCCCTGGTCTCCCAAAGTGCTAGGATTGCAGGTGTGAGCCACCGTGCCCAGCCAGTATAAATGTACCGTTTTTAAAAGAGGGATTATATAGTTGATACTCACATAGGTAACTAATTTGTTAAAAATCTAAAAAAAATCCTCTCTGCACAAGCACCAGTGATAACAATGCCACCACGGAGCCACCCAGTCACCCATTCAAGAGGACAATGCTTAAATGTGGAACCTTTCTCTTAACTGCCTTGACATTTGTATCATTCTCAATATTCCACTGTTTTTATTTCAGTCAACATACGTTCCAGATTTTCCAGGACAATCCCAGTTCCAAAGTTTAGGTTCTCTGGTCTCCATAAACCATCAAAGGTACCTCAAATTCTATAGATCTCCCAGACTTCCTGTTGAACCAGAAAATGACAACAACAAAAAACCCCTTGAATATACCATGAGCCCTAATTTGAAGTTCAAAATGTATTTACTGTTATCTAGCCTATGTTTTGTGTCTGCTTTCTATTTGTAGCTCTCTTGCAAAACCTAAGAGGATCCAGTTGCTTCATATTGGTCCCAAGTCAGTACTAAGCTGACTCACATAGATTTTCTCATTTCCACCACTAAGTGTGATAAAGGTTACAAGTATTTCCGGTGCAATTATAAATTGCATCTGCACACCCCAGCTTGTGAGTGCCTGCGGACAATTTCACACTACTCTGGTTCAATGCCTCCCTGTTGCCCTCTAAGCTTGAGAAACCCATTGATATCGAACTCCCTTTGACAGCAATGACAATTATGAGAGTTCCATGGGAAGGAAGAGGGAAGGGCGTCCAAGGAAGACACAGACAGAAGGGCAGCTCTGAGGAGCTGGACTTGACTGATCCTCTCTGACTTGAAGAGCTTTCATCTCCCAAGGAGCCAAATGCCCTGACTCTGGGTCATTAGCAACACCACTGATCTCCAAACCAGACGTGTCCCCAGAGAGGCCCAAAAGCCTTACTTCCTCAACTTTATTTTTCATCTCTGAAAACATTCCAGTATCCTTCTCTCAAAGAGCTTAATGAGATTTGGCCATGTGGGAACTGTTCAAAACACACCAACTCTTCATAGAAATGTTAACAGTGGTTCCATAGACAATGTTTGTGACCCCAAATTTAACAGAGGCAGGATGTAAAGCCCAGAGAAAGAACTTTTAGGGAACACGCTAGAAAGATTAAGTTGAGATACACTCTGGGGCACACCAGCTGTGTAATGTCATAGGGCTGAAAAGTAAGCACACAATTTCATTCCCTCAAGAGTTTGGGACAAAGGTTAAAAATAAAAGGTGTTTAATGGTCATTGGATGCAACCACCCACATATATGAAAAGTAATGAGAGCATGTCTCCCAATTTCCTACAGGTTGTCTGCCAAATTCCTGCCTCCTTCCCAGGAAGACAGAATCTGCAGTGTTTTCTTTGCCATCCAGAGATACCCCATGTCATTATAAACAAATGCCGCTTTCTTTGCAGCTAATAACCACAATGTGTGGGTAAGAAACCTCTCCAGTATAAATCCGTGGGGACAAGGCTGCATTGTGGGCATTAAATAATTATAACAATCTGACATGACTCAGAGGATTGTTTTTCAATGGCCCTGTTGCACTTCAAACTTTAAAGTCAACCCCAAACTCTCTTTCCTGGCACTTTGTCCATGTGCTGGGCTATTGTGCAACAATTCTCATTCTTCATAGTTTGGTCCCATTGCAAGGAGCTGCCAACGTGGGCACTCATGAAATATTAACATGCTAACATTGATTTTTTTTTTGTAAGTGTGGCCAACAGTGGATCAATTATATTACTATGAAAAGCTTTTCATAATTCATTTGGGGGGCATCGAGATCTCATTTCTGGACAGCACATGGATGATGAAGTCGACAGTTTTGAAGAAGTCGGCATTCACCGGCACAGAATACATGAAATGTGATAGATGGTGTAAAATACACTGTTCACAAAAGAGAGAAAATGTTTATACCCAGCAAAATGATTAAAATAGGGTACAACAGATCAACAAGTTGGGAATAAGTCCATGCCAGTCTCTCTCCACAAACAAGAACAGGGAAATCCCATGTGCTAGCCACTTACTCCTCTTTTGGTTGCCCACTGTATGTTTATCCCCATCTCCTTCAAAAGTAAAATTTGCTAATTCCTAGATGATAGAATAATTTTTTTTATTTCAGAATATTACAAGGGTACAAATGTTTTGGTTACATGGATTGCTTTTGCACTGCCTGAGTCAAGTTACAAGTGTGCCCGCAATATTGTATGCGTTAGGTATGATTTCACCCATCCCCTCCTCCTCACTCCCACCTGCTTGATTTCTGTTGAGTTTTACTTCCATCTGTGTACATGAGTGCTGACTGGTTAGTTCCAATTTAACAATGAGTATGTGTGGTGTTTGTTTTTCCATTCTTTAGATCTGCGGTCCCCAACCCCTGGGTCTCAGACTGCAACTGGTCTGCAGCCTGTTAGGAACTGGATTGTGCATCACCACCTGAGCCCTGCCACCACCACCCCAACCCCGAGCTCCCTCCCTTTAAACATTGTCTTCCATGAAACTTAGGAACTGGGCCTCACAGCAGGAGGTGAGCAGCAACCATATTTACAGCTGTTCCCCATGGCTCACATCACTATCTGAGCTCCGCCTCCCCCCAACCCATCCGTGGAAAAATTATCTTCCATGAAACCAATCCCTGGTGCCAAGAAGGTTGTGGACTGCTGCTTTAGATATTTCATTTAGGTGAATGGTCTCCAGTTCCATCCAGACTGTTACAAAAGGTATTAATTCATTGTTTATGGCTGAGTAGTACTCCACGGTAAACATACACCACATTTTATTAATCCACTCATGAACTGATGGGCACTTGGGTTGACTCTACATTTTTGTGATTGTGAACTGTGCTGCAGGAAACATTCTAGTGCAGGTGTCTTTTCGATAAAATGACTTTTTTTCCTTTGGGTAAATACCTAGTAGTGAGATTGCTGGATCAAATAGTAAGTCTACTTTTAGTTCTTTGAGGAATCTCCATAGTATTTTCCATAGAGGTTGCACTAGTCTGTAGTCCTCTCAACAGTGTTTAAGTGTTCCTTTCTCTCTGCATCCATGTCAGCATCTATTGTTTTGGGATTTTTTTTGATAAAAGCCATTCTCACTGGGGTTAGGTGATATCTCATTGTGATTTTGATTTGTGTTTCTCTGATGATTAGTGACATTGAGCATTTTTTCATATGTTTATAGGCCATTAGTCTATCTTCTTTTGAAAAGCTTCTGTTTATATCTTTTGCCCACTTTTTAGTGGGATTGTTTGATTTTTTTCTTGCCGATTGGCTTGAATTCTGTGTAGATTCTGGTGATGAACCCTTTATCGGATGTATAGCATGCAAGTATCTTCTCCTATTCTGTAGGTTGTCTGTTTGCTTCGTTGGTTGTTTCCTTGGCTGTGCAGAAGCTTTTTAATTTAATCAAGTGATTTACAGATTTAGCTCAATCCCCACCAAAATACCAACGGCATTTTTCACAGATCTAGAAAAAATAATTCTAAGCTTAGTTTGGAACCAGAAAAAAGTCCAAATAACCAAAGCAACCTTAAGCAAAAGGAGCAAATCTGGAAGCATCACTTAACCAGACTTTAAGTGAAACTACAAGGCTACAGTAACCAAAACAGCATATTAATGGTACAAAAATAGAGACATAGACCAATGGAACAGAACAAAGAACCCAGATATAAAACCATACTCATACTGCCATCTGATCTTTGACAAAGTAGACAGCAATATACACTTGGGAAAAGAATACCTATTCAATAAATAGTGCTGGGAAAACTGGATAGCCAGATGTGGAAGACTGAAAGAGGATCCATATCTCTCACCACTCACAAAAATTAATTCAAGATAAATCACAGACTTAAATCTAAGACATGAAACCGTAAGAATTCTAGAAGAAAATGTTGGAAGAACTCTTGTTGATACCAGCCTAGGAGAAGAATTTATGAAGAAGACCCCAAGGGCAATCACAGCAACAACAAAAATAAATAAATGGGACTTGACAGAAGAATTATTTCAAGCTATCCATGCTCTGAAGTGCTTTTATTCCAAGAGCATTAATAGTTTATTATAAATTCTGATTTGGAAAAGCTGAGATAACATCAGTGTGGCAGAAAACATATAATTCAGTCCAAGCAGTATGAGGCCTGAAAGAAGAAGACTCTCCCAGCTAGTGTGAGCTCAAAGAGTACTGGGCATGAGGTTCTGCTGATCCGGCAACTAGTGAACATGAGAGACATTTCTCTTTAATTGAACAACATGTGTAAACATCACATAGGCTTTGACGGAACCCTTCAGACATTAGGAACAAACACTATTCCAGGCCAGCAGGTCTCTGGCCATGCTGCTCTGGTGGCCAGAGAGGGCATCTTGAGGAATAGGGAAGGGGTCCAGCAGTTCCAGGTTCTCTGCTATCTCAGGATGATACTGTAGTGTCCTGTGTCCAACTGCGTCCCCACCACTCAACTGTGAGCATCTCGAGAGCATGCACCAGGTCTTATTCATCTTGAGATCCCTTTCCCGGGCACTGGAGATTTGCATAAAATGTGGGAAATGAATAGCCACAGGGTGTGAATTCTCCCTCCCACTCTGGAAGCCTTGCACCTGGCTTGTGTGTAGAGAGTAAACTTATCCTCTTTCTTGCACTGGTTCACAGCATCACTAGGAGAAAAAATGGTCACCCAAAATAATGCCTTCCTGATCTCCGGGGATTAGTGGCCCAATGTGGAAATGCCCCTAATAAGTCAACAAATGCTTCCAGTTACTTTAGGCGTGTAAACCACTAAGAATACCAACCAAGAGGCGGGGTGAATTAAACTGCTGAACCTACTCTGAAATCCCCTGGAAAATAAATGTGCGGAAGAAAAGGGGCTTCTGGGGCAGATAAACAACAATCTTAGCTCAAGTGTCTTGAAAACTGGACCATGTGCAAGAGAACCATTCTTAGAATGCTTTTCCAAAACCCTACGGGGGATTTCCAGAAGGCCTAGCGGGAATGTGTTCACACAGACACTGGAATGAAAGAAGAGGGCAGCAAGGTGGGCTGTCTGACTTCCACCCAGCCCCAAATGGTACAAGGATGTAATGATACTGGATTGATCAACAAAACTACCCAGGTACAGGCATGGCACAAAAAAGGGCGACAGGGGACAGGGCAGTGCCCAGCTTGCTCAGCCTCAACAGAGGCCCTGCCTAGGTTCACAGGAACCCTCAGTCTTCTGAAAAACTAAAAGGACTTCAGTCACGAGCAAATCAAAACCTGAAGTGCTATAACATGTAATTTGAAAGGATCAGGTTTATGTCATATTTATGATCTTAACTTGCTACCTGCCTGCCTTCCCCTGATCCATGAAGTAACAGCAAAGAATTCATCGATCTTTAGGGCAGGCAACAACTTACATGTGTGGGTGCGGCTAACACCTGCTCTCTTTTGCACCCCAGTGCTAAAAACACAAAACATTTCTCCTTTGGACCCACCTGTGTTCTGAAGACACATAAACAACACCTACACACACTCACACACAAACACCCTCTAAAACTGTCAAATCCTTATACTTCTACCTAGGTTATGATTTAGTCCAATCATCACCCAATGGTTGAAACTACTCATTACTTGGTTACACTGAGTTGGACTTTTCACCTGGAGCACCTGCTACCAGGGGCATGACATCACGTCCATGCCCAGTTCTAATCAAGGAGGAAGTCCGTGCACACACAGCCACACAAGTGCATTTGACATTTTTGCAGTTTGGGTCATTATATTTCTGGGAACTCTTCTCCAGATTCCTCTACGTAACATCCATATTTTCTGAATTATTTTAAACATCCCACAATCAAGTACAAATGAAAAATTTTGAAGTACAAAGACCAAATGTAAACTGCTGGGGCGAGGAGAGCATTGTTTATTCCAGGGGCAGCTGGGGGTCCTCCATGGCAGAGGAGGGCAGTGGCTGGCAGTCTGGGAAGGAAAGGAGGGAGGAAGGGCGGCAGATTCTTCAGCCCCAGCAGGCCTGTCTTCCAGCCCACCAGGAGAGAGAAACACAGCTTCCGTTTTAAACTCACCCTTCTCTGGGATTTGGGGACCTGGGCTCTGGAGCCCACAGAATGAAACCTCCCCTTATCTATAAACAAAAACCGGCTTTGATGTTGGCCAGATTGCCTGTGTCTTTCCCTTTCCAACTGTGGTTTATCAACAGCAACATCTCCATTAAGCACTTAGTCAGCAACGATTATGGGGCCCAGTTCTGCACTGGGTGCCTGCTCCTGAGAATAATCAAAGAAAAAAGCATGTGGCTTGCCCACGTGGAGGCAGCATGCACTGATGGGCAGACGGTGCTGTGGGACTTGAAATTAGAATTCCTGGCTCCTGCTTACCGTGTGACACGTTTCCTAACCTGTCTAAGCCTCTCATCCTTGCTGCTGTTAGGGGATTAAATGAGATGACATGCACAAAGATTCCCAAGTGCTGTCACGCTCTTTGTTTATTTGACTTCGGAAACACTCCTGGTCTGGTCTTCCCCTCCGTGGCACAAGGGCAGAGCCCTGGCAGCCACCACGGGGACAAGCCCCTCAAAATCCCTGAACCTTCCCTGGCCTGGCGACAGAAGGGCCACGGCCTTTCCATGCAGGGTTCTCGGGCCAGGCCAGCAGGGGCTCCGGGAGGCCAAGGATTCCACAGCCCCCTCACACACTCTTATGCTAGTTCCTACACCCTGCTGTTTCAAAAGGAACAAGCTCTGTCTTCAAGAACCAGAGTGGAACCAGCACTCAGGCATAGCCCCATTGGCCCAGGACTCCATCCGCTGAGGACAGAAGCTCATACGCACTACTCTCGAGACACCCACCCTCCCAAGCATGGTCTCCGGCCTCAGCCAGATGTCTTCCTTCCACAGGGAGCACACAATGACATCCACTGTCAGTGAGGCTACTTTCCACTCCTCCCCACACGTCAGCCCTGGTGACCAGCGAGGGTGGCGGGCAGCAAGCAGAGGTAAAGAGGAACGAAAAACAGCACCCAGAACAGCCTGTTAGCATCCTACTGCGGAGAACCTGGGCGCAGTGCCAACCTCCTGTAGCACTTGCGCAGGGAGCACCTCACAACTGTGTCCGAGAAGGGTCCAGACCCAGGCTGGACCCCAGCCTCTCTGCTCCACCTTGCGCAGTAACTCAAGACACAGCATATAGGAGGAGGGGACACAGACCCCAGCTAGATCCGAACAGAACCTGGAGATCCCAGATGAACATCACCTCAGCACACCAGCCTCCAGCACCTCGCAGATGGGAAAGCAGGCTGACACGGACTGAGTACCGCTACAAGCCAAGCCTGTCGTGTCACCATCTCACTGAATCCCTACACAGCCTTGCAAGGAAAGTGCACACTGAGGTTCAGAGAACTTAAGCAGGCCACACAAAGTCCCACAGCTCTTACAGAGAGGCCTTCAGCCTCTTCATGTTTCATTTCCAGAAATGGAAAGCACAGTTCTTGGCTTTAAAATTGCACTGCTTATCAAAAAGCACCACTGTAAAAAATTACACACACACACACACACACACACACACACACATACAAGTGCGTGCACACACAGTATGGGAAATGCTATTTTCCCATGATTAAACTTGGATGCACAGCCCATATGGACTGCCAGAACGGCAGAATGTGACTCATGGTGCTCACTTCACCTCAGTAGCTTTCCCCTCCTTCCAATACTCTAATTTGGCTCGTTTGAAAGACTCTTAAAGGTGGCTCTTCAACGGCTGATTGAAAGATGGCATTTCCATAATCTCACAGGAAAAAGAAACACCCAACAACCTTCCCTGGCATCCTCCCACTTCCAACTCCTAAGCATCCCAAGTGGTGAAAGCTGCTTCCAGGGCTCCTAGGGAGCCCCCAGTTTGCCCACCTGCCTCTCCAGCTCCATCCACCTCAGTGCAGCAAATATCCTCCCCAAGGACTGGATTCCCCACCTCCCAGGTCCAGGCCAGCTCAAGCTGTCTGGCTCACCTGCTCCTCCCGGGCCATGTCTGCCCAACAGAGCCCACTGATAAAGATTCACCAGGAGAATTTGGACACCAGCTAGTCTACTCATAAATATTCACCCTGCTCAGACAGACCATATGCTTGACTCTTGGTTCAGAACGTCACGGTCCCTAACCATAGGTGTCTGCTACCACATTAGCCCTTCTTCCCAGTCTGGGCACATGCTTTCAAAAAGATATCACTGCATGGAATTCTTGCTGCATTTGACATCTCACTGAGTACAGAGATGACCATTAGGGGTGATTCTACAGCTCAGCATTCCTGAACCCAGAAGAGCACTCCGCCACCATTTTCCCAAAGGGAGCAATTCAGTGAAGACGAATGGTCGATACCCTCGGGTCCTTAATTTAGTGGATTCATGCTTACCAAGAGGGATGTGAGAAAAGCCACGGTCTTTCAGCATCTCCTATATTAAGCTTTCTCTTGATAAATTTCATAGGTTTCATATTAGATACTCTATTGGGAAAAAGACTGAATATCAGTGATACTTCAGAAATCTATTTGAAATTTTTTGTTTTCTTAAATCATGCCAATGTGAATCTGTCCCTCTACTATCCCTGTTTATTACAGATCTGTTGTCCATATTAGGCTGAGAGCTCCTGCAGGACAGGGACAAACATGTTCATCATTTTCACCTCCCCAGTGACCAGCACACAGTTAAGTGCTCCTTTAGCTGTCACCTTTTTGGGATTCTAATAATGATAATACCACGTAGGAATTAGCCATGCAAGCCATGATGTACTCTTCTAATTAACCCCTGAAGTCCTGCTTTTCACTGACACCCATCCCCAAGCATCCATCCCAGGAAGCCATCACTGAGTAAACAGTGGCAAGAGGGTCATTTCTCCTACTATCTCTTAAACCCAGGAAGCAATTTTCTCAGTCCACAACCACAAGCCAAAAGCCACAAGCTCAAAAGCCCATGTACATCATAGAGACATTTATTTCTGAGCATGGCCCTGCCCTGAGGTTAGCTCTGGCTGGGTTATAACTGCTCCCTGTGAGATGATCTATCCAGTCACAGGTATGTGTCACTATTGGCAACTAAATAGTGGCTTTGGGGCAGAGGGCTCTTTTTAGCATAGAGGCAAGAACATCAAAAAGTATAACTGGCAGAGACCTTTTCTTGCTGGTTCTTGACCTAGTTTGCAAGAAGTTGTATCTATAGCAACAGCCCAAACTTTTCCCAGACATGATAGAACTTGGACCTCCCCCGACCCCATTCCACACACACACACACACACACACACACACACACACACACAGCCTATGATAACTGAGGACCTACATCTCCATCCTGGGACGTTTGGTGGACTCCACTGTGGGTGATGTCATTCCCCTAAGACCTCCCATGGATCTATTCCACCTCACTGTTCCTCTCTGGTTCCCTGGGCCTCTGGGTTCCACCACAAACTGCCTTTCTCCAGGGACTGCAGATGCCACTCTCAGACCCCGACTCTTGCTTGGCATGAGGTGGGAGCCATGCTCGGGATCAAGGGAGGATCCCTGGCCCTATCAATGCTGATGCCCAGCCCTCATACAGGACGTGGAGGTGGCCTTGTAGGAAAAGTCCTCAGCAAATTCACAGCAGGAAGGGTCTTCGTATCAGGTTACTCTGTTCTAAGAAAAACAAAACAATAAAACTGGCTTTTAAGTAAAGGAGGGGGAAAGGGGGTTTAGTGGCTCATTTAAATAAGTCTTGTTCCAGCAGCTCCGATAGCATCATCGCCAATTGGCCTCCTGCTAGGCTCATAACTGGTTCCAACCAGTGACCAGTCCTGCCCATGTGTAGGATTCTTACGAAAGAAAACTGCTACCATGGTCATAGACTTCACGTCCTCACCCCATCCACAGGATGTCTGTGACAGTCTTCCAAAAGCTTCAGCAAAAAAAAGCTCTACTTTTCTAGAAGCCCCAGAAAGATCTCTCTGCTACCTCACTGGCTCTGATTGGGCAGGTACCATCCCTCAACCAACCACTGTGGACACAGCTGTTCAGTTCATGTCAGTCACTGTCCACCTCTGGAGGTGCAAGTGAGGTCAATGCACCCAAATCATACAATGCACTCGGGGAGGACTAGCATATGTGCTCTTGGAAAGAAAGGAAAATGAATGCTGCATGTCCTCTACATCTGCGGAGCATTTAAGTAGCCTCTGCCCATCTCCCTACAAATGACTCCTAGCCAGCCTCACAGCCTGAGAGGAAAGCAACCATCTCACCAGCCTAGGGAGAGAAGTATTAACTGCTGGCAGCCACTAGATAAGGAAGAGTCAGTGCCCAAAGGAAATTTTCTCAGGGCCAGGGAAGAGGAGACAGCTTCTTTAGAGGAACAGAACCAAGACCTCTATGGCCAATGCCATGGAAAGAACCCCCCATGGGAAACCTCCCTCCCCCATGGTGATATCATCTCCTGTGCTCGTCAGCATGAAGAACCTAGTGCCAGGCACCAGCCCATTGCTGGGGACTCTGCCAGACCCAGGGGTAGAGCATAGCCCCCAGTCACAGCAGAAAGCCCAGAACCTACAAGTCACCAGAAATCCCAAGAGGGGGTAAGTGGAGAGGAGGAAAATGTGGCTCAGCTAGAGATGGGAAGACAAAATTTCTCAGCTCTCCTGTCGGCAAGGAGCCCAGAGTTCTCCCACTATACCCCTAGTTTGAGAAAATGGGAAAATATCTCCAAGTACAATCTGGCCATTTTCCCAGGCTTAGAACCCCACAGAGAAAATGCTCCAGTGTCCATATGTTTGATCCTAAATTCCCAAACTCATGCATGTCTTAAACAGCTCTCACCTGTTACTAATTACTTAGGATTGGAAAGAGAGTTTTCCTTATTTCTTCCTCCTCGCACCCCCCAACCCCCACCATGTGGTCCAGAGAGGACTCCTTCTTAACCTTGTCAGGTGGAGGGCTCGGTGCATACGAGGTAAAGCCCGGTTCCTCCAGCTGGAGCTGGGGCCGAGGGTTTCATTCACCTGTGTACAGAAGCCTCCAGGGATGTCAGCTGCTGCCCAGCCAGCCGCCAGTGGTGGAGCACAGGAAGCTGGATTTTGGCAGCCCCTCTCAGTTTTGAGCGGCAGCGTGGTCATGTCATGCCTGCCACAAAGAAGGGCAGTACCATGGAGGTGAGGAAAGGGTGGGCCGCGCACCCTGGCTGTGTCTCAGGCTGCCGAGTGGGGTGGGAGTGGGGAAAGTTCCTATGGCTAAATCAGGAAATATGATTTTGGAAGACCTGGGGGCGTGCACACAGGGACAGCAACCATAGAGGTGACATCCCTCCAGCTGGCACTTCTTGAATGCCTGTGAGAGATTCAAGGCCAGGTTCAGAAATGGGGGCCAGCGGTGTATGGAACACAGCACCTTACCCTTAATATGCTCACAGTCAGTGGGAACAGCAGTGGGTCTGACTCCCGCAGATTCAATGTGCCTCCATGCAGAGTGCAAGCGAAGGCTCTACCACCGTGTAGAGGGGACAGGAAAGAGTTCACTAGGAGAAAGAACCAGGAAACCGAAGACCTACAATCCTAAGTACCCTGACCTATTGTGAGAGGCCCCAGCATGGAGGGCCCGGCCCTCTGATGGCCTCAGGGTCTACAGACTCGTTCAGGCTTGCAGGTTTAACAACCACACTCATCGCAAAGGAAAACCAGTGCTTGTGCCATATTCAGTAAGGACATTTTTGGTTTCTACTTTGGGATGGACTTCGTTCCTTTTCTCCATAAAGGTTCAGAATTAAAATTTCCGGGTCAAAATAGGACGTCACTGCCCCCTTCGCCCCCTCCCAGCCACCATGACTACATCTGTTAGGGTTATGCAGCCTCTCAGCTGCATTCTCACATCCTAATAGCCAACTTATTAATACTACGTGGGAGCTACTCTCTCCCCGCTTACAGAAAACTGAAAATCAGAGGATAATTTTTTTAACACCAAGAATGAGAAAAGAAAACATAGTTGACAATTAAAGTATGTTTATGGGGATGAGTAAGGGCAGCAACGTTGAAAATGTGCCTGTTCAAGAAATTCTGTGAGTCACACTTGTTGCTTTCTCCCCACTGTCTCGAAGACAGGCTTGGTAACTAGTGAAACCATCCACTTCTCCTCAAGTAAGAGTGGGGTGTGGGGGACTCTGGCACCCTCCCGG
Organism: Varecia variegata; assembly: GCA_028533085.1. NCBI lineage: Eukaryota > Metazoa > Chordata > Mammalia > Primates > Lemuridae > Varecia > Varecia variegata. Next base: position 145,588,617 of record CM052438.1, on the reverse strand, counting down.
CCATTGCTAGGTACTTCATTTCATTCTCAGAGCACCTCTGCACAGTGGGCACTATTGTCTCCCTTCTTACAAAGGAAAAATCCAAAGGCTTAAGGAAGAGGAAGGCACAGGGGAGGTGTTTTCACTCTGGGCTGCTAGAAACCAACTCAGTAGAAGCTAGTCCAGAAAAGGTCAGACTCTCACGTCATGGTAGTCCATTTGGGCCCCAACTGGAGAAGGCTCCAGGGTAGACTGAGGACACAGGAATGGTGCCCAGTGGAAAGTCTGATACCCCATTCTCCATCCAACCCCAAGTTAACTCTAGGCACTATTTTAGGAGCCTGCTATGACTTCTAATTTCCCTGTCTATATTTGAGGCCAGCATTTGATTATTCCTGAGGGAGACTATTTAAACATAAATCACTAAAAATAATGATAGCCATAAGTTACTTGAGAAGTGGAATGAATAGTGTATTTAGAAATAAAAATAATTTTCCTTCTCATCCTTTCCCCATATTTTCTGAGGCTGTGTGCTGCATTCATTTATAAAAAGAAATTTCTAGTTTTTCCTTCATCCTCTTATGTTTTATACTCAAAGAGGAAAAAACGTATCCTTCAAAACCACTTTGTGGACAAGCAATACATCACGTCTAGGACTCTGGCTATTTAGAACTCTTCGCAGATGGGTGAGGACCACAATCTGCTGTCTAGGACGGAAGGTGGGGACACAGCAGCCACAGGACCCAGTACAGCTCTCAGCACCTGTACAGGACTGGTCACGGCCAAGGCCTTCAAAGCACTACCCACTTCAACTTAACAGGTAAACTCCAGGAGAAGGTCCATCATCCACAGTGGAATTTTCCTTGCAGCCTTTTGGAGTTTACATAGGTTCACAGAGAGGTTCTTTCATAACAAAATATTATCTTTATATAAACCCTTAGGCCTTCCTTACACCAGTGAGCTAATGATGATTAACAGTTTGTATGTATTGAATGTTTACTATGTGCTAAGCCTGTACTTTTTAAATCCTTACACCCACCTTTTAACATAGGTACCCATTTTACAGATGAGAAAACTAAAACTTGGAGACAATTTAAGTAACTTGCTCAAGGTCACACAGATAACCAAGAAGTAGCAGAGCCAAGAACAAGAAGCAGGACTGTGATTTCAGAACCCACCTATCCACACTAAACCATTATACTACACTGCCTCCTACCCTATGTTACACAAAAAGACATTTTAAGGTATTCTATGGAGAATTAGTTTCCAAAAAGACTGTACTTCCAGCAAAGAAAACACTAAAGGTTGACCAGTTGTATTTCCCCTGGAAACCTCTAGAAACACAAATCATCATACTCTGCTCAACTCAATTATGCACACAAATGTTACTGCTTCCAAATACCTTTGCAAAAAAGGAGAATTTTCATATTTCGGGATTTTATTGTGAAAACTAGCAAACATTTCTGTCTATGCTGTTATGCTCAGTATTTTCACATCTTTTTAAAAAAACAACCTGCAATGCAATTTGCTTCCCCAGAAAAGTGTATTACATTTTATTCTTATTGCAATCCACTTATTACAAGTTATATTTTGTAATTTTCACCCCAAAACAGCCTTAGGATTCTGCCTATGGGAGCCAAACCTACCAATTGGTTTGATCGTTCACCACATCCTCCAATTCTTATAGCCAATTTCACAGCTGCAGGGATTTTATAGTGCATGTCCTCATGTCTACAAACTAAAGATATGAGAGAATTCAAACCTGACCTCACAATGATCACCTATTTTTTACTCAACTCTCAGACTGCTATGATATTTAGATCATTTACAAGGTTAAATGGCAAAAGTTATTTAGGCCAACCCAGCTACTTGGTTTAAACTATTCAGTTTCAAGCTCTCAGAAAGCCTGAAAGGCAGTTGGAAGTTGGTTATGTTTTTACCCATATTCTGTAGAGTCCTTAGACATGGGCCCAGACTTCGAAGGGCTCTGCTCTGGTCTGGACATCCCCCTCCTCTCGGGGTAAAGAGTCCTGGAGGTGTCAAGGGAACATCCTCCCAAGGCCCCTCCGTGCCTCCTTCTAGACCATGGACCAAGCACCGTAAGATTCCAAAATTCCTAGCCCAAGAACCTTTTCCACGTCCAAGGCCTGCACAAGCCACTTCCCTGAGTCTATTCTCAAAAGGGCAGCTTGTGTCACTGGTAAGTGTAACCTTTGATGCAAGGAGTGGCCCCGGGGCAGCTGTTAGGGGAAGTGGGGAGTGAAGGAAGGTTTGCTCATGTACGTGCACATGTTAGAAGATGCAGCCACGGGTAGGAAGAGAAGAGGGTAGTCCCCTAAATTTGAACCTGGGCTCCAAGTTATTATAAAGGTATTATTTGTTAAAGTAGGAGGTTAGAAAATTTTTATTTAACAGTTTATTGCCTTGAATTATACTACAACTTTCAAATATTTCAACATATAGTATATGAGCTTTCATTTTTTTCTCTTGCCTCAGGTTCCGTAAATATCAGGGGCAGGTCTGATCGTGTCCAAACACAAAAGTGCTCCCATTGTAAATGGACTGATGAGAAGTTCGCACAGACCCTCAAAATTTATAAGCCAGCCTGCCATTAAAAAACACTCAGCAAAATTCCTAGTGAAAAAAATAAAAGAAACTTCATAAAATCACCTAATCAGTCTAGAAAAGCAACAAATGGAGCTGTAAAACTAACTTGATTTAAATAGATCAATTCTTTGGAAGGTACAAGGTGTATCAATCAATGCTTCAACAAGTTTTTGTACCTACTAATCATTATCTAATCACATGATACATGATTCTGTAGACTGAGACTCAATTTCTAAAACTCCATGGGTTGCCTGAAAAAGATGATGTCTAACAATCAAAAGGCAAAAAGATCACTATTATGTCTATCACTCATGTACCATCTTTGGGATCGAGCATTTTGCAAATAAAAAGGAGGACAAACTCAATATGGGCAGACCTAAGACCCTAATTTTCATGGTTCTACATGAGACAGTCTTTATAATAATTGTAATGCTTCTACAATGGCTAGGATATGTTTCCTGATCTTTATTTCTAGATTCAAAAAGGAATTAGACACTGACAATATATAATTATGACATACCAACCACAGTGAATTGGACCTGTGCTGTGATTCTAAAGAAAAAGACTTCCTGTGGTTAAAATTGCCCATCTCATAAGCTACAGTTACAAATGTTCTCACATCTCTAAATTGATCATATTCAAAATTGATCATACCCCCAAAAGAGATAAATAAATAAAATAAAGTAAGTATGTTAATTGTGATACATTTATTCCTTCATCACTAGCATTTGTCTCCAAGGTAGATGACATGTCTTGTCTGTGATACAGTTTTTATGACTGGAAATTTTAAAGGAGATTCATTATGAGTGTTCGATCTTCACAGCAAACCACCAATGGTCCTCTGTCCCCTATTTTAACACTTCTCACTGTAACCTAGCCTACCTTTGCAGTGCTAGAAAAAAATATCCTTTTCTAATTGAGCCAAAATGTGACTGCCTTTTAAGATGCTTCCATCATATCTAGGGACTACAGGACAAATTTGCTTTTTCTTGACCTAGGAGCATCTTTCACACATTTAAAAAATAATTCTTGGGTCTCTGCAGCATCTGTTCTAAGTTGGGACAAACACCCCACAATCCTTTCAATGATTTTGTGTGACACGTGGTTTCTTCTCTTTATTATCTGGGTTGTTGCTCTGAAGAAGCTCCACAATTTCTACGTTCTCTTTAAAGGGGGCTTTCTTTTGTCCACTTTTGTTATCTCCAACACACAGAAAGGCATAGAAGGGAGGGGGGGAGGGAGAGAGGGGAGGAGAACAGAACACCCAACTCCAAGTGTGTTCTAACAAGGTGAGCTTCCTCCTCTCCTCTATCTACAGCCCGAGATGACATGCGCTTATGCAGAAGCCACGTTTATAAACTGTGATCCCACTGCCAACAAAAATCACACAGTACTGATCTCCCACGACAGCACCTGCTCATCACCCTTAGGTATCAAACGCTTGCAGTTCAGACCACAGTCCTTGCATTCAGCCCATAGACTATGCTTCTATTTTTGACAAAGTAGGTAAGATTAAAAATCATATCAAATGCCTTGTTTAGGCATTGTATCGACTGCAGTTTTCTGCTTACTGAGCTTTTCAAAGAAAGAAAAGAAGCTAGTCTGAGGTGAAAATTTTTTTTAAATAATTGATTTAAAAAAAGAGAAAGAGAGATAAGAGTCTCACTCTGCCATCCAGGCTGGAGTGAGGTGGCGCAATCATAGCTTACTGCAGCCTCGAACTACTAGGCTCAAGCGATCCTCTTGCCTTGGCCTCCCAAGTAGCTGGGACTACAGGTGTGTGCCACAGCACTCAGCTATGGGGTGACCTATTCTTAGTGAATGCAGGCTAGGTCCAAGTAATCACCACTAGGGCAAAGCTACACTTTTTTGCTCACATTTCAGGGAGTTAAATGCTCAAGAATGGTCTGCTGAATGCATTCAAAGCCATTTATTGCAAGCTTAGAAAGCACTTTCCCCCATAGAAGTTTCTTAAAAAGGTTTGAAGTTTCTTAAAAAGGATGGAAACATCATAAGGCATGGTCTTTCCAAACTAATACTTTGAAGAGAGTGACATTTATTTAGGTATATAAGCTCTAGTGCACATGCCTAAAAATTAAACTCTACTATGCATCACTGAACCCGAGAAAAGCTCACAAAATAGCTGGGCTTCATGATTTTCCAAGACATATGGAGGGATCTGATTACACATGTACACCATCAAATTCTGACCAGTCCTCAGGGCAAAAGTCTCCCAGAGTCCTACAGTTTGCGATACGCACCTCCTGAACACCACCACCAAATCCACGATGCTGTGACTTCAGGGCAAGAGTTTGTATCTTGTAAACCAACAGAGACTGGAATTCCACAACCTTGGGTAGGCAACGACTCCTTAGATCCCTGCTCTGCTGTCTTTAAAATACTTATAATTTTCACAGGGTTGCTGTGAGCAGTACAGGAGACCCCACTTTGTGCAAGACCAGCTCACTGACTAAGACGTGGTAGGCACTCAGGAAGTATCATCTTCTTTCCCTCCTGTCTCCCATCTTCCCTTCACAGATGTGAGACAAAGCTCCTAAAAGTCCCAGCTCAGTGGGCCACACAGTGGGCACTCCATCAACAAAAGCCGTGAAAATTACCATCATCTTTGTTTCAGGGCTTATGGAAAAGCCATAGCTCCCCTTCCCATTCTACCAACAAGCCACCTGAAGGTACCTGTTCCTCACACACGATCAACCTAACACCATCTAAGCCACAGGTAAGAAAGAGAAGCCCTTCCTCATTAGGACTAGACACAAAGCCGCTCTGACTAACTCACACTCACACTCCTAATCCTTCACCCAAGGGCCTTCAGAAATGCCAAGACCCTCGGGGAAGTGAAATTTCCTCGAATGTACAGCAGCTGAGAACACCCAGGCTTTTGGGATGACTAATAATGGAAACGTACTTATAAACAGGGAATATCACTGAGAGCTTAGAAAGCCTCTCAGCGAAAGGAGGAAAAAGATCCTCACAATTCAGGGCCTGGCGGAGAAAATGGCAGTTTTCTGGCAAATAAAAAAAGAAATATATAGGTGAAAATGTTAGGCATGTGGAACTTTTGTTTTCACAGAATCCAGGGCCCAGGTCCGTCCTGGTAGGGAGAAGACTCCTCGGCCTCTGGCTACCATGGTGTTTTTTCTGTCTTGACAATTCACTTCCCCGACAGGCACGCCGCCAACTCAAATGAGACTCAGAGCAGTGAAAAGCCCTTCAGGTAAACAGTGTGATAAGCTAAACTGAAAAACTAGACAATGTTTTTGGACTATGAGGGAGTTGCTATGGAGACAGTTGCTAATTAACTGCTTTCAACCAGGAGAACAAAGGGCCCGGGGCAGGCAGGCCTCGGTATCTCAGAGTGAACAATGCTTCAAGCCTTGTGCAATCGGCACATCGCTCATATCTGGAATACCTGAGATCCGGCTGGATTTGCTACACGCCTGAAGAAATGACAAAAGTGCATTTTCTTCATCTTGACCTGGATTAATAGCACCTGGCCACCGGTACCTCTCCGGGAAGCCAGCAGCACAGGGGAATGCAGATTCACGGGAACCCCTTCACCACCTCCCACCAGCCAGGCACTTTCCTAAATAACATCTGCACCCCTGTCTAGAGACAGAATTGAACTGTTTGAATGAAGAGCCGAGGGGAGAAACACGTAATTGTTTTAAGTGATATATTTTACCTTACACACTTTACTAAAGAAAACAAAATAAAAACCCATAAATTCAAAGGAAATAGATGTATCTCCCTTTCTTCAGATTTCATCTTCCTCATGTAGAAAAGTGACTATTCCTCAAAAAGCAAAACCCAGTCATTCCATATATCTAAGCCCCACACATTGTGCGCTCAATAAATAATAATAAAAAACTTAACTGCAATCTGACTTATCCCTGATGAATTTTCTCCTCCGACACCACCCCGCGCTGACCTGGCTGGGCCAAACGTGGTCTCATCTTGGGAGGTTAAGTCGGTGCCCTGAGACTGAAATGCTCTGAAGGGTTGACCTTTGAGCTGCAGCCATTTAAAACCAAAAGATCTATATTCCCTTCACAAATATTTAAACTCAAGCATGAAATGTGAACAGGCTCAGCATAACCACCTCGAGTGACCGAAGAGTCTTGTGAGGACGCTGTCTTACTTCATAGTGACCCCAGAGTGCTTATTTCAGCTCTCAGCCTAATTTCAGGCTACACTAAATATATCTACATTAAGTAAATGTCAAACTCAACCAAGCTCTTGTACGACACATTCTGCCTCCGCAGAACAAAAATCAAATGTTTTTTTTCTTACTCGTAAGAATCACCGATCAATGCAGCCTGTGAGCAACCCACTCTCATTATCTGAGGCAGACTCTGGATGGAGCATGCTATGACTCTGAATGAAATACAACAATATGATTCTTGGTGTGACTCCGTGGTGACAATGCACCTAAACATCTTCAGGAGAGTCCAGTGATCTTCCAGCATCACGGAAATCCATCTAAGAGCACAGGCTTTGGGAGCCACAGGCCCGGGTTCAAACCGAGACTCGAGCTCAGTATTGCACTAGGTGTACTGAGCTTTAGATTTCACATCTGCAAAATAAGGATACTGATACTTATTTCACAGTTACTGTGAATTAGTGCTCACTGCAGCCTACAGTAACTACTCAAGAGATTGTAGCTATGAATTAAAGCCTCCATTCACTTACTATTTTTCTTTAAAATGGGGTAAAACTGCAGGAGGTTCTAGTTTCTGTTCATGAAAAGAGAAAAGGACATTTTTGGTCTGAGCTGTGACTCTCTCCAATCCACCTGGCACCCTCCTCTCTCCACAATGGCCAGTCCACACCAACCACCACGTAGAACTGAGCAGCTTTCACGTTGGTGAAAATTGCAGGGTTTAGGCCTGATTTTTAAATCTAGCCCCAACTTCTGAGATAAATTCAGTCCTTTCTTGTGAAACTAAGGAGTTAAATTCTTGCTTTGCAGATGGCAGCTTTAATAAGCCTTTCAGCCCCTCCCTGCCTGGGTTAAATTTCATCAGCCATTGCCCAGGGGCATCTCACCTCTTCTCATTTCAATCTCTCTTCCCTCTGCTCCTCCTTCCAGGCTGTGCTTCCAGCAATCCCCATCCAGCTCTTCATCCATCCATCCAGGCATTCAACAGAATTTACCAGCCACCAATTTTGTGCCAGGCACAGTGCTGCTATTGAGAACACAAAGGTGCACACCACTGCATTCACAAGGGGTACTCAGGCCACTGTGCGAGATAAAGTCGTGGACATGAGACACTTATAAATCTATGAGATTAGCCCTGTACTAGGAAAAGCACATTATGTTTGAGGGCAGAGATAGGGGCACCGAGATATGAGAGGCCTCACCACAGTATTCCCAGGGTAGGGCCAACTCCCACCCCAGGGAAGAAAACCATGGTTCCTGAGGTTCTTTTTCCTTTTGGTGTCACCACTCACTTTCATCACATTCCCTACTGTCCCCTTCTAGGAGGAGGAAGGCAGACCTGGAATCAGCACCTTAGGGAGCACTCCCATGGGATGTAACTGTGTATTCCCCCGCAGGTGTACTTGGCTTATCAGCTCAGCTCCCTGGGCCTGTCTCTAGCACAGCAGGAACCATAACAGTGTTTCCTGTCAGCCTCCTAACTGGTATGAGAACTATCCAGGAGCAGAAGTCTTGTTTGACTTGTATTTCTATCTGGAGCACCTACCGCAGCACACAGCTGTTCAATAAAAGCTTGCTGCACTGAACTCAACTGAGGTGCAGAGTTTTTGGGTGATTTACGCAAGATCACAAAGCTAAGAGGTCAAACTGGATCGGAACCCAGAGCTCTGACTCAGTCGTTCTCCTGCACGGGGTGACTGCAGATCTTTCCGGGAGGAGGCTACTGAGCTCTGGCGGTGCAGGAGGTGGTCGCCTTCAGACATGGTGTACCTACCTAGCAGATGGGCCCTCCAGCTTCAGATCTCTCCTCAAAACCTTCTCTCGCTCAACTTTGTAAGCCTGTGCAGCTAAAACTGAGAACAGTCGCTTAGTGGAAACTCTATTTAATTATTACCATTATGCCCTTATCCCCCTGGGGCTCCTGAGTCCAAAGATACTAAGAAAAACCCGCAAAATTTTTACTCTTTCGTTATCAAAGAAAAATAGAAAAAAAAAAAACCTCCATGTGGCATCTGACAGTCTCTCTTTCAAAAAGATTGCATTCTCAATGCCCCTACTTTCACCTTCTACAATACAGGGTTGGGACATAGGTTAAAAAAAATCATTTTGATCCAGGTTAGGAAAACAAAGAACTTCAAGGAAAACAAATAGAGACCATGGGACTTCCCAAGTTACAAGGAGCGTAACAACTTGGAAAAGCAAAGGATTAAGAGGAGTTGGGTTCAAATTCCAACGCACTAATCACATTAAGGATACAGTTCAGTCTCTTAACCTCTCTAAGCCACTTACTTCATTCGTTAAATGGAAATAAATAATAACTCTTCTTACCAGGGTTGCTGGACTAAGGGAGATAATATCTGAAAAAGCAATTATAAACTGTAAAGCACCGTAGGAGATTTCTTTTAGTAGGTGTTAAAACGCGGGAGCACGCGCACACACACCCCCATCTGTTGCCATTCTTAGAGGGAAATACAAGTACAGTCATGACCATAAAAAGAAATCAGAAGGATTTATGGGGACAAAAGCCATAGAATTAGACATCTAATTGGGAATAATGGACATCTAGTTACCTGTATGATCACTGGAGGCCAAAAAATATGAAAAAGAGTAATTATTAAGATTCTTTAAAAAAAAAATTGCCTGGAACCAGATGTGTGACTTTAACAAGCCCCTTAACCACTCTGTGTCCAGATTCCTTACCTGTGAAATGGGGAGAGTACAGCACCCACTTCTCAGAGCTGTTGTGAAATTTAAATGAGTTAATGTTTGTAAAACACTGAGATCAATGCCTGGCCTTTTTCTAATTTGATAGGTAAGTAAATAAACAAATAGAAGTTAAATATGTATCATATGTATCACTTTTCTAAATCTATTCAACATTTTGATGGGCCCATAGATGAGGGGAGCCTAGTAGGACACCTCAAATTTCACCTGAGTGAACAGATACCAAAGGTTCCAACCTTTCTATTTTAACAGGGCACCAGCAAGCAGAAGGCCAGATTTTTTTTTCAAGGGTTGGGGGAGGGAGGTCTGGGAAGGAGGAGAAACAAGGCAAACCAAACTCATGGACTGAGCCTAGAATGGCACTCTTACCTCGTAAGTGGGAGGGCGCTGCCTACACAGGCAACATCAATCACCACCTCCACAGAAATTCATGTTCCTTTTACAGAAACAGGGCATTTGGGGTTTTACAGCGTTTGTACCAAAGAAGGAGAGACCAGTGCTGACCTGGTGCCAAACTCAACTGTAAATACAAGGTGTTTTTTTCATTGGTAATTACAGATGAGAACTTTACTTCTGGCATACATATCATAAGGCATTCTTGTTCTACACATTTAAATAAGCATACCCACCAAAGGTCCCAATTTCCTTCACATGTTTATTTGACCACAGGCACTGAGTTCCTACTATGTGCAGAGCAGTGCCTTGCAGTGGGTGAAAAAAACAGAAATGAAGTTCAAGACCTTGATGAAGACAGTTAAACACCCATTGATTGAGATCTGCCTTTAGGGAGCTTCTGATCTAGCGGAGGAAACAACTCCGGCACATTATACATTAAAAATCAACATAAGTGAAATCACAACAGAGTTAATGAGAAGATGCTAGACAGTATAAGTACTCTTAGAGTCAAAAGGAAAGAGGGAGAAATCAAGGCAGGCTGGAGTGGTCAGGAAAGACCTGGTGGAGGTAGAACTGGAATCAGGAGTCACCCAAAGCATGGTCACCATCCCACTTCAAGTCTGTCTCTGTGAAGGATTCAAAGCTAAGCTGTCACCATCCAGAATACCAGCGCCTCCCCTCACCAAAGCAAAACCTACAGCAGGAAATACACCTGTAGGTGTTAAGGGCTGCTCACATTGTATCCTTAAGACTTCCAATAACTCTTTCATGGTTATTGATGTACCAAGAACGACTAAACATCGTAAGTGCCCATGTAATCCTCTACCCTGCAACTTTTCCTCCTACCCCAAAGGAATACAATGGCTTCTCTATAAATGACCCATTTCAGTGAGACCAACAACGCTGATTTCCTATGGGTTTTTCTTTTAAATTTAATTTAACACAGCCCTGAGTGCCTGCTATGTGCTATGTCTACAACACCCCAAGCTCTGGGGCTCTGTAAATATGTTGCTTCTCCTCACTTAGTATCTGTAAGAGGTAGAGTCCGAAAAGCAATGCAGTGTGATCTCCTTTGCACTGACATCCTGCCTTCTCTGACGTAAACTTCCCCTCAGTTTCTGAGCTTTTGTGGAAATAAAAAGAAGAGCCTGTGCAGACAGGATTCTCAATCTTGGAATGGAATAGTCTGGACACTCCACCAGAAACGAGCACTCCAGACCTCCAGTGGTTCTCAGCTAGCACAGTGAACCAGAATGGCCTGGGCAGCTTTTAAAAAACACAAATGCCCACCGCCTCAGCAGAGATCTGATTCAACCAGCATGGGGTCAGGCTGTCGTCACTGGGTTTTGTTTTTGTTTTGTTTTTTGCTAAGCTTCTTAAGCAAATCTAATATGCAATCAGGACTAAGAAGCAACATATTACTGAGTCAGGTGCTTCATCAACTTGAGGGTGCATGTAAATCACCTGGGGGTCTTGTTAAACGTAGATTTTAATTCAGTAAGTCTGTGGTGGGGCCTGAGAATCTGCATTTCCAAAAGGGCTCCCAGGTGATGCCGATGCTGCCGGTTGGTTCATGGACCTCAGGTGGAGGAGCAAGCTCTACAGCCTGGGCCTCAATACGTCTCATGAGCTCTCCAGGTGGCTCTGACACCAAAGGTTAGTGGAAAGAGAACTGGCTTTGGAGTCAGACCAACCTGGGTTATAATCCTGACCCCAACTCTCCCAACTGTGACCGTGCCAAATTACTGATCCTCTTTATACCTGCATCCTGGTATACAAGCATGAGTATTATGGGTTGTGTCCCCAAAAAGACATATGGAAGTCCTAATCTGCACTACCTCAGAATTTAACCGTATTTGGAAACAGAGTCATTGCAGATGTAATCAGTCAAAGTCACACTGGAGTAGGGTGAGCCCTTAATCCAACACAACAGTTGTCCTTACAAGAAGATGGCACACTAGGAGAGAACGGCATGAGACGACACAGGCAGAGACTGGAGTTACGCAGCTGCAAAACAAGGAAAGCCAAGGACCAATGGCGACAGCAAGAGCCTTTAGGAGAAAGGCATGGAACGGATCCTCCCCTAATGCCTTGAGATAACTTGGCCCTATCAACACCTTGATCTCAGACTTCTCGTCTCCAGAACTGTGGGAAAATACATGTCTGTTGCTTTAAGGCACTCAGCTTGTGCTACTGTGTTACGGCAGCCCTAGGAAACTGATACAATTAGGCGCTAACATCGCCCTTGCTGAACTACTGTGAGACGGAATCGCGCAAAAGTGCCCGCCCTGCAGCTCAGGGCAGGACGAATTCCCTTCCCTTGTCAAGTCCTGTGCCAGGCAGTGAGTATCCCCCCTGAAGGGGAAGAAACTGCTCAGAGACATGACCAGGCACCTGGCCGCTTGGAGGGCATCTGCAGGCTGCAGCCACAGCAGCTGGGCCCATTATGTGTATGCACACCCGCTGGGGCACCCCTGCTGGGTCACAGGAGCATCTCTGCTCTGTCATGAGTGGGAACAATTACAGCCCACCTCGCCCTGAGGCTCATTCTGGCCCAGTAGGTTCTGACAGGCAGGCCTCCACTGGGCTGAAGGATGGACGTCATAACTCAGGGGCCCTCCTGGAGAGGAATAATCAGCACCACTATTTTGGCCCTGACCCTACCCTAGAGAGGGCCTGTCACAAGTCCCTCTTGTGGGGAGGGGAAAGGGAGGGAAGAAAAGTACTTTAATTGCTCAAAATAGGCAACTGGTTAAATCTATTCATCAATTTTAAAAAATAACTGCATAGATTTTCAATGATGTGCAAAAACCTTTCTTTCTTTTTTTTTTTTTTTTGAGACAAGGTCTTGATATGTTGCCCAGGCTAGAGTGCAGTGGCTATTCATAGGCACAATCATAGGGAACTGCAGCCTTGAACCCTGGGCTCAAGCCATCCTTCCATCTCAGCCTCCCAAGTAGCTGGGACTACAGGTGCATACCACCATGCCCAGCTGACATGCAAAAATCTAAGCTATGATCCCAATGTTCAATTATGTAAAAGATTAAGGTATACAGACACACAAAAAAATGAAACATATAACAAAGTATTAAGTTAATTTTCAGAGAATGAGATTTTGGGGGAGGCTCGGGGAGACAGGGTCTCACTCTGTGGTCTGCGTGAGAATGCAGTGGCATCATCATAGCTTACTACAGCCTCTAATTCCTGGGCTGAAGCATTCCTCCTGCCTTAACCCCTCCAGAGTAGCTGGGATTACAGATGCATGCCACCATGCCTGTTTTTTTTTTTTTTTTGGGGGGGGGGGGTAGAGTCAGGGTCTCACTATGTTGCTCAGGCTGGTCTTAAGCAATCCCTGCCTCAGCCTCCCAAAGTGCTAGGATTATAGGTGTGAGCTACTGCGCCCGGCCAAATGATGAGAATTTGATTTATTTTTATGCTTTTCATTTTTTTCTAATTCTATAATCAGAAGAAAAACAATAAATGAGTGTGCATTTTAGATAATCCCAATGACAATTTTCCCCACAAGAGAATTATTTATATGTAAGATAATGAAACTAACATTTACCAAGCATCTGCCATGATCCTGGGATTATACTGGATGCTTTACTATATACCTCATTTAATTGTCGCAGCAACTATACAGGTGTCTGGCCTAATTGTCCCTACTTTAAAGCTGAAGAGAAGTTGGGGAAGGGGCACAGAGATGTTCATCCAAAAGTTAGGCAGTGCATACCCAGACCTAGTGTTCTAAAACAAGGACTTCTAGTAGGACAACGCAGTAGGGTCCTGAGGACATTTAAGTGTCCGTGACCATCACAAAGACATGAATAAACATGCTTATATCAAAGAAGGCAAACTAAAGAGAACAGTAACAGGATTTCAGACTTGCCTATATTTTTATATCTAGCTCAAAATTTTCTTCATAGTACTATATGATACTTTTTACATTTCTCTCCTTACTTTCCTTTTCTTCTTACTCTTATCTTTCCCCCTCCCCCCAAACATTTGAGGGGTCAATGACATCTGCCTGGAGAACAAATAGCCCAGAGCAGAGAGGCACTATTTATCTAACAAACAGAGCTTGAGGGAAATCGCCCTCAAAAACAGTCACTCACTTTTGTTCGTAGTCACCAAACAACTTTCTAATCGGGAAAGTGATCTCTAAGTGTCCCCAGGTACCTCAAGGAGTGCCCCAAGCACATGCCCAATGTCCATCACCCTGCAGCCTGAACTGCAGGGGTGCCACCCTAGAGGCACTTCTAAGTGCCCACCTATCCTTAATTTCAGGCAAGATGAGAGCCCATGTCTGGCGCATTTGTTCCTTTGGTATTCTTATTCCTAGATCTGTTGAGTTTGTATAATCATATGCTATGGTGCATTTAGATGCATTGGTTTAAATTGTTTTGCATACAATAAGCATTTCACCTAAGTTCTATTATACAAATACATTGGGCTGCTTCCCTGGGCTTTTTATTGCCTTCCTATGGCCATCTACCTTTTTTTTTTTTTTTTTTTTTGAGACAGAGTCTCACTCTGTTGCCTGGGCTAGAGTGCCGTGGCGTCAGCCTAGCTCACAGCAACCTCAAACTCCTGGGCTCAAGCAATCCTTCTGCCTCAGCCTCCCGAGTAGCTGGGACTACAGGCATGTGCCACCATGCCCGGCTAATTTTTTCTATATGTTTTTAGTTGTCCAGCTATTTTCTATATTCTTTCTATTTTTAGTAGAGACGGAGTCTCGCTCTTGCTCAGGCTGGTCTCGAACTCCTGACCTCGAGCAATCCTCCCGCCTCGGCCTCCCAGAGTGGTAGGATTGCAGGCGTGAGCCACCGTGCCCGGCCAAGGCCCTGTCCTTGAAGCTGATACTCACTGACTCCTAAACTTTGTAGAAACATCTAAGATGCCACCACACACACACACACAATCAGGCCTGCTGATCAGGTATCTTAGTCACAGAAACATCTATAAGCAGAACCTGCCTACCCCTGAAACTGACAAGGCCCATATCAGTGCCTTCCAGAGATATCCCAGTACTGCCAGAATCATCCATCAGATGAGGAACTCATCTCCAAAAGCCTGAAGTGCTGAGCGAAACTTGCATCATAACGAGAATGGGTCCTCCCATGCTGATTACAAGGAATGCAGGAGATCACAAACTGGGAGATACCAGTCGATAAGGGTTTCTGCAGAAACCTTACAAGAGACTCTCTGGATTTGTGTTCTTAAAACACAAACTGTTCTCTGCAATTTATAAATGCAGAGGCCAAAAGCTTGGCATTTCCCACAAATGAATCCCACATGGTAAGACCAATAGGAGAGCAGCTATCCCTGGAAAATCTCTACAGGGCATCCCAGTTCGTAACAGAGCCAGGGTGCTCAGATGCAGCCTTATAAAAACACTGCGACAATGAATATGTGCACTTAAGTCTTTGTGTGGACCTATGTTTTCCTTTCTCTTGAGTAGATAGATACCTAGAAGAGGAATGGTTCTATATTTAACATTTTAAGGAACTGCCAGACCGTTTTCCAAAGAGGCTGCACCATTTTACATTCCCACTGGCAACATATAAGGGTTCCAATTTTTCCCCACCCTCACCAACACTTGTTATCGTCTGTCTTTTTGACTATAGTTATCCCAGAGGGTATGCAGTGGTATCTCACTGTGGTTTTAATTTGCGTTTTCCTAACCGCTAAAGATGCTGAGTATCTTTTCATGTGCTTTTTGGCTATTGAAATACCTTCTTTGGGGAGATATCTATTTAGATTAATTGGCAAAGTAGTAAAAGTTTCAATCAGTAAATAAAGATACACAAATGGACTTCTTTTTAAGTCCTGACTTGTCTGAGATTCTTTGATACTGTGGATATGGAAGGAGAAAAAGCTGGGGGAGACACAAGGGTCCCTTCATCTTATTCCTACTGCCACAGTTTAACAGAATTACATAAATTGTCTCTCCTCCTCAGCGCAACTTAGGGATGAGGCCACTGTCATTCTTCATTTTACAAATTTAAGCTATCATTGGTGGAGGGGGTACAAACTCACCCATCAGGTACAATGAATACTATTTAGGTGAGGGGCACACTAGTAGCCCTAAGTATTATAAAAGCTATCCATGTGACAAAAACATTTGTACTCCCTTAATATTTTGAAATAAAAAAACTATCATTTACTAGCACCGACTATATTCAAGGGTTATAGAGATGAAGAAGACATGTTAACAGCCCCACCCTCAAAATGTTCACCCCCGATTTTAATACAGAAAGCAAATCCCAAAAGGTAAAATGACTTGCCCGAGGACACTCAACTTGAGCAGCAGAGCCCACGTTTTCTTAATATCCACCCAAGTATCACAGTCCCCCGCAGGCTAGTAGAAAACGGAATCCCAGGCCTGGCCCTGCTGCACAGACAGGTCCCCGAAGGGCAGGAAGCAGGCACTGCATGGGTAGCAGAGCCCGACACTGGGCCCAGGCTCAGTAATTGCCAAAGGAAGGTGGAGGGCTGGCGCCTCAGGCCGCACTGCCCGCCTTTCCCCCACTCAACAGCCCAAGGACAGGCTCCCGCAGAGGTAATGAGCTGAAACCTGTAGCACACACACTGCCTCTGCTTAGGCAGAAAGCTGTCACCAACAGAGTGACAGATTTAAACAGCAGAGCGGAGACTCAAGCAGCCCTGGCTGCAGGGCAGTGTCTGTGCACCAGCTGAGACGCAGGCAGGCCCGACGCGGGGCAATGCCTCCACTGGCCCAGCTGAGCCCCGCCGTACATCCCAACTGGGCTCGGGCTTCCACATGCTCCTCTTGATACACGTCCGTGCGGGAGAGGAGCAGCCCAGGAGACTCTCAGCTTGGGTCTGTTGATGCTCATTATCAAGCTGGCTGAACAGCCATCTGGAGGGGGATGTCAGGTGTAAAGGCACATTCACCACGACTCTGGGTTCCCACCTCCCACCTATGCTTAGTCAAACTCTCTCCTGTCTGCTCCCCCCGCTCAAGGCTTTCTAAAGATGCTGGCTGTATACCCAAGACCGGAATTTGGATGGCCTTGGAAATTGTTAGCTTATGTAAATTGTATAGTCTCACGTCAGGAAATAATAAAAACAATGCCAGTAAGAATGATATCAGCCACTACGTACTGAGAGCTTACCATGTGTCATGTACTGTCTAAGGAACCAACACAAGTCCTATCTCCCTTAATTGGCACAACCAGTCCTTCAGGTAGGTTTCATTACACCCATTTTACAGAGTAAAGCTTAGAGAAATCAAGGTCATTCAGCTACAGGTGGTAATACCAAATCTTTCTGACTCTAATGTGAATGTACTTTTTTTTTTTTTTTAAGACAGAGTCTCGCTCTGTCTGTCCTTGTAGCTCACAGCAACCTCAAACTGGCTCAAGCGATCCTCCTGCCTCAGCCTCCCGAGTAGCTGGGACTACAGGCATGCACCACCATGCCCGGCTAATTTTTATATATATATATTTTTTTAGTTGTCCAGCTAATTTTTTTTTTTTTTTTAAGTAGAGACGGGGTCTCGCTCTTGTTCAGGTTGGTCTCGAACTCCTGAGCTCAAACAATCCACCCGCCTTGGCCTAGAGTACTAGGATTACAGGTGTGAGCTACCATGCCCGGCCCTATTTTCATATTTGTAATGTGTACGCTGTATGTATTTTAAAGGGTTTCATTTTTGCTTCTTTTCAAATAAATTTTGTAGATATACCAAAAATTTATAAATCTGTTAATAATATTACTTAGCAAAGATAATTTACCAGTATACCATCTCTAAGTCAACAGGCTTATCAAAGATATATAGAAAATATTTGCCACCTGTCAGAATTATAACTCTCATCATCAAAATTGGCTGACGTTTAAAATAATTTTACTTATTTAAAAGCCAAGCTTTTATAGCTTCAGTATTTTTCTCCAAAGAACATAATTATTTTATGACATCAAATACATGTATCCCTTAGTTTTTGTAGGCTTTAATGTTAAATGTGAAATGTGTTGGCTTTTTTTGTTTACATTTTTAAATTGGACTGCTTCAGACAGGTAAAGCAGAGAAAGTTCTACATTATATAGCTGGCTCACTCTTTCCTTTCCTAAGGCTAGGAAAGAAAGACACGCTTTCAAGCTTTTCAGCTCTCAAACAATTTAAATTTAAATTAATTAAACCAATGGAAAAACAGCTTCCTTAAACACCAACAAAAAAATCCTGGATTTTTCTGAATTAGCATTTCAGACGGCTCTGAAACTCCAGGTATGTTACACCCACCAAGTCACTACTCCTCTAAAGCTTACTAGGAAACATTAAGGAACTGATCTTGAGCCAGGTACATTACACAGTGGTTGGCAAAAAGGGGTACATAGTTACAACATCCCTTCCCCTTCTGTAGTAGGAACATTTCACTTAAATGAAGAAAAGAGGCCGGGCGCGGTGGCTCACGCCTGTAATCCTAGCACTCTGGGAGGCCGAGGCAGGTGGATCACTCAAGGTCAGGAGTTCGAGACCAGCCTGAGTAAGAGCGAGACCCCGTCTCTACTAAAAATAGTAGCTAGACAACTAAAATATATATAGAAAAAATTAGCCAGGCATAGTGGTGCATGCCTGTAGTCCCAGCTACTTGGGAGTCTGAGGCAGTAGGATCGCTTAAGCCCAGGAGTCTGAGGCAGGAGTCTGAGGTTGCTGTGAGCTAGGCTGACGCCACGGCACTCTAGCCCGGGCAACAAAGCGAGACTCCGTCTCAAAAAAAAAAAAAAAAAAAAAAGAGAAAGTTAGGAGAAAAGAAGCCAAAGATCCTGCACGGCGCTGCTGTGTCCAGGTGGCCATGTCCCTTTATTCCAAATGACATGCAGGTCTTAAATCCCACCCCCCCACCGCTGAGGACAGACCTGGACCCAGGACTGCTTTCAGTTTCTCTCCACTCAGCAGCCAGTGACCCTTTCAAAACCTAATCAGATCATACCCCTACTCTGCTTCCTACCTTCCAATGGCTTCTGGCTCCGAGGGAAAGCCAAAATCCCAACAGAGGACTGCAAGGCTCTACAAGATCTGCGCCCACGACCTTGCTGCTGGCCCCTCTCCTACACTGCCCCTCTTGTTGACCATTCCAGACACAGAGGCCCGCACCAATCCTCAAACACATCAGGCACACCACGGCTCTAATGTCTGTGGTGTGCTCTGCCTGGAACTCTCCTCCCTAAACATCTGCTTGGTGTATTCCCTCAATCGCTCAACTCCTGCAGGTGGGACCCTGCCTATACGTCCTCCCTACCCTCCTTCTCTGCTTTATTTTCCTCTTTACAATTTCCACTACCTAACACACTTTATTTATCTTCCTTATTGTCTATCATCACCCCCAACTAGAATGCAAACTCCATGACTTCAGGAACACCCTCGTCAGGTTTTGCTTACTGCAATATCCCCCATGCCTAGAGAAGCATCTGACACCTCCTTGGTACTCAAAAAATATCTATGGAATGAAGCAGCACTGTGAATGGTTACGCCATGCTCCAGAGAAGCAAAATCTGGCCAGTCCTTAACCAACTAGGGTTGCTACATAAGATAAATCTATTACATAGGATATACTTGTACTAAAAAATTACTCTCTGTTCATCTGCAATTCAAATTTAACTGGGCATCCCGTACTTTTATTTGCTACACCTGGCAATCCTACTCTTAACTCCAGTGAGAGAACAGTCAAATCCAAGCCACCCTGGTCACCTGGGGGAGGCACAGGTCCAGGGAGGCAGTCAGATCCCCAGTGAGGAACTATTTCCTCCCCTCAGAACTCTGTCACTGGGGACCTATGGTGCTCTGGGTTACGCCAGCTTTGGCTAGAGAAGCAGGCCAGTGCAGGCTGAGAAAGCTACGGGCAGAGCCTTCACCTCCACCTCCTCAACTCTCGGGATGCCCAAATCCCCATCTGGCTTGGTCCTGGCGAAACCCAGCCGCTCACGTGCCCTCCCACTCTCCACTGTGACTGTGGAAACCACACAGACACAGGGGGAACAAGTAACTGTCCCCTGCTCCCCTCACACACCTGACAGGAGCCCAGAGCCTCGGGCTCCCCTCTCCACCTCTGGGCCAGAAGACCGCGTGGCTGAGTTCCTGGGCTCTAACTAGGGCCAGACGCTCTCAGAGTAGCTGTTTCTCTAGTGATCTGTATGTTTCCAGCAGGCCACCTCATGCTATATGCAAAAGACTGAACATATGTTTGGAAGAAAAATAAGTCAGTAAATTATGGCATACCTGCACTGGCCACTAAAAATCAAAAGTTCACAGGTCTAGGTTCTGAATAATCGTGGCTTGTCGAATATAGGCTCACCATGGTTTTTCCCAGGTTTCCCATCTCCTGGGCCCTCCAACATGGGAGACCCCTGAGGTTTCTGTTCCACACACCAAATCAAAAGCCCAAGATCTGTAAATCCCTGGTACCTAAAGTCATGTGGGTCATAGGACCAGGAAGGGTAGGGGATGAGGGAATGTCACCGGGGGTAGGGACGAGAATTGTGCCAAAAGTGAAGGCACAGGAAGGAAGATCATATATCCTGGTTTGCCTGAGATGGTCCAGTTTATTTCTGTGTTCCTGGTGTCATTATTAACACTGCCCCATTTATTTTCTAAAATGTCTTAGCTTTGACATTAAATCATATGGTCATCCTAGGCACAGGCCAAACTGGGAATGACCTCTGTGCCCTGGAGCCTGGGATAGGTGGGACAGTAGAGAAGAGCCATGTAGGAGCAGCTGCAACCAAGCTGGGCCAGCCTGCCCTCAGAACTGGAACTAGGAAAAGGCCATCTCTGGGCAGCAGCTTCCAACGTGAAAACCGAGGAGGCCAGGCTGACCTCTGCAGATCCCTCCAGCTCTGACTCTAAGAGATCAGCTGGGAGGGCGCTCGTCCTGCCCTCCCACCCCCACCTACACGAGCAGGCCCACACGTTCCCCACGGCTCCCAGACACAGGGCACCAGGAGCCCCAGCCTGGCTCAGAAGCATCCTCACATCAGGGTGTCAAATGACTGAAGAGTCAGTCTTTGATCTGACACAGAGAGAGGGCCTTGCTGCTTCCGACAGCTCATGCCTACCATCTCTGGATGTTCTCCAGTCTTCTCGACTCTCAGGCTGGCCCTGAGAGAACACTCGGAAGCAGTTTTTGAAAAGGGGCTGATTCTCCAGGCTCCCCCTTAGCCTGGCACACTGCAAGCCTGCACTTCTCAGCTGTAGGTGCTACAGTTAACAGGGTGGCAGAGGCCTCACAACTGAAACTACCGAAGAGAGCCCAGCAAAACTCCTGTGGAGGCTGGGAAGAAGGAAATCACACGTAGAGCGCAGGCGAAGGAGGTGAACTAGGATCATGGGCCTGACCCATTAACTCACCCTCGGCAACCACAGAGTAGAACATGCTGAGACATTCAGCACCCCCTGGAACCTGCAAGAAAATCATCTGTGCCTCCATCAACACACCACTGGAGACAACACTTCCGCACACATAGTACAGTGAAAACACATGAATTCAGGCTCCCCTGCTCCTGCATTGGTAAAGTTTCACGTGACATGCAAGAGGCTTGCTCAAGACAGTGACTCTTAGTGCTTCCAGTGGGTTCTCCCTCACCCTTCCTTCCTCTCTGCCCTTTCTCTGTCTCTTCACCAAGCTCATCTACTTCCGAGGTCCCAGCTCCAAACCCTGTGATGTTTTCCAAATAGTTCTCAAACCCGGAATGCTGAAGTGCCCAGCACCTGCTGACCCCTTCCCGTGGAGAACCCTAAAGCACTGCAAACTGCACACAACTCAAACTCGTTACTGCAATCCTACCCTTCACAACCTGCTCTTCCATGCTATGTACTTGTTTCTATAAGTGACACTGCCATGTGCACAGCTGAAAAACCTCCATCTTCTCCCTCACCACCAAACCCTACCGAGCCCTCTGATCCCTGATACACCTGATCTAAATACCTGAGCTCTAACACACTGACGTAAAATGCCCTTCCCATCCCCCCTCCTCCTTGCTACTCCCGCAGCCTCTGACCTAGTTCAAGCCTCCTCTTCTCCCACCAGAGTACTGCACTGTCAGGCTCCTTGTGGGATATAAGGCTTCCAGAATAATTCTCCTCAAACACTAGTTGAATACCCTAAAAACAAAACAAACGCTCTCACACCCTTTCCCATATAATGTGCTGCAGACACAGAAAAGTTGAGAACTTCCAATCGTAGTGTTCAAACAGCACCACTTCACTCCATCATCTCCCAGCTCGTATGCCTCTCCACTCCACCGTTCCTCCCAGACCTCCACGCGCTCCCTCTGCCAGCCTCCGAACTGTTCTTGAGAACATCGTGTTTTCACACCTCCCTGCCTTCAACCTTCCTCCTCCTTCACTTCATCCACCCTGAGGGGGACAGTTCAGTCCAGAGGTTCAGACAAAGAGCACACTGTCCCAGCAGTCAGAGAGACATGGGAGGTTTCTGAACCCTGGCTCCACCACTCAGCAGCCATTTGGCCTTGGATATCCGTGCATGACCTAAACGTGAGAAAAAGATCACTTGGTTCCCCCCAAAACTAAAATGGGAAATTCCCTTCCTAAGCATATCCCCGGGAAAGATACCGCGAGATGTGTTCACAAATAAATGCATCTTAGCAGAGAACCTTCCTGTCTACTGCCACATTTTCCAAATTCTAAAGGTGGAAACCACTGGTAACCAGCCTGGGGCACCCAAGGCACTGGCTTGCAGAGTGTGAGGGCTGGGCTCCGGCCACCTGGTCCTGAGGGACTCAAACACTCAGGCCCAAAGACATTCTGTACAAAACAAAGCTGGTCAGCCTCGACTGACTGTAGGCAGCTGTTTCCCCAGACACTGCCTAGGAAAAAGAAACAGCACCAGAAGTAAAAGCCTGGCCTTTGTCATACTGACTGTGATTTTAAAAAGAAAACACACACACACAGGCACATCTGGTTTAGTGACTCCTAGACATAAAAATTTTGGGCTTTATCACACTGATGATGATTATGGTGATTATTCTTTTGTGAAAAACATCTTATTTAGTGATATCTGGATCCTGAGACCCAAGTTCCACCACACTTTAAGGGTAACTAGACTCAGATTTACTGAACAGATTTGGGGTGTCAGGCACTTGCACCACATAACTTCATCAACCTCCAAAATCAGCATTCAGTGTCTCAGTGCTGCCACAGATCTAGTCTCAATGCTAGTTTTGAGCCTAGGGCCTCGTGAAGCATATGTAACTCACACTGTCTCTTTACCTTATTCACCATACCTATGGGCATGGAAAACAAAAAATTACAAATTTTTCATTAAATTGGAAGGGATCGCTTTGTTTCTGAAGTTTTTACTCTATCTTCATAATAAAACACTGTGGCCCCAAGGGCAAAACATTTTTTTCTAGTGTGGCAGTCAATGTGTTAATTGGATTACTTATCTTTTTAATAGTGGTAAAAGTTTTTTGTATATTCTAGCTACAAGTCGCTTACCAGATTTATGATTTGAAAAGTTTTTCTACTGTCTACTGGGTTGCCTTTGCATTTTCTTGATGGACCTTTGAAACATGAAAGTTCTTACTTTTGATGAAGTACCAATTTCTTTATTTTTACTTCATCACTTATTCCTCTGTTGTCATACCTAAGAAGGCTCTGCCTAACCCAAGGTCAGAAAGACCTAGTCCTATATTTTCTTCTAGAGCTTTATAATTTTAGCTCTTACATTTGTATCTATAATCCATTTTTCAGTTAATTATGGTTTATGATGTGAGGAAGGTGTCCAACTTCATTCTGTCCTTGTGAATATATACAAAAGTATCAGCAACATTTGTTGAAAAGACTATTGTTCCCCCATTGAATTGTCTTGGTGCATTTGTTGAAAATCAATTGACTGTAAATGTGAAGGTTTATTTCTGGACCTGAGATTCTATTCCACTGATGTGTATGTCGAATTTAGCCTAGTACCACACCACACTGTTTTGATTCAGACTGTAGTTTTGTAGTAAGTTTTTAAATCAGGAAGTATGGGTTCTCCAACTTTGTTCTTTTTCACGATTGTTTTGGCTATTCTACGTCCCCTGAATTTCCACATAAATTTTAAAATCAATTGTCCAAAGAAGTCAGCTGGGATTTTGATAGGGATTATACTGAATCTATAGATTAATTTAGGGTTATTGCTGTCTTAACAATGTTAACAAGGGAGTGCAATGGTGCAATCACAGCTCACCGCAGCCTCAAACTCCTGGGCTCAAGGGATCCTCCTATTTCAGCCTTCTGAGAGAGCCAAGATTTAAATCCCAAAAGCCCTCACTCCCGACCGTATGCCCTTTACCACCATGATGAACTTATTCCTATGCGCCAACAGACAAGCCCCCCTGTAAATCAGCCAATGAGCTACAACCAGATTTTGTAGCCTGGTAACTCACCCTAACTCAACACCTTGCTGAACTCCACAGTGACAGCTGACGCAGTTCACTGCTCCACTTAAGTGGATCATTCAGGATCACCAATGTCATCTTAGAATAATCAGTGGTATAAGTGATTTTCAGACAGCTAAAATAAACCCAGAGTCAATGTGAAAAATGTAACATGTGTATATACACACATCCCACCCATTTAGAAATATCTCAAATAAACATATTATGTCAGGTATATACTAGGAAGTAATTGTCAAAGACTAGTTTTCTAGTTATACGCTTTACTATTGTTAATAAATTACTCTTGTGCACATCTCAGGCACAGGGGCAACATGGTTATAACAGATATGCATACAGACAGGAGTGCGGTCCTCTTGGCTCTTCCCTCGGTTTTCTTTACCAGGAGGTTCCTCAAGATAAGATGACCTGGCCGGGCGCGGTGGCTCACGCCTGTAATCCTAGCACTCTGGGAGGCCGAGGTGGGCGGATTGTTTGAGCTCAGGAGTTCGAGACCAGCCTAAGCAAGAGTGCGATCCCGTCTCTACTAAAAATAGAAAGAAATTATATGGACAGCTAAAAATATATATAGAAAAAAAATTAGCTGGGCATGGTGGCACATGCCTGTAGTCCCAGCTACTCGGGAGGCTGAGGCAGTAGGATCGCTTGAGCCCAGGAGTCTGAGGTTGCTGTGAGGTAGGCTGACGCCACGGCACTCTAGCCCGGGCAACAGAGTGAGACTCTGTCTCAAAAAAAAAAAAAAAAAAAATTGAGGTTGACAAGACCTTTGAGAGACAGTTAAGTAATGTGCTGCTACGCAAACACAAAAGATGGACAAACTATCACCAGCTCTGCCTGTGGAGATTAAGGAAGGATTCCGAGAGGATGGGGAATTTTTCTACAGGATCTTGAAAGACTAGTAGGAGTTTACCAGACAGAAAACAGGATAAAGAGGATACCAGACACCAGGAAAGCCCACTCTCCCTTTTCCACTGTTTACCTGGAAGCAAAATTCTCTTCCACACTGGCCCGGAGGCAGTGTAGGGACACCGAGTCCTGAGCACATCAGGTTCCAGTTCTATCCCATAACTCAGAGGCAGCAGAAAGTAGCGGTTAAGAGCTCAACCTCTAGAGCCAAACTGATTGGGGTTCATATCCTAGCTCTGGCAGTTACTAGTTGTGTGACCCCAAGCAATTTACTAAACCCTCTGGTCTATGGTTTCTTCATCTATAATATGGGGGGGTAATAATAGCAGCCATTCTTAAGCTTTGTCATGAGGCTTAAGTGAGTTACTGCTAAGTGTTCAGAATAGTACCTGGCACAATGCAAACACTGGATAAATATACTTTTTAATTATTATTATTATCATCATTATTATTATTATTTTGAGCCCTGTCACAACACCTGACCTAGTCAGTCCAGGCCTTACTAAGATTCATGCATTTCAAAGGTCCCTATCACAATGCATGGGTTCAACCCTCATGACAATTCCCTCCACCTATCAACTGTTCATGGGCGCTGTCTAAGGACATATGGGGACTGAGAGAATGCTTCTTAATACATGTGGTTTACGATCCAAGTAACCTAAATAGTATCTTTCATAATCAGGATCGTGTATCACCATCGCATTTTGTGTGTTGCTGTGACACAGAAAATACAAGGGCACATCTTAGTACAGAGATTGCAATAACAGTTGAATAAACATGCAATCCGACACCTCACATCTGGCATTTCATCATCCCCAATACCTTATTCATAATCAAATATGTTTAAGGCTGTGGCTACTTTATAGGTACAAATGTCTTTATCAGGACATGAATGTGCACCAAACCTCTCTCAATAAAAGCAGTCATAAACAACAATCTCTTCTAAGCTGTCACGGAAGCTACTGTGTTTGTAATAGAACCATTCATCTAAGAGACAGTTGCTAAAGCCCATCTCAACACAATAGCAAGCAAGTCACAGAGAGAGACCCAGGGAAGAGGGGAGGCAGAGTGAGTAACTGGGGCCTTTATAAATGGCTGGAAAAACTCAGCTTATTAACATATGTTAAATATTACAGGTGATAAATATTTTCCCCAGAACATTCTCTTTTTAGGTATCCTAAAAGTTCCTCCAGCTTTCGCAAAAGGAACAACATTCTACGGAAATTTTCAGCTAATGACCAACTTCACTGACTGCAGGGGGGAAAGAAAGCTGCAATGCTATAAAGAAAAAAAATTTTAATAAATTGAATGTTCTGGGCAGCAGGTTTCACTGTCACACCTTTCAGACTATCTTCTAAAAGGCAAAAAGGGAGAGGGAGTATACCGACACACGAAGGGGTTTTAAAGAAATAATATCCAAATGGGCTTTGAAGAACAAATTTGATTCTTATTATTTACCTGGAATTGAAACATTTGAGGAAAGGGAAGGTGAGCAGGCAGGATAATCTGCATAGCAGATAAATATCAAGCCAATGAAACACATCTGTGATTAAATATAATTAATAATTATAATAAGATGAGAATTTGTGGCACACTATTAAGTCCCCAGCGTATTTTCATATCTAAAACCCACCCACCACTGCCCAAATGCAGTACAAGATTACTTGGCAGGAACCTGTTACAAATAATAACATGGTCATCAAAAAGTAACTACTGGCATTTTTAAAAGAGGCCCCCAACCCTCCAGGAATAACCACGCCCACTCCCGAGCGTAAGCTGAAGGACAAACACTGGCTCAGCAGAGATGTGGGCCCTGTTCACTCCATCTGGCTGTGAGCCTGTGGACATTTGAAGAATGGATGTGAACGTTTTCCTCTCTTCCTTCGCCGTTTGCCCACAATGCACGAATGTTAGAATAACCTGAGTCGGGACAACTGACTGACAGACCCAAGTGGCCAGGGCACCTGTTGAACTCCTGGACCGACATTTTAAAACCTATAATAAGAATGCCCCGTTCTGCTTCTCTGCCCCAGCCCCGCCACTCTCTGACCACCTGTGCCCCAAGCTCAGCACCCCACCCACCGACAGGTGGAAGAGAGAGATGCTGTCCACATCCCTCTCCCCTGCCCACCCCAGCCCTGCGTGCCCCCTCTGGCGAGGCCCCGGTGAACATCGCAGCACTGAGGACTCGGGCAATATGGTTTGCTTTCTAATTCCTGCTATTTTCCACATTTTTCTTTAATGAGTATTTCTTACTCAGAACCAGAGGAAAAAATAAACTTGATATAATTATCTTTTTTCTTCCAATTCCAAAAGTAACATATGTTCACTATTACAAAAAATTCCATTAATATAGAAACATATGATAGAGAAGAAGTGAGTCTCCTATAATCTCATCTCCCTGTGGCAACCACTATTAGTATAAGTTCCTCCAGATTCTGTTCTGTGATCCTACCCACGCAACACATTTCTATATTTAAATTTATTGAGTGGAATGTTCTCTAAGATAGCACCTTTACTTAAAGAGACCAACAGAATACCACCACCAATAATGACAACTTGTAAAAAAGAAAAAAAAAGACCACTTTAAACCCTTACTATCAATGCCATGGGATACAAATAAATTACAACAATAATAATTAACTAGAGGCACATTCTCAAGTGAAATGGAAGGCCACAGCTACAGAGGAGTAAGGAACTGAAGCTCTAGAAGTGGGGGTGTGCTGGGGGAAGAATAGGGAGATGGTGTTGAATCCCGGGCTGTGCTACTAGGAACACAAAAGCCCGTCCACTCCCTCCTCCCCTTGATGCTGGGGAGAGCCATTGTTAGGGGGCCAGGAGAGCCTCTGCCTGGCAACAGGCTCCCATTGGTCCCTTCCATCATTTAGGGCTCTGATACATAAGTCTGCCTTGGATCTCCTCCCCTCTTCTTTGGCAGAAACCCTAAGACAGGAGGGCTCAGTTCAATCCCGCTCTTAACCAAATACCCCTCTAACTAAGCTAGGGAGGCTTAATCCTGCTTGATGGCTCCAAAATATTCTTTCCTATCTTTCCAACAGGACCTGAACAGGCTTAACCTCCCAAAAGCATTATTTTTAGAATTCAGTTTAAAGTACCTCCTCATATATAACTGCATTTTCTCTCAGCATTGCTGGGAGGTAGGGAGAAATGTGTTGATTTACCTACCCCATTCTACTGATGATGGCAAAAAGGCACAAAGAGTTCTTTCTGATGTCTGGCTCAATGATATGTCACAAATAGGTACAGTTTTGGAGCAGCAAAAAAAAAAAAATTGGGGAGGAGGAAGGTAGGGAATGTTAGCATTTTATTCTGACCCCAATGTTCCTTCTACCAGTTCTGCCACTTGCTTTTTAAGGTCCATACCACTCACTTATTCTGTCTGTATCAACTTCTTTCCCTTCATATCCATGGGCCATGTCCTCCTCAAAGAAATTCCCCCAGAATCTGGGTTACTTTGGTACCTTATTTACAAATTCACATTTTACCAGTGTGAAGATCAGCATCCAAGTGATTAATCAACCCAATATTGATGAGCCTCACAGTGCCCTGTTTCCTCATCTCCAACAGCCATCGCCTACATTCATGCCAATTGACCATAGTTGTGGCCACACCTTGAAACTCATCCCTTGCAATCTCTCCATCTCTAATCTCAGATGCCACCTCTCCCATGCATGACCACAGCCTCATGTCCTGCCTCCTTGTACACACTCAGCAGAGCCTCTGAGCAGCATGCCCATGACGTAGCCACCCCTCCAGCTCCAGTCTGTCCCTTTCCCAACCTAGACTTTTACACCCATGCACTCACTAGCACCCAGGAGCCTCAGGTCCCAAGCCCCGACAACTGTCAAGATATGGAGAAACGCAATAATCCTTTCTAAAAGAAAAAGAAATCATGTGAGCATGCCAATGGGTTTCCTCAAATGAGCTCCTTTTAATTATACAAAAATTAATTCAAAATGGACCATAGAATTCAATGTAAAATATAAAACTATTAAGTTTTAGAACGGAACACAGGAGAAAATCTTCAGGACCTAGGGCTAGGCGATGAGTTCTTAGACTTGACACCAAAAGCACCACACACAAAAGGGGAAGGGGAAACTAATAAATAAGACTTCATCAAAATTAAAACTTTTGCTTTGCTAAAAGTTCTTTTTGCTTTTGCCCATGTAAACAAGATGAAAACACAAGCTATAGACAAGGAGAAATTATTTGCAAACCACATGGTCCAAACAAAGAACTTGTATTTAGAATAAAGATTTCCCAAAATTCAACAGGTTTTTTTTTTTTTTTTTTTTTTTCAGACAGAGTCTCACTCTGTTGCCCGGGCTAGAGTGAGTGCCGTGGCGTCAGCCTAGCTCACAGCAACCTCAAACTCCTGGGCTCAAGCAATCCTCCTGCCTCAGCCTCCCGAGTAGCTGGGACTACAGGTATGCGCCACCATGCCCGGCTAATTTTTTCTATATATATTTTAGTTGGCCAGATAATTTGTTTCTATGTTTAGTAAAGACGGGTCTCACTCTTGCTCAGGCTGGTCTCAAACTCCTGACCTCGAGCAATCCACCTGCCTCGGCCTCCCAGAGTGCTAGGATTACAGGCGTGAGCCACCTCGCCTGGCCTATTCAACAGTTTTTAAAAACACATGAACAAACATTTCACTGAAGAGGATACACAGGTGGCAAATAAGCACATGAAAAGATGTTCAGCATCAATAGTCTTTAGGGAAATGCAAATTAAAACCACATGAGATATCAATACACACCTATCACAATGGCCAAAAAACAGTGACAACACCAAATGCTCAGGATGCAGAAATGTCAGATTACAGGTGAGAATATAAAAGGATACAGACATTCTGGAAAATAGCTGGGCAGTTTAAAAAAAAACAAAACTAAATGTACAAATACCATATAAGTCAGCAATTACACTCCTGGGCATTTATTTTGCATAAATGAAAACACAGGTTCGTACAAAAACCTATATATGAATGTTCATAGCAGATCTGTGATGACCAAGAACAGGAATCAGCCCAGATGCCCTTAAACAGGTGAATGGTTAAACAGACTGGTGCATACACGCCACGGAATACCTTCAACGATAAAAAAACCAAACTATTGATACAGACAACAACTTGGATGAATCTCCAGAGAATTATGTTGTGTAGAAAAAAGCCAATCCCAAAAGGTCACATATAGTACGATTCCATTTATATAACATGTTTGAAATGACAAAATGGTAGAAATAGCGGATGGATAAGTGGCTGCCTGCAGTTAGGGAGAAGGTGGGAAAACGCAGGCCAGAGTCGGGTGTGGTTATAAAAGGGCAACCCTGGGGATCCCCTGGTGTCAGGGGATCCTGTATTCTGGCTGTGGTGGTGGGGACATGAACCTACGCAGGGGTAGCACTGTACACAGTTTAATACACACACGCAAACACGTACAAGTAAAACTGGAGAAATCCGAATAAGATCAGTCAGTGAGTTGTATCAATGCCAACATCTGGTTGGGGTATGACGCTACAGTTTTACAAAATGTAACCACTGGGGAGAAATGGACCAAGTGTATAAAGGATCTCTTTGTGCGTTATTTCTTACAACTGCATGTGAACCTATAATTATCTCAATAAAAATTTCAATTAAAAAAAGAAAGTAATGCTCACACTCTTGGGCCCTTCACTGCTCAGCAATTCTCTTACTGACTCCTGTCTGCCTATAATAACATCTGTACTAAGCTTGCTTTACTTTTCAAAAGCCCACAACCCCCATCCACCACTCCACGTGGCCTTAATCTTCATCTGAAAAAAAGCAATCATTAGACACCCCTCCACCCATCTTCTTCCATTATGGGTCAGAGTAAAGGGTGCCCCCTCCCTTTAAAGCCCCTTCTGGGTTTTGCTCCATCAAATATATCCTCCACTCATAAATTCTTTCCCCCAACTAACCAAATGGCCGAGTCTCCCCCCTGTCTGATAATACATCGTCTTCTTCACTTGCTACGCCCTTCAAGACCACATCTCCTTCCATGCATGGCCAAACCTCTCCAAAGACTGGGTCACGGTAACGTCCCTTCTTGGTAGAGAGGGAACATAAATTGAATAATGAAACAACTGTAGTTAATTTCCAGCACCTAAACATCATAAGAACTGTTAGTTCAAACGTTAGTCTCATTCTCTGTCATTTGTTTCTTTTACCAACTCTAAAAATGTGGTGCTATCTTCTTGGACCCAGATTGCACCCTGGCCTGGTGGCTGTCAAATCACCCAAGGTACCCAGGGAGCTTTTAGAAATACAGATTCCCAGACCACAGTCCCCGAGATCCTGAGCCAGTAATCGTCTCCTCATTTTTTTTTTTAAGTTCCTCAAGTGCTTAAATGATAGTTAATGTTAGTCAGGCTTGGAAACCACTGATCCGTCTCCCCTTTTCTGAAAAAGCCAGTCTTTTTACTTTCCCTCTGCTACAGACATTCCATTTAAAATCTGCACCGGTTTTGCCCTTGATCAATTGTGAGCCAGGGCATCACAGGCCGCTGTCACCTAGTCTCACAGCTTTAAGGATCACTTCTCTGATGGTGAATCCTCAAACTACGGCTGCAAGCTGAACCTCACAGAGCCCCAGGCATGAATGTCCAACTCCCTACAGGTCATCTCCATCTGGACGGCCACCCTGCAACTCCAGCACCTGGCACAACGCGACTGCTCATTCCTCTCCTCTCTACAAACCTGCTTCTCCTGTCTCCACTCCCCATCTCACTTAACAGTCCCATCATCCTCCCCATGACGCAGAACTGGACCTGAAACCAACCTCCTCCTCCTCTTTCCCAAATCGCATCCAGGCGGCCAGTTCTGTCGGTGCTCTCTCTGAAACGCCTTCCTCCCACCACCACTGCCAACACGGTGGTGCGGCCTCATGCTCTTCCACCAGACTGCTGCAACAGCCACCTAACTTGTCTCCACGCCTTCAGAGCTGGCTTTGCCAGACACAGGCTGAGTCATGCCATCTCCCCTCAGGAAATCTAATGGCTTCCCTCTGCCCTCAGCACGAGCACCAGACACCTTGGCACGCGGTGCGGGCCCTCCAAGACATGGTGCCAGCCCACATTTCTAGGATCATGTACCACCCCCCCAGGACACACCCTCATTTCTAAGCACACCAGGGGAGCCTCGCCCTTTCAGGCCACCTTGCCCTTCTCATGCTGTTCCCTCAGGCCAGAATGCCCTTCCCTTCTCTTTCTCCCCATAGGAGCAAGTCTGAATCTGGGCTCCGGAAATCACCTAATGTTATATGCAACAATCCTATAACTATATACAAATAGGAATTTTTCTGGGGAGAGGGTATACAACCTTCTACAGATTCTCAAAGTGGTGTATAATTCAAAGTAAGTTAAAAAAAAAAAAAAAAACTCAGTAGGCCAGGAGGTGGCTCATGCCTGTAGTCCCAGCTACTCAGGAGGCTGAAGCAGGAGGATCTCTTGAGCCCAAGAGTTTGAGGTTGCAGTGAGCTATGCTAGGGTCATTGCACTTCAGCCCAGGCAACAGAGCAAAGACTCAGTTTCCTGAGGAGAAAAACAAAAAATCCCATTCAATGGCCTTTTCCCAAAGTGCAAAGTTAGATAAGTCTCTCTGTCTGACTCTGGCTCTCACTTTCTCTTTCATTCTCAAATATACACATCTGCACTCCCCAATCGTAAATGATCTTACTTTGTGCTGCTCCACCTGCTCCACTACTAAACAGACCATATCTCTAGTACAGAATATACTTCCCTCCTTATCAATGTTGTAGTCAGCTGTACTGACTGCCTTGGTTGCAAACGTCAGCTCCACAACTTATTTACCATGTGACTTTGGGGGGGCAAGTAACTTGACCTTGCTGGGCCTCAGCTCCCTCAGCTGTACAATGGGGATAATTACAGAGCCTATATCATTGGGTTGTTATGAAGAATAAATAAGATAACATATTCTAAAGCAATCAGAAAATGCCTGGCACATTAACTGCTCAAATAGGTTGGTTTTTTAAATTAACTTTCTCTCTGTTGTTCCCACTCACAGTCAAAGCACAGTGCAGACACTCAATGACTTACGAATCATGTCTTCCTGAACCCCAGGGCCTATCCATGACCACAGCAAGGCTGTTAGAAAGCATAACTTGGTAATAATTTAACCTTCTTTTCCTTCTTCTTCCCTTATGACCAATTCTTGAGCCATGCTTAATTAGCTATTTTTTATCCAGTTGCACAAGGGTTCACACCTTGTGCATAAGCCTTTGCATACCCCCACACACTCAGCTTCCCAATCCAAACGCTGATGACGCTGGCTTTGCTATTCTCCCAGGAACCAAACTATTTCAAAATCCCCCATTACTCATCTGTTCTGAGGATTCCAGAATTAACCCTTGCTTTGCTACTGGCTGTTTTGAGGAGAAATCCTTCCTACCTCTTCAACTAACATCTCCCAACAGAAATAGCAAAAACCACAGGTTTTTCTTTCTCAGCCTAAGAAGACATTAAAGAAACAAATATCTTTCGCTTTTTCCCTCTTTCTCCCTCTCTAGCCAGTTCCTCTAACAGCAGAGGCCCTTAGGGCTCACAGGCTTTCTCACCCACCTTTCTCTGTTTTAACCGCCAATTTGTTTCCTGTACACATATATTCGACAAATACACTGACACCTTCTATGCCCTAGGCCCTGAAGTAGAACCTGTGAAAGACTGGGTCCTGGCTTTCAGGAACTTCTAGCCTGTTCTAGGGGCACAGCTCTTTGTGTTTCACATTTCTAACCAATTATCTTAAAATAACACCCTGAATCACAGGTGAGAAAGAAAGAGGAAATCAAAGATGCCACACGATGTTCAGATGGAACACTGGGAAGAACAAGTTCAGCTCAGGTCCCAAGAGTCATTTTGCCAAGGCCTGGAGATCCTACCCGGCTCAGACTCTGTGGAGTCTCCACAGACACAGGCCACCTTCCCGATCCTCAAAGACATGCTATGACAGTGCGCTCTTACAAAAGGACGCTCCTGCATTTATTTCCTTGACCAGTTCTCTAGGCCAGGAGCAGCACAGGCACTGGAGACTCCAGTCTCTTCCCCACACTAACTAGTACACATTCACACTTGCTTGTGTGTATACTCTCATGCCTGCTTGTCAGTTCTGCCACTAGCTCATTAAACAAGCCCCCTTCCTTCTTCCACCTTGTGCTCCTGTGAAGTAAGAAAGGGGCAATTCTGAGTGCTCCGCTGGCTGGCAGCACTCAGGTCAGCACCTGGGGAAGACTGGCCCAGAGGCACCTCCTCCCACCTTCTCAGGTCCTCATAGTTCAGCTCTCTAGGGCGGACAGGACTGGCATCCCAGTAAGAAAGAGTCCTCCCTAGACCTGCCCTAAGCAAGGACCTTGAAGACATCTGCTCACAAAAGGAGAAAGTTACTGCCCAGAAACTGCTCTCCCCAGACTGTCTGTAGGATCCCAGGGCACTGGAACCTTCCAGACATCTTCCTGGCCACCACTGGGGCCAGCCTTGTGATCTGGGATCCTCCCCACTGCGTTATTTGAGATGCTTTCTTCCTGCCAGGGTCGGGCCAGGTGCCTTGGACATTGGTGGCCAAGAACAGGCTTCAAAAGGCTAAGTGGAAGGTGACTATCTTCAAAGGGCCTTTAGACTTCTCAGAAAGCCTTGGCACACAGCCCTGACCTCAGGTCAGTTTCCTGCAAATGAACCTGTGACAGCTCCATGAGGGCAGGGACTGTGTCTGCCTGGTTTGTTGCTGTATCCCTGACAACCCCTAGCACGGAGCTGAAACACAGCTGGCGCTCAATACTGATTTTCTGAATTAATGTACCACGGCCTCTACCAACGAAGGAACAAAAACACAATGGAAAGAACCTAGGTGGTGGAGTCAGACAGACCCGGATTTGAAACCTTCTAGCTGCATCATTTATATTGGCCGTGTGCAAGTCACTTTACCCCTCTCTGCTTCCTCATCTACAACGTGGGGATCACAACACCAACCTCAAAGCACTGTTAGGAGGATTAGATGGAAATTATACGTAAAATCTTTAGCACAGAACATGGCAGAAAGCAATTTTGTTTTTGGTTCATAAACACATATAGCTCTCATATAAACTGTATGCTAGATATCATTCACACATAGTAGGGGGATCCTAGGTCACAATTAGTTCACTTAATCCTTATAATAATCCTATGAAGCAGGATCTGTTTAACCTTCCTTTGCAGTTGAGGAAATTGAGACACAGAGAGGTAAGGCAACCTCCTCAAACTCTGGTATCTGGAAGTGGCAGGGCCAGGATTCATACTAATTACAAAGTCCAAACTGTGAAGTGCTATACTTCTCTGCCTCTGTAGCAAGCACCAGTGAATGTTAGCTCCTGTTCCTATCCTAGTTTGATTATAGGGTATATTTGACCACATTGTAAGGCTGGGATTTTCAGTTGCAAAAGAAACATAGCCAGATATTCCCATGGTTCACCGTTTTGTCTTGTTTTCAACTATGGCCTGATCCTCTGAAAACCAATTTCAGACAAGTACGTTGATCAAGAACTTCCCTCTCATCTTGTCCTCCTGCTATTTCCTCTCCCACTATCTACCAGAATGAGAGACACGTGGCTATGTAAAAACAAGGTAAGAAATGAAAAGGAGAAAGACAGACACAGAGAAAGAGAAAAGAAAGAAAAAGGGAGGGTGCCCACGAAAGCAAGCATGCACGCCCTTCGGAACAACGTCAAAGGAGGATTCAGCCGAGTTACCCATAAGAACAACTGCCCACACATAGGGTGCCCAAGGCAGAAGCAATCTATTCCCCTGGAGACCAACTACATAAAATCTCAGCTCCAGGAAGACCAAGGTAGCAGAAAGAGAATTAAGCCATCTCCTCCAATGGCCAAAACCTCAACATAAAGAGAGTTTTCATTTTTTCCCTCTGTAACTGCAGTCCCCAACCCTCCCAGGCCCGGTACTGGCCTATGGCCTGTTAAGAACCCAGCTGCACAGCAGGAAATGAGAGGCAGGCGAATGAGCCAGTGAAGTTTCATTTGTATTTACAGCCACTCCCCATTGCTTGCACCATCACTTCAGCTCTGTCTCCTGTCAGATCAGCAGTGGCATTAGATTCTCATAGGAGCGTGAACCCTACTGTAAACTGCACATGCGAGGGATCTAGGTTGAGAGCTCCTTATGAGAATCTGCAGTGCCTGATGATCTGAGGTGGAGCTGAGGCAGTGATGCTAGTGCTGGGGAGCACCTGCAAATACAGATTATCACTAGCAGAGAGGTTTGACTACCCAATAAATGTAAGGCACTTGAATCATCCCAAAACCATCCCCATCACCCAAGTCCATGGAAAAATTATCTTCCATGAAACCAGTCCCCGGTGCCAAAAGGTTGGAGACCACTGCTCTGTAACATTGCATTTGCCCTAATTCTGACCACAAAGGGAATTTCATTACCAAAATAAATCTCTTGACCTCGCTTCTCCAATGGCTCAGGATTAGTGACATCACAAAGCACTGTACAAACGCTCAGAAATATTGGAATAACTCTTTAAAGTAAAAAACACTTGGTATTTCACTAAAAGACTAAATCATTTTGATTTTACTGCATGGAATCCAAAATGCTTTCAATGTTTTCATCTTCAAAACCCTTTGAGAAAAAGTCTGCTCCGAAACCTTAAGAAAGCCTGAATCCTGGTCTGGTTTGTGTCCTGATTCGCGCATGGGAAGACGGAGAACAGACCAGCAGCCAAGAACGGTAGCTCTGGCCCCACACTGCTCATGCGACTCAATCCCCTCCGAGTGGCTGAGGTCTCACTGTGGAGGCTCCCAAATCAACTTTCTCCCACCCTCAAAGTCACAGGCAGGTCAGACGCAGCTCCCAGGCACCCAAGGCAGTTCCCCTTAAGGAGGCCGGTCTCCATCTCCCTGTTAGCCACCATGCTTCCCTTCCAAGATAGCAGCAGAGGCAAACTACTCCATGTTGATCACAGACAGGGAGTTGAGTGAGGATGTTTTCTCCCGAAAGCAGCTGGCTGGAAGTGGGGGTGGCTGCAGGGCCAGAGCAGCAAACATTATCTCCTACGCCCCAATCCTGCAGGCTGTGTACCCCACATGCTGAAAAACCCACAACTAATAAAATTGTTCTTCCCAAACAAGTTATAATTCCTAATGCTGCTTGCCCAAAAGGGCTGCCTCATTTTAAATTAGGTTAGCTACCAACAGTCAGTAAATGTATTGCTGATTTAAGGACAAAAGAACCCATACAACAGGTTGGGCGTGGTGGCTCACGCCTGTAATCCTGGCACTCTGGGAGGCCGAGGTGAGTGGATCGCTCAAGGTCAGAAGTTCAAGACCAGCCTGAGCAAGAGTGAGACCCCCCACCCCACCCCACCCCGTCTCCACCAAAAAATAGAAAGAAATTAACCGGACAACTAAAAATACATAGAAAAAATTAGCTGGGCATGGTGGCGCATGCCTGTAGTCCCAGCTACTTGGGAGGCGGAAGCAGGAGGATTACTTGAGCCCAGGAGTTTGAGGTTGCTGTGAGCTACGCTGATGCCACGGCACTCTAGCCAGGGTGACAGAGTGAGACTCTGTCTCAAAAAAAAAATCCCATACATCAAGAACACGTGCACCCAGGAAGGACTCAGAAGGGGAGTTACCCTGGGTACTCAAGACATGCTCCCACAACCAACACCACATCTGTCAATAACTAATGGATCCTCTTGCTCAGTTACAAGTCACAAAATCACAGCATCATGAAACGGAAAAATCCAAAGGACCCAGGGACGTCATCTACTTTACCATCTTTTTTTTTTTTTTTACAGAGGAGAAAACTAAGACCAAGACCAAGGACAAAACTGTTCAAGCTCGCTGTTGATAGAACTACCCAAATCTCAAAGCTTCTGACCATTCTCTTCCTAGCCTGCTGCTTCTGAGACCCATTTGCCAACAACATCTCTTACATAATTACTTTCTTATAAAAATATTTTTATGACTGAGTTACAGGCAAATTGGTTAAGTCTACCAGCACTGCTACCTAAAAGAGTAAAATCTCAACAAAACAAAATCAAGAGTTGACAAAAATTAACTTTTGCTTTGAATTAATTATATGTTCTCAGCCCTGAAACCTTATTCCTGAAGGCACAGTACCTTTCCCAGTATGCCTTGTGAAAAATGAAGTGCAGTAGTTATTCCCAACCAGGATTTCCAATACTACGCCATTGTTTTAGATTAAAACACTTTTTGGGTAAACAAATGGGAGTTGTACAAGGTAGTATCCCAAAGCCCACCTTTCACTATACCTAATAAAATCCTGTTCGAAGAAGGCTCAACGATAAGTGCTTTTCTCTGCCTTTAGGAGAGGTGAGGAGCTGCATTTTCAGGTATGAAGACAAGACCCTGAGAGCACCCAGCCAGGCTGAGGAAGAGGGGCCCAGGGAAGATGCAAATACAGAAAATCTAGGGCCCCGAAACTTTCTCTCCACGGCAGCCAAGATGTTTCATCCTAAGTTCATTTCACCAGACACAGAGAAGCTTCTTTGGCTACAAAGGTTATTATGAGAGCACAAAACAAATGCTGGAGGTTTGGGTTCTCCCTCTCCCCTGTGTGACAGGCCGAGCGACTCCAATGCTGCAGAAAGCAAAATTTTCCTTGTTTCCATTACATCATCCAAGTTGGAGAGGGGAGGGCAGGGTGGGGGGCACAGCTGGTGGCAGCTGCACGGCCATCTGCTTTCCCCTTAGCAGTGCCTGCTAGTTTAAGCCGCAGCCTCCGCCGGCTCTGATAGAGGAGGCTCAGTATTAAAGGTACAACACCCTATTACAGAAAGGATTTCAAGTTATTTAGAAATAAATCACTCCCATGATAAGTTAACAACCTCAGGTAGGCTGCCGAGCAGGTTCTCGTTGTGTTTAGGTGATTTGTTTGCATCTCTTTAGACTCGGCTACAGTATGAACTCTGTCAACTCAATGTGCCCAATTAGACAGGCAGAATGTACAAGCAACCACCTGCCATCTGCTTTCCAAAAGGTAAACAGCCAAAAAGTGCAGGTCTGCAGCTGGAAGCATTTATGGAAGGAAGGGGGAATGCCGACGCCAGCAAGCAAGCCCCAGACGAGTGGATGGACACTTGCTGCCGCCTGTGGCATCCCAAGCCATCTGGTTCCCGGTCTCACCCTCAGCACTCCTGGTGCTTCCTTCAGGGCACATTCCCTGAAGAAAACGAGACCCTTGACAGTGACCCGGGGAAAGGAGGGTTAATGCCTAGTCTGACCGTTCCACTGCAAACTGGCAGCAAAGCAGCAAACTGGTGGTTCTGGGGGCTGATCAAGTCCATGCACGCGTTTCAGCTGGCCTGCACAGGGTGGGGTTTTTTTTGTTTTTTTTTTTTTTTAAGTGCTGGCTTTTTAAAAAGAGTAGATGTCTGGCCGGTGCGGTGGCTCAAGCCTGTAATCCTAGCACTCTGGGAGGCCGAGGCAGGTGGATGGCTCAAGGTCAGGAGTTCGAGACCAGCCTGAGCAAGAGCGAGACCCTGTCTCTACTAAAAATAGAAAGAAATTAGCTGGCCAACTAAAAATATATACACAAAAAATTAGCCGGGCATGGTGGCGCATGCCTGTAATCCCAGCACTCTGGGAGGCCGAGGCAGGTGGATCGCTCAAGGTCAGGAGTTCGAGACCAGCCTGAGCAAGAGCAAGACCCTGTCTCTACTAAAAATAGAAAGAAATTATCTGGCCAACTAAAATATACATAGAAAAAATTAGCCGGGCATGGTGGCGCATGCCTGTAGTCCCAGCTACTCGGGAGGCTGAGGCAGGAGGATCACTTAAGCCCAGGAGTTTGAGGTTGCTGTGAGCTAGGCTGATGCCACGGCACTCACTCTAGCCCGGGCAACAGAGTGAGACTCTGTCTCAAAAAAAAAAAAAAAAAAAGAGTAGATGTCATCTGAACATCCAGATTGCTAGCTTTTCCTTCAGGGGTGGGGGGTAGGGTAATCAAGAGATTTGGCAGCACCAGGCCCCCATTCCTGCATGGCACCAGCTGCCTGGAGTTAAGTGGCAGCACTTCCTTTAAACCACGCCTGCGGTCTGAAGAACTCACCCCTGTCATTTGGTGCCACTGCAACTGTCGATGCCACGGCAACTACCTACCTCCCTACCTGGACCCCAAGAGCTTCTGAGGTGATACCACTGAGCATATAGAAAAAGAAAAGCCCAGGGAGCAATTTCCCAATGGTCCTTTATTGACTCTCCTCTTTAGTTGAGGGTTAGTCCCTTAGGTGACCAACTACAATTCTACAAAGATCATTCAACCCTACACAATGAATGGATCTCACGGGAAAGCCAGCTATCATCCATCCCCTAGCACGGCAGCAGTTTGTAGTATTTCAAAGCAGCGTTCCAGGCCACTTACCATACATTTTGCCTTCGTCTGATAAGATGATTTTCCTCCTCCCACACGGTGGATAGATAGCCAGGGCCTCCTGAAAGCTCTGCTCGATGTCAGGGCTCCAGACCCCTTCCGCGTCATTGTCAATGGGCTTATCTGTAGAGTCACTCATCCTTTCCATGTTTTCGGCAGGGCTCTCGCTGCCGCTCCAGCTGCTGGGCTCAATTTTGGCG
This sequence comes from Varecia variegata, assembly GCA_028533085.1. Classification (NCBI taxonomy): domain Eukaryota; kingdom Metazoa; phylum Chordata; class Mammalia; order Primates; family Lemuridae; genus Varecia; species Varecia variegata. The sequence goes on along the minus strand of CM052438.1, from coordinate 145,547,769 downwards.
GTGGGATTTTCCAAGCCGAAGCCTGGAGCCTTTTCAAGAAAATAAACCTGAAAGAGAAATCACAAAATAGTACGATGAGGACGTGGTAACCACAGACACACTGCTCTCTCTTAGTTCTACTGCAAGTTTCTTCAGTCCCCTGCTTTGCCTGGAGAACTCCTAGGGGAGAACATGGAATTTTGAGGTCCAAGTGGCTTTTGTTCTCCACATACCGTGTTAAGCACTCACACAGAAATGCAACGGCAGGCAGAAGCTGGGTGATCTTCACAGACGAGAAGAAATTTTCATTCAAGAATAATATTCACTCTGAGTTGCAAGTTTGCAGTGATTCATACAGAAACCATTTACTAAGTGCCTACGATCAACCAGGGGCACTTTGTTCAGTGATAACCAAATCTCCATAGCAAAACAAGTTGTTTATAAGAAAACAAAGTAAAATAAAAAAATGTCCACTTCATTGTGGCAACTGGCATCATAACTCCAAAATGTCAAACCATCCCAACATGAGGTCGCCAAGACGGTGGCAGGATTGTGGAAGGAAGGAAGGAGGGTGATTATTTTGCCAGCACAAATACTCACTCTACTAAGATAGCAACGACAGCTGATCTGGACCTGTAGCAGTTTGGGGACTTTTACCTTGTGTAGCCAGGTTGCTTTGCCACTCTTAGCTCCTAGACTGTCACCTCGAAGCAGGGACCAAATAGTCCCCACTCCTGTCTTTCCTGCAACACCTGCCACAAGTGCCTAGCACATGTGTGGAAATATTCTACATCGATATGGGGCACTTCATCTTGCAGCCTACTCTGAGTTCCTGATCCCATGAAAACTGCGGGGGAGTCTTTCATTTCTTTTTCCGTAGCACTGAAGATTACAGAACCAAAAGAAATCTTTCTTAAAGATTTATTCCCCTTAAATTATGCATGTAACCTATAGTCACAAAGGGATAAGCTTTCAAACAAATGTCAAACTGGCACAACACCAACGTGAAAATGATCTAATCCAGTACTCCCTGCTGTCCGGCACACTAACATATCAATATTCCTTTGTCAAAAAGGCATCAGATCATTAATTCAAAGGCCTCCCAAATCCGGGTAGAAGAATTGCTCCTGAGGACTGATCGAAAAGGGGAGGCCCGGGGCCCGCGTAGGGGAGGCTTCCTGTGACCACCATTCTGCCACCTCCCGTGCCCTCAAGTCCACCCAATGTCACAACAGCAGCACCCAGGAGGGGAACAGGTGCCGGGGGCTGCACCCAGCGCCAGGACTGCCCATGTTCCAGAGCTGTCACCTGATAGCAACCAACCTGTCACCTTTCCCTCTCTATCCCAACTGTATCCCCTCCCCTGCCCTCCCCCGTCTATGTCTATCCACAGATCCCAGGTGCAAAGACTGAGTGAGGCACATGAATATTACACAATTAACAGTACAACTAGTGGGTGCTTTTGGCTGCTTCCCTTACAGGCTTTGTAGACTTGGCAGCACCTGGATTTAAAAAAAAAAAAAAAAGAAAGAAAAAAAAAACCCTCAGGTTGTCTGCCCTTAAATGCTGCCACTGAGCTATCACTCAAAGAACTTGTCAGCAAAATATTTACTACCTCTCACCAGCATATGTACATTTACACAGGACTTTTTAAATTGCCAAATGTTATGGTACAAATTACTCCACAAGAAAGGGTTTTGTGAGTGACCCCCAAATGAACTCTGCGATGCCTGCAGTGTGGGCTTTTTGAATTCTTAAACTATTACAATTTTTGTTGGGATCTAAGAGTCTTATAAAATTCAAACTGTACTGTACTCCACTCTGGAGTCTGTTCTAGCTCCAAAGCGGTTTATTGGAGAAGGAGTAAGAGTGAACTCTCTGGGCAGTGGCTAGCCCACCTGCTCCCCTTCCATCCCCTCCCAAACAAAACCACACACTCACACACACACACTCACACATACACACACCCCCAATCTCACTTGGGTAGGGAACCTGTAGCCTCAAGGCCACATGTAGCCCTTCAGATCCCCAAGTGCGGCCCCTCGACCAAACCCAAACTTCACACAACAAATTCCTTTATTAAAAGGATTTGTTGTGTAAAATTTGGATTCAGTCAAAAGGCCACCTCAAGAATCCAGAAGGCTACATGTGGGCTCAAGGCTGCAGGTTCCCCAGCCTTGGAAAACACCCATTTAGGTATAACAAAAGCAGCCTCAGGATCCTGACTGTCTAATGTTGAGTCAGAATATTCTTTGGAACTTCCACAGAATGGGTCTACACCCTCCCATGTGACAGACAGCTCTTCAGAGGTTATTCGATGTCCAAGGACACTGAGCTTGTCAGTTAGGATTCAGAAGGATCTTACCATCTTTGGGTCACGAGTTAAAGTGAAAAATAATAGAAATTAATAGGAACAAATCTAAACTCCTGCTTTTAGCTCTGAAACCACTTGCACAAAAGGCAGGATTCTGGAACAGCACCTGCAGGGTGGCAGCTTAGAGGTTCTATGGAAAGTAAGTCCACCACTGAGTGTCACGTACTGAGGTTTGTTGACTAACAAGATGCATTCACGAGGGGTGGGTAGAGGGATGATGGTTTCCAGGAAACACAAGAAAATACTTCTGCTAGTTGAACTGCACCACAAGAGGAGGTCTGGCTTGGAAGACAGGCATTAGACTCTCGTGGATAACTCCTTCAAGTTACTCCTAAAACTACGAATCACAAGTCCTTGGTTTTTTGTGGAATGCAATGTTAGCTAGCATTAATTGATCTATCCACTTAGTAAATACAGACACTCTTCTAAATACCCACGTGTGTTTATCCATTTACTGCAAAAGGAAAAACTCTGTGCCCAGGATCTTGCAATTTGGTCAACTGAAGCTCAGCAGGATGGAATTACTTACTCTGGATGTGGGCCAGGACACAGCCCCAGAAACTACCAGATACATAATCCACAGAGTTATACAGGCCTTTGGTTTTACAACCCAATTGTAAGATGAGGCACTGTATGGGCACAGAGTTTCCAATCACAAGACTGGGGCTGGCTGAGAAAAGCTCCCCATACTGGACACCAAAATAACCATTCTGGCATTCCGTCCCTCAGGTTCCTTCCAGCCCAGCTCAAAATCCACCTCATCCTGGAAACTGTCCTTGTATCTAGTGGCTCTGAGAGTATTAGCCACACTTTAGGAGTATCCTGAAAATGCCTGCAATTGGTTAACTACCACTTAATCTACCCTGATTCTGAATCTATAGTAACATGCACCTGCTTGTTTATCAACATTAAAGATCTAAACAAGGGAACTGCTAAGGTGCAGTGGTGCATGCCTACAGTCCCAGATACTTGGGAGTCAGAGGTGGGAGGATAACTTGAGCTCAGGAATTCAAGGCTGCAGTGAGCTATGATCAAGCCACTGCACTCAAGCCTGGGGCAACAGAGCAAGATCCTCCCTCTAAAAAAATAAAATAAAAAACAAGTGAATTATGCACAGAATACCTGCAGTTGCAGAGCTGGTATCTTCAGCTCCCCATGCATCCTTTGAGCAAGGGAGTCAGCTTTCACTCAATTCAGTTAACGAAGAACACAGTATTGGGGGCAGGGGCTGGGAGGGGAGGTGGTATGAAGACTCCAACTGATCTTGGTTCCAAACCTGGCTCACCCACAAGCCCTGGAGCTCAAACTCAATCTCTAAGAAGCTCAGGTTTTCATTTGTAAAATAGAGATGATAAATTAAATTCAATCCCAATACAGAAAAATCATTAAGGGGTGGAGGGACTCTACCCTACAGGGCTACCATAAAGGTTTAGTAAGATCACGAGTGAAGGTGCCCTGGCATCCACAAAGCCATGAGCAGACGTTCATTTGTGTTCAGGTCCGTCCTCTCCAGACGACCGAATGTCCCACGTGATGGGATGGAGAAGACATGGAGGAGCTTCCTCTGCTGGTTCACTTTGGGAAATCAACTTACCAAGAACCCACTTCTTTAAGGCCTTCAGATGACTAAATGGAAAATTTAAATTGCTGACAAATGCCTTTATTTCTAAAACTCATCTAAATCTGAACTTATTTACAAGTTCAATAGCTTTCATATTCTCCTGGGCAGTGTGGTTCAGGGATATAACCCTTCCCTCAGGCTGTTATAAGGAAAGAGAGAAGGGAAGTCTCATTTTTTGGAAATACATTTTTAAAAATGTGTATTATGTAGCCTCCATGTGCCTCAGTTTTCCTGAAATTCTTCCCAGCCACACTGTAAGAAACTCCAAAAACAACTGTTACCAGTGAGCCAAATATCCTGCTAACTGCCTCAGCAGCCACATTCCCTAAATGGATAATTCACCATAACCCACTGATACGTCAAAAAGAGTAACATGAGTACAGAGGAGATACCATATGAGCATTCAGACAACACACAGTTTATTACAAAAGCCTGGGGGATGAAGGCAGTGAGACAGTCAAATGCAGGTGCTTCTGACACCAACTCTATTCAATGAGGGGTAAGACAGGGCACAGGAGTCTGCTGCTCCCTTCCTCTTAATTCCTGTGGGTCTCTCATAATGTAACCGTCTCACCCACTTCCACGTGCTTTAAAGGCTCTTAAAAAAAAAAGGGTTAATTTTAACCAACCCTCTCGACTAATGAAACGACACTGAACACGAGGTTCACCAAAAAATCCACATAGCTTGTTTTAGCCAGTGTCTTAACACTCTATGAGGCGACAGAAAAAGGAAAAGAGCCGGAATGGAGTTAGGACTCTGTGTCCACCTGAGTAACCCAGGACCGCATGGCACTTGTAGCTCCCGTGTGCCTACATGTTCATTGTGAACAGGAAGGAGGCCGACTTATTCATTCACACCCCCTTGCGTTCCCACAGTGCCAATGCTCCCCCCACCTGCGCGCCAGCATCCCTCCCTGAGGGCAGGACCCAGTGCTCATACGGTGCCTGGCACACAAATATTCAATGAAAGAATGACCCAAAACCACATGACCCGAACATTCTTTGATTGAACTTTCACCCAGAGTTTCCATGAGAAAAAGGAAGTGTTTCAGCTGCTTTCCAATGAGCAGCAAGAGCCCCAAAGGAAATCACCAAATGAGGACACGAGCGGACAGACCTAGACCAGGCACAGTGTGAACAATGAAGAGTTGGCTGTCTGACCAATTGCTTATTGATTAATCATGATCATTGACAACTAATAGTCCTTCTATGTTAGAGAGACAAATAAGATTTGGGTCCTCCAAGAGGTAAGCTCCTTCCATCATGAACAACTTCTATTTTGAGGGGAGGAGTAATTTCTGAGATACTATATTTTACCTTCTCTATTTCCCTTTTCTTTTGGCCACTAGAGAACAGGAGAACCAGAAGGTGACAGCTACAAGGAGAGTTGTAAGGGAGGCAAGGCGGTGAGCTTGTAAAGACCAGAAGCCAAAGGTGAAAAACAGCAACAAAGCAGACTGGAGTGAGTAGGTGAGTGGAAAGGGCAACACCCAGGGAGTGGCAGTAGGAAGAAAGCTAAGAAAAAGGATTTCTAATAGCTCGGGAGGAAGCAAGGAAGGTAGAGTGGGAGCCATTTTAGGGTTTAAAGAAAGAGAATCGCACAGTTGGAATGATATGGATAGCAGACAAAAAGCATTTGATGGCGTGAAGGCCACTGTGATCTTAGTGAAAGTCCACATTTTTCTCATAGGAGAAAAGCTGCCCTCCAAAAAAAGACTAGGGGAAAACATATGCTTTATTTCCAAAGTGAACTGGTACCTCAAATCCAAATTCAACCTCCCTGAACCAGGTTTCAAGCACAGTGCCAGAAGCTTTTGCCTACATGATCTTATTTAATCTATTTAATTACTGCAACTACCCCACTGGGTATTATCCCCATTTTATGAGGTTCAGAGACCTAAACAAATAGTCCAAAGTCATATGTGTCACAGAATCTGAATCTAGGAGTCATTTTCCAGATAAAACGCACATTACACAGGAATATCATACACATTATACCCTTACTAAACAGTGGGATGTAGGCAGTGCTGAATTCTCAGCTCTGTCCACAACTGACGTCATCAAGCACAGCCTAATTAATTCCTAATGAATAGTGATGATACTGACTCACCTCCCTGGGCAGTTGAGAGGAATGTCAGGCACTAATGACGGTTAATTGCTTTTGCATATGTAAAGTGGGGCATGTCATTATTTTCCTACCATTTCAGACACCAGCGGACCCTGCTGTAGCAAGTGGCCTGAGAAATACAGGTGAGGATTGGCAGCCTGGATTTCGTAGGCAACACTAGAGAAATGGAACTGCAGAACATATGTCACTGTCAGAGAGACCGCAGAACTCTCAGGGAACGCTGACACTGAGAACTGAGGCAACATCTGCCGTGGAGCCAGTGGCAGCCAGTGAGCCTTGGTGCCAATTGCCAACAGGTTTCCTCTGATTTCAGCAGGGAGGAGTGGATAATTACTCCTTCTCATTTTCAAAAATCACTTCCGTATCAACAGAATCCCATCAACAAGCCAATGCCTCTTCACCAAGCCCCAATGCTGAGCATCCCATTAGAGGACTTAGCATTACTCTCCTGAGAGTCCCTGATTAATTCTCTGCTCCATCAGCCCTAAGTACTTGCCCAGGTGACAGCTCAAGAAAAGCTTTGATTGATTTCATGCTATGCGGCTCTGATGGGACCACTCTGTATTACCAGCCTTAGGGGAATCACCTTCCCTGTCCCCTTAATGAATCTGTTAGCCACTGAGAACAGAAATCCTGCCCCTGCCTGTCTCCCATCACCACCACCAGTCAAGCTGATCGTTGTTCTTCTTCATCAGTGGACTCCTTCAAAAGGACAAGGCCACAGGCCCAGTGTCAGGCAGTCTACCCTATCTGGCCATTCCAAAGCAAAGACCTAACAGCAAGACAGTGTACACACAAAGTGAGCATGAACTGGATGACACGACTTGCAGCCCGACTTATGGAGCCCTGGGAGGTGGACAATTTAACCTCAGGAAACACCTTTCAAACCCAGAACCAGAAGCTTCTTTCCTGCTCCAAGAGAAAAAAAAAAATGCCACAAGAGTTAGCAAGAAGTAGTTATCAGTATTTGAAAAGGAAAACTCATCAGCCTTTTCCCAGGAGTAACAGTGAAAGAAAATCCCAAGACTAGCTCCTCAATTCCAGTAAGTCTGCAGACTGAACATGTATTGCAGGAAGACTAACCAACCATAATGCTTACTAAAAATAAACAAAGCAAACACCAGGAAAATAATACTCCTTAGCCACTAATCTATGGATAACGCCACTTTCTTCATTAGTGGGATTGATCATTAGATTATTATAATACCTTAGCATATTCAATGATAATGAGTAAAAATTAAAAATCAAAAGTAGACAGTTCCTATTTTAAAAGACATCAACTCACAAGACAAATACATACATTGGAGTCATGTGTATAAATAGACACTATTTCAAGAGGGTCCACTTCAGCTATATGGCTGAGAGAACGCCTACAAATGGGCCCCATACCATCAGTGTGTGGGCTCCCTGGGAGGCCTGGAGAGTCATCGCTGCTTACGAAAGGCCAGTGGAGATTCACTCCATGTTACATGGTCTATGTCAGCCAACTGAACAGTATGTCGGCTCTTGACTCACTTCAGTCCCCCGGGGCTGATTCAGAATTCTAACTGTGCTGCATCAGGCATGGCCCTCCCTACTTTACATACAAAAATGGTCCTGGGCCCTCTTCTCCGGCTTCTGTGACTTAAGATGCTTCTCTCGTTCTGGCCATGCCTCCATCTATCCTGGATTATTTAGACAGCCACAGGGCAGGGGGAAGAAGCAATAGGTCAATCCACAGTTCAAGTCAGATTGGGTTATAAGCCGATCAACAAGGAAAACTTGAATCAAGATGGCATTTTAAAGTGCTGAATTGTGAAGGCCAAGCTCTGCTCTGCTCGAGCTCTGCTCTCTACCACATACACTAACATTCAAATGCTCTCAAAGATCCAGTGGATCCACATGGATCTCATCAACACTCACGGCAAAGGATCCAAAATCTAGGCTCCATCATGTCCAGAAGGAAAAAACTCTTCCTTCCTGTCAACCTAAGGTAACCAAAAACACAATTCATCGCATTTTTTTTCCTTCCTATCTCTCAACCATCAGAAATCATGCTGTCACTTTCTTGTGTGGGTGTTGAGTCTGGCCTATCTGCCTTTATCCATTTCTAATGGATCTGAGGATACAGGGGTCCTAATATTCTATCCAAGTCTTACATGGGTATTTTTTGAGTCCCAAAATATGATCATAAAATTACTCTGGAACAGAAACATACCCTGTTTGACCCCAAGAACCTAGGACAGTGTCATGTAATTAGAATGCTAAATAAAAGTGGGCCAAGATAAAACAACAGATAAAAGTAACCTATTTGAATAAATTCAGCTCTTGTGCACTCTTGAAGAAGAAAACCAAAGCTGAATGACTTATACTGCCCAATATCAAAACTCGTTACGAAGCTTAGCCATTAATAGTAGGCACTAGCACAAAGATATACAAAATAGACCAATGGATCAGAAAAAAGTCCAGAAACAAACTCATACATATACATTCACTTGATTTTTGACAAAAGTGACACTGCATTATCCTGAGTAAAGGATAATTTTTTTCAATAAGTGAATAAGGTTGATTGCTAACCATATGAAAAACATAAAACTTGACTCCCACCTCACACCATACTCTACAATCCATCTGAAATGGATTTTAAATCTAAATATAAAAAGCAAAACAATAAAGAATTTAGAAGAAAATCCAGCAGATTATCTACATGACCTTAAAGTAAGCAAAGATTACTTTAAAAGGATACAAAAAGCACGAATAAAAGAGGCAAAAAATGATAAACTGGACTATATTACAATTAAAAACTTCCTTTCCACTGAAAGAACCATTAAGAAAATAAAAAAACAAGGTGCAAAGTGAAGAAGACATATGCAATACACTTATTCAACAGCGACTCATAGCCTTAATATATAAAGTACTTCTATAAAACAATAAGAAATCAGACAACTCAACAGACAAAAAGGTAAAAAGCCAATGTATTTTATAAAACATAAACAAATGGCCAATAAACAAATGAAAAGGTGCTCAACATGCCTAGTTATCAAAGCAATGCAAATTAAAACAAGAGGATACCAATATCCAGCCACTAGAAGGGCTAAAATAAAAATGGTAATAATACCAAGTGGTGTCAAGGATGAGGAACAACTAGAACTCTCAGACAGCTCACAAGAGCATAATTGGTACAATCATTCTGGAAAACCCTTTGGCAGTATTTACATACTAAAACTGATTATATGCATAACTTCTGATTCAGCAATTCCAAATCCTAGGTACATTCCACAAAGAAATGCATGCTTATGTTCACCAAAAGATAGGCACAGGAATATTTATACTTGGATTATTTGTAATGGCCAGAAACAGCCAAATTTTCAACAATAGGTTATATAAACTGTAGCATACAAGTGTACCGCCCAGTACAGTAGGCACCAGTCACATTTATAAATTTAAATGTAAATTAGTAAGATTAAATAGAAGTAAACATTCAGGTTCTCATTCACACTAGCCATCTTTCATGAGCTCAACAGCCACACATGGCTAGTGGCTACCGTATCACACAGCAGAGACAGAAAGCATTTCATCTCCACAGAAAGTTCTATGGGGCACTGGTATTATACATCAATGAGAATAAATTAATTACGGCTGCAATTTACAAGACAGGTGAATTCCACAAAGGTAATAATGAGCAAAATAAACCAGATTCTAAGGAATACATACTGCATGCTTCCATTTATCCCACGTTTAAACACTAACAAAACTAATCTACGCTATTCGAAGTCAGGATGGTGGTCACCCTTTAGGGGTTGAGAGCATTAACTGGAAGGCAGTGTAGGGAGTTCTGGTCACGTTGACGCAGATCAACGGCTCTGGACACCAATGTGTTCACAATGGGAAAATACAAGGGACTCAACACTGACATGTGCATGCACTTTTCTGTATGTACGCTGTACTGCAATAAAAATCACAAAAAGAGAAATGACACAAAACCTGACCTGTTTCAGTACCTTTCTGATTCCATAGTTATCTTAGAGAAAGTTCATCCCAGGAGTTCTGTATAAATTTGCTGTTACTGAATTATGCTTTTACGTGCTGCCATCAGCACAGTGAGGGTTATTAGAAGAAACGACCTATGAAGATTAGTCACTGGATTTACTCATCACATCACACAGACAGCTCTTTACAAAGATCCCAAAGGAAAGTTCTACCACAAACAGAACACCATGTGTTTTTCACCTCGTGGTCAACCAATTGGCCTTCACTTTGTTCACTGGCTGCCAAAGCACGTTAAGACGCACTGGCCGGGCGCTCAGAGGGCACCCGTTTTGGTCTGCAGGTGGTTTCATTCCAAGTCCACTTTAGGTCCTCATCTCTATCCCATTCTTTTCCTTCCTTCTTTTCCCCACCTTTAATTTATGCTATTTTACTGTCCTGCAAGCTGCCTTAAAATCATTCTGAAACAAGATGGGGTATAAACGTGAAAAGGAAATGATTTCTGTTTTCTAATTATCTGTGTCAATTTAATGTGGGAAAGCATTTATTGAGCACTCCCTGCCCCCGTGTCTCTGCAGTCCTGTGCCAGGTACTAGAGACAGAGATAAATAAACATGCTATGCTCCCTGCCCTCAACCAGCACCTATCCAGCAGGGAGACAAGTAAGTACAGACACCTTCAAGACCTCAAGCCCCTCCGCTGGGAAGCCTGGCCTGACCTCTCCCCATCCTCTGTGTTCCCACAGGTAGCAGCTTTGCTGGCCGGTACAAATGAACTTAATCCACTCACCGCATAGGAATGATTTGTGTCTGTCACCCTTGCAGGTTCGTAAGATCTTTAAGGGTTGGGTCTGTGCCTTTAGTCATTTTTCTATCCTTGGCATTCGACAGAACACCTGACACATGGTAAATGCTTCCCCAAAATGATAACTGAATGGTTGCCTAAAATAACGAGTCAATGGGTGAATACATGAATGAACAAATGAATAAACGTGCCACATGCTGCAATGGAGGAATAAACAAAGTGCTGCTGGAAGAGCTTATTCTGTCTCTCAGGTCAACGAGAGCTTTCTCAGGAGGTGGCATTTACACTGGTCTCAAAGGCCGAGCAGGGCTTAGTAGGCCAAGAACGAGAACACCGACAGGCCTGCTCCGAGAACAGCATTCGTGGAGGGGCGTGGGGAAGAAGGGGCCAAGGAAGAAAGCAGAAAGGCTGCAGCACAGGCTGCAAACACAAGCTGAGCTGACCACAAGGCACCTCACGGGCCATGACAAAAGGCTGGACTGTTTCGTATGAAGGAAAGGAAAACGCCAGAAACACCAGGAGTATGTGAGCAGCTCCTGAGGGTGCATGCATGTCTCTCTGTCTACTTGGGGGGAATAAAGGATGAAGAACAGATAATTTTATAAATTTGGGATCAGAATTTTTAAATCGAAAGTATTTTTAGTATGGTCCGAGGCCAGAACTGTTCTCTGGATAACTGAAGAATCACAATGGGGCACATGCCTTAAGTGTTCCAAGTATATAAAATGGCTGTTTAGTACACCAAAAGACAGCGACAGTTTATACAGGTGTGCTTGTTTAAAAAGCCCAGAGCCACGGGATTAAGTCTATTCAGTACCCGGTCACTCAGCCCTTCTAATAAAGGCTCATCAGACTTTGTCTTCAAACACTTACCATATTTCCCTGCTCCCTGAAGTGACAGCATGGTCACACTCTAGCCCAGCATGGGAACCAGACTGCTATGCTTACAGAGGCACACATCTGTGGTGTGAACGCCAGCTAACACCAACACGAGCTAATGCTCGAACTAACCAAAAATATGTAACACTGCTGGTTTGCAAATGTCCATTGGTTCCCAATGATCCCTGACACAACGAAGTCCCCACCCTTCAAGTGAGAATACAATCTGCCATTTAATGATGACACAGTGATGGGGCAGCTGCAAAACAGGTCTCACATTGAGAGGGATGTGAATCGAGAGGGCCAATGAAAGCCCCACCCTCACCCCAGTCCTGTCCTCCAAATGTGAACCGCCCTTGGTTTATACCCAGTTCAACAGGAGAAAGAATTTTGGCAGAAGCAGGGTGAGTGACTACTGATCCCCCTTCAGACAAGAAGCCACTCATTCAATTGGACGAGTATTACCTGAGCAGCTACTCTGGGCACAGCGGCAGCTCTGAGCAAGCAGTCCACAAGTACCGCGAGGGCACGCACTGGGGCAAGGTCTCCAGCCAAAGAGAGGCGTAGACAGAAAGGCTGAGGGACCCCCCCCCCCAACCTTCTGACATCAGGGCTCAGTTCTCCTGCCTTCACTTCCCCGTGGTCCAGGGAGCTCCGAAGGAGAGCCATCTCCACCCCCCAGATTCCTCCCTCCTCACCTCCACCGCCCCAGCAAATGCGTCAGCTGCAGCAAGTACAACAAGCAAAGGCCACATCTTGATTTGATCCATGTTTCTGCAGCTCCCCAGCACAGGCACAAGACCCTCTTCAGAAAAAAAAAAAAGAAGGGGGGGGCACGGTATCTATTTCCTTCCAGGATCACTTCCTCCTACAGATTCTGTTAACCCTGGTAGAGGAACAAGGAAGATGAGCCCTCAACATCTTACGTTTAATTAAAATGGAATCCATTTCCAACCACACCTACAAATGACCACTAAAGCCCTCCCTCTTGAGGACACTTCTGGGTGTTGATTCCCTCCCAGGCCAATTGCCTAACAGCAATTCTACACACAGGATGAGACCGGAGAGGCCAAGAGGCCCACAGGCAAAACACGCAAACCCAAACCCTCAATGCACACAGTCCTGACAACCTTCAAAGTTACTGCTCTGATTACAGACCTATCTGTAAAAGTGCCCATGAAAATCCAAAAAAGGATGTCACAGGTTCTAGGAAGAGAGAACCCAACCCCACGGCCTTCTCTCAGAGATTCTGCTTCTCAGATAACCTGGCCAGAGCAGCACCCCAGGGGAAGGGCACTCTCCCAGGCATCCCCTCCCCTCCAGATCTAACCCATCACCAAGAACGTTCACTGGAACCCGCCCTCCCCACCTCAGCTATATTCCCTCTGCTCCTCTCCACCCCACTAACTTCACACCTGTCTCATGGAAAGGACAGCCCCGCAGTCTGCACTGGGCCGGCCCCTGCCTCCCCCATCATCACCACTGCCAACAACGGAGTTCTGCCAGGTGCCCAGCCTCATTACACATCAGGGTGACACAGGTGGCGTCCTAAACATATAGATTCCCAGCTCTGGTGCCAGAAGTACTGAATCAGAATCCTCAGGAGATATATTTTTAGCAAGCCTCTCTTACTCTATCCTGCAGCCAGAAAGGCTTTCCTAAAATGCAAAGAGGACTTTTATCATCCACTCACTTAAAATCTTTCAGCAGATCCCCACCCCTTTGGAGTCAACTGCATTATAAGGCACCCACACCCAAGGCCCTTCCCACTTGTTCTCAGCCTGCTTCTCCGGCCGCCTGCCCAGGACCCCTACATACCAGACACACACCCACTCCAGGGTGCCTGGACACAGCACACTGCCTGCTCCACCCCACCTGCAGGCACCTGGGCCTTCTCCTCTCACCAGCGGCTCTCCTTTTAAGACCAAAGTCACCAACCCATTCTCTGGGAAACCTTAGCACACTTCTCACTCAGCAAGATCATTTCTGTGTCCCCAAAACACCTCCAACACACTTCCAACACCATACTTAGTACATTGCACACTACTTTCTCCTAAGGTACTGTCTCCTTACTCATCAGTAAGCTCCTTGGCATTACCACATTAAACATCTCCCAAAACCTGACAGGTTGCTAGAACTCACAAGATGTTTGCTAAATGTTGTCCTTGGGAGGTAATCCTACAAGTGACAAGGGATCACCTTGCACATCTGGAGAATCCACACGGCAGAGTAGTTAGATATACATAAAGAGTATACTGGGTTTTGGAATCCAAAATTGAGTTCTCCACTTATTAGCTGTGCCTCAGATTCCTTTTATGAAAAATCAGAAGAAATAATATTACCTACTTGTAAAGATTAAATTAGATGATCCATGTAAAGTATTAACAGGGTGTCTCAATCATCAACAGCCACTATATACATTATCTTATCAGAATGCTCTCAAGATTAGTGTGTGTGCACTTAACTGTGCCTGACATACTGTAGGTTCTCAAATTGTTGAACAAACATATAACTATGAATAATAATTACTGCTTATATATCTGTCTTCTTCCCTGCTATACTGCAGATTTTCAGAAGGCAAGGACTATGTCCCATACATTTCTGCACCCCCCCCTCCAGTCCCCTAGCACAGGTCAATAAATAACCATTCTATTTATTTTTATACAAAATATTAATACAATTTTGATGACTCTTAAGAAATTCATCCTCGTCGGAGGAATTACAAGGGCGGCCTCAGGCATACCTTGAACTATACCCACAGAATGGGATAAAAAACTCAACTGGCTTCAAAACCTTCCTCTGCTTTCCAAACACTCAGACTAGCTGGACTCCACCCTCAACAACCAACGCTGCTTTCCTTGAATCTCAGGCTGTCCCCCCCTCCCGCCCCCCGACCTCAGCACAGGCTCTGCCGTCTGCTGAGCCGCAATCTGATGACTTCCAAGCCCCCCCAGCGTGTGCACCCCAGCCCTGACCCCACCGCAGCCTGTTCACGGCCCCCAGCCCAGCTTCCGCAGCAGCCCATCCTGGGAGTCCAGCAGTGCCGAGACGGCCTTTCCAGCTCTCAGCCAGCTCACCCCCACCCCCAGGGACCCGGGGGCTGCGCTTAGCCCCAAAGTATCAGGTTACCACAAAAATAACAGTAGGCCTGCCTGTAACAGCCTGCAGGCCAAGTGTAGGAGGGAAAGGAAGTGTCTCCGAGGTGAGAAAGAGAAGCCCAGGAGAAGGGAGAAAAAAAGCAGACATTTGAATGAGTCAAAGAGGACTCGGGTTTTAAGAAATATACATTAAATTCATAACTACACTCTTAACGTCACCACTACAGCCCCTGCAATCACTCATTTATTTAGTGTCCAATCAGGGCAACTTACATTTATATCATACTTAACTACTTTGTGCCTTTAAAAATATTATTCTAGGGAAAGATGAGGATAGAGTTTTCTTTAGTTTGCTTATTTAATACTATGTATAAAAGCCGGATTTGGGTCAATGAAGGTTTTAACAAGTATTCCCACTCAACAAATTCCTGATATTACTCAGCTTTAATTTTCTCAAAACTAAATCCAAACATGTCAGAACTAATTAGATCTACTGTAGGAGGGGCAGACCTTCAGGGGGGAAAAAAAGGCTAATAAAAAGCATTTATTCATTATTCTCTTTTCTCCCCCCCTAAAATGAAATCAAAGTTGACTCCTATGCTCTCCTGGTGCAGGAACGCTGCTGGTTTGATGTGGTCTGGCCCAGCCTGAATATTTCAAATAAAGTTAACTTCAATCACTGCAGGGAGTTAGCAGGTTATTGATTCTCCATCCGTTGTTCTTTCATCTTGGTTTACTCCACACACAATGCCTCTTTAATTTGCTCCTGGCGACTGTTTTATAAGTGGGTGGGTATAGACCCAGCTACAAGAAAAGATGCTCTTCTTCAAGCCAGGCAGGTAAACCCCAAGATCAGGCCATCCACTGGGTGGATTATGTTTCCCATTGTAATTCCTTATGTGCAAAAGAAGCCCCGTGAATGCCCTGGCAGGAGAAGACACAGCTAACTAACAGTTAGATTCCCAACCTGGAGGTGTTGAAAGGCAGGCAAACAAAAAAATTCTCAATAGAAAAAAATGGATTCTGTAAGTTTTTCTTTAAAAAGTTAATTTTTGATGGGAGAAATGTTCCCCAATGTCACACTATTTTGTAGTTATTGATTTATATTTCATTTTAATATATCACGGTTATAAGTATTACAAGACAAGCAGTATTCTCAACAAGGCTCTACTGCAAATGCTCAAAAAAAAAAAAAAAAGCCTTTAAAATGACAATTTTAGTGGCAGCCGGAGCAGCAGCAGACATGCAGACAGGCAGCAATTCTGTGTTTTTAAGTTGTTTTTGTTTTTTTTTTTTTTTTGCTTTTCAGAAATAGCCCTCTCTCAATCAAATCAATCAAAAACTTCATAGAGGAACCTATCACCAGCAGAGTTTGAGTCCTATAAATTCTTTTAAATGCCATATAAACAGTGAAATTCACTGCAGTTTCACTGTCTTTAATGACAGCCAAAAGTCTAGTTCCCAAAAGAGAGGGACTCATTCACCTTGCTGCTCCTAGTGTGGTCAGAATTAACACAGTTCATGCAGGGAATACCACACCGTGCAATTATCAACTGGCACTGACATTGCTAAAAGATCTTTAATAATCCTGGTTTTTACCATAAAAGCTCTCATTATCATCCCAGCTCTCTCTTTGCTTGTTCAGTGTGCCTTGTCACTTACACGAGGATGAGAAAAAACCGTGGACTCCACTCATCTTCCCCCAGCCGTGTCTCTCACGGAGCTGTCCGCGTCTCTAAAGCGCGATGCCACCGCACTGGCTGACCAGGTTTAAAATTAGCCGAGCCCTGGAGAGCCGCGGGTAACCTTCTGACAAGGTTAGCCAGCAGAGCAGAGCACTGCTCAGGGAGGGACATTAATAAGAAGCCAAGTAGAGCCTTTCAACAAGCCCATTAGGGCCTCTCAGAACCCTCGCAGTCTGGAAGCCTGGGGGAGCCGGGTGCCCTGGTGCGAGGAGGCTGACCTAGGTTCTTATTTTTATCTCACCGAGTCAGCAGCTTCCTTTGCAGGCAATAAACACAACCTCCAAATGCGTTTTCTCCAAGTTTAAATTCAACACATTCGCCCACTAATTGCACAATAATTTTTAAAACTTTTAATTGGATTTTAAAAATATATTTCTGGAACACCTCTTGCTATAAAGTTAATACCCCTAGATGACAGGTGGAACATACAGAGACATATATAAGAGAAAAATAAACTTTACCCATATGCCATCATCAAATAATAGTAAGTGCTGACCATGCACTTTGATGTGTTTTCTTACACTAATAACCTACTATTATTATTCTCTATAGTTTTGGGTTTTTATTACCCACCTAACATCTCACATTCAGTCCTGAAAAATTCTTTGTATCAATGATTTTTAAGAGGTGTATGATATTCCAGGTGGTGGATATACTATTATTTTTCCCTGTGGTTGAACATTTAGATTTTGCCCAACTTTTTCACTGTTGGGGTGAATATCCCTGTAATCATTTCTTATGGACAGATTCTTAGCCTAGAGTCAGAGGGCAGGAACAATTTGAAGGCCACTGGTACAGACTGGGGACCCCATGAAGACAGGGACTGTGTACCTCTCACACTGTATGCACAGTATTTTCTGAATAAATTAACACGTCTCAGTGCTTTCCAAACAGACAACCCTAAATTCCAATGTGATTCTTTCCAAGCACCTATCGGGACATATTCAGGCCCAACATAACAAAAGTTCTCCCAGCAGTGAGTTAAAGAAGACGACTACTGAACACCTGCCAAAGGCAACGCAAGTGTTCTCCCCCACATCACCTCGGTACCCAACTGGTACAGCCACACTGGGTGTTTAAAATAGCGAAATACTTCCATAAGAGTGGGTGAAGAGCCAGTGCCCCAAGCTCCATAAATGCTCCATCCCTCTGCCAGTGCCCCAAGGTCTCCTCGCTATTCAACGAGTAAAAGGTAAGTGCCTGGCCCACCTGGGAGCCTGCAGTGGCTTCCATGTGTCAATGCTCTTCTGAACTAGTTGTTGATATTTTAAATATCACCCCTGATCACAAGCAGCTTTTAACTCAAGATCTGCTTTGTAAATTGTTAATCTCCAAACCAGCCCAACTCTTCAGAGACCACTGTTTAAAATCTTTATTACCAGCACTTCAACACTGTTTTTTAAATTCACTAAATTTCCTAATATTTTTGAAACTGAAGCTGACAATTATTAGGAAGCACTTACCAAGCCTAGTAGGAAGTTGTTTCTATTAAGTTATTCTCTACAAAGCAAAGGGAGTTGGGGTAGACAAAGACGAACTTCATTATCGTAAGATTCATGAACCTAGTACTAATACCAATTATACTTGTTCCCCAAGGATAAAAGCTATCTGCAAAATCACAGGAGAATTTGAGGAACTCTCAGATCATCAACTAGATTCTCAGCAAGCTAAAGCAAAAAATGTTGAAATACTAAAATCTGGGCATAAGAAGAAGAGTCAGGTACAGTCTAACCACCCTCATACTGGCTCATCTGTAATAACAATAAGAGCAACATTTATTGAGTGCTGTCAGTGGGCTGGGCACGCTTGCTATGCACTTGGAAACAGGATCTCTACCTATAGTTCTCTGCTAGACTAAACTATTTTCTGTAGAGGGGAACAGATAACCAGTACACGTAACAGAATTTCATTTCTTCTAAATGTTTTTGTCCATCTTCTTTGGGGATGCCAGGGCAAGAACACCAGCCAAGACAGGGAGGAGGGACAAACAAGGGGTCTGTAAATCAGACTTTGAAAACCGAGAAGGTGCTAGCCTGGACGCATTACAGCACTGCCCAGCCCAGCAGCTGGATCATGGCCCAAGCTGGAATAAGCTCAAAGACAATACCCACCCACATCTCCATTACAGAAGAATATACTCCAAATACCAGGCCACTAAGGGAGCTGGAGGCTGATCTGCAGCTTCTTTGCTAAGCAGACAAGATTTTTACAGATAGAACATGTTTGGGGTTCATGAAATCAAGTATGATGGCAAAGGTTTAAGGAAATAACCGTGTAGTAGTAAATAAAATTAATATTCACAGCTAACATTTATTCAACACTGTATGTGAGGCATAGGGGTCAGGACTTTACTTTTCTCTTAGTTATATTTTTGATTAACAATTATTATATTTATGGGGTACAATGTGACATTTCAATACATGTATACATTGTGGAATGATCAAATAAGACTAATTAACATACCCATCACCTCAAATGTTTATCATTTCCTTGTGGTGGGAACATTTAAAATCCTCTCTTTTAGCTATTTTGAAATACGCAATACATTCTTATTAACTATAGTCACCATGCTGAGCAACAGACCATCAGAACTTCTCCTATCTAAAATTTTGTATCCTTTGACCAAAGTCTCCCGTTTCCCCATTCACCCCTCTCCCCCAACCCCAGCCCTTGGTAACCACGATTCTGCTCTCTACTTCTATGAGTTTGACTTTTTAAAATTCCAGAACTTTACTTTTATTATTTCGTTTAATCCTCATCACAATTATATGAGATACAGATGTCATATTACTATCTGTTATTCAGACAAAGAAAATGAAGTTTAGAAACATTATTAGTCCGAAAGCATACCACTAGTCAGTGGTCAAACTGAAACTCAAACCTACATTCATCTCATCTCAAGCCCAAGATCTAACTGTATTTGTGAGATAGTAAACCTCCCAGCACTATAGGTAATCAAGGAGTCTTAAAACAGAGATGCTGTATCTGGAAGGGGATGGAGAAGGATGTCAGGGAAGGTCCGTTCCAACCGCTGGTCTATGGCGGGTGAACACAAATTGCCTGCTGGGTGCTGGCTCTGCGCTAGGTGCCTGTGAGCCGTGAGCAGGAGGCGGGACCAGTGAATGAAGTGAGCACACCGTGAGAGCTGAGAGAATGGACAGCCAGGCTAGTTTTCTGCTCACCATAAAAGGCAGCTGAAAAGCAAGGCTGTTGGCCAGTCCAGACTCCGGCTGCTGTGATCCCAGCGGAGCTGGCACATGGCAAAAGCTGGGGCTTCTTTCTGCTTCTCCAGAAGAGCAATGGCCAGGATGAGAGCCTAACTACTGCAAGGCGGGGGCAGAGGTTTTGCTCTTCTTTTTAACTGCCTGCACCTGGATTTTTCTCCAACACAAAACTTTTATGGTAAATAAACAATTCAAATGTATAGTGGAAAATATCAACAACACAATCAGAAGAGGAGATGAATACACAATTTACACAAGACAATAAGCATATAGGAGAATACGCATCATTACTAGGAGGGAGAAAAATGGCAAATTCAAGCAAACTCCAGGTATTGTTTTAAACCTCCTAATCAGCAAACCTATAAAGACAATAATCACTTTTTTGTTTTTTAAAGAGACAAAGTCTCACTCTGTTGCTCAGGCTAGAATGCAGTGGCCTCATCATAGCTCACTGCAAACTCCAAACTCCTGGGCTCAAGTGCTTCTCCTGGTTCAGCCTCTTAAGTAGCTCGGACTACAGGTAGGTATGTGCCACCACAGTGCTAGGCAAAATTTTTTTTTTTTTTTTTTTTTTGGAGAGACAGGATCTCACTATATTGCTCAGACTTGAACTCCTGGCCTCAAGCGATCCTCCCACTTCAGCCTCCCAAAGTGCTAGGATTACAGGTGTGAGCCACCACTTCTGGCCTAATTAATAATCACATTTCTAGTGAATATGACATAGGAAATATGCTAGTGGTGGCACGGATGTGAAGAACCAACTAGCAACACTTACTGAGAACCTGAAAAGGCTTAAATCCTTTGACCTAGTAATCCTAACTCTAGAAATTTATTAAAAAAAAAAAAAAAAGAAAAAGAAAATTCCAAGAAAGAAAAAAATTACAAGCACAAAGATGTACATTATAAAACCATCTATAATACTACAAAAAATAGAATAACTAAGAAAAACATAGTACATGAATGCAAACGAAACCTTTTGGTATATGTTTACCAGAATAATTAAAAAGAAAAAACTGTAACAGGAGGGAAAGCTTCTCAAAGAATATGAATTTTAAAAAGCAAAACACAAAATGATCCAGTGATTATAACTTTAGTTTTATGCATGTAGCTACACCAAGTGAAAATAAAAAGGAAATAGTTACTACGTTAGGACAGTGACATTATAGGTTTTTGTCTTAGATTTTTTTCATGTCCTGTTGTTTTTTGCAATTTTTAAGAAATGATTCCAATTTTGTTTTAAAGAAAATTTAAGTAAACATCAGATACAAGTCCAGATATTTGGGCACTGGAATACAAGAAGAAAGCTGAGAAGTCAGAGATAAGAGAATACTTGAAAATTCCTTATTATCAGGATCTACCCAGCCAATCTCCAACTTTATGTCTAGTCACAATTTTTTCTCCCTCACACACACACACACAGATCATAGCCTATTTTAGACACCCCAAACGACTTGATATTCGCCCAAAACATTGCAGTAGCAGTAACAACAGTAGCTAACACTTACAGAGTGTATATTCTGTACCTGGCCCTGTTCTAAGCACTTTGTATGTCTTGACTCATTTAATCCTCCTAACAATACTATAAGAAAAGCACCATTACTATTCTCATTTTAGAGATGAGGAAACTAAGGCACAGAAAGAAAATAAATTGCCCCACATGGCTCAGAAGTGTCTGCAGAGCCAGGCTTTGAACCCACATAGGCTGACTCCAGAGTTTAACTGATAACCACCACACAAGACTGCAAGTATAAATGAGACTCCCAGCCGCTGTGCTATTCCGCTTGTCTGAAACGCCTTTCCTCCCCGCAGCCCCCTGTAAAGCTCCCACACATACTTCAGAGGCCACTTCAATTGCTACCTCCACGGCAAAGCCTTCCCCAGCCCTCCCATGCAGGGTTTGTCTGTGTCACCTCTGAAGTCCCACAGAACTTTATACACACTACTCTTTCACTGACAGCGCTTAATAATGGATTGGGTTTGTCTCCCTGATGGTCCCAAGTTTGGGATGGGGAGTAGATACAGGTGTTCTTTGTATCTCCAGTAACTGGCCCGATGTCTGCCACCTAACATGCCACTGATGAGCGAGGGAGGAAGGAACAAATGCATGAATGACTTCTCAGTGAGAGGACTAGAGAGCTAATTAACGTGTTGGTTGAATATGTCACACATACTTGGGGTTCGAATAAAATGGAACCTTGAAAATTAATCAGCCTTAAAAAGGAATGCAATTCTTTTTTTTTTTTTTTTTTTTGAGACAGAGTCTCCCTTTTGTTCCCCGGGCTAGAGTGAGTGCCGTGGCGTCAGCCTAGCTCACAGCAACCTCAAACTCCTGGGCTCAAGCGATCCTACTGCCTCAGCCTCCTGAGTAGCTGGGACTACAGGCATGCGCCACCATGCCCGGCTAATTTTTTCTATATATATTTTTAGTTGGCCAGATCATTTCTTTCTATTTTTAGTAGAGACGGGGTCTCGCTCTTGCTCAGGCTGGTCTCGAACTCCTGACCTCAAGCGATCCACCCGCCTCGGCCTCCCAGAGTGCTAGGATCACAGGCGTGAGCCACCGCACCCGGCCAAAAAGGAATGCAATTCTAACACATGCTACAACATCCACGAACCTTGAGGAGATTATGCTAAGTGAAATAAGCCTGTCACAAAAGGACAAATATGGTTTGATTCCATTCATAGGAGGTACCGACAGTAGTAAAATTCATAGAGACACAAAGTAGAATAGTAGTGGCCAAAAGGAGGAGAAGGAGGGAATAGGGAGTCATTGTTTAATAGGTACAGTTTCAGTTTTGCAGACAAACAGAATTCCGTGGATGGATGGGTGGTGATGAATGAACTTAATACCACTGAACTGTACACTTCAAAATGGTAAAGATGGTTAACTTTTATGTGTACTTCACCACAATTAAAAAGATATAGACAAAGATAGAACGGGACCTCAAAGGAAAGAAATCAGACCAAGTCAAATTATACCTATAGTGGCATCCAAACATAACTTCCAGCGATGGAGCACTCGTCATCCAACAGATGATTCACACATAAACACAGTCATCAAATGTACCTTTTCAAGTGTCTTCCCATCTCAACAGAGACATCACTTCCTCCAGGGAGCCTTCCTGGATGCCCAAGTCACACTGGGTGGCCCTGTGCATGCTCCCACAGCATCATGTCCTTGTGTCAGAGCACCTTTGTAACTGCCTGTTGACAAGTCTATCTCCCCAACGCCACTCTCCATGAAGGCAGCACCCTTGTCTCACTTGGGTATATCCTTCAGGACCTGGCTCAGCACACATCATTTTCAATAAATATTGAACCGACTCATTAACTGCCAAAAAGGGAGGGGTTGGAATACTGCTCTGATTTTAAGAGCTCACATGCAGGGCTGTCTTAAGGAGTGGTTAGCAAGTCAAGTAAATACCCAAAGAAAATTCTAAGATTTCTAACCTGGAAACTGAAAGGAAAAGAATCCAAGTGCAGATGAGTCCCAGACAAGTTCCTGCTGCCTCCTCTGTTACAAAAAGAGGGCATTACTTGTGAGCATGGTAATTCCCAGAACCTACACAGAGTTAAAGCTCTGTGCCCATCTTCTGATACCCTGGGGCTGAGACTCAGGTGCCAGGCACAGTGCAGGAGCTTAGGCACTGCACCTCTTCAAATTCTCTTGAGGTCAAGGGAGCATTTTCCTCTTTACAGGAACAAAAGTTTAAATTGCAGTTTGATCAATTTATCAGACAACTATTCCTTGTGCTAAAATTAGAAAACATTCTTTGAGGCTGCTAAATCTTTATGGATACTTAAGGGTCAGCTCAGAGGGTACAGGGGCAGTAATTGCTTCTCTTCGCCTAATCCATTTTCCATTCTTTTAAGGTACCTGGACATGTACAGTATTTCTCTTTTATGTGTTTCTGGCATACGAATTACTTAATCACCCCTAAAACTCTTCTGCTATACACACCTTGAAGTCTACTCTTGGTTTATGTTTCACATAGGAGAGAAACAAATTTCTGAATTTGCTACTGAACAAAATTTGTTTCCTTGCTTTTTTTCTCCAATGACTGAGCAAACATAAGAGTGATGCTAAAAGGCAAGCACAAGCTCGGCTCCTCCAGACTTGAACCCCCAATGGAGTAAGCTGCCAGAGTACAGAGCCACAATGAAAAGCACAAATGACGCCAGCATGACTTAAATGTAGCTTTAGGGCAAACCCAATGTGGAACAGCTCCAAATAGGTAATGCTGAAATGACAAGGGGGGGTGACTATAAATGAAAGACACATACCTGCTTATGAGTAGTCCGGTCACAATCCATCAGTAAGTAAAGTCCTCGCACAAACCTTAGATTACGAGTCTTACTCATTCACAAACATCGTGAGTAAACGATATTTGGAGATCTGAGTTACAGAAGCTGAGACTCACAGCGCATTTTTAAATGTAGATAATGTTTACTTTTTTCTTTTTTTCTTTTGCTTAGTCTTTTGCTGACTTTAGTGAAACCATCCTTATTAAGGGACTTACATAAATTACAGTGACAAGTATATAAACACACAATCTGACTCCGAAGAGCTTAACTCCTGCTAAGTAAAATACAACAGTTAGTATAACTTTGAGCAATTCCCTTTTTGCCTAACCTAGATCTCAGTTTCCTCATCTGTAAACGAGAGATCTGAAACATGACTTTTTTAGATGACTCTCAAATGTAATATTCTACTCCATTCACCTGTCTACCAGAACAAGCAGAATTCTGGCCTACTCATGGCAAGATTGCCCAAGAGTTAATTATTTTAAAAAGCCCCATAAAATATTATTGAATATATTATACATATGCATGTTCTAACACTATTTTTGCTACTAAGGAAGTAGACTGTTTCTGACAAAATAAAAGACAGTGATTATAATTTTGTCCAACTGTTATATAAGGCCCTTTTCAAAAGTAGATCTTATTAGAAAATTATGAGTAAATTTTAAAAGGAAATATATTTCATACTCACAATGAGTCATTTTAAAAAGAAGCAAGATTCATTTGGCTATTTCAAAGAAACATTCCTGCTTTTTTTTTTTAAATGTCTGCTTTCCCTATATTTCTTTGTGAAAGGGTAAGACTCAAAAACTAAAAGTTCTAAAAATTAAGATTCCAGCTGGAGCCCATAACACTCCACAGGACCATCAAGTTTGATAAAAATCCTAAATTTAACTAATATGTTCAAGCATCATTCAAGTTTTGAGGATTACACCAGCATGTGAAACTTAGAATACAATAGATATTTAGAGACCCACAGTTTTTAGGTTTAAGAACAATTGCTGATAAATTGCATCTTCGAAGGAAGAGAGGTGATCATTTCTGTCCTACTTTACAACTTTTTAAATTCACCAAAATATCTAAAATCCTAAATACAAATAATATTTCAAATTCCATTTTCCTTCCTTAAAAAAATGGAATTCTCTGGGCATGGTGGCTCACGTCTATAGTCCTAGCACTTTGGAAGGACAACGCAGAAGGATCACTTGAGGCCGTGAGACCAGCCTAGGCAATAATAAGACCCAATCTCTACAAAAAATTAAAAAAAAATTAGTGGGGTGTGATGGCACGCCTGTAGTCCTAGCTACTCGGGAAGCTGAGGTGAGATCCTCTCAAAAAAAAAAAGGAATTCATTTTTATCTCAAGATATACTGCTACCATGCAAACCTGTCTTTCCTGAACAGTTTGTTCTAGGTAGGGTCAATGACAAAAAGGGCGGGGGTGGGGGGGTGGAGGGAAGCTAGAAAACATAAAGCGTTTGGTTTTAAAAGGCTGTAAACACGCCCACATCTTCTAGTTTTGGACAGAAATAGTAGACAAGAAAGGAAGAGAAAAGGATGCATTTGAAATTTCAGGACATTATGTGCTGATTCACAGAGAGGAACCCGAGAGGCAAATACTTGCCAGAGTAAGCAATTACCACAATCCTATTAACATTTTTAAAGGGGTTTCTGTTCACAATCCACACATGGTGATGAAGTGCTTGAGGGACCACCTTATTCACTTCTCTAAACGGCTGGCTATAGGCTAAAACATGGCCTACTATGTACTAGGTTCTATAGGACTGATTGGGATACAGAGGTGGTACCTGGACTGCTAACAATTTAGTTGGGTGTCTAGATATCTAGATAAATAAATCCTAGATAGATAAAACACAAGCATTCATTCAATTAGCCTGAAACAGGCATGTGGCCAACTTGAAGGCAGGCTCTGTGCTGGAGAGAAACAAGCTCCTCCTCCAAAGATCTCACAGTCCAATGAGAGAGGTAGATGCATCAACAGATAACTGTAATGCATCCCAGGAACTGCAGTGATGGAAAGATGTGGGAGCATGGTGGTGTTAGGGACAGGGGATGCATGCCTAATTGTCAACAGATGTGTCAACTGCGTGTCTGCCTTGGTCACAGCTGTAACCCCAGAATCCAGAACAGTACATAACACATAGTAGGTGCTCAGAAAGAATGAAGCAGGAAAGGTGGCAGGGAGGGCAGGCAGAGATCTGCCAGAGGAGCTCGAGTTTGGTAGGCAGCATGACTGCCATGTACACTCCACCACTTTGTAGCTGTGTACCAGAGCAATGCATTTACTATCTCCAAGCCTCCGCGTCCTAATGCACTCCCCATAGGTCATGATGAGAGAACAAGCATAGAAATTCCAGCTATGGCAATCTCTGCTCTGGGAAGATTCCACAACTTGCCCGGTGCTACCTTCTGCCTATGGCAGGGACCAGGAATCACACAGAACCACAGCAGTAGGATTTTTTTTTTCTGCCTCTTCTTCCTTTTCTGACCCTGCAGTATCTGCCTTTTCCCAACGCTGGCTCAGATGAGACTCAGAGTGAATCAACCAAAAAGAACTGGCAGGGAGAGGGGAGAGAGAATCCCCTGGCTAGCTACAGAGAAAGGACAAGATCCTTTTCACCCTTTGGAATGGAAGCTCTCACCATTTTAAAAGTCCTGAGCCAGATACCTAAAAGGTTCCTACTTCTGCCTGATCATACTGCTTTTCTGGACTGCCTCACATTCTTGACAATTAGCCTGAGATACTTTCCCCATCTCCCCACTTTAATTTCCTTTACTAAATTAAAATAATTACAACACATTAACACTTGATCAACACAAAAGAAGACTAAACTAGCCTTAATATGATCTCAGATCATCCAATTTCTTAAAAAATATATGGTGCTGTGTGTTTCTGTATATGAAGCTGTGATTGCCTGTGAATGCACGTGTGTTTACATATAGTCAAGTGATGCTTTAAGACAGGTATACATTCAGAGAAATGCATTGTCAGGCAATTTTGTGGCTGCGTGAACATCACAGAGTATACTTACGCAAATCTAGATGGTCTAGCCTACTACCCCTAGGCTATATGGTGTAAACTATTGCTCCTAGGCTACAAACCTGTACAGCATGTTGCTGTTCTAAATACTACAAGCAACTGTAACACAATGGTAAATATATGTGTATCTAAACATATCTTAACATAGAAGAGGTATAGTAAAAATTCAGTATAAAAGATAAAAAAAAAAAAACGGTACACCTGTATAGGGCATTTATTATGAATGGAGCTTGCAGGACTGGAAGTAGCTCTGGGTGAATGAGTGAGTGAGTGAGTGAGTGGTGAGTGAATGTGAATGTCTAGCCCTAGGATTACTGTACACTACTGTAGACTTCATAAACACTGTACACTTAGGCTATGCTAAATTTATTTAAAATTTTTTTCTTTCTTCAATAATTAATGAACCTTTGCTCACTGTAACATTTTTACTTTATAAACTTTTGTTTTTAACTTTTTGACATTTATAATAACGCCTAACTTAAAATACAAACTTATTGTGCAGCTATACAAAAATATTTTCTTTATTTTATATCTTTGTTCTATGAGCTTTTTTCTGTTTTTAAAGTTGTTTTTTTTTTTTTTTTAACTCATCAAACTTTGTTTTAAAAATGAAGACGCAAACACACACCTTGGTCTAGGCCTACACAGGGTCAGAATCATCAAGACATTACTAGGCAATAGGAATTTCTCAGCTCCATTATAATCTCAGGTGACTAGTCCCTCATGGATCTAAGCATCATTGACCGCAATGTCGTTCTGTGGCATATGACTATATATATGTACATTCACGCATACACGTGTGTTATTTAAGTAAGTACGAGGCAGGGCATGCATACATATATAAACACAAACCCGCCTTCTCGTGGCTGAGGGAAGTGTGACTGACACCACCATGCACATGGAGGGAGGAAAAGCTAATCGTGTGTCCACCTCAGAAACCTGCAAGCTCACCCTGCACAAACAACCAAGGTGATCGGTTACGATGGAGAAGCTGTTAAATTTCCAAGAAGACCACTGGGACAGGCTCGAGACGCTCCAATCCCTTGTGACTGGACCGGGGGCTCTAAGGAACCTTCCTCCCTTCCTTGAGAAAAACTCCCCTTTCCGTTAACCAAGAGAACGGCAACTATTCAGGCACAGGAAGCAGGGGCCCTCAAGCTGCCCGGAAAAGACCACAACCACACCGGGGGAGCGAGAACACTCAGGCTCCTGTCCCTCAGCTCCTGGGGCTAGGACGGGTCTTTATTATTAACACTGAGAAGCAGCTATGTCCGAAGCCCAGTGCCCAGAGCTTACTTCTCCTGACACTGTCTTACGTGTTTCACAACAACGCAAAGGCAAGCGGGGCGGTATTACCCTCCTTTTACAGGTGAGGGATCTGAAACTCCGAAATGCTGCCGAGGCCCAAGGCAGGCCCCAGCGTGTGTCGCGGAGGAGCCGTCGGACTCTGCCTTCGCACCTGAATCCGGCTTCAAGGTCCTGGCAGAGAGGAGAGTCCCAGCTCTCGGGCTGTGGTTTCAGCTCATCCTCTGATCTAAGAAGAATCGATCGTGAGCAGGTCTTAGCTGTGCAAGCCTCAAGAGCAATGAATGTGGAAAGAGAAAGGGAGGGTAAGTTTTGTTCCGTCTCACAGAGCAGGGGCAGATAAGCCCCTCTCTGTGATGGTTGTTCAGCACAGTTCTCAAAGGCTGGGTGGCTGCTGTCCAGTCATCAGCGCTCCTAGCAGACTCTCGGCATTCCCTCTGTCCCAGCCCAGTGTTTTCACTGCCTTGGGCGCTCAGCTACTGTGTCCTAAGGAATCCCTCTCTCTGCCGCCTGCCTTTCTGGAACACATCAAGATCCATCTCAAGAATCAGCTCAAGCCCAAACAGTCAACCCCTGAGGACCCTCAGAGGAGTATTTAAATTTTTCTTCACTACATCTGTTACCCCCAGTCTGGCCAGTTTTCTGTCTTTTCATCCTCATTGTAAGCTCCTCGCCAGAGACCCGAGCCTAGACTTCTGTAATTCTTCACCACTGTGATACCCACCTTCATCCCTGGAGTCGAATCAAAACAAATATTCACAAGGCAGCATTTCCTGGGTATCCGCTAGTGTGATAAAATGAAAGTAGGAACTGGGTTTTAAAGAGAAATAACAAGATATGGCCTTGGCCCTCAAAGAATTCACACTCTAGTAAAAAACACAGAGATGTAAGTGATTTCTGGGATTTGCTGAATCATTTGACACTGGAATTTGCCAGTGACTTGGAGTTGGAAGGGACAGTGGCTATGAAGGATGATAGAGTCTATTCCTGATACTATCTCAAAGGATATAATGACCGGCTGACTTTAATAAGGTGGAAATTTAATAAGGATAAATGTCAAGTCATGCACTTAGGTCCCCCCCCCCAAAAAAAAAATCAACTCACAAGCATAAGATGGAGAAGATCATATGAGAAAGTCTTAAGGGATTGGGTTGCCCACAAGCTTAATGACTCAGTGTGATGAGGCCCTAAAAAAGCTAATGCAATATCAGGCTGTCCCACATAGAAATGCTGTATTCAAAGTAAGGAAAGTACCTCAAATCTGGATCCCAGAGACTACAGAGATAAGAATGGTGAAAAGTGAGCACATTTAGGAGAACAAACAGGAGCACTAAACCACATCCTAAGAGGAACGGGGATGATGAGGCTGGGGAATGAATAAGTAGAGGGCCATGAACATTATCTTCAAACTAGAGTCTTGGGCTTTACTTTTCCATTTCTAGGAATAGATAACAGAGATGGTTTACCTAAACTATGAACACAGAGATTAACCCATGAGGATATTGATTACAGCATGGTTTATAACTGCCAAAAATGCAAGAGAACAGGCAGTTCCCTTTTATTCTGACAAAAGGGAATAAATTACATATCCTATTATAAAATTAATAATTGCAATATTATAAATATTTACTGATATGAAAGATATTCTACTTACTGGAAAAGGGAAATTGTAAAATATTATGCACAAACAGTATGGTTCATTTTGTTAAAAACACATACAACATACACACATATCAAAAACTACTGAAAATGGTCTGGAATACTATGTGTGAAGCTAACTAACACTAATTATCTGAGTGGTAAAATTATAGATAGTTCTAAATTTTAGTTTTTGCTTCTCTGCATTTTGCTTCTCTATATTTTCTCAGCGTTTCACAATGAACATATACTGCAAATCTGGTAAGAAAATTAGCATATGATAAGAATTACGCTTGTGCAGCATGGCTCCAGCAGGGTAGGGCTGGAAAGGATAAGGATTACCAGGCAAAGTACCAGGAGACCCTATCTGAGCTCAACGTAAGAGAATGGTCTACAAGTGAAATAAACAGCCCTTGTAGTGAGCTCTCCATCAAAAGGTCTGTGCCTCTAGGATGCACTTGAACTATTTAGGAATGCACTGTAGGAGAGGCCTCCATGGAGTCATGAAGTACAGGGTTAGAGTCTCCTAAATTGACCTTTAAGGTTCCCTCTAATCTGTATATTCCAATTCCTTCAGCACTGAATGAGCCATCCCTGCTCCAGAAACCACATCTCTATTTCTCTCATGCAAGTTCAAGTCCTCAATCAAGCTTTTAAGATCTACCTCTGTGCTCTCTTACCAAATCAGGGCCAAAGGGAGTACGATGAAAACAACACTCAACTGGGAATCAAACCTCCAAATCTCACTGGTACCACCAGAAAGAATATAGCCTTGGACAAGTTGCTTCATCTCTAGCAGCCTCAGTTTCTTCAACTGTAAAATGGCAGTAAAATTTATACAACCTCACAAGGTTCTGCTGACAATTCAAGATAAAGCCTGTGAGAGTGCTTTGTAAACAATAAAGTGCTACACAAGTAAGAGACAGTTTATTCCTCTGTGTATATCCCTGCAGAGTGACTAGTACACCATGGCTACTTAATAAATGTTTTATGAGTGTTAAATGAGTCCTATCTTGACTCAGTATAATGAACTATCTGACACAAGCTTGCTAAAGTGTATTAATAAGCACTAATTAAATAGGAGGAAAGTTATGGTCTAATATGCTAGACCCAGTAACCTTGGGTAAAACAAAGTTAAACGGGTTGCCTTAATGCCAGACATAGCAGAGCCTTTGATACGCTGCACAGTGAATCTGGAGCATGCAGACAGAAGAGGCAACACATCTCAGCATTATTCATCCACGCAAAGCCTTTTCTCGGGGCATCTCATTAAGATAACAGTTGGCAACATGCCTTGGGAAATAGGGACCCACTGCATTCTCTATCGTGAGAGCATTTCAGCAGAAGCTGAATGGCCAACTGTCATCCCATGGCTTAGGGATCCCAATGGGTTGGAACCAGACACAATTTTAATTCCAAGAGCTCATGATTCTCTACTGTGGCTCAAGTACCACCTCCACAAGAAGCCCCTTCCCTCCTCTAGCTTTCCCCTGACCATTTATCATACCACACAGTACAATAATGAATGGCTTTTCTCCAGTTTAGAGAGATGAGTCTTGATTTTTCACCATGACTACAAATGTTTTTTGGCACGAGGACCAACACCTCCGTCTTTATCGGAAATCCCCAGTGCCTATTGGGAACTTTAATTAAAGACTTGTTCATGATTTGACTGAACCCTAACAGAACTCTGTTACTTAAAGTGTAGCCTGTGGACCAGTATTACTGGCATCACCTGTGAGCATCTTAGAAATGCAGATAGACCTTATTCCAGATCCACTGAATCAGAATCTGCATGTTAACAAGATGCCCAGGTGCCTCATACACCCTAAAACAAGGTGATGCTGATGGTGCAGGTCTACAGACCGCTCTCAAGAAGCAAGGGGAAGGCCTGGGGAACTCTCACCCACATGATCTGGAAGCCCAGAAAAGGACTTCATTCATTCATTCATTCAAGAACTATATACTAAGTTCCTCCATCACTCCAGGTACTTTTCCAGGCACCAAGTTCTGTTATAGCCAGCTGTCACTGAATGGTAAGGCTCCTCTAATGTTAAAGAGGATCACTCACTACAGCTGCCTGCCCTCAGAATTCAACTAAAAACAACTTAAGTGCCTCTAAATTCCAGCTCCTCCACCCCTGATCCAGCTCCTCAAATGTTTTGCAGGTGTCAGGGCTGACATCTCTGCACAAAACATCCGAGAAACCACCCACACAATGGCCATGGCCCAGTGGCTTGGGCAGAGCCCCTTTATATTTCTACAGGTGCCACATTCCAAAAATGTTTTTCTTATAAAGCACGGCAAGAATTCTACACTTAAGGAAGAAAAGAGGTTAAAGAAGGGCCTTATTTTTCCCTGGGGAGAGAAGAGATTAAAACCTCTCACAGAGAGGTTTACATTTCTAAAATGTATTTATTTTATCAACCACATGCTTGCAAGTCAAACATCTCCTCAAAGACATTTTGCAGACAGAGATATTCTGGGAACACACTGGAGGCAGCTTATTTATCTGCTGCTATTACAAGTCTAGCCTGAAGGGATGAGTATCAGATGCTATCTCCCACTGAAATGACTGTCTGCCTGCCTGCCAACTCCACGTCAGGTCACAGCTCCCTCATGCCCCTCAGATGCCCCCTGTTCACCCCTGACAAACTGCCTCTGCCCCCCTGGTCCTCTGAGAGCCTTCCAACTAGCCTGGGTCACTCCCCACGGGGAGGGCTGTGTGTTCCATCTCTGAAGTATGAACACTGGCAATGAAAAGTGTAATTAATATACAGGTGCAACATTAATATCGAACA
Source organism: Varecia variegata (assembly GCA_028533085.1). NCBI lineage: Eukaryota > Metazoa > Chordata > Mammalia > Primates > Lemuridae > Varecia > Varecia variegata. The sequence goes on along the minus strand of CM052438.1, from coordinate 145,514,845 downwards.
TTGCCACAGTGTTAGAAACTCCCAGGGGCTGGCAGGATCCTAGGTAAACACAGATCTTCGGTCTCACTGTCCAAAAGGGAATCACAAGAAAGTGCCCTGCAGTCAGCTACAACGGTCCCTCAGCTCCCTCCCTTGCTGTCTTTCATCAAGTCATCCCTTGAGTCACAGGATTTAGCGGTTAGGAACACTGTCCAGGTCTCCCACAGTCCTCGAGCTCACCTCCACCTTGGCCTGGTCACGCTGCACTGCACCTGTCTCACCCCCAACAGCGAGCACCCTGAGGTTAGGGGCTGTCTCCTGCTCATCACTGTGTCCCTGTAGCCCAGCAGACACGTGACACAAACGGGCTCTCGGCAAACAGTGGTAGAATGGCAACTCACTCATCAAGTTTCAGGAATTCAATATGAAATACTTGAAGATCAAAAAAGGGATATTCCTTGTTGCCCCTTTGAGACTGAACAAAATAAGGAACACAAACTATGAAAGCCTGGATACAAACTTTGATGTAAGAAGTCAGGGAATTCCTGGAGCAGAGCAAGCCAAGTGCAACAGAAAAGGAATTTGCTTATCCATGGCATCTCACACAGACCCAACGCCAGGCTGTGATTCATACGGTACTGAATGCATTTCCCACACACCAGCCACCTATGTTGTAACTGACCAAAATGTCTGTCTGCCTTTTAAAATATTCGTACACAGTAAGGTATACACGGTCTTAATCCTAAACAGTTTTATTACAAAGAGAACCACAGCTCACAGGCCTATGTGCTTTACACTTAGTATTTTTTTAAAAATGCATTTCACAGGCATTCTGAGTTTATTCTCAACACCAGCTTAGTCAAGGTGATGTCAGAGACAGGGCGAGAGGGTTCAGACATGCAAAGTGCCTGCCACAGACTGTGGCCCCAGGACTGGCAGGGCCCAATTCACACCTCTTCACTCTTAAAATTCTCTCTCATCGCCCACACAGCTTCCTCTCGGGGTCACTCTCTCCACCCAGAATCACTACCCACAGAAACAGAACGGCAGCCACACGCATCATTTCACATTTTCTAGTAGCCTCATTTAAAAAGGTGAAAAGAGGTGAAATTAATTTCAACAACTTCTTTTATTAAGTCAATACATCCAGAAACTATCGTTTCAACCTGTAATTGTTAAACAGAATTGTTAAACAGAATTGTTAGTGAGGTATTGTACATTCTTTTTCCGTATTAAATCTTCCAAATCCTGTGGCCATTGTGTACTGACGGCGCATCTCAGTTCAGACTAGCAAGTGGCTCCCCTAAACCGCACAGGCCTCGAGTGAGAACTTGCGACACACAGCCTGAGTCTCACAGAGCCCAATGGCTGTGGTCTCCAAGCAGACAAAGTCTTTTTAGTGGCCTGACTTCAGTTGGATTTGAGAATTTTCAGTCAACATAGGTTCTCCATTTTCAAATGACTTTCAACAACATCCTTCAAGGGTCACCACAGGTGCCACTCCTTCAAGGAAGGCTTCCCTGCTGACCTCTCCCACCCCCTCAGTTATATGGCCCCCAAAGTACCTGACTACTCTCGTCACAGCCTTTAACACGCTACACTAGTGCCTGCTCGGCCGTGTTATCTGCTATTGTATGTCCCTTGAAGACAGGACTATGCCTGTTTCATTCACAGCCTAAGCCTTATCTCCCAGTCCAAGGCTGGCTCAATAAATACGGTTGGATGCATGGATGGATGGATGGATAAATGAATGGAATTCCTCCCAACACAGAATCTCTCACTCTAGGCCACAGTTTCATCTGTAAAATCTCCATGGTTCCTGCTGGCTCTAAAAGTCAATAAGGCCACGCACAGTGTGATTGGTGTTAACTGTACCCAGGGGATAGGACAGACTGGGACGTGGGCACTTAGCCCTCCTGGCATGACCAGCTCCATCAGACATCCAACACAGGAAGGAAAACTTCTTAGACTACACTATAGTTTATTTCTCTGGACCAGTGCAAACTTTTTGCTTTAAGTCTCCAGAAAGTCTCCTATGAACTTCCTACTGTTCTACCGAACTACAGAAATATATATATTAGTTCACAAAATCCTTGAAGAGCTTATCTGGCAAGCCATTTATATATTTCTTATGTGGAAAAAGTTTCACTTTGTCCTTAATGAATGAATATCACAAAAAGATCATGAGGTCAGATTTTTGACTTCCAAAGTCCAGGTTTTGGTCACTACTACCGGTTATTTAACCTCTGTGCACCTCTATTTTCTCAACCATAAAATGAGGATAACAATATATCCAACTCACAAAGTTGTTTGCAGGCCAGAAAGCCTTATAAACTACAAAGGGCCGAACCAATGTTAGTTACTGCATAAACTATTTCTTCTGAGGCAAGTCAAACACGGTGGCAGAGCAAACCACAACCAACACTGCCACCACCAAGTCCTAGGTCTGAGAACTCCAGCAAAGGCCAGAGGAACCCCAGATGCACGCCCAGGCTAAAATCAAACAGGCCCAGAACTCACAGCCTCATAAAGCAAAGCCCCCAAGTCACTCACTGCCCCAATCCCAGTTAGAAAGCAGCCTGGAAGCACAGGTCTTGCCAGGTGAACCAGGCATCAGGCGCCTGGGCCTGGCAGGTGGGGAAGGCTGCTTATTGGAGCACAAAGGACGAGCACAAAGGAGCCAACGAGGAGGAGAGGCCAGACGAGCTGAGGCTGGGAGTTCCCATCCCAGGGCAGGCGCCCACAGAGCAAGCAGAGATCCTGCCCTCGGTCAAGCCAGGCCGGGAAGCTGGAGCAACAGCCTTGTCGGCCTTTTCTTCTCCCTACAGTGTCTCAGAGGCAGCTGAACTTTCCCAAACAGGTTCTGCCCATTTCAAACAGGAACCAGGCTTGCGTGTGCGCGCGCATTTTATGATTTCAGAAGAAAGCGCTCTGCATGCGGAGAATGAGTCATCAGCACTCCTTGTCAATTTGCCAGCAGCCTGCCCCTCTTCATTACAAACATAAAGATAAAAGCTCTTGCACTACATTAGCTGGCATACGCCTCCACAGACAGTACAAATAAATTAATTGTGCCTCATCTCAAACAGCCCGAGAGGTGTGCGGGAAGGGAAAATGCGCTCCGTCTTGTTTCATTAACAAATTAAACTGAAATAGAGCCTCGACCATTCTCTTACGTACATAGACCCGGCTATTCTGCCACTACCACATTCTCCTAACATGCACCCACGGTACATGGGGCAGCACTACCGAAGGAGAGAGCCCATGAGCTCAAGAAACCATGTCCACACCCAAGGGGGTGTGTGTCCTTTAGCCCTTTCCTGGTCCTTGTGGTGGCAGAGGGTAGTATGAGCTCAGGGGCCACTGTAGGCTAGACTTGGGTTTGGCTCACCATTAGGGAGCCCAGGGTACAAGAGCTCGGCTGCAAAGGGGAGTGCATTTCAATCATTTACCCCAGGCAAATAAACAAACCAGTTCAGTGGCCATGGTATGTACAGCAGAGTAAAAGAGTTTGTCATCAAGCAAACTCTGTCATACTGAGGATGGCAAGCATTCCAGAAAGAACAAAGTTATTCAAGACCAACCTGAAAAACAAGTTGGGCTCCCCTGCACCACAAGCTAAGATTACACCCTCAAACACACCTTTCTAAGATTTCGTGGGAGACATTTGCTTTTGCAATGCAGTTACAGGCAATTTGTTAAAACGCTGTGATTTTCTTTATCCTCGTTCCCGTACTACGTAATTTAGGCAACCTACGTTTTTTAAGTTGAAAGAGCGTGACTAAAAGCTGATCCTTTTACGTTTTATCTCCAAAGACACAAAAACAGTGCTCACAGGGGAGGAGGGTGACAGGAAACAGGGGGGGGGGGATGGTGGAGGGAAAGAGAGAACAAAGGAGAATCTAAGAAGAGGAAAAGCCCCTCTACTCTCCAAATATCACCCTATTAACTTGTGACCTATAAGGAAGTAAAGATCACGAACAGTTAATCCAACCATAAAATATGTCCTAAGTAGTTATTATTATACAGAGGGAGTCTGGGTTTTGTTTTTGTTAGTTTGGTTTTTGAACTATAAAATCCAAGAATCTAAAAAATTCTACACAGAAAATCTGACCTCAACCAGCTAGGTTCTGACTATAAGAAAAAAAAAATTAAATAAAATCTAAAAAGATAATAAATAAAGCCATACCCAACCTTACCATAATCTGAGAAACACCAATTAAACAATCATGCGCCACTGAGCCAAACCTTTGTAAAAATTCCAATATCCAACCCAGGCCAAGATGTTGAAATTGGTACCTTCATGCACTGCTGGTGGCATTGTAAACTGGTACAACCCTTTTGGAAAGCAATTTAATTTAGCAACATCCACTGGGAGCCAAAAAAATATTTGTGCCCTTTAACCTAGAAATACTGCTCTTGGGAATTCACCCTAAGGAAAATAATCTGCAATAAGGATGAAGCTGTATCTCAAAGTATTACTTATAATAGCACAAAACTGTAGGAAAAAAAATCTAAATGTCTGATAGTAGATAAATGGTTTAGTAAATTCGGCCTGTGGGATGATAGATTATAAGACCATTAAAAATCATCTTGAAGACAACGTAACCATTTGGAAAGCATTTACTTAGGTTTACTGAAAAGAGCAGAATACAAAATTGAGTCTACAGATGATTACAGCTCTATAGAAATATGCCTACACACAGACAAGGGCTAAAAGTTAAAATGAAAACAGTTGTGTTAGGGTGGCAGCTTTGTGGATGAGCTTTTTTCTTCTCTTCTGTTTGATTTCCTTTATTGTGGTTGTAGTATTTTTTCCAGTGAAATAAAAAAAGACAAATCAAGGGGTTTATATGCAGCAGTTCAACTCACAAAGAATGAATCAGGAATTTGGGAAACCAGCATGTACGTTATTTTTTAGCATACACCGATACCTAGCCCTGGAGTCTCTATCCTGTTCTCTGCCTGGGTCCTTCCGATCACATCTCAGCATGACCCACCAGAAGGCAGGGTGATGAGGAAACGGATGCTCAGAGAAACTGGACGGCCTACCCAAAGCTGCCTACCCTGTGCCTGCATGAGGCTACAGGATGGTGGAGACAGGATGAGACTCCAGGTCTGTTCCACTCTGAAGGCCTGGCCCACCCTGTCCACTGTAGCTTCTAATTCCTGGGCCCCTCCCCTCTCTGGGAAATAGTTTCCTCCTCAATAAAATGATGAGCTTAAACTTTCTTCCAGTATTGTGTGACTCTGACACTGTTTCATCTATGTGTATTCACAGTCCACCTGCAACCAATTCACCTGCACTGCAAGTTAAAGCTGAGATGATTGGCCCCAACCCAGACCTGTGATTCAGAATATCTGGGAGTGAGGTGCCTGAATGTGAATTTAACCAGCCTCCCAAGCAATTCTCATGCACAGGGAAATATTTGAGAAGCACTAGTCTAAGAATCATGCAAACATCTGCCAACTGCAAACTTCCTAAATTCACACGGCCATCCCCCTACCCACATAGAAAAATCTGCTGTATGTGGGTGGCGGGGAAGCACATTTAGAAGCTTATACTTGCTCAAATGAATATTTAACCACAAAGAGTTAAAATGTTCAACGTGGAAGAATACAAGAGAGTGATCTCTGTTTTTCAGACCCTTTGTTTCTGGTGAAATAATTCCTGGGCTAACAGACGTTATTCAATTTCCCATGCCCCATGCTAATATAATGCTGGGAACATAACAGGTGTTCAAAAATGTCTGTTGAAAGAACAGGTGAATGAATGAGTGAATGAATGAATGAATGGGCTGGTACACAGTATCGGCATCCAACTATATTTAGTATTTTGTTTGCCTGTTTGCCTGCCCCCCTCACCCCGCCCACTGTAGAGTCAGCTCCAGGACATGGGGGGTACAGCAGGGACTGAGGACACTGTGCCCTTGTAAAGAGTGGCTAAAGAAACGAATAGTAGGCACTAGCAAGAGCCAGAAACAAACGTGGGTGCCCCTGGACCCAGTCATCTAATCACAAAACTGATGTTCTTCCTACAGGAGGAGACAATGAGAAAGCAAGAGGGGAGGCTTGTTTCCTGAGTACACACCATGCACTGGCCAGGCACTTCCACACTCACGTGTCCTCAAGGAAACCTCACAACTACCCCGAGTGGGAGACCAGTAACTAGCAAGGATTAAATGGTTTGCCCGGTACACCAGACATTAAATGAGAGTCTGGACTCAAAACCACATTCTTGACAGTCTAACTAAATACAGAGTAGTCAAACATAGAAAATAAAAGAAATATAAGCCCAACCCATAAAGGATACATGGTCCAAAGGAAACCCAAGGTACACACAAGATCCCAGGTGCTGGATGAGTTAACTTTGAGAAGCTTCCCAGAAGAGGTGCCTGGGCCAACCTCAGACACTGAGGATTGTCCCTTTAGCCTGAGAATGCTATGAGAGAGCCTTGGCCCGGCACCTCAGGGCCCTTATCTCTGCCTTAAAGCAGTAAGGGGGTGCTGATGACCTCCCTCAAGGTACTAGCGGCAGCAAGCACTTAAGAATCCAATGAGCTCTGAACTCAGACCACCTGCAAAGTCTATTGGTTATAATTATTGGGCACTCACAGAAGCACCTCACAGTCCAGTCAAGAGCTGACTCTGAAAGGAAACTGGCCTGGATTCAAATCCTGCCTTCACCTGCAACTGACTGTGAGAGCTTCACCCCTCCAGCCTCAGTTTCCTCATCCATAAAGGGGGATAACAATGTTCACTTCATAGAGTTGTTCTGAGAAGTAAATAAAAGGATGTATTTAAAGGACTCACCAGGGGCCTGGCACACATTGAAGTTGCAGGAAATGATACCTGTTGCAGTGGTTACTACAAGCACTGTAAAGTCTGACCTGAACACTACCCGTTTCCACACTTCACAAGCACGCAGGCTACTTAAATGTTCGCATTTTCTACTAGTTTCTTTCCCATTCCACATAAAAAGCTTCATGCATTAACACAGGGCCTATACTTGTTATTTTTAATAGGCCCAGAATAAGTACCTATTCCTCTCCCTAGGGATCTAAGTTTTTAATGATTTCCACATTAGATTTAACATTAAATGCAAATTGATCCATAAAGTAGTCTAATTAGAAATTAAGTATGCCACAGACATTATCCACGACTTAATTAGAATAACAACATGATATAATGAGATATGCCCCTCACTAAGGGGAGAAGGTGGGGCCAGAGCTGCACCTCGGCCAAGGACTGGCTATGAGATCTGCAAGGCCACTCAGCCTGCCTGGGCCCTCACAAAATGAGGAAGCTAGATTTCTAATGTCCTTTCCAGTCAAAGAAAAGAAATCTAACATTCAGATCTCTTGAGTAACTATTTATGGAGCAGTAGGCTCTGGGGATGCTAAGAGTCATGCCCTCAAGGAGTTTACAGATTAGAGAAATGACGGACTGTTCTATCTCACCCTGTTCCAACACACCCCGGTTTCCAAAGTAAAAGGGTTCGAATTTTCATTATAGACCATGCTACCCGGAACTATGTTTCTCCCACTCAGCACTCCCCTCTTTGCCGGGGCTACGTCCTCAATGTTTATTTGCCAAAGCATAATTTTCAAGTCAGAGTCTCAGAGCCCTTTAGCTCAAGACTGTATAGCTAGCCAAGCTCTCTGCAGTTTGAACCAACCAATACCCCAGCCCCATCTCCAACCCACGGCTTCTCCCAGATCAAAATTTAAACAGGTTGCCAAGACTTATCTCAGTGCTGCTTGTCGTTTTCAGTGCAGAACAATCTGTGCCCCTAGCCTGGCCTTTTAACCAAAAGACGAGAAGAGGAAAGGGGAAGAGACGGGGACGTGCTGAAAAGTCATCTGGAACTAGGCAGGCAATATGGCGTCTGAGAGGCCGAGGGGCGCACAGCGTGGTCAGGGACGGTGGCTGGGCTGCCTGCACTCAACAAGGCATGAGGTGCATCATCAGCGTCTCCCTCTCAGGAAGCTCACAGGACAGTATCTCACCCTCGTTAACAAGAGTATATGGGAGGTACCTTCCCACCATGAGAGAAGGACATTCCTCTATAGGATGCAGCCACTGCAGTGGCCACCACAACTCCTCATCCACTGGGCAAGGATCCCCAGGTACCTTCTCATACCTCCCCAAACTGCTCTCTTGTTTGACTCTGGTCAGGGTAAGACACACAAGGGCTGCTGCTCTTGGCAAGATGCTGAGGAGAAGGCTTGGGAAGGACCCCAGCTGGGATAGTGAGTCCTGCCCTGATTCCTAGGAATGTCAAAGAGACAGCGTCCCAATGCCTGGGAATCCCAGAAAGCAATCGCATTTCAGAAGCAGTCGTTCAGAAGACTCTCAGACGCCCCCAAGAAGGCCCCAGAGCAAAGTTTTCAAACTCTTAAAAGTTAGAGTACCGCCCGTCACTGAAAGAATTATGACACACGTAAAGCACAGTGAAGTAAAATTTATACTACTCAGCCCAAGTCAGGGCAGAGGAAGACACTTAAATAAGGTAACATTAGGATGGAGTCTGTTGGGATTTGATGAAAATTCTCCTTTTAAAAAAAGCCTGGGCCACACAGAAAAACCAATGTAAAAAAAAATTATCTGAATATAGATCAGCCTTGGACTGTACTTGAGAACCCTACAGGGATAACACGAGTATAATTTAAAGACAAAAGAAAAGGCCAGGCACAGTTGTTCATGCCTATACTCCCAGCACTCTGGGAGGCCAAGGTGGGAGGATCACTTGAGGCCAGGAGTTGGAGACCAGCCTGAGCAACATAGTGAGACCCCATCTCTACAAAAAATAAAAAACTTAGCTGGGCGTGATGGCAGGTGCCTGTAGTCCCTGCTACTCCAGAGGATGAGGTAGGAGGATCACTTGAGCCCAGGAGTTAGAGGCTACTGTGAGCTATGATGACACGACTGCCCTCTACCCCAGGCAACAGAGTGAGACCCTGCTTCATTAAAAAAAGAAAAAGAAAGAAAAAGGAAGGAATGGGTTCAGAAATAATACCCTTATACAACTTCAAACTTGAATTATGTCAATAATTCCACCTAACAAAAGTGGGAAGACATCAAAATGAACATATCAGCCCCTGCCCCACAGGAGCTGGAGGAAGGCAACCAAGAGACCAAGGTGAAGAGGAAAACAATGATAACAGCAGCAATCCTATCTTTCCTCTCAGGAGGAACTTTTCAGTTCACAAAGCACTTTCACTTTCATTACCTTCCCTCATGCCCTCAAGACAGTCCTGTGGGTGGGGCAGGGACACCTGATTATCTCTAGTTCATGCTCTGAGAGGTTAGCAACCCGCTGAAGGTCCCGCCGACTAGTCTAGCATGAGAACCTTGGGCCCTGGCAGGGCCCAGCATCCCCCATGAACCAGGACACACAGAGAACACCTGGAACGTTTCCCCACAGAGGTTCACATGACTCTCCTGTGCGAGATGTGGGAACAGGGAACAGGGTTATGAGCTTCAGTGATTACTACCAGAGCTGTACTTACCTCCCAGCATGAGGTCAGGGTAAGAAAGCCACTTCCTCCCCTACCACCACCGCTGCCACCACAATAAAGAGTCACATGCTTCTCACTGTGAGCCAGGCATGGCTCTAAGCACTTCACATACGTTAACTCACTTTACTCTTACAACAGCCCTATGAGGAAGGTACATCTATTAATACCCCCATTGTACAACTCAGTAAATAGCAAGATTAAGTAATTTGCCCAAAGGCAAAGAGGTGGAAAACAGTGGGCCAGGAGCCAGGCAGTCTGAGCCCAGATGCTGGTCTTTGACCACTAAGCCATATTGCCTCACCTGAGCCCTCAGGGCTAGGGGGTTCAACCTGCTTCAGACCCGGGGTGAGCCGTGCAGTGCAGAACCCGAACAGCTCATTGCTAACACCACACAAAGCTTCCTGGACTTTCAGATGCTTCCCAATTTCAGAAATAAGCAGGTCACCACCTTCCCCTCCTCCCGCCCTCCCCCTTCCATTATTGGGTTACTGCAGGAGGACCGTGGATTAAGGCAAACGCTGCTTTGACATAACCTAATAACCACCGGCCGCCCAGCATTCGGCAAGAATGAAAGCTACAGGGCACACATGCAAACTTGATTCTCGGACCAGGAGTGATTTCTGTGGAGGTGTAATTCCATTGTCCACCTCACACAGCACATCTTCTATCCATAAAACACGAAGCCTCCATCCGTCACACTAGGGAATGAAAGGCCCTGCCTCCGAACCCGTGTTTCAGGTGCAGCGACAGCCCATCGGGGGACAGAAAGTCCAGGCTACTCAATCCTTCCACTCAGAAACCACGTGACACGGAGCACGCACGCCGCCGTATGTGGAAAGCAGCATTGCACCAGAGGCACACAACTGCCCCACATTCAAATCTGCTGGTTACTTATTAGCCCAAATTACCCTGGATATTAGTCTACGATCATGATAACCTACACTCATTATGACGCTGAATTTATGGACACACTTGACCGTTAACGGCTCAATCTCCACAGAAGATCTGCAAATCCACACAGGAGCCTTTTCTGCACAGCCACTGTGGGACGTGGGCTTGTGCCTGCACTGTGGGCAGCTGAAAGGCCAAACCCACTGCTCAAGATCCGGCCGTCAGTCACCTGGTAGCAGCAGCAGCTGTGACCTCAGGGCGAGAAGCCGTTCAGCCCCTTCTGATCTCCGCTGATGACTTAGCAGAGGGCTGGCAAACCCTGGCTCACAGGCCGAATCTGGTCTGCCATCTGTTTTCGTGTGGCCCACGAATGGAGAATCGTTTTTACATTTTTTAATGGTTGAAAAATAATAAACTACATGGAGTTCGTATTTCAGTGTCCATAAATAAAATTCCACTGGAAGACAGCCACCTCCGTTTGCGTGTTATCTACAGCTGCTTCCACGCTACAACAACGGAGTTCAGCGGTCATGGCCGAGACCAGGTGGCCCGCAAGGTCAAAAATATTTGCTATCTGGCCTGTACCAGAAAAAGTTTGCTGACCCCTGAGTTACAAGCAAGTGGCCAGGGCACTGCTAAAAATAAGACCTCAAAAACCTAGAAGGAGTCCAGGAGGAAAATACAAATGGTTACTTCTTGAGTCCCTCTATGGAGGGGGAAGAGACATCAGCAGGAAATGTCGTAGTCTCCCAGGGCTGTGGGAAAACCGTGTGCATCCAGCCACACTCTCCACTACACCCCCTTGTGAACACCTGCCTTTTCTAAGAGATAATGAGGCTGGATTGGGGCAGTGATTCTGCTTGTCTCGTGGTTCCAATGCAACAGAAAATGAGGGCAGGGAAGAGAGAATTAGCTGGAGTTTTCCCCAGAGCTCAGACTGCTCCTCCTTCCAATCCTCAGCCGGAAGCTGACAGACAAAGAGCCGGCAAAGGACAGGAAGCCCATCCTAAGTCACCAGGCTATGACCTCTTTGTGAGGTTTGTTAGTGGAAAGGAGGCCCATGGCAGTCTCAGTTTGGGGGGAAGGTGGCTGGGGTGAACTAGGAAGTGAGCTAGGAAGTGATTCCTTCACCAAGTTTTTTTTTAAAGATGATTTAGGATTATCCTTGTCTTCCTTCCCCATTTTCCTTGCCACCTCTGTTAATGTGGGAACTCCTAGAGCTGGGATTATCAGATTTACCAAATAAAAATACAGGATATCCAGTTAAATTTGAATGTCAGATAAATGACAATTTTAAAGTTTATCCCAAATATTGCTTCTGTGACATTCAAATCATGGGACATGTACTTAAGAAGTTTATCTAATATTCAAATTTAACTGAGCATCCTGAATTTTACCTGAAAACCCTATTTAGAACCCAAATTGTTCAGAGAAGATGATTCCTTGGCCTTAGCCCTTCTGACAAAGCCAGGCAGATCTCTGTGCCTGTGGTCCTGTCTCCAGCAGCCCAGCCTGCATTACATGAGGCTCCCTGGGGCTCAATGGCACGAAAGCAGCCTGCTGTCGCTTCCAGAAACCAGCTTCCCCAGGAGCAGAGCACCTGTGCCCAGCACCCCGCTGAAGGGAAGGCAACTAGCCCTTGGCCAAAGAAAATCAGCCTTTGCCTCGTCTTGACCAACTATCATCACCTGAACTCACAACAGATACCCTCTCCCCTCCCCAGTCCCCATCCTATTCTCAGATCCCTCAAGAAGTCCCTCTAGGCCAGGCATGGTGGCTCACACCTGTAATCCTAGCACTCTGGGAGGCCAAGGTGGGAGGATCACTAGAGCTTAGGAGTTCAAGACCAGTCTGAGCAAGAGCAAGACCCGTTTCTACTAAAAATAGAAAAATTAGCCAGGCATCGTGGCACATGCCTGTAGTCCCAGCTACTCAGGAGGCTGAGGCAGGAGGATCGCTTGAGCCCAGGAGCTGGAGGCTGCAGTGAGCTGTGATGACACCACTGCGCTCTAAAGAAGCCCCTCTAACTGGAAAGGCTCTCCTCCCCCTGACACCTGTTCTGCTGATGACAAGGTGTTTCCATCCTGGGTTTTGTCTCCGATGGAAGAATGACCTCAGGGCATGGAATTTAAAGGCATGAGGAATTTGGAGGAGATGGGGAGAGGTGGGTGCTGAAATCGTACTAAGTTAGATGGTCCTAAACACAAGCCAGAAGCAATGACTAAGGACTACTACACGCCCCCCCCCAACAGAAAGCTCCTTAAGGGCAGGGACTTTTGTCTGTTTTATTCACAATTATATCCCACAGTGCCTGGCACATACTGACACTTAACAGGTAACTATGGGATTGTTATGGGCTGAACTGTGTCCACCCAAAATTCGTATGTTGAAGTCCCAACCCTCAGTAACTCAGGATGTGACAGCATTTGGAGACAAAGCCTTTAAAGACGAAATTCAGTTAAAATGAGCCCATAAGGTGGGCCCTAATCTACTCTGACTGGTGTCCTCGTAAGAGGAGATGAGGACACACTGAGACACCGGGGTGCACAAACATAGAGAGGCCACGAGGGGACACAGCAAGAAGGCCACCACTGCAGGCCAAAGAGAGAGAGAGGCCACAGGAGAAACCAAACTTGCCGACACCTTGATCTTGGACTTCCAGCCTCCAGAACCGTGAGACAATAAATTTCTGTTGTTTAAGCCCCCAGTCTACAATGCTTTGTTATGGCAGCCCTGGGAAACCACTACTGGGATAAGTGACTGAACAAATGAAAGAGGATGTGTGCACACCTGTGTGTTCTTCACTGTGTCTTCAGTGCCTATGCCAGTATATAGTGGGCTCTCATGTAAAAAGACCAAGAGAAGCACTTACAGTCTCTCCCCAGAGCACCACCCGGAGGGTGAATGGGCCCCTCCTCGGGCGAGGACAGGGACAGGCTGCAGCTCCTATCATCCCACTCTCCATAGCTTCCCACTTCTCCTGGCACCTCTCTGGGGCCGGCTGCTTGGCAGGCTTCTGTCTGAAGAGAGAAGCTGTAGAACAGCCCCCGGACGTGACAGCATGGGAGTTTTCTACGGGTTCTAGCACCGCAGGACTGCCTGGCAGCTTCCCAGGTTCCTGCCTGCTGCAGGCTTTCTTGCCTACCCAAATCCTCTACCCCACCTTTCTTGAAGGCAGAGTCCTAGTCCAGTCTGTGAGTTCCCCCTTTGACTGGGATCCCTGCCCCTCACTGGGTATGGTAATTCCATCCCCTGGACCCTGCTTCATCTAGGAATGTGGATGTTAGGCCACTCAGCCCAGTGAGGCATGAGAGGAAGTCTGAGGGCTGGCCAGCAACTGGAAAGGAGTCCTTCAGGAAAGAGAGGCCGGGAACAAATATGTGTGGGCATCACTGGGGGGATGTGATGCCTGGAGCTGCTGCAGCCATTTGCTGACCACGAGAGAAGGGAGCTAGCATGTGAAGGATGGCAGAGTGAAAAATGGGAAGGACCAGGTCCTTACGAGGTCACCGAGCTGCAGATCTAACCAACCCTAGGATTGCCATACCTCTGGACTTTGTGTACTATGAGATATAAGACCGCTCTACTGTAAAGACATTTTATTTGGGTTGTACCTTCCAGCTACACTGCACGGCCTGGAATGTTGCTGGGATCAGTATGCTGATTTTATTAGGCAGATTCTGTGGTTCCTGACTTTTTCAAGTTTGGGAACCTCTTTTAACAACAAAACCTTCTATAGGCCACCCATATAATAGTAGTCCTACTTCTAGTATCCAGTGACTAAGAGCCAATAAACTAATAAGACTTTCAGTAATGTGTTTATATGAATTTGCATTTTTAGGCACACTCAGGCATAATTGTAGACAATACACACATTAAATGAACCTATAAACAATCCTTGGTGTGCAAACGGGTTTGAGGAGCCTCACATTAAACGCACAGCCCTTTCCCCGCCCACCCCTGAGAAATACCCGGCTCCCAGGTCAAGGAGAAACTTCCAACTTGACAAAAGGCTAAAGGCCTTTCTAACTCAGCTTGAGTGCAAGCTTGATGCTTTTTCTTTATCAATTCAGCCCCAAGTACTACTAAAGGCTCACTTATCCCCATGAAGTCTTCCCAGATGGTGTCTCTAAATTGTCAATTCAAAATTACCCCATATTGCTTGCATATCAACCCCAAGCATGCTGGATTCGATTTATTCTCACCCAGATAAAAATCTGGTCTCATTTTACTTTTTCCCTAGTACTCCATGTGATTATTTCCCAAGGGCAGAAAGAAAGGTAGTGATAGCAGTAATACCAGCGGCAGTGATGGTGGTGGTGCTGGTAGTAACTTTCGAGCATGTATTCTGTTCCAGCCAATGCACCAAGCACTTTATGAGCATTATTTAACTTCATCTTCAAAGTAACTGTTGAGATAAGTACAATATTATTCCCATTTTACCAACTGAGGACTGGCAACAGAGTTTAGGTGACTTGCCCAAGGCCACACCACAGATAAGTAGCTGAGCTGGGACGGCAATCATCGCATATGGGTATCAATGAAGCTGTGTGGGTGCAGGTAAGTGAGAGGTCTCATAGGAACAGGCAGTGCCAGCAGTTTCCAGAGGCAAAACAGGCAGCGTGGGAGGAGGAAAAGGAAGAGAGTCCCTTGACACTTTATTTTTACATCCTGAAGACTAAGAATATTCTCAGTGATGTGCACCAATAAGGAGCTCGGATTATCAGACGGATGGATGGGAGATTTTTAAGGAGGACAAGGGTGATTCTACAAAGAAATACTTTAAGACGGTCCCTATGTGAAGCTGGGGACTATTACAGAGAGCGTTGCTCGAAAGATGCCAATGACTCAAGTGGGCCCAGAAATGGACACTCCAGTTTGGTCCTGAGTGCCTTCACTACACCTTTATGCCTAGCACTGGACTAAGGGGCTTTGGTGGAGAAAAGGTGCGGAGGACGTGAAGGGGAGTGAAGAGGCGGGTCTGGCACATTCAACCCTGGGGAGTAACAGATAAGACTGGCCACCCTGATACACCCTGACCAGGAGTCAGGGACCAGGTGATGACTTTGTAAGAGCAGCAGAACCTGTGGAGGACCCCACACTTGCTTCGCTGTTTCTGTTGCTAACTTGTTACCTTGCTGGCTTTGCTACTTTACCTTTGTTACTTTGTTACCTTTGCTCCTTTATTGGTTTCCTTGAATTGATTCTCAGTTGACTAGCCTTTAGGGCACGGACAAGAATGGAGATGGGAAATTCCACCTCACTGCACCTCCCAGGTGTGGCAGAGGAGTCATGAAAGAACTAACAGGGATTTCAACAGAAATAAAGAAAGTACTTGGTCCAGCTCTCAGCAGTGCCAGCCAGGGACCCCTAGGAAAAGCGTCTCTGCAGTTCCTGGGGAGGTTCATGGCATGAGATATCCCAGACAACAGAGAGAAGTCGAGCTGAGAAAAGCCCAAGGTTTAGCCTTAGGAGGTCACTGGTGACTTTTGAGAGGACATCCTGAGGTGGCATCAGATAAACCTGGATTCAAATGAACAAAAATGAATTATTTCATTACTGCCTCGATCTCTTCCAACTCCTGTTCTAGTCACGATTTCTGTTGCTCATAATCACCTGGTCCTGCACGTTCTACTTATTTCTTTGTTCCACCCTCTCTGCCAAGGCCTGACCACCTCTCCCGTGCCATTGCACTGGCCCCTTTCTTTTTCAACCCAGCCTCAAAGTCAGAGGAAACTTTCTAAACCACTGATCCAATCAAGCCTCTTCCCAGTTTCCAGTCCAGCAGGCCAGCCAGTTACCAAAAAATCCAACCCAGACCCCTAAACATGGCATTCACAGTGAGCCCTTGAAACACCACTCCAGACTTGCTTTCCATCTACAGAAAGGCTGCGGATTCCCAGATATCCTACACCCGTGTGCCTTTGTACCAGCTGGACCCTCTGCCTGGGATGCGGTGTCCATCTCTCCTACACCTTCCTTGACAACAGCATCTGCCCTCTGCTCTGCACACCATCACTCCCCCTCCCTGAGGCTACTGCTCCCTAACTCTGGTCGCAACAACCCCCCTCGCCTGTCGTTATCTTTACTCTTTGTTATCACACTGACCATGCTCTTCATGACATGTCTATTTCTCTCTCTTGCTCTATGGAAGCTCCTTAAAAATAGGACCTTCCCTGCCTTGTTCACTGCTATCCCAGTGCCTAGAAGAGTATCTCTGGCCAGACAAGGTGCACACTCTTAATTGAATAACTGCACTACAAGCATGGCTCCACTCTCACGGTATGCACGGTGCTGCCCTCTATTAGCACCTATCACCCAGTCTGACCACCACTTACCACAGTAACTGCCCTCTTGACTTCACTGTGAACTCTGCAGAGCAGGAGCCGTGTCTGATTCGCCCATGTATCCCAGACCCTGACACACAGTAGATGCCCAGTGATGTCTGCCACATTATTTTCATAATGAACAGATACAATTCCATTTTTTAAAACAAATTGTTAATATTTTATTTCTTTGTTCATTATTTTTTAGGAAGAGAAAAAGATGTTACAGTATTCAACTTTTAAAAGGCAGAAGAGCCCCTTATAAAAAAGGAAACCAGAAAAGTTCCAGTAAGTCAAAGAACTAGAAGACCTTAAAAAGAAGCCCAGGCTGATTTGGCCCAGCTACCTGGGAGGCTGAGGCAGGAGGATCACTTGAGCCCAGGAGTTCGAGTCAGCCTGGGCAACATAGCTAATTTGAAAAAAAAAAAATGTTTTTAAAGTTAGTATCAAAGGATTCTGGTTTTACATTTATAAACAGTTCAAACAATACAGAGATACAGGACGTAGAAAATGAGTGTCTTCACATAATCCTAAATAGATCACTATTTACATTTGATATATATTCCTCCTTCCAAAATCAACATATATAAAACATTCTATAACATGTATTCATTTTATATACACATATTAAAAATAGGATTACACTATACAACTGATCTGTAACGTTCACACATAATTTCTTTGCCATCATTCCATAACAATACATAAGTTGGCCTCACCTTTTCAACAGTTTTATAATATTCCACTCTATGGTTTTACTGGAATTTATTTAACTATTTCTTCCTTTTTTTTTTTTTTAGATACAGGGTCTCACTCCATTGCCCAGCTTAAGAGTGCAGTGGCAGGTCACAGCTTGCTGCAACCTCGAAATTCTGGGCTCAAGAGATCCTCCTGCCTCAGCCTCCCAAGTAGCCGGGACTACGGGTGCATACCACCACACCCAGCTGATTTTTTTTTTTTTTATTTTTTTAGAGATGGAGTCCCACTATGTTGCCCAAGCTGGTCTCGAACTCTTGGCCTCAATCAATCCTCCCACCTTGGCCTAGAGCAGAGCTACGGTCAAGAGCAGAGATTTCAACAACAGAAAAGAAAGTTCTTTAAAATAAAAACCACCACTGCCAATCAGCGTGGCATGAGATTTCATGTTGCCAGTATCGTAGGGAAAAACTGCTCTTCATTAACACGATTTCAGTACAAATACTAATCAACACTTTGAGCGTCAGAACTTTTGGTTTAATTTTCTGAATATTCCTGAAATTCTCCCCGTTGTCCTAAACAGAGTTCACCAACACAAGTATGACACTACTTAAAGATCACAATCATATTATAATATGCCCAGTGTCCTACTGTGCTAAATGATACTACTGACCTTCCCAAATAAGGAGGGCAATTAGGGCTAAAGAACCAGTTTAATAAGCTTTTTAAATGTGCCAACTGTAGCGTTTATTTTTTTTGCCTTAGCCATCACCCTCTCTCTCTCTCTCTAGCAGATGTCCCTTCACTACTTTCCCGCAGTTGGTGTTGCAAGAGGCAAAAATTAAGCAGGTTAGAATTGCAAAAACATTAAGAATAAATAGGTAGAGCCTTGAGAGAATCACCTATAGTGATGTAGCTAAGTTTCAGAATATGGTCTGTGAATGAAGTAGTTAAGTTCTGGTACACAGACTTCATGAAAACTAATTCAAGTGCCATCACTAAATCTGAATATGTGCCTTAAAATGGCTTGCAGATAGCTCTATCAAGTCCTTGGGTGGAGAGATCTTGTTTTTGACACATAGAGGCAGGCAGCTGGCCAGCCGCCAAAGCAAACATGAGAAGGAGTGGAAGGGTGATCCCAGGTCTTGGGTCCAGTGTTTTTAAAAGAACACATCAACGCGTTCCTCCATAGAAAGTGAGATAAACATCCAGCCACACGAGTATAGCACCACAAGTAAACAAGTTTTCTCCTGGCATTAAGCTTCTCCTTAAAAAAGTGCCGCAAGTGTTATTTCTTTCCTTAAGCTTTCTGGAAAATCTCCAACTGGCCATCAATTTGCAGAGAGTTCTACAAATCAGAACTCTCCTAGGCACAGCAACTGAGATACACAAGTGCAACATGGCATGATGAAAAGGCTGCTAGTCAAGGTCAACAGATGACCTTGGGCCAGTCATGTGCCCTTTCTCGGCTTGGTGTAAAATGGGAATAACACCTGCTCTTCTCTGTGAGAAGAGGACCATTATGGAGAGGGTGAGGGGACACTACGCCGCGACCAGGCTGACCTTCCCAAATGCTTTTGAACTGTGGCAGGACCTGAGCACAGGGCTGTCACATCTGGCCCAGCCACAGCAGAGGATCCTAGAAGGAGTCAAGTAAGAAAAGGGCTCAATGACAACTTTCCAACTCAACCGCAGCAGGCTCCAAGCGGGAGCCCCACTGTCAGCTAGAAATATCGAGGACATTGGCTTTTATACAATTTTAGCAGCAGAATCACCCTCTGTCGGAGGACACCTTATATACAACCCCAATATTCAAAATAGTTTATTTGAATTATGTGAGTTATAGTATTTACTTATTATAAATGCAAGACTGTTCCTACTAACATAGCTTAAATCACAAATAAAGCTTACAATACATTTCTCTTTTATTTTGCCTACACAATACAGAAAATGCTGACTCACAGATAAATAGTTGCAAATGGTATCTATCTAACCTTTCACTTGCAGCCTCTGGAATCCATCCAATTAAACTAACCCAGAAACCTGAAGGTAGAGCAATAGGAAACTTTTAAAGTAGTATAATATTTCTTATTAGGAAACATGCAATTCAGGGGGAGTAGAAGAGTGGTTTCCTTGACCAGTTTCAGCTTTTACTTCAGTAAGAAAACAATGTTAAAACCTATCTAACAATATAACTCAGTGTTCAATGAGGTCAGCTCTAAAAATCCCCTGATACTTGGTGCCAGGCTCCATAAGACATTTATGCAAAATTTGTTTTGTGTATTAAGTTCAAACTAAGTTTCAATGTCATCACCGACACTCTAACAGCTTTTGTAAGCACGGCATAAGGAGAAAACAGCCTGTATTGCTTAATAGAACTCCTTCAATTTATTTTTAAAAATCCAGCAAGACACACAAAGGAGGGACCACATCGTCTTTAAAAGATTTCAAACAATGAAGTTCCTTTGACAGTCAACAAAAAAAACAAACAGTGATTCATCACCTCATTCGAAATATCTGTAGTTTAACTTTTCCTTGAGAGGTTAACAAACTGTGGTGTGAAAAAGTAAACTCTTAATTATTATCCACCTCATTACAAATAACTAATAAAAGTAAAAAGATAACATCTTAACATAACGTACACTTTGTATATTCTGTGTACAACCATTCCAGAAGGCCATCTTCTAAAAAGCAGAATTTGTACACGCAACACACAACTGTTGTCAATAGCTGGTATACAAACCATCACTCCTGCAATCTTTCCTGCCATTGTTTCACAATACAAGATAAATGTTTCTTCATCTCTGTAGGTGTCAAGTGTTTGAAGGCACTGGTCTTACTCACATTTGCCTGGGTAAACACATACAAATGCAGGTGAAATGCTGACAACCACACCACCCGCCACGGTGGAGGTGGGTGGTAAGAACGCACGTGATCCAGCCGTACGACTGTCCCTCACAGGGGAAGCACCTCGGTGTCTTTTCCACACTGCACAACTCTACAATGACACCAGCTATTTTCACAGCAGGTTTTTAGGTGAGAATTTTGATGCTATAACTGCATTTTCTGTGTTAGACTGAAACTTGGTGGCAGAATTCTAGGATGCTGAAGAAAGGGTAAAAACTCGTGGTCCAAGAAAATGGGAGAAGGTACAGAAGACCTGTTGATTCCCCCAAAAAGAAATGACTAGAAAATGTGGATTCCCAGAGAGCTTCTGTCAGCTTAGCTCCTGCCTCATCCCTCCTTTAAACCAAGCAACAGGTGCTGCTTCAAGGGCTGTGTGGTCGTCAAGTCCATTCCCTCCGTCCCTCCCTCCTTCCTTCCTTCTCTCCTTCCTTCCTTCCTTCCTTCCTTCCTTCCTTCCTTCCCTCCCTCCCTCCCTCCTTCCTTCCTTCTTTTCCTCCCTCCCTCACTTCCTTCTTTCCCTCCCTCCCTCCCTCCCTTCCTTCCCTCCTTCCTTCCCTCCTTCCCAGAAGATGGAGGCTCTTGCAATTCACTCACTCACCCATTCATTCATCAATCCAGTCATTCCACAGATACACATTGGATACCTACTTTGCAAGGCACAGGGCTGGGGCATAGGCAGGGTGTATGTTAACATTAGCATAAATTTAATTGCATTTTTGAGAGTTTGGCAATATCTTTAAAGGTAATCTGAAGATACCAAAAATGAGTGACCAATACCAGAACCTTTATTAACCATTTCTGTTAATAAAACAGCACAGAGGCCGAGGTGGGAGAATTGCTTGAGCCCAGGAGTTCGAGACCAGCCTGAGCAAGAGCAAGATCCCGTCTCTACTAAAAATAGAAAACTTAGCCAGGCATGGTGGTGCGTGCCTGTAGTCACAGCTACTCAGGAGGCTGAGGCAGGAGGATTGCTTGAGCCCAGGAGTTTGAGGTTGCTGTGAGCTAGGCTGACACCACGGCACTCTACTCAGGACAATGGAGTGAGACTCTGTCTCAAAAAATAAAATAAATAAATAAAACAGCACAGCACTTGATAAATGTTAGCTATTATCATCACATCTAAATTATCTGACTTATGCAAGCACACTTTGAGCTTGTGTGTGCCAGGCAGGACACAAAGGTAAGATCCAATTCCTGCCCTTGACAGGTTCAGAGGGAGAGAATGGAGTAAATCCAACACACAGAAGACGACGTGATTCATGCTAACGCAGAGTAGCAGTAAGGAAGACTAAAGGAACAGAAGGCAGGCTTAGTTTTACTATGCTGTTGGTGTTGGGAAGGCTTCTGTGAAATGGCATACATTCATTCCTCTCTTTAGAGGAAGCAAGAGCTGGACAACAGCGGCAGAATGTCAGGAGTGAGATGCCAGGCGGCCAGGTGGAAGCAAGGGCCTAAAGGCAGAGGAGATGCTGAGCGTGGCTGAGAGGAGCACTGGTTGTGAGTGGCTGGCCAGGAGGCTGGACGAGAGTACCAAACCTCTCTCCTCTGCATAGCTAATAAGACTGGGGTCAACTGGCCTCAGAGGACACTTCAACTGTCTCTGGCTTCTCAGAAAGGAAAGAGTGGCTCCTCCAGCAAATCCCACATACCAAACTTAGTGATCACAAGGCATTCTCCCTGTGCTTGGCAGAAGGCTTGTCCAATATACATGTCATATTCCTCTAGTCAAGGCATATGGAGGGGAGCTCCCAAAACAAACCAACCACAATGCCGACTCAGCCATACAAAGAAGATAAATATAATACATGTCTCTGACTTGGCAGGAGTTCCTCTAACATAACTTTTTCCATGTTTTTTTAAAAGCACATCCAGGGCCACTCTGCTTCCAGAGAACTTAGGGTTTTAGCCAATTTGCTCAGAAGATGGTTGTACAAATTTGCACTACCCCATGAGCCTGGGTTTTATAAGAGGCTGCAGGGGCGGAGGAATCTCCAGCTATAACAAGGAAGAATTTTAATAAAAAGCAGAACCCAGAGCCCATGCAATAGATGGCTGCTCCTGCAGGTCAACTCCTGCTGGGCTCCCCTCAACCAAGCTCTTTAAGGGATGCAGTAACTGAATTCCAGGGCCCCAAATTTACTCACTGTACTGATATATTCTGAAGGTCTATTATATACAAAGTACCGTGGAGAACACAAAGATCTACAAGCTACAGCCTAGTTTAGGAGGAAGAAGGACAACACCAAAGGATGGCAAAATATGCTGGATGGTGACAGTGGCATTAAGACACTTATAGATGGAAGAAAGTGAAGATCCCCACCCAATAACGGAGGGAGGGACTCTGAGAAGACTTCCTGAAAGCAGCAGCTTTAGAAAAAACAAGGAGGTTTTGGCAGACAAAACAAATGGCAAAGGTAGTCCCCTTTTCTGAGCGCTTGCTATGTATCACTCAAATCTCACAAAAAACCAGCACGTCAGGTGCCATAATGCCATGTAATGGGCAGGGGCCCCCAGTTCAACAAGGTGGGCAACTATGCCCAATGTCACACATACCATCTTGGTGGCAGAGCCAAAACCCTAAGCCCTTGTTCTCTGCTCAGGAAAGTTTTCCTGGTACAGGGAATGGCATGAGAATGGCAGCACATCTGGCAAGTGCCAAGAATCCAATTTGTGGGATGGTTACCTTGTAGAGCACTAGGCTAGAAAGATACACTGAGACCACACAGTGGGGACCTCATGCACTGAGCTAAGGAGAATGCACTCACCAGCTGGGGGATGAAGCAGGTAGGGAGAAAGCTTTTGGGCATGGCAGTCCCAGGATAAAGTGTAGCAGCTAAGAATGACTCTGGAGCCAGCCAGCCTGGATTTGAATCCCAGCTCCAATTACTAACAGCTGTGTAATCTTGGACAAGGTGCTTAACTTCTCTGTGACTCCACTTCCTCATCTATTCAAGAGGATGAGAGGACTACCTACCTTCACAGAATTACTGTGAAAATTAAGTGAATTGTAAAGCAAGAAGAACAGAGCCAGTCCACCAGAACAGCTATATAAGCACAGCATTATCAGATAATGACAGTGATGATGGTGCAGCAACTTAATTAATTAGATGAGACACAGTGGAGTTGGGAGATCATCTGGGAGGCTACTAGAGTAACCCAGACAAGAGAAGGGTGGTGGTAGCTTCAGGGGGAACGGGAAGGAAGTAACTGCTTTGAGAGATGGGAGAACGTGGAAGGGGAAAGGAGATGGTTCACGGAGGCCTGCAGCCCAGGAGAAAGGCGGTGCGGCTGGAAGGGATGCTCAGCCATAAAAGCACTTGACAAAGACTCAGGAGGATTTCTTGCTGGACGCTGCTCACACATCCAGGTCCGTTTCTCTGAGCCTCCATTCTTCCATCTCTAAAATGGGGCTAACAATTTTCACCCTTCTACTCTCGGCACTGTCATGATGCTCAGATAGGACTATGAACTTGGCCAGAGTCTACTTCAGGCATAAAGCACTCTACAGATGGACACCACGAGGCAAAAGAGGGAGCTGTGACAAGGGACTAGCCTGGAGAAATGAGCCAGAGAGAAATGTGTCCATGATGTTCCCCGACAATGACACTCAGGGTCAATCCCCAGCATCCTCACCCTGCACAGCTGCAGGTTGGTACCAGCCCAGAACCACTGACACCTGAAGTTGCCACAGCACCAAGGGCAGAACACACAAAGGGTCTGGTTCAAGGGGCAGCCTCTGAGCATGGAAAGCAGAATTCACTGTTCCAGGACACCCCACGGACAAAGGAAGTACGCAGAAGTAACGCTGGCTCTATCTCCTCCAGCTCTCCACTTAACATTACACAGTCTGTGAACAGATCAAAAAAAAGGTTTGTGGGGGATGTGGGGGATGAGATAACTAGTGCTGCAGCAGGAAGCTCCCCAGCAGTTTGCCTTTGGCTGTAACCAAATGTCTGTTTACATTGCCTGTATAATCTTGTCACTCAAAACTTCACTTCTTATAGAAACTCATCTTTTTTATGTGCAGTGTAGTCTATGTAGTTTAGGAGACCGTAAGACCAGCAGTTTGCATTCCCTATGTACTTGTTCTTTATGTTAGCTTCAGTAGGAACTCAGGACCCCCAGCCCGAAGTCTCTTCTCGGGCAGACCCCACATCTCCCCTGTCACATCACTCACCACGGTGCAATGAATTTTAATACGACCCCCTTTTCCACCAGCCTGGAGCTCTCCTCCTCCTCTGAATCGCCACCACCCCACACAGACCCTGGCACGGCAGGACTTGAAATTGCACAGGCTCTTTTGGAATCCAAAGATGGTGAAAACCCACAGGCATAACCCCTCCCCAATTACTCACCTTTCCCCTCACTCAGAAAAGACTTTCAACATAGCAGCACCTCATTTACTCAAGACTACCTTGTTTGGTTTTCTAAGATCAAAAGAAAGGGCTAAGTTAGGTTTGACATCTTAGTTTTTTGTCTTGCTTGCTACAGGGTCTGGGAAAGTAAAAGCCCTTAATCGCCCCCAAAAATATAGTTACTACAACTTAAAACACTCCAGAAAAGTGCCTTCTCCCTTCAACCAACTTTTTTGGCTGACTTTCAATAGTTTTAAAGCTGATAAACCGGAGGAAGCCTTTATTTAAAGAAAGGGGGGGAAAAAATCTAAGTAAACAGTTCCCAGTGTTCTCTAAGAAATTAGACTCTAAGAACACAATCTGTCCACACAAGGATAAATGCAGTTTTATTAAAGAAAACACAATGGCCTTACAAACACTATACACTGTACACACGAAGACTCAAACACAAAATTCAAAGGGGTCCCCAGAGGGGCACTGCCATGGCTTTGCTCAAAAACTGAACTACAAGGCAGGCCGGAGCTACCACTAGCAGACGTACTGCTTTGTCCTTGCCAAGGTAATCTCTCTCACTGACCATCAAATGGAGCTCAAGGAGCGGACCACAAAATCCTGCCGGGCAGTTAACTATGATTATTCTCAAAATAATTTTTATTGAAGAAACAATCAACTGAACTACTTATAATCTACAAAACCAAGCCCCTGGCACCAAACGCATTAAAGGCCTCAAATACTCCTGGAGTTTCGTACTACTCCAAATATAGACCTGAAATCATAAATTAAGGAGCAAAACAACAATGTTTTAAATGACTGACCAACTCCATCCAAATATTCCACACTTTTCATCCTGGGGTGAGAGAAATCAAATGAGAATCAAGAAGTACAATTTCTAGAAATCCTCCATCACAAGAGGAAAACCTTATAACATCAACGTGGCTTTTAAGAATGCTAGCAGAAACTAAAAAATATGCAGAATTTATTTCTACTACGCCCCACAGACATAACATCACCTTTTTGTTTATAATGCACTGTATGTTTATAACGTGGTTTCTCCCGCTACTTGAGCCTGTTTTTAATACCTGGATGTTGAGAGTTATAAAAATGAGTGAAGATTCCATTCCTGTCCGTTAAGGAGCTCAGAAATTGGGTATCTGTACCTAAAATGAAAGGGTTTAAAGGGGTGGTGCTAATTTCTCTAAGAGATCTCTAGGTATGGAAAAAAATCCAAAGTTCTTTGCAGAAATATTTTACTTGCCCTAATTAAAAGAACAATTAATACCAGAATGATCTAAAAGGGAGATGCTGCTAAACCCAAAGCAGTGGATTCAATACAGAGCATTATTTGCCAAAGGACCTATGGGGGGACAAGGCCATGCTGGGTCATCAGTCCCCACTCTTCCTAATGAATTCACAAGTAATGAACTTATGTCTCACAGATCAAAACATTCCCAGGCCCATCCTCAATTCAGTGGCAGAGAACAAATGCTTCCGCAAAAAGACCACACGGTAATCTCCAATGGTGGGTGGAAACAAACTGGGATCCAAGTCCAGACAATTCTACATGTTGCTGACCTCCAACAGGAAGGCCTCTGGTTACTGAGATTTCATTCATTCCAACTCATTCAACAAATATTGATTGAGCATCTCCATACCAGGGATTTTCTAGACACTGAGCAATTACACTGGCAAGTAAAACAGACGTGGACCCTTCCCTGGTGAGGCTTGTAACGCAGTGAGTAAATCAGATAATACACTAGTTTTATTGAGAGAAATAAGTGGGATGCAGTGATACGGAGTGACAAGTGGAAAGTCTCTCTGAATATAAAACCCTACAAAGATACAACATTCAAAATATCCATTACAAATACTGGGGTGACTGTTCCTGAAAAGTGTTCTGACGTACTAGCGTATATAATTTAGAAAAGTTAAAAACATTTTTTTTTAAAAAATGAGGCTAAGCTAATCACTAAACTTAATGCAACCCCAACAAAAATAGCTTCTGGAATTTCTTTTAACTAGACAAGTTGTTTCTAAAATTCACTAAATAAATAAACTACAAGAAAAGCCAGGGGAAAAAAATCTTTAAAAGAAGAGTGATGAGAAATAGGTAGCTGTGTTAGATATTCAAACACATTACAGAGCTGTGGTAATTAACGCAACAGGTAGGTAATGGAACATACATTAATTTAGTATATGGATCTACAGAGAAATCAATGAGATAAGATGGTGTTGAGACAAGTGACCAGTCCTCTGGTCTAGATCCCTACCTCACTCTTTATACCATTCCAAACAGGTTCCAGACATATCCAACTATGTAAAATATACTACAATTTCATTTTTTTAAAGTGTATGACTTTTTTCCCAATAATTTCAGAAGAGGGAAGTCTTCAGTATGCAAAAGACAAACCTAGGAACCATAACGGTTAACAAATCTGACAATTAATTTCTACATTAAAAAGTTATATAATTAGGAAGGTCAAAAGGCAAATAACAAACCTGGAAAGAATATGTGCAATTACCCCACCCACATCCCCTGAAGTTTCCCTGATATATCTTTATAGCAATGCTTCTCAAAATGTAATGTGCATACTAATCACCTGGAATCTTACTAAAATGCAGATTCTAATTCAACAGGCCTGGGATGGGGGTCTCAGATTCTGCATTTCTAACAAGCTCCCAGGACATGCCAAGTAGCTAAATTCTACAGAACTTTTCTAGTTAAAGAGACACAGGGATAGACGTGAGACTCAGATATCTCCTAAGAATCATCTGGTAAGGTTTCAGAACACTAATTGGGCAATTCTGATTTGGAAGATCCAGGGTGAACAGCACAAATTGTGTATTTTTTTAATTCCCTGAATGACAAAGATATTCAGCCTGGTTTGAAAACCAGTGGATGAGATCATCTGATCCCCTCCTGCTCTGTCAGTGCTCTGAATACTGCAGAGAGACCTCTCTGATCTGGTAGTTTAAAACCATTCCTTTCCCATCTCCAGACCCCACCTACCCCACTCCTCCACCCCATCACCTTTCCCCAGCCTTGTCCTAACATGTTCTTGTCCCACACAGAAGGCTGACAAGGAGGAGAGACCACAACAGGGAGCCTGGCAGGGAGCATTCTGGTCATGGCTTCAGGCATGGACTCTGTGATCCTGGGCAAGCCACATCTTAATCTCTCAGTCCCCACTTCTTCATTTGTAAAAACCAGGTTATTAAGGACAAAAGAGTTAACCTATTGAAAAAGCTCTGTAAATTGTAAAGCATCACATGAACTTTCGTTATTTTTTATTAGAGATATATGGTGACTGGAAACACACTTATAAAAGTCTGAACCTCTCGCACCCATGTCCCAAGAACTCTGTGCCTCTACCCCCTTTCACCGGCCCCTCTCAATTTAAAGGAAGAAAAAAAAAATCTCCATATTTCCACTTTCTAAATATGCAAACTAAACTTAATAAACAAAACAGGTAAAACATGTCACATCAAGCCTAAACTTTTATACATTTTCAAATGTATAAAAGATGCCAACAAACTAATACTGCACACGTATGTCTGCTAATGTACATGTGAGAGTTCCCCCCCCCAAAAAAAATTCTACCCTCTGAAATAATTTTTACTCTGTTATTTCAAATGTTTAAGCTTCATCTAAATCTTCTTCCCTACTTATTAACACTGCCATCCTACCCCCATCTAGGGAACAGAAGAGGAAGCAGACTTTTGTTTCTGACACTATCTGCTTGGGCACACATTGTATTGGTCTCTTCGAGAAAGGCATTTGTTATTTAATCCATTTACTAATAAAATCCTCTGAATTTCGAAGGTTCCCTAGCAGAGGAAGCATTAGCATGTGCACTTTACATTTATCAGATTTATCATGGGGAAGCACTTGCCAAAGTCCACTGAGAACGTGCCTTCCGCATTGCTCAGCGATGGGCGGGGAGGAAATAAGGGGTGGTGCTACCAGGCAGGACACCCAGGTCTAATGACACACCTGGCTTGCCTCTTTCCAGGTGCTCAGCCAACCAGAACTCGTCAGTGCCCCCAGGCACAACAGGGAAAATTCCTCACCTGCCAGGCTTGAACCTAGCACCACACAACCTAAATCCACCAGGTACACCAGGCAGCAGAAAGGCCTAAGGCCTTGAAATGTTCCAGTCTAAGATAAGGCAGGGAGGTAAACCTTATTGCTCCCCAGTCAGCCTGATAGTCCAGGGACGGAAATAGTGCTCCCCTGGACCCAAAACATACTGGAGAACAGGGTCCACAAGGCTCTATCTGCTTCAGGGAGCAGCCCTGCATGACACCCCAAGCAGAAGGCACGTGCTACCAAACTGCGCTGCCTTTGCTGAATGGGGCCCTCTCTAGAACACCATACAGGGCTTATTTCCCAACAAACTAGTTGGCCAGAGACCATTTGGTTTCAATTAACAGAAACCCATTCCCAATAACCTACAGGGAGAAAAAAGCTAAGGGAATATGAGTTCACTATAAGGCCAAGGGGTCCATCAGAAGACCCCAGAATCAGGAACTGCAGCCAGCTCTCATGAGAGATGCAAACCAGGAAATGGAAAACCATCAGGAAATGAGACTATTCCCAAGCTCTCTTATCTCGTCCTCTGCACAGCTATGTCGTGCTTGCCTCTCTGCAAAGCAGTTTTATTCATGCCCAGTTAGAGGCTCCCTGAACTACAGTGTGTGTATCAAAGACAAACTAGGATTGCTGTCTCAATCCCAAAATATTCTGGAGACAGAGTTTAACTCAGCCTGGGTCAAATGCCTCCCCTTTGATCCAAACATCAGAGAAAAGGTGGGTGAGCTGGTCTTACTATAGAAAGTATCTACCTGTCTGGCACAATTACAAAAAATAACAGTATGAGTGACAGCAGCCGAATGAACTCTGACCTTTGTCAAAGCCACAAGGTTTTCCAAAGGTATCATCTTGTCTTCTTATCATCACTCCAAGGAAGCACAGCTGTACAGCCAGATCCTCAAATAAAAAATACATGTCTTCTTTGTAGCTTGCCTGTTGGTTGCTTGGGTTGCAGAAAAAAAGCATTTTGTTGTTATAAAATAGGAATTTATTTCTGGTTCCTCCTTTTTTCTTTAGACGAGGGTTCTCAGCAGGAATCTTGCTTGGGAAGTGGCAGAACCTGGCTAATACATGGAAAGGTCCCAGAGAGCATGAACGCAAGGGTAAGGGAGACACAGGCACAGTGCAGACACACACAACACAACACATAAATGGAACTCAAGCCTTCTGGGGCAGACTCAGAAAATAAAGTACTTTGCCATCCATAGGAAGAATCTGTTCAGTGTAAAGTTTAAGTGAGGCCCCTTACTTACACAGGCCACTGGGTTTTTCATAATGTGGCCCCAAGGAGTCCATCAGCCTGGGTCAATTTCACCTAAGGCCACAAACACATTCCTCACAGATCATGGGCTGCTCTGTGTGGTTGCTAATAAGATAATCTGTTACAGGAGGCTTACAAATCCATTTACATTGATTTTAATTAATGAATCAATCCCTGGCCCCCGAACCACTGGGTCCAGAGACGGTAAGCAATTCAAGATTCATTCTCTAATCCCAGACTGCAATCTACATAAAAAAGAAGTTAACTCTCAGATCAATGAAAGACAAATAAAAATAATTGGATTTGTACCTCTCGCTGCATAAGGAAAAATCTCTTCCCAGTTTAGACGGCAACTCTTCACATGTTAATGAGAGGAATATATTTTCACAGTGATTTCCAAACAAACTTACCTGAGACTAAGGGGTTTTTATACCAGCCTGAAATCTGGAAAACCAAGGTCAGAAATTATGAATCCCAGTCAAACTTCTGAAATTAATATAAGCCCGACTTTCTTAACAGCTTATCAGAACCTTTTAGTCTGGATTGTAGTTGAACAGAAAATTATCCAAACACAAAATACAAACAAGTAAGAACGAAGTGGCACTTGCCAGCCTGGCTGTGCGCTGAATTGGCCATGCTTCATTAAAAAGCCAGGCAAACTTCTGCATTCGGTTTTATTTTATTCTTTACAAAGGCTGAAACAGAACGTGACCTTTCTGAGCAATTGCCAGCTATGCATTGAAAACAAGCTCAATTTAAAAGACAGCATCAATATATAACTGCTCATCGTCTCAAATTTTTCTCCCATCTTTCTCAGTGTCTTTTCACATTGTCTTGTCTACCCACTCTATTTTTAGACTTCTATCAGAAATTCCAACGACTCCATATAAACCTAGAGTGGGGGGAAAAGGGTCTCATTTCAGTCTCATTTTCTTAAATCCCACATCTAGCTAATACCAATTAGTGTAGCAAAAGAACTTAAGAGTTGATAAATGAGGCTGTAATCCTAGCACTCTCAGAGGCCGAGGTGGGACGATCGCTCGAGATCAGGAGATCGAGACTAGCCTGAGCAAGAACGAGATCCTCTCTTTACTAAAAAAAATAGAAAGACATTAGCTGGACAACTAAAAATATATATAAAAAAAAAAATTAGCCAGGCATGGTGGCCCATTCCTGTAGTCCCAGCTACTCGGGAGGCTGAGGCAGAAGGATTGCTTGAGCCCAGGAGTTTGAGGTTGCCATGAGCTAGGCTGATGCCACCGCACTCTAGCCCAGGCAACAGAGTGAGATTCTGTCTCAAAAAAAAAAAGAGTTGATAAATGAAAACGAGTCACTCTCAATTTTAATTTTTTTGCAAGATCAAAAAAGCCCATAAATTCACGAGTAAGCATAAAGCAACAGTGAGTCCCAACTCCACACAGACAGAAATGCCAACCAGTCTGCTCTGAGTTGGGGACATATACAAAGTGGGCACTGCTCATAAGGGAGAAAAATTAATACGAGTTGCAGCAGACCCACTGTAAACTGGGAGACAACTTCATAAGTCTGTTACTCTTTAAAATGTTTAATAAGGCAATTATCAAATTGATTTTGGTGTCAGGAAGACTGACTTGAAACACTGCAAAAGGAACCCCCGCTCATCCCCCAAAAAAGACCCAATGTACAAGGAAGTAAATTTCAAGTAAAAGCAAGAGCCAGGCGAGAGCTTGACAGGCTGGCAGGCGAGTGTGTTAGTTTGTTCTCTCTTCTCTCCCGGTCTCTTCTCCCCTCTCTCAACTGGGAGAACAAACAAAAGAAGTTGATAGTTCAGCTATACATATGGAATCCAGAGCTTTCTGCCTAGTGTCTGCTTGCATGCTCCCAAGTTTCAGGATTCAGTGGAACACTAAAGCCCCTTGAAACATTTGCCACGTGTTTGCTGGGCACTTCCCCGGGCTCAGCCTGCCGCCTTTCCTGGTCAAATTGTGCAGGGCTGTACAGCAAAGCAGGGTGTGCCAATGTAGCCTAACATTCACATGAAGACCACAAATTATAAACAGTTTCAGTAAATTGACTCAAGTGCCTTTGTTCCTCAGACATACATCTTCCTACCGCTTACAAAGGCAGGCAGCAGAACCTAACCACCAACGCAGCTATAGCCAGGACTGGGAAAGGAAGTTATTGAAGCCTGGATTTCCTGCTTTTGCTTGTAGCCAAGAACTATGAGGCTTGTAGTGGTTTCAGGAACTGACTCATCTCATGATTCATGGATAAGATACTGCTTTTAATATGTTTCTGACCCTAAGACTCAGGAACTTCAAAACCAATCTGAACCTATGCTTTATTCTTATTTGCAAATGAATATTCACAGCAAAATAAACAGGATATCAGTTACTGAAACAATGAAAACATCATGCCAATCACAGGGAAAGTGGAATGTGGATATCACATGGGAAGCCGTCATCAAAGCTTACTCCATGGGCTGCGACTTGACAGCGTCCAAACCTCCCAAAAGTGGATAACAGGTGGGATAAGGTTTATTTTTAGATGTCATTCCCCTAGATGTAAAAATAGATTTAGCACAGCAATATTTTAATTCAGGCCCATCTGGGGTTGTGACTTTGAATACCCAAGATGTACAGAAGCATGTAGCTGGAGATTTAACTGTTACGGTTGCAACCGGGTAGAGTTCAGAGTGAGCTGACCAATGAGTAATGGGGAATAAAGGACTTGCATTGGAACTCATTCTTCTTAAATCATCCTCTGCTGGAAGACTGCAAGTCTGTATTTCCACCCATGCTCTGACTCGCCTTCTGTTTCCCTGTGTGCACATACACACACATACACAGGCGCACATGCGCGTGCACACACACACACACACACACAGCCCAGTACTTGAGAGCAAAGCTTTCTAAAAGTACTCGGTGTCAGGAGCTGGCACCTCTGGCTGTGCCCCATGACGTCCCCGCGGATTTATTTTTCACAAACAAGTCCCCACTAGGGAAAAGTTTTCAAACCCCCCTCACCCACGGATCCTGGGGTTCTCCTTACTCCACCCCCAACATAGAACATTAAGCACAAGGACCAGTTTCAGGGATTGTTTTCAAAAGCATTTACAGGTTTCAACACATGCCCAGTCGCACACAGGGAAAGGGGAAAACAAGGACACAAAAACGCAGGCCATTCTGGGCAGGGTGAGGGTGGAGGAAGCAGTAAGAACAGTTGACCAGGCAAGGCCAAAGTGCAGGGCTGGCTGGCAGGCGCTGCTCGGCTGGGCTCCTCCAGCAGATTTACTGACATGACGTCAGTGGCTCCAGTCCAGCTTTTTCTTTGGTAGCTTTTACCACTTGCCTCCTGAAGCCTCCACTATGTTCGGCAGCCACAGGGCCATAATGAAAATTCCCTTTGTGAAACTGAGTTTACCTCGGGGCATAGAGGCCTGCCTTGTGAATGACAGGGCTCTTCCCCGTGCTCTGGGTGCCCACAGGAGGAAAGGGGAGGGAATAATCCCCTACAATACTGTACTTTCCTTAATACAGAGGAACCATTAAAGGAAGCAGGCTGGGGTGGGGGTGAGGGGCATTAAATGTGTATCCAAAATTTCACAGGCCAGGATGCTGGTTAATTTCTCAGTGGTTTCGGGAATGATGATAATTTGGGGACTATTCACTCATGCTGTTGTGAGGCTGTGTTGGCTGGACTGTGAACGCATACGGCTTTGTTTCACCAACAAAACAAAAAAGTACTACTGAAGCTGAAACTCTAAGCCTGAATGGAACCTCTGAAGAAAGTGTTAAAGCTTATCTTTAAAATGAGCCCTTTTTTTCCCCCTAAGTGCATACTCTGTGATGCACCAACATGGGCATAAAACAATTTCTAAGAAGCAAAGACAGAAATTACTAAAAATAAGTTTAATAGCAGACTTGTTAAACAAAAAATACTCATTTTAGACTTACAGGCTTACTATCGTATTCCTACCGCAACATAACAATACCATGTTCCCACAAGGACGCCAATGCATAAATCTGCCTAAAACTACAAATTTTAACTTTTTTCTGTTTATAAAAACAATGGATTAATGATGCATTCTTTAAATGACCAGGACATTAAATATACTCTATTTTAAACACTTTGGAGGAAAGTACAAAGCTTAATTCAACTGGTATTTATTGAAACAGATTGGGTGTAAATGGCCCCAACAATATCACCAAAATATAACTTACAATCTGAACGGCTCCCAGTGGTAATAAGACAAGGAATCTCTCATGTGCTGGTTATGTACACAAGAAGGAAAACAAACTATCAGCTAGACACGAGTGAAGGCCCTGACGGAAGTCTTCTGTGAGGCCTAAATTAAAGTGAGCTGTGGCTTTCAGTAGGCAAGTCAAACCATGGGTAATCCTTCAGTTTGGCCTTTTCCTTAAGGGAGGAAAACACAGTATGACAAGCACAAGTGTATAAGTGGCAAATGAGGGGACAATTTGAGCATCAGTAAGAGGAGGAACCGCAATGGACTCAAACACATCCAATAGTTTAAAACCCACGATGGCATAAGGATATGCAAACAAAAAACCAGAAAACAACAACAACAAAAATGTCTTTCCTGTACAAACTGTGTGCCAGGTTAACCAAATAGTTGATGAGAGAGCGTTTCTCTAAAAAAGAAGGAATT
Organism: Varecia variegata; assembly: GCA_028533085.1. Lineage (NCBI taxonomy): Eukaryota > Metazoa > Chordata > Mammalia > Primates > Lemuridae > Varecia > Varecia variegata. The sequence goes on along the minus strand of CM052438.1, from coordinate 145,480,168 downwards.
AGAGAACTGGAATATTACCAGTTTGCAAAGCCCACATGAAATAATTGATATAGGCAGCGACCATCTATCAGTGGTACTAACATCACAGAAAGAGACAACTGGACATTATGTGCCTCCTAGTAGAACACCTGTTATGAAATATTACTGTCAAAGCAAAAACCAAAAATATTAAACCTGAATTAAATCAAGCTTCTAGATCTAAATTCCCATTTATAGGAAATATGGAGGATAAGGAAACAGGATGAACAGCACCATGAGGATGCCACTGCAAAATCCAGAATGAGGGAAAGTCGGCACTTGAAACAATGGGGCTTTTTATAACAAATCAATTACAAGAAAAGAAAAAAAAAAGGAGGAGAAGGCTGGGCAGGGTGGCTCATGCCTGTAATCCTAGCACTCTGGGAGGCGGAGGCGGGAGGATCACTTGAGGTCCGGAGTTCGAGACCAGCCTGAGCAAGAGTGAGACCCCCATCTCTACAAAAAAATAGAAAGAAATGATCTGGACAGCTAAAAATATATAGAAAAAATTAGGCGGGCATGGTGGTGCATGCCTGTAGTCCCAGCTACTCAGGAGGCTAAGGCAGGAGGATCGCTTGAGCTCAGGAGTTTGAGGTTGCTATGAGCTAGGCTGATGCCACAGCATTCTAGCCCAGGCAACAGAGTGAGACTCTGTCTCAAAAAAAAAAAAAAAAAAAAAAGGAGGA